>OY744540.1:71743991-71778991 GCA_963556195.1 Sepiola atlantica | reverse complement strand
ACACGTGGTTCCTTGTATTTCTATTTTATTTTTTTTATTTTTAAATTGTTAAGTTCTTGTTTAGTTTTTGTTTATTTATTTATTCATCGCTAGCCTAAGGTAAATTTATTTCTGTGTAGGCAGCTGTTTGCTATCTCACTTCTACATTTTAATAGATTTCGAGCGTCTTTAAAATTTAGGATTTCAAATTTTTCATTCAGGCATAATCTACACGGGTCGTCTAAATTTCTACATGTACTCGCCTGTCGTATTATTTTCCATTCAATTATTGGTGAGCGTCCATTGTCTTTGAGCTCCCAATAGTGGTTTGCTATATATATATATATATATATATATATATATATATATATATATATATATATATATATATATATATATATATATATATATATATATATATACATACTAGCTTTCACCATAACGTCGTCCGGGGAGTAATAAGAATCCCGTATGGTTTTGCTATCAACCTTGACCCCCATATTATATTTTTTTAAATTATTTAAAAAAATTTCTACAATAAAGACATCATCTTTACTGTTTATGGATATCCAGCTTAAATATTCTAAAGAAACCCGTAATACAAAATTATTATTCCCATTGTATTTTCCGTAAAATTTTACTCAAGACTTTTTTTTACGAAAAGGAGTAACCACTTTCCAAGGCGAGATGCCACTCGAGGATAAGGGTTTATGAGATGGAATGATTGTCAGCACCAAATATTTCTGGGGACGGTTCTAGATAAGGATCTGTTTACATTGGCTTTGAAGACGACCAGACCAGTTTGGACTCCGCGAGGAAGCAGCCCAGTAGCAATGTGTTCCACAGACGGGAAACCATTGCGAAGAAACTCTGTTTGTGGAAATTTCACCTGCCGCTAGAAACACTGAGAAAGAAAAGTTTTTGTTCAGTGTTGTCGTAAGGCGAGTTCTTGCTGCGAATGTCTTACAATCAGGAATAAGAGATGTAAGCAGTTTCCATGGAAATAACGAGAGAGTAGAGAGAGACTAGCAGCTCCTCGTGTGTGAGAAAGGCGCTGTAAGGAACTGATTAGATCATCCCTCCCACTAGATTTCGGAGTCAAGGAAACGAAGACTGCGCTGAGCGGCACTTCCCCAGATGTGGCAGCAGTACTCCATCTCGGGACGATCTGACTCTTACATAGGTAGAGGATTGCATTAGGAGTCAGAGTAAGGGTTAGATAGTGGATTGCATTAGGAGTTTGGGTTAGGGTTAGGTAAAGGATTGCATTAGGAGTCAGAGTTAGGGTTAGGTAGTGGATTGCATTAGGAGTTTGGGCTAGGGTTAGGTAGAGGATTGCATTAGAAGTCAGAGTTAGGGTTAGGTAGTGGATTGCATTAGGAGTTTGGGCTAGGGTTAGGTAGAGGATTGCATTAAGAGTCAGGCTTAGGGTTAGGTAGTGGATTGCATTAGGAGTTTGGGTTAGGGTTAGGTAGAGGATTGCATTAGGAGTCAGAGTTAGGGTTAGGTACTGGATTGCATTAGGAGTTTGGGTTAGGGTTAGGTAAAGGATTGCATTAGGAGTCAGAGTTAGGGTTAGGTAGTGGATTGCATTAGGAGTTTGGGCTAGGGTTAGGTAGAGGATTGCATTAAGAGTCAGGCTTAGGGTTAGGTAGTGGATTGCATTAGGAGTTTGGGTTAGGGTTAGGTAGAGGATTGCATTAGGAGTCAGAGTAAGGGTTAGGTACTGGATTGCATTATGAGTTTGGGTTAGGGTTAGGTAAAGGATTGCATTAGGAGTCAGAGTTAGGGTTAGGTAGTGGATTGCATTAGGAGTTTGGGCTAGGGTTAGGTAGAGGATTGCATTAGGAGTCAGAGTTAGGGTTAGGTAGTGGATTGCATTAGGAGTTTGGGCTAGGGTTAGGTAGAGGATTGCATTAAGAGTCAGGCTTAGGGTTAGGTAGTGGATTGCATTAGGAGTTTGGGTTAGGGTTAGGTAGAGGATTGCATTAGGAGTCAGAGTTAGGGTTAGGTAGTGGATTGCATTAGGAGTTTGGGCTAGGGTTAGGTAGAGGATTGCATTAAGAGTCAGGCTTAGGGTTAGGTAGTGGATTGCATTAGGGGTTAGGGTTAGGTACTGGATTGCATTAGGAGTTTGGGTTAGGGTTAGGGTTAGGTAGAGGATTGCATTAGGAGTTTGGTTAGGGTTAGGTAGAAGATTGCATTAAGAGTCAGGGTTAAGCTTAGAGTTAGGTAGTGGATTGCATTAGGAGTTTGGGTTAGGGTTAGGGTTAGGGTTTGGTAGTGGATTGCATTAGGAGTTTGGGTTAGGGTTAGGTAGTGGATTGCATTAGGAGTTTGGGTTAGGGTTAGGGTTAGGTAGTAGATTGCATTAGGAGTTTGGGTTAGGGTTAGGGTTAGGGTTTGGTAGTTGATTGCATTAGGAGTTTGGGTTAGGGTTAGGTAGTTGATTGCATTAGGAGTTTGGGTTAGGGTTAGGGTTAGGTAGTGGATTGCATTAGGAGTCAGGTAATTTCTAGAGCGGTAGAATAAAGCAAGCATTTTTCGAGTTGTCCGAGCAACAGGTTGGATGTTCGCATTTCATTATAGGTCTGGGTTGAAAATCAGTATTAAGAGTTTATCAAAGTAAGAAGTTATCTCAAGGAAAGATCCATTAATTTCTACTAAGGATTCAGGCGTTGATGATGGAGGAGTGAAGCTTTGTTTTAGAAGTATTGACAGTAACAAAATACTTTTACCCCATTGTACCACGTGCGTGAGATGATATATATATATATATATATATATATATATATATATATATATATATATATATATTACTATTCCATGTATCCACATAAGATTTTATAAGGAGATATAATTTTTTATGTATCAATTTTCAGTATTTACTTGAACAGTGCTCGATACGTAAGTAGAGCTAGGTAGTAAGTTATGAAAATGTATTGCCATAACAATATTTGCATAACTTGTTATATATATATATATATATATATATATATATATATATATATATATATATATATATATATATATATATATATATGGGAAATGAAAAAGGAAAAAAACCAAGATATATCTTTTTATATATTCATCAACGTTTCGTCTTTATTGTAAGACTTCCTCAGGATGATAATTTGAATCAAAATGTCATGCAAGTACATCGAAATGATGACTCAGAAGTGTTACATTTTAGTGGTGCCATGGAGAGGGGGAGGTACACTTAAAGCTATATATATATATATTATTTAAATGTATATATATATATATATATATATATATATATATATATATATATATATATATATATGTATATAATTTTATTATTTCATGTATCCACATAAAATTTTAAAAGGAGATATAATTTTTTATGTATCAATTTTCAGTATTTACTTTAACAGTGCTCGATACGTAAGTAGAGCTAGGTAGTAAGTTATAAAAATATATTTATGGCAATTAAGCTACACAGAGGCTCCCGTGTTTCATCCCCGGGGGGAGGGGAATCTTCAGGCTAAAAAGTAAGATTCCCCCCCGGGGATGAAACGCGGGAGCCTCTGTGTAGCTTAATTGCCATAAATATATTTTAATAACCTTTTATGTAGAGGGCTTCAAGAAACATTGTGAATCACGAAACTCGCCACAACATTTTAAAGTGTCTAGCATAGTAATGAACGTTACCAAATTCTTAGATATTAATCAATTATGCGTAACCAAATTCTTAGCGGTTAACCAATCAAACTTTTGAATCTTGCACGCTCTTAGAACGTAATCACGCGCTCATGTAACATCTCAATATTATAGACGCTCTTTTTTAAGTTGTAAATTACTGGCCGTTATAATAATAAAAAAAACGCAACAGTAAAGGCATATACTTTTATGAAACCAAGACTAACACTGCCTGAAGATGATTTGACGAATAAAATCGAAAGTACTCGTGAAAAAGGAAAGAAAATTGAACAAGAAACCAACGGAACTTACATACAACAATTTGACTGAAACACTAAATGGACCATTCGGTAAATTGAAAATTAAAAAAAAGTCTTATCAAGCAAAAACACTTCGTGTTATTCAATAATGTTTGCCTAAATAAAAATATATATATATATAGTGTGTGTGTGTGTATTGAGGCCACATATTTTTATTTAGGCAAACATTATTGAATAACATGTTTCATTTTCTTTCCTTTTTCACGAGTACTTTCGATTTGATTCGTCAAATCATCTTCACGCGGTGTTAGTCTTGGTTTCATAAAAAATATGCCTTTACTGTTGCGTTTTTTCTGTTCAAATATTGGCCGCGAGGTTTAAGACGTTGGATTGAAGTTGAAAAATACTTATAATCCAGGGTTTCGAACCGAGTGACCGGTAGTGAATAGTCATACTTCTACGCTGAAGAGTCTTGATTGAAAAGAGACGAAACGTATACGTCCGTAGATAATAAACAACAACAACAAATATTTTTCATATTTGTCGCTCCTTAATAATTAGTAGAGCACTTTAGTAGTAGTGCAAATATAGCGTGACGTCATTTGCTTTATAATGCATCATTCCTTAATATAAGTAGAATGCCTGTGTCGCCATCGCCGCTTATAAATGTATTTAAACTACCACAGTTTATCAGCTGTTCAAATATTGGCCGCGAGGTTTAAGACGTTGGATTGAAGTTGAAAAATACTTATAATCCAGGGTTTCGAACCGAGTGACCGGTAGTGAATAGTCATACTTCTACGCTGAAGAGTCTTGATTGAAAAGAGACGAAACGTATACGTCCGTAGATAATAAACAACAACAAATATTTTTCATATATATATATATATATATATATATATATATATATATATATATATATATATATATATATTGAAAAATAGTTGTTGTTGTTTATTATCTACGACGTATACGTTTCGTCTCTTTATATTATATATATATATATATATATATATATATATATATATATATATAGGACCAACCCCACCCCAATTTTCCCATTCTACCACTACTCACCTTCCACATTCCACCTCCCACAGTATGCACACAATCTCTCATTACACCGACGAAGGCCGAAGGATCACGTCCGAAAATTTTGTTCTCCTTTTAAGAAAAACTTTTTAATTTTTTTTTATACATAAGAGTCATTTGATATTCCTAAACGTCAAAAAATAGAAATTAAATAAAAGATATATTAAAAAATATACACATTTCGCATTGATTTTTTATACATACATATATATATATATATATATATATATATATATATATATATAGTGTGTGTCAGGTTGTATATGAAAAGAAATCAAGTAAAGTGCTCGATCATATAAGAGAGCTAATATAAGTTATTTAGATACTGTATATTACATATTTCAGAAATGTACCGCGGTTTCATCCAAAAGAGCAGATTTACTAAATATGTCTAAATCTGCCCTTTTGGATGAAACCGCGGTACATTGCTGAAATATGTAATATACAGTATCTAAACAAATTATATATATATATATATATATATATATATATATATATATATATAATAGAGTAACACGAAATTACATAATCATCGATGCAATAATTTATTTCAACCTTGTGGTATTTTCAAGCATCCGATCTAGACGATTACAATTATATATATATATATATATATATATGGGCATTTTCCCATCACGTCGGATTACTTTCATCCTTCTCTTCCCATATATATATATATATATATATATATATATCTGATACAAAAAGGTATTATTCTAACACATATGTTAACTAACTGTTAATAAGTATTTCGTAAACTTAATTATCCTAAATGTTGATATCATTTTAATTTTTGAAATTTTCATCTCGTAGCAGTTATTTCCCCTTTTGAGTAATCTCTTTCGTTTTTTTAAAATATCATACGTGTATGTAGGGGGCGGGGAGTGACACATTTTAATTCTAGGGGCCCAATCTTTTTGTTTAAACGAAATATGGTGCGGTTTGGTCTTAGGAGTCTCCCTCCAAGCATAACCCCCTTCTTTGGAAAGTGGTGGTTCATCGCCAATCACTTAAATTTGAAATAGAATTGTCTTATGTCTTTCATGTTTACGGTTGAAATAATATTTTCTTTGGTCTGTCAAGTTTAAAATAAATGTTGTTTCTGTGTGTCACGTTGTTTATCACGCTTGTATAAAATAGTATTTTCTTTGGTCTGTCCAGGATAAGTTTGATATAGCATATTCTTTGGTTTGTCACATGTAAGTTTGAAATAGCTTTTTCAGTGGTTTGTCATACTTAAATATTGAAATATCATTATCAATGGTCTGTCATACTAGCGGGGAATACCGACCGTTCTTAGCTATTTTTGTACCCTTCCAAAGTGCCTTCCCTCCAGGGGAGCTAGACCCCCCCATGTTAAACTGATTTCATGTCTAACCTTGATGCAAGTGGGAACAGGTTTTATTTACTCCTCCCCAGGAGTTAGGCACAAGGCCAGTTTTGGTTTGGTTTGGTAGTTTTGTTTTACGGCATATCAACCCTTTTTGGGTTATTTAATGCCGAATCTGGTCTTGTTTTCTTCTCTTTTTTGTTTCCTTCCCCTTTTAATATCTGTTTCTATTTAACCCATAGTTGGGACCCTAACAGGTACTACCACTCCGGGTCAGGGTGGACCTGGGAGCAATGGTAATTAAGAGGAGGCTCCACATTCCCCAAAGTCCGTAAGCCGGATCTCACCATCGGATGTAGTTTAAGGTCATATCCAGGACCGGGAGTAGGGTAGGAAAAATAAAAATAAAAAAGGGGAGGGAGAAAGGGAGAGGGGCTGTTGTTTTTGTTTTTGGTTTTGTAGAACATAATTAAGTTTTACAAACAAAAACAAAAAACAAAAAAAAAACGTCAATGTAGGTGAATTTCGTCTCAGGGAGCCACAGGGCAGCCTGGTCTGGTATCACCAGCAAGGCCAGTTTTATCTTACTCCCACAAGTAAGATGTGACCCAAGATCGGGTCGAGAAAGTGGGGTTTGAAAAGCCAGCGCTCGAGAGGTGAGCACTCTGGCCATTTAAAAATTGCCTGGGCAGCCCCGTCGGCATTCCCCGGTAGGGGCGCCTCAGACAGTAAGCAATAAACTTACTCCTCCCCAAAGAGGGGAGGCAAAGCCTGGGAGGGTGAACTTTTTAGAACTACACAGGACAGGCGTGCAGTATCCATCGGAACAGATACTACACTTTGATCTTAGCCAAAAGGCCAATAAGCCCAATTTACTTTGGCAGGTGGGAACAGGTACCCAGATCTTGTGATAGATAAATAAAATTACGTCCCTTTCTATGTCATATTCCATATATGAATTATCTCCCCTTTAATGAGACAGTTGTTTCCATTCAGGATTATCTTTCTTTGTTCTCGATATTTTTTTACTACATTTACCATAATTGTATTTCTAAGTCATATCTGAATTCTCTCCCTTTAATGCTAAACCTAATTTTGACAAATCTGCATTTTATTTACCTCTTCTCCGGGAGGTTAGTCACAATGTCAAGTGTGGGTTTTGATGAAAGTGCTTCTGTGGAACGAAAGTGATTCGAACCCGGCACACCCAGGTCATCAGTCCGCGTCGTTAACCACGTAAGTGTCAGAACTTTTCTGAACGCAGAAAATTTGGTAGCGAATTTTCTTGACATATGTCTGTCTATTGGAGATGGTGTTTATGGATTTAGGATTGTAAAGGGAGAGAAAAGGCGATTGCAAAGGAATTTCCGGCAAACTTTATTATAAAATAATTTGTTGCGAAATGTGCATTATAGTTGACAACGAAAAAGGGGTGAAACAACAAAAACAAAAAAAAACAAGTATATAACAAATAACTTTTACAAAACGCAAGAAAATCAACTTTTCTATCTACCTATAAAACTTTCAAGTGTCAATACTGATTAAAAGATTTAATATCTATGAATTGATTATCGTCACTTTTAATCCTACATTAAAGTCATCTTCCAAAATGGCGCCCGATTCCTTGGGTAAGTGTTTATTACTTTCAAATTAAAAAAGTAATAATAATAATAATAATAATAATAATAATAATAAAAAAAGATGATGATGATGATGATGATGATGCCTTATGCTAAACGGACTGCCAACCAATCTCGGACGGAGGCTTACGGTTCCACTAACCCTTATTTTGTTTACTTTTTAAAAACTTTTTTGTGCCTGAATTTAGCAACTAGTTTTCAAAAGAAAAAAATTGGGACCCTATTTTGGAGGTTGACTCTAACGAAATTGACGATAACTAATTCACAGATAATACATTCTCCAATCAGGAGTGACAATTGAAACTTATATAGGTCGATAGAAAAGAAAATTTCCTTGCGTTTAGTAAAAGTTATTTATTGTATATTTGTTCATTTTTGTTTTTTCATTAACTATAATGAACTTTTACCGGAAAATTATTAAAGAAACAATTTATTTTGGTTTACTAACTCATTTGCGACCTATTTGCATGAAAATATTTAATATTTATTACTAAATAGAAGATATAAGCATGTTAAATTACAATAAAGATAGTAACCCATGGACAGTCGGCTGAGTACCTTACTTCCTGTGAATAAACAAGATGGATATTAATGGAGTACTAAAAGTCACATAAAGGCGAGAAACAGACATAGACACGACAAATTAACAACATTTTATTGATATAGAGATAAGATATGAAATAGAATAAAATAAAATTTGCAGTACGTGTATTTATGAGAATTATATGATTGTTATAAAAAAGGAATGCAGTCATTGTAGTCTGACAGACCATCGAAAATGCTATTTCAAATTTAAGCGTGACAGACCTTTCAAAAATGATATTGCAAATTAAGCATGACAGATGATTAAAAATAATATTTTAAATTTAAGTATGAAGTGTTATTGAAAATGATATTTAACATTTAAACGTGACAGACCATTGAAAATGATATTTCAAATTAAAACGTGGCAGACAATTGTAAACGCTATTTAAAATATGCTATTTAAAACGTATCCGAGACAGATGATAGAAAATGCAATTTTAACTTACGCATAACACACCAAATGAAATACTATTTAAAACTTAAGCGTGACAGATGTACAATGCTATTCCAAATTTAAACGTGACAGACAAAAGTAAACAAAATTGTTTAAAACTTAAGTGTGACAGATGTACAATGCTATTCCAAATTTAAACTTGACAGACTAAAGTAAATTAAAAAAAAGTTAAGTGTTACAGATGTACAATGTTATTTAAAATTTAAACGTGACAGACAAAAGTAAACAATTATTTAAAACTTAAGTGTTACAGATGTACAATGCTATTACAAATTTAAACGTGACAGACAAAAGTAAAAATTATTTAAAACTTAAGTGTGACAGATGTACAATGCTATTATAAATTTAAACGTGACAGACAAAAGTAAGCATTTATTTAAAACTTAAGTGTGACAGATGTACAATGCTATTACAAATTTAAACGTGACAGACAAAAGTAAAAATTATTTAAAACTTAAGTGTGACAGATGTACAATGCTATTACAAATTTAAACGTGACAGACAAAAGTAAAAATTATTTAAAACTTAAGTGTGACAGATGTACAATGCTATTATAAATTTAAACGTGACAGACAAAAGTAAGCATTTATTTAAAACTTAAGTGTGACAGATGTACAATGCTATTACAAATTTAAACGTGACAGACAAAAGTAAAAATTATTTAAAACTTAAGTGTGACAGATGTACAATGCTATTACAAATTTAAATGTAACAGACAAAAGTAAACATTTATTCAAAACTTAAGTGTGACAGATGTACAATGCTATTACAAATTTAAACGTGACAGACAAAAGTAAACATAATTTAAATCTTAAGTGTGACAGATGTACGATGCTAGTACAAATTTAAACGTGGCAGACAAGATTAAAAAATTATTTCAAACTTAAGTGTGACAGATGTACAATGCTATTCCGAATTTAAAAGTGACAGACAAAAGTAAAAATGATTTAAAACTTAAGTGCGACAGATGTACAATGCTATTACAAATTTAAACGTGACAGACAAAAGTAAATAAATATTTTAAACTTTAGTGTGACAGATGTACGATGCTATTACAAATTTAAACGTGACAGACAAAAGTAAAAATGTATTTAAAACTTAAGTGCGACAGATGTACAATGCTATTACAAATCTAAACGTGACAGACAAAAGTAAAAAATATTTTTAACTTTAGTGTGACAGATGTACAATGCTATTACAAATTTAAACGTGACAGACAAAAGTAAAAATGTATTCAAAACTGAAGTGTGACAGATGTACAATGCTATTACAAATTTAAACGTTACAGACAAAAGTAAAAAAAATATTTAAAACGTAAGGTTGACAGATGTACGATGCTATTACAAATTTAAATGTGGCAGTCAAAAGTAAAAAAATATTTAAAACTTAAGTGTGACAGATGTACAATGCTATTACCAATTTAAATGTGACAGACAAAAGTAAAACATTATTTAAAACTTAAGTGTGACGGATGTACGATGCTATTACAAATTTAAACGTGACAGACAAAAGTAAAAAAAATATTTAAAGCTTAAGTGTGACAGATGTACGATGCTATTACAAATTTAAATGTGACAGACAAAAGTAAAACATTATTTAAAACTTAAGTGTGACAGATGTACGATGCTATTACAAATTTAAATGTGACAGACAAAATTTAAAAAATATTTGAAACTTAAGTGTGACAGATGTACGATGCTATTACAAATTTAAACGTGACAGACAAAAGTAAAACATTATTTAAAACTTAAGTATTACAGATGTACGATGCTATTAAAAATTTAAACGTGACAGACAGAAGGAAAAAATATTTAAAACTTAAGTGTGACAGATGTACAATGCTATTACAAATTTATATGTGACAAACAAAATTTTTAAAATATTTAAAACTTAAGTGTGACAGATGTACGATTCTATTACAAATTTAAACGTGACAGACAAAAGTAAAAAAAATATTTAAAACTTAAGTGTGACAGATGTACGATGCTATTACAAATTTAAATGTGACAGACAGAAGTAAAACATTATTTAAAACTTAAGTGTGACGGATGTACGATGCTATTACAAATTTAAACGTGACAGACATAAGTAAAAATATTTAAAACTTAAGTGTGACAGATGTACAATGTTATTCCAAATTTTAACGTGACAGAGAAAACTAATAATTTATTATGAACTTTAAAGTGACAGATGCACAATTCTATTTCAAATTTAAACGTGACAGACAAAAGTAAGAATTTATTTAACACTTGAGCGTTACAGATGTACAATGTTATTCCAAATTTTAACGTGACAGACAGAACTAATAATTTATTATGAACTTTAAAGTGACAGATGCACAATGCTATTTCAAATTTAAACGTGATAGACAAAAGTAAAAATTTATTTAAAACTGAAGTTAAACAGATATACAATGCTATTCCAAATTTCAATTTGACAGAAAAAAAGTTTTAAAAATATTTAAAACTAAGTGTTACAGATATATAATGCTATTTCAAATTTAAACGTGACAGACAAAAGTAAAAATTATTACAAAACTTAAGCGTGGCAGATGTACAATGCTATTCCAAATTTAAGCGCGACAGACAAAAGTAAAAATTTCTTTAAAACTTAAGTGTGACAGACCAGAGAAAATATTATTTTACCATCAGCATGAAAGACAAGAAAATTCGAATTCAAATTTAAGCATGCCATCAAATAAAATAGTTAAACGTAAGAGTCCAATAACCATGTTCTATTTTACATGAACATAGAAAAACAAATAAAATGTTATTTTAAACTTAAGCGTAACAAACTAATTAAAATGCTATTTGAAATGTGAGCATGACAGACAAAATAAAATTCTATTTTAAATTTTAAGTGACTAGTATTAATGGACCTGTTACGAAAATACATGCATATTTTTCTCATGGGGTTTTCTCATAGACTTTTTATTTACATTTCATATTATATATTGAATGTTAAATTAGTTTAAGCTAAATACATTGTTTTGCACTATTAAAATAAATTCTAACACTATTTATAATGTTTACCAATTCATTTGTTTGAATTCATGTTTTGAAACATGACTTAAATCATGAATCTATAACGTCACGCTAAAGCTTTAGTTATTTTATCTACATTTTTTGCATCTTTTTATATATTATTCGATGTCTCATGAATATTCCGACCACTATGCTTTTAGTTTTATTCTTTTTTGTGTGGCCGCTCCGATGGATACTGCACCCCATACTGGTGTTGTCTTGGTCTTCGGGTCTTGATTTACGCCGGTCAATGGGTCTGTCCTGTGCAGTTCTGGGAGGTCCACCTTCCCAGGCTTTGCCTCCCCTCTTTGGAGAGGAGTAAGTTTATTGCTTACTGCTTGAGGCGCCGCTACCGGGGAATGCCGACGAGGCTGCCCAGGCAATTTTTAAACCCCACTTTCCCGACCCGACCTTGGGTCACATCTTACTTGTAGGAATAAGATAAAAACTGGCCTTGTGCCTAACTCCTGGAGAGGAGTAAATCAATACTCCATAGTGTATATCACCATGTACACTTTTTATCACCAAATTCTTTGTGTTTCTAAAGGGAATTACCAGATCTCCATTACAAATCACTTCATTTTCTATCGTTAATTTATACCTTATTTTTTGTAAGATCTCTCTGCATTGGAACACTTTCCCAGCATATAAAATGGCGTGGTCGCCATTTTGCTTTTTGTTTTCGTCCGTAACCGAATCTCACATTACACAAACTCATCAAGCAATTTGATGGTAAGTCCCTATCACACTCTTTTACTTGCTATGAATGCTGGCAAGGCATTTTATTACAAATGCCACTCAACATCGAAGTAAATAAAAGACTAACATCCAATTCTAAAAAGCTCAATATCAAATTAAAAAAGCCACTCAACATCGAAGGAAATAAAAGACAAACATTTAATTTCTAAAAATCTCAACATCAAATTAAGAAATGACACTCAACATCGAAGTAAATAAAAAACTAACATCCAATTCTAAAAAGCTCAACAGGAAATAAAAAATGCCACTCAACATCGAAGTAAATGAAAGACCAACATCCAATTCTAAAAAGCTCACCATCAAATTAAGAAATGCCACTCAACATCAAAGTAAATAAAAGACCAACATCCAATTTCTAAAAAGCTCAGCATCAAATTAAAAAATCTCACTCAACATCAAAGTAAATAAAAGACCAACATCCAATTCCAAAAAGCTCAACATCAAATTTAAAAAATGCCACTCAAAATCGAAGTAAATACAAGACCAACATCCAATTCCAAAAAGCTCAACATCAAATTAAAAAATGCCACTCAAAATCGAAGTAAATAAAAGATCAACACTCAATTCTAAAAAGCTCAACGTCAAATTAAGAAATGCCACTCAATATCGACGTAAATAAAAGGCCAACATTTGATTTTTAGAGACACAACATCAAAACAAGATATATCACTCAACATCGAAAAAATGCCACTCAAAATCGAAGTAAATAAAAGATCAACACTCAATTCTAAAAAGCTCAACGTCAAATTAAGAAATGCCACTCAATATCGACGTAAATAAAAGGCCAACATTTGATTTTTAGAGACACAACATCAAAACAAGATATATCACTCAACATCGAAGTAAATAAAAGACCAACATCCAATTATAAAAACACAATCTAAAAAGAACATCATTAAATCAAGAAATTCCGCTCAACAGCGAAGTAAATAAAGGACCAACATTCAATTCTGAAAAGCTCAAGATTCAATTAAGAAATTCCACTCAACATTTAAGTAAATAGAAGATCAACACCCAATTTTAAAAAATCAATATCAAATTAAACGAAGCTCAACATCAACTTAGCAAACATTACTCTACAAAGACTTACACCCAATTTTAAAAGGCTCAACATCAACTTAACAAACATTACTCTACAAAGACTTACACCCAATTTTAAAAAGCTCAAAATCAACTTAAGAAACATTACTCTACAAAGACTTACACCCAATTTTAAAAAGCTCAACATCAACTTAACAAACATTACTCTACAAAGACTTACACCCAATTTTAAAAAGCTCAACATCAACTTAACAAACATTACTCTACAAAGACTTACACCCAATTTTAAAAAGCTCAACATTAACTTAACAAACATTACTCTACAAAGACTTACACCCAATTTTAAAAAGCTCAACATCAACTTAACAAACATTACTCTACAAAGACTTACACCCAATTTTAAAAAGCTCAACATCAACTTAACAAACATTACTCTACAAAGACTTACACCCAATTTTAAAAAGCTCAACATCAACTTAACAAACATTACTCTACAAAGACTTACACCCAATTTTAAAAAGCTCCACATCAACTTAACAAACATTACTCTACAAAGACTTACACCCAATTTTAAAAAGCTAAACATCAACTTAAGAAACATTACTCTACAAAGACTTACACCCAATTTTAAAAAACTCAACATCAACTTAACAAACATTACTCTACAAAGACTTACACCCAATTTTAAAAAGCTCAACATACAGTTGCAAAAGCTGACAATCAAACTAAGAAAAATATATTACACATCGAAACAAACAAAAGACAAAGCTCAAATTATAAAACAAAAACTAAACATCAACTTAAGAAACATTACTCAACATCGCAGTAAACAAAAAAGCCTAATGTCAAATCCTAAAAGGCTCGACATAAATATTATAAAAGTAATTTAAAATTCCTAAAATACAACTTCGAAGTAAAAAAAACTTCATCCTTACAGTAAAAAAGTTTTTAATTGCAAATTTAAAATATCAAAATCAAATTGAAAGGATCACTTTTAAATTTTAAAAGTTCAACTTAGAATGGAGTTAACTTCAACTACAAATTTTAAAAGTTTTACTTTGACATTAAAAAAAATCAATTCCAAATGAAAAAAGTTCAACTTTTAATGAATAAAATATCAACATAAAATTAAAAAAGAAAAAAAAGAATGATTTCAGTGACTAATGACATGTCTGGCTTCAATAGCATCTCCTTTGAAAAACGATTGCATCAGACTTGCACCACACTTGTTAGTAATTAAACTACTTAGCATTGTAATTGTGAATATGCCGTTCACCATTACAAGTGCTTGACGGTGAATGCCAGCAGCGACGAAGAGTCTTTTAATATTAGAGTTCAAACAGAGGAGCTGAAAACGACGTTGAAAGATGCAATTACAAATGATGTCAGACGAAGGGTATTTGTTTCAGCTGAGAATCAGGACTGGGACGTTTCATCACCGCTTTCATCGATAAAACGATGCCGGCAATTACACCATAACTATTGTAGCACGATAAGAGCCAAATTTTACCGTCAGTTATAAATCCGATATTCTTCGTGTAAGGGACATAACTCAATTTACACTTTCGTTTCTTGTTGGGACAGAGTTATTACCCTTGAATGTAATGAATAAAGACAACAACAATTTTTCTTACTAAAATAGTAGTTTTTTTCTGTTTGATTCTCTCTCAGATAAACAAACAGTCACAGGACTTTAGCGTAAACTCTGACTTCTCCGTCCTGTCTTTCTCTCTGTCAGACACCCTTCTTTCCCAGACACATCGTTTCCTCTTTTATATAATATTCGCTTACGTAAATTTCCCTTAGCTATGCCGACCGACTTTCCACTTCCCCATCTTCGTTTTAGTCTTAATCAAAATTTAAAACCGCATATCTTTTAAAACAATGTTTATTCTCTTGTTCATTGTTTCACTTTATTGGCATCACGAATAAAGGAATGTTTCAATTTCCAGTCTCTCTCAACAATTTTTTTCTTTTTACTTTAATTAATAATATTTTTCCATACACAGCTTCGATCCGAGATGACTTCGTCCGGCTTTCTAATCTGCGTCGTCCATGTCATATTATTGCACTGTACATGACAGCATACGCCTAAAGAGACATTATGCACCACTCTTTGTTGGTTGTTGATTTTTACGACATATCAACCATTGTTAGCTATGATATACTGGAAATATAAGTATGTCTTGTATTCGAATGTTTTGTAGACATTGTATATTTATTTTGTGGGTATATAATTTGCATATACATAATCTGTAAATTATAAATGATATTTAAACCATAGATGGTACCGTCACAGATACGACGATTCAGTTGAACCAGGGATGCTCTGGTTCTTCTTAGGACCAGTTGCACAACGCACAGACGAACAGGCTGCCAGCCAAACAAAGCACCATATGTCATGAAGATCAACTTCCCTCAAATTGATGATCTTTGAGTGTATTTCTAGTAAAGGCCACATCATGCCATCCTCCATCTTTGAAAAGGGACTCAAACTCAATTCAGATTACTATACTGATGAATGTGGTTGCAAGAAGGTCATATACATCTACCAGCAGGAGTCGATGTCACACTTCCGGTAAAACCCAGAAGCGGATTTCTGAGAACTTCCACGAGTTCACCAGTATCAACATCTGAACACCCCCCTCCCCACCTCAACTCGTCTGATTGCAACCTCATGGACTACTATGGTTTACATCTTAGGTTAGTTCCAGTTTAACTAAATGGCTCTCTTCTTGAGAAAGATTCTTGTTTTGATTAGCTACTAGGACTGAATTTCACGCCAGATCTAAAATAGAAAACTTATATTCAATCTAAAGTTGCTGGAAAACTGGTTGGATCATTCTACTGCTCTCGAAAATATCTGAGTCCAGATGCAATCCCCCACCTATATAAGTTTTAGATACATCAGAAGATGATGTATTGCTACCACACCTGGGGATGTGCCGCTCAGAGCACACTTACTTTGACAGAGTTCAAAATCGAATTTGCAATCTAGTGGGGGATAATCTTCTCTACCTCCTGCAATCACTTCCCCACATACGTAGGTTGTTAGTTTTCCTCTGCTCTATCGTTATTTTCATGGAAACTGTTCGACTAAGCTTCAATCTCTGGTTCCTCTTTGTGAGACATTCTCAAGAGGAACGTGCCTATCTTATCACCATAACTTCAAATAACTTTACTTTCTTCCCGTGTGCGGTAACAGCAAACGAAATTTCCATGAACAGAGTTTCTTTCTAAGAACTTCTCATCTGTAGAACATGTTGCTGTAAGATTGCTTCTCTGAGAGCTACAATATGGTCAACTTCAAATCTAATGTCAATAAACACTTGTCAACATTTATTTATTTCATTTATTATTTTCAATCATCTCACAATATTCATTTAACTGTCAATATATCCATTTTATTAATCCTTATTCTTGAGTGCTTTTTAGTATTGTGATTCATTAGTAAAAAATAGCATGAAATAAACAGTTCAAAGTCCACGAAACATAAAAAATAGAAATGTGTCAAAATTCAAAATGGCGACTTCTGCCATATTTTATCGTAACTAAGCTTCATCTGCAGTGTCTTTTTAAATTAATAAATCATGACTCATCAGAAAAATATAAAAGCTCTATTTGTGATTTAATCTTGCAGCGTTCACTTGCAAACTTACTGTGCCAAAACGATTTTATTTAAGGATCGTTATACACAATTGTTTTTAGAAGGAGGTTTTACCTCGAAATAAAAAAATGACGCCATACCATCTTAGAATCGATACTATGCGTTTGTAAATATTTAATCGATAATCATTAAATTCTTCAATATTGTAGTTTCATCTACCTTTTCCTCGTATGATTTTCTATCAAACAATGTTTAATATCGCATTGTCACTGCTTTCAATACTCAAACTTCTCACACAATACACACAATGCTTCAAGCAAACTATAATATTCAAAAAAATCTTATGTTGCTTTTTAAATCTATCTGACGTCGGTGCAGAATTGCGTTCGAAACTTTTCCTTATAATTGTTAAATATTGGTGTAACAGCATTGGTTATAAAAACCTTCAATTGCCCGGTATCGTTATTTGTAAGAGGCGGGTATATTGTATCGTTATTTGTGGGAGGGAGATATATTGTATCGTTATTTTGTGGGAGGGAGATATATTGTATCGTTATTTTGTGGGAGGGAGATATATTGTATTGTTATTTTGTGGGAGGGAGATATATTGTATTGTTATTTTGTGAGAGGGAGATATATTGTATTGTTATTTGTGGGAGGGAGATATAGTGTATCGTTATTTGTGGTAGGGAGATATATTGTATCGTTATTTGTGGGAGGGAGATATATTGTATCGTTATTTTGTGGGAGGGAGATATATTGTATCGTTATTTGTGGTAGGGAGATACATTGTATCGTTATTTTGTGGGAGGGAGATATATTGTATCGTTATTTGTGGTAGGGAGATACATTGTATCGTTATTTTGTGGGAGGGAGATATATTGTATCGTTATTTGTGGGAGGGAGATATATTGTATCGTTATTTTGTGGGAGGGAGATATATTGTATCGTTATTTTGTGGGAGGGAGATATATTGTATCGTTATTTGTGGGAGGGAGATATATTGTATCGTTATTTGTCGTAGGGAGATATATTATATCGTTATTTGTGGGAGGGAGATATATTGTATCGTTATTTGTGGGAGGGAGATATATTGTATCGTTATTTTGTGGGAGGGAGATATATTGTATCGTTATTTGTGGGAGGGAGATATATTGTATCGTTATTTGTGGGAGGGAGATATATTGTATCGTTATTTGTGGGAGGGAGATATATTGTATCGTTATTTGTGTGAGGGAGATATATTGTATCGTTATTTGTCGTAGGGAGATATATTATATCGTTATTTGTGGGAGGGAGATATATTGTATCGTTATTTTGTTGGAGATATATTGTATCGTTATTTTGTGGGAGGGAGATATATTGTATCGTTATTTTGTGGGAGGGAGATATATTGTATCGTTATTTGTGGGAGGGAGATATATTGTATCGTTATTTTGTGGGAGGGAGATATATTGTATCGTCATTTGTGGTAGGGAGATATATTGTATCGTTATTTTGTGGGAGGGAGATATATTGTATCGTTATTTGTGGGAGGGAGATATATTGTATCGTTATTTTGTGGGAGGGAGATATATTGTATCGTTATTTGTGGGAGGGAGATATATTGTATCGTTATTTGTGGGAGGGAGATATATTGTATCGTTATTTGTGGGAGGGAGATATATTGTATCGTTATTTGTGGGAGGGAGATATATTGTATCATTATTTGTGTGAGGGAGATATATTGTATCGTTATTTGTCGTAGGGAGATATATTATATCGTTATTTGTGGGAGGGAGATATATTGTATCGTTATTTTGTTGGAGATATATTGTATCGTTATTTTGTGGGAGGGAGATATATTGTATCGTTATTTTGTGGGAGGGAGATATATTGTATCGTTATTTGTGGGAGGGAGATATATTGTATCGTTATTTTGTGGGAGGGAGATATATTGTATCGTCATTTGTGGTAGGGAGATATATTGTATCGTTATTTTGTGGGAGGGAGATATATTGTATCGTTATTTGTGGGAGGGAGATATATTGTATCGTTATTTTGTGGGAGGGAGATATATTGTATCGTTATTTTGTGGGAGGGAGATATATTGTATCGTTATTTGTGGAAGGGAGATATATTGTATCGTTATTTGTGGGAGGGAGATATATTGTATCGTTATTTGTGGTAGGGAGATATATTGTATCGTTATTTTGTGGAAGGGAGATATATTGTATCGTTATTTGTGGGAGGGAGATATATTGTATCGTTATTTTGTTGGAGATATATTGTATCGTTATTTTGTGGGAGGGAGATATATTGTATCGTTATTTGTGGGAGGGAGATATATTGTATCGTTATTTTGTGGAAGGGAGATATATTGTATCGTTATTTGTGGTAGGAAGATATATTGTATCGTTATTTGTGGTAGGGAGATATATTGTATCGTTATTTTGTGGGAGGGAGATATATTGTATCGTTATTTGTGGGAGGGAGATATATTGTATCGTTATTTTGTGGAAGGGAGATATATTGTATCGTTATTTGTGGGAGGGAGATATATTGTATCGTTATTTTGTGGGAGATATATTATATTTCACAGGTTAAAAAAAGGGCATGCAAGAGATGCAAACATTTATTGAATTTAAAGATAATTCACGTGGCTGAAATAGAAATTATAAAAAAGTATTTATTTATATATATAGCAAACAATTAGCAAACAAACTATACGACTTGATATATTAAAAATTACGGTGATTCCTGATATAAAACTCCTAGGTAAACACGCTAAATAAGATAGTAATGTTTGGAAATACTTACTCGTTAAGGTGAAATCAAATGGTAACCACATTTTAGTATTTTAGTATTTTGTCCTTTATTATTTAAGATATTCAGTTTATCGAATTTTTGCCGCCACATACATTCTGCTAAATAGGAATTCACAATTTGCACCAAAAGCGATTACTTCCCCTGATATTAAAAAAAATGGCGACTCTGAAGTCATGTATTGTTTGGATAAAAAAAAATTGAATTTATTAAATAATTAAAAAAAAATCTACTGGATTGTTTTCCATAAAATCTGATTGCCGGTTTTGTTTCACCATAAAAGTGAGTATTTCTAAAAATTAAAATTTTATTTTGCGTATTTACCGGAGAGTGGTATGTCAAGTAGCACCGACAGTACTTATTTGAAGTGCGTTTATGTATCTCGTAGAAATATTTAAAAATAATAAGAAAACGTTTTTCTTCTTCTTCTTTTAAACCTAATGAAAAGAAATATTAGGAAACCGCATCGAATTTCCTATGTTTCTAAACAGTTAAAATCTTACTGACTAATCGGAATTCCTAAACGTCCGCCTTTTTATTGTCTCTCTCTATATATACTGTGTGTATTTAGGAAGCATATTTTCATTTGGGAAAACGTTATTAAATAATACGTGGTGTTTTTGCTTAATGAAATTTGTTTATTTTTTATTTTTCGAATAGTCGATTAAGTATGTCGGTCAAATTGATGTAAGTTCCGTGTGTTTCATGTTCCATTTTTATTTTTCGCGATTACTTTTGATTTGATTCGTCAAATCAGCATCAGGCAGGGTTAGTCTTGATATGTTTACAACTGCTGCGTTTTTAAAACAGCTAATAATTTATGGCTTTTCAAATGAACGTATGTGGTGATGAAATACCGCATGCGAAACGTGACCTAATGCAAGGCGCATGCGAAAATTCAAAAGGATGATTTTTGTTTATTATAACTGCTAAGGATGTGTTCATGTTAATTACTATGCTGAACATTTAAAACATTTGTGACTAGTTTCGTAATTAACATTATTGATTGTGTCTGGTTTTCATATAAAGGGCTTCAAGATGTTTTAATCTTTTGACATTGGTATCGTGGTGTATTATTTGTGTATTATTAACTAAGATGTGTCTATATCAAAAAGGGGGCAGTAATGTTTTTTTTATATGTATTGGCAAACCGAGCTAGTGTCGAAAATATGCAAAGTGAGTCCTCGGAAAAGTGTTGTGGTAGTAGAACCGATATAACAATTACTTTTATTATTTTCGGAGATACATTCTCCCATAGTACATTTAAATTCGTATATTACATTGGTTCTTTCAAGTGTGTTTTGAGCCTACGAAGTATATATATGAGAGGGTGAGAATATATTTATATATATAAAGTTATCTTGTCATATATATATATATATATATATATATATATATATATATATAATGTGTGTTTTATGCAAACATTTGATTTCTATTAAAATGACGATCCCATCACGAACGTGGGGTCATATAAAGATCAAAAGGGGAAATATCGGCAGTCTTTCTCTCTACCAACCAATCGAATTGATCAGCAAAATAGTTGCCTTTTATTTATTTATTTCAATTCGCGTTTGATTTTGATGTTTTTGGATTTTTTTGGATCTTTAAAGATTTGTTGCTTGTAAAATCGCGGCCATTGATGTGAACGACGACATTGATAGATTAATGGCGGGATTGATTCAGAGAAGAAAAATGATTGGAAAAATGAAAAGTATGTGGTGGGGGAATAATACATAGATAGATAGAGAGAGAGAGAAAGATAGAGAGAGAAAGAGAGATAGATAGAGAGAGAGAGAGAGAAAGAGAGAAAGAGACAGAGAGAAAGAGAGAGAGCTAGATAGAGCTAGATAGATAGTTAGATGGATAGATAGATATAGATAGATATAGATAGATAGATAGATAGAGAGAGAGAGAAAGAGGAAGAGAGACAGAGAGAGATAGAGAGATAGAGAGAGAGAAAGATGGAAAAAGAGAAAGAGACAGAGAGAAAGAGAGAGAGCTAGATAGAGCTAGATAGATAGTTAGATGGATAGATAGATATAGATAGATATAGATAGATAGATAGAGAGAGAGAAAGAGAGAGAGATATAGATAGATAGATAGATAGATAGATAGAGAGAGAGAGAGACAAATATATATATATATATATAGAGAGAGAGATAGAAAGAGAGAAAAAGAGAGAGATATATAGATAGAGAGAGGGAGAGAGAGAGAAAGAGAGAGAGATATAGATAGAGAGAGGGAGAGAGAGATAGAGAGAGAGAGAAAGAGAAGCAGATGACGGAGGGAAATATCTCAAAAGGAAATAAGAGATTGCAAAAGAAAGCAAAAGAGAAAAGGAAGTTAGGAAATTAAACATGACGAAAAAGAAAAAAAAGAAAAACCTAATTAGATTTCCATGAACAGAGTTTATTTCCAAGAGCCTCCTATCTGTTAGACAGCTTCGCTGCGATTACAACATGGTCGTCTTCAAGTCTTATGTCAATAAATCCTTGTTGAGTCGTGGTTTTAAGTAGTCAAACTTCGTCAATTTTAGTTATTGTTTTCAATCATCTCATAGTATTGTTCATCATCCAACTGACAATCCTCGAGTGGCTTTTGACCTTAGTAGATGGTTACTTATTAGTATAAAAAAAGAAAGTGAGTGAGGGTCATGCGATTCGAAACCCTATATATATATATGTGTGTGTGTGTGTGTATAAGAATCAATACGAATTTAAAAAAATTATATTTAACGTTTAAATTCATTGAATAAATATTTAGTTTGTTATTTCTTCTTCTATTAATTTTATTTACGTACTTAAAATTTTTAATACTGTCCTTAAAGTACAAACTGTTGTAGGTTTTACCCGACACAGTGGGAAGGTAAAGGGGGTCCAGCAGCGAACGGTAGAGCTGCCCGTCTTGTTGGTAGGGGTTGCGAATTTAGTGGGCTTTTCAGCTATCGACTTAACCCCTTTTCAGGACCAAAAGGGGAGGTGACGGTGGTTAAGTGGATAACGACACGGACTGAAGACCTGGGTGTTCCAAGTTCGAATCCAGTCGGTTCCACATAACCACTTTTACTTAGGGATGTTGGCAAACTTTTTCGTGATCCTTCCCGTAAGTACTCGATGTCTTTCCAGAAAGATTTCTAACTAGGATTGGATTGTATTTTATGTACAAGAATACTATGAGAAGATTAGAAACAAAGGTTTAAAATACCAGGGTTTGATTACTTAAGAGGACGGATCAGCACGTATTTGGGAGGTGACAGTGGTTAAGTGGATAATGACACGGGCTGTTCCAAGTTCGAATCCAATCGGTTTCATAGTATCACTTTTACTTAGGGATGTTGGCAAACTTTTTCGTGATCCTTCCCGTAAGTACCCGATGTCTTTCCAGAAAGATTTCTAACTAGAAAAACACCGGGGAAACTAATGCCAACACCAGAATCATCTGATTCACACGAAAGATGAAGAAGGACCAAAAGAATAATTCACCATATTTCAGCAACATCTGCACCTTTCTAAGATATATATAGTTAGTCATACATATTAGAGTGTCTTTCAAATATTACACCTACTGTCTGATGTATATTGGCAACACTGATGTCCCATATTTTTTTAGTATACTGTGAACATCTAGAGTGGAAATATGCAATCAGTTTCACTTATTATTCAATCATAAATTTACTGGTAAGTAGTCCTTATAACCAACCTATATTTTTATATAGTATAAATAAATGCTTTATAAAGTCAAATAAATATTTGAACGTACATATTTAGTATCGAATCATATTGTATTTACAAAATATTTTTTGGTAATAAATTAAAGAAAAGACATGGTTAATAATGGGTTGATCTTCGCGATGCATTCTTGTGCTGAGTCTGGTAGTTTAGGCTCAAAATATTGCGTAGCCATTTACTTATAAAATATCTTCGCCATTAGTTTGTCAATAAATTCTATTAAAAAAAATATACCTTTTTTCTTGCCGGCGATCAGGGCCGAGTTATGTAGTTCGCTGAAATCAAAGACAGCCAATGCTAATCACATTAATTATGCAGTTAATTAATTCAACACATAAAAAGGATTTAATTATTCTTTTCAGCAACAGTGATCGTCCAGTGAGCTGCAAAGAAAAAGTTATAGATTTATTTTATAAGTGAATATTTAATTATTCAAAGCTTGTCAGAAAATCTTAAGAACACGTTTTTTAGTTTGCTCGTTTTTTTGAACTTCGAGAGGTAGCAACCGCTACTCGCCCAAACGTATGTCTGGCGTCATTTCCGTCTAATTATTATCGCTTCCTATTCTTATGATCCAATCTTATTATCTGACAGTGTCGACACCGTAAGCCAATCGTGACCTCCTGTCTAAAATATATCCTCTTTATATGTAAAGCAACATCCACCTGAACATGTGTATTTTAACTTATATTTATACTAGCTAAGATAATCAGCAATATTAAACATTCAGATATTACGGTTGATATTATATTTTTAAACATAATTCTAGATTTATATAATGCTAACTGTCCAGACCCGGCATTGCTCGGTAGTGTATTTACTTGGAATTTGTTCTTTGTTTTTTTAGACTATGCCAATTAGCTGGAACCTGTCTTTTTCTCTCGTCTTGGTGTTGCATTCACGCCCAGATGAGAGGAGGAGACAAGTTCTAGCCAATCAGCACAGTTTTAAAAAGTAAAACAAAACAAATTCCAAGTAAATACACTACCGAGCAATGTCGGATCGGGACAGTTAGCATGAAATAAATGTAGAATTATGTTAAAAAATATTGTAATATCAACCATAATATCTAATTGGGCCTGTTGAACCGGCTTCATCATTTAAGGAGGAATGTTCTAGCGAATATTAATGGTCACGGGAAATGATTGTGACAACGTTAATTTTTGCAGTTTGTAGACGTTCTTTCACATACAGCGGCTGGTATTTCCAAATGATCCCCCATCTGGTACTAACCAGGCTCAACGTCTCTTAACTTCGGTGACCTAATGAGAAACGGTGTATCATCGTGATTATACCGTGTGTTAGTGATTAATGACTGCTGTTATGTTACATAACCCAAAGGTCGCCCACAGGTTAATCTCTATACAATCATTTACTTATAAAATTTATTTAACATCTATTGTTCAATCAATACAACTTAAAATTATACCTCATTCTGACCAGCGTCTCGTTGGGTACACATCTCCTCCACATAACTGCTTATCACATTAATTATGTAATTAATTAATTCAACACATTTTAACACAAAGGTAAGATTTATTCAATTAGACACAGTGATCATCCAGTTAGCTACAAAGTCAAAAGTAGAAAAAAGAGAGAGAACGATAGAGATACTTATTTGGTACGCGCATGCTATAGAAGGACATTTCAGTTTGAAATAGCGCTTTCAGCATCAAATGCGCAGGTTGAATAGACGCATTATAAAAATATCAGTTGGACAGACAGACAAAACTAATAATAATATAGATTCAGCAGAAATCTAGTAATTTCTCTTTGTACTAACGAGCCACTTCTCATCAAGGCCTAAAGACTACTCGAGGACAAGAGCTAATGGGGTTGTGTCAGGTGGATGGTAAGACAAACACGTTGAGGATTGCAGGCGATGGTTGGGTCTGGGCAGAATTTGATTACTTAAGAACAGCTCAACAAGAATTTGTTAACATTGGACTTGAAAACGACCATATTGTAGTCAGCTGGGAAGCAGCCCCGTGGTATTGTGTTCAAGAAGCAAATCAACCACACTGATTAGGGGAAATAAGAAAATGGCGGAACTAATTTCCGCTTCTTTCTGTTTTGTCTATTGATCGATAATTTCCTCCCTGCATTACTTCCGCCATCTTGATCAACATTAATGCTTATTGCAAACACATTTCAATTAGTCGGTGCGATCTTCCAGACCATCGAACACCGGTCGGGTCGGTCTCCTCTTGATCCGCGCAGCAGGTGATTTCTCGCATCGAATCGTTAATTGCGTTTTCGTGGACAGTGATGGTAGTAATTATTTAGACTGATTTAGATTAAACAACGCAATTATAATTCTATGGCACCTTCCATCCGCCACGAAACGCCGGACAGGTGGTGACTGTCAGAAACCAGACGGTTTATTTAATGTTATCTTCATATTCAAATACCATGGAGCACAAATGGGGTTTTGGTGCGGTGTTACTCAGTATGTCTTTACCAGTTATATCTGACAGAACCGCTCGCTCGACGGATATGTTACTACAAGACAGTGGTAATCATTACTATTACCTACATAAATTATTTGAAAGAAAATACAGTTTGGGAAATTAGTCAAAAATAAGTTATTTAGTTTTACCTATTCATTTGTGATCTATTAAAAAAATAATATTTAATATTTAAAAGAAGTTTAAAGCAATTTAATTTGTCGTAAATAGCAAATGTGAGTAAAATTATCCGCGTTCAACTATTACAGGAAGTACATAACCGGATTATTTTAGCCTGATGATTTTCCGCATGAATGAAGCATAAATGCCTCTGAGTAGCTTACTTACCATTGAAATATTTGCATGCTACTACTACTACTAAGCTCTACTCACGTATTGAGCACTGTTGAAGTAAAAACTGAAAATATATACACAATATATCATATCACCTCATGATAATCGATATTTGTATATAGACGAAATAGTAATTATCAATGAATAAATGCGAAATTGTGTCCCATTTCTCACATTAACAGTAAAGTCAAAACGCCTTGTTTCAAGTTATTTTTTATATACTGTTGCAAGGTTAACTAATTTGCATATTGGTTTTGCAAAAGGACATTTTATTAATAAACTATTATCTGTTGTTTTTTTTAATTTAATGATTGTTTTTATTTTAATATAACAAATAGTTCTGTTTCGCAACATTGGTTTATTTTCTGAACAAATATTTAACATTTTCGTTCAAATGTTCTTTTCTTTAGAAATGACCGACTTAATTTTCAACAAGTTGTGATCTATTTCTAAATTGCAAGTGAAAAGGCAAATTGATTTCTTCTTTCTTTTCCTTTCTTTAAGGTCACATTGAAAAGATAAATACATTTTCAGCAAAAGCATCAACATGTAAATGCTAATCTATTTATATGAATAAATGAGAAAGATTTTGTTCCGTGTTTACAAACAAAATTATGAATGACATATTTACTATTTAAATTTATGTTTCAAGTATTTTAAGTAGAGATAGCAGTATACCATAGAGCACAGATGAGTTTTTGGTGCAGTGTCATTCAGCGTGCCGTCGGCAGTTATATATGTCAGAACAAACCGCTCTACGGATATGTTACTAGAAAAAAGTTGTAATTATTACTATCACCTACATAAATTATTTGAAAGGAAATACAGTTGGGAAATTAGTTGAAAGCAATTTATTTGTTTGCTTTCTTCTTCGCTACTGTTGATGATAGCAGCAGCCGTATTCCTCTTTTCCCTCGTAGCTGTAATAATGAATAACAACTAAACAAAAAATGTCTACAATATTCTTTCTAAATGGCGACATGCTCTTCAATGTTTTCTTTTTTACAGCATTGTAAAATTATATATATCTTAATCGCCCGTTCCCCGGAAAAAGGAGTGAAGACAAAGCCCCGAAAAAAGCGACAGAAATAACTCAGTTCAAGGGCCTAAAAGCTAGATCTTTCTCTCTTCTTTGCCACGTCTCATTTCGGAGTTCCTGTCCGTGACGTCACATCTTAATTTATATTATCATATAATAGGGAAACAATAACACTGAGAAAGCAAAATTAGATAAAATGCATAAAATATAATTAATGCTGTAAAATTAAACAATTAATAACTCAATTTTTAATCTATAAAATACGAAAATTTTGTTAAATGATTTAATTAATCATTAATCATTAATTAAATCATTTAACAAAAATAAAAATAAAAAATTAGTTTATAGAGAAACATCTGAGGAGTATTATTCCGGAAAAAATGTTTTGACCAGGTTTAAATATAGACAGGTTTTTATTCAATGTTGTGCGTATTTCTTCTAGCTCTGTTTTAGATAACAGTATGGTTGCCTTCTATCGGCGGTGCTTTTAGAGACGCTCTACTATTTCGATGTGAGCTGTTTGTCTTTTAGACTTTCGTTTTATCGCATCACAATGTATACTTTTTCTAATTGAGAAATATTTGGTTTTCTGACGAGGAAAGATCCGATATTAACATACAAATATCGGTTGGTCTTCTAGTGAACGAAACGGAACCGTAATTGTACCAAAAGATATTGTTCTGAAAAAATAATTCGTAAGATGAATACGATCTTGGCATTTTGAATGTAACTAAATCTTGTTTATTTATATATGCTCTGTTGTTACATGGTGACAATCATCGAGCTTTCAATTGGAAGAGGTTGGTATACATAAAGAATAGAAGATATATATGCTAAAACATATATTTTCACCCACCTATATATATATATTTTATTTCATTTTACTTCAGTCAAAGTTCTCAGAAATCAAGGGGCCCCTTCCTGGGTATACATAACGCATAGAAGCTATATGCTAAACATATATTTTCGCCGACCTATATATATATATATATATATATATATATATATATATATATATATATATATATATATTTTGTTTCATTTTATTTTAGTCAAAGTTCTCAGAAATCAAGGGACCTCTTCCTGGGACTAACACTTAATCTCTATATGAGATACATAGATATTCGGATATTCTATTCAATTCTTCTTTATTTCTCAAACGTTGAGTTAGTAAAGAACTTAAGAATATTAATTTTCTTCCTCCCGATTGACTATTAAACTATGTTATAGTATATCTTTATTGTGGTCTCTCGGTCTTACCGGATTCAAGGACAAGAATTCATCTAGTCTGGTGGAGTATCCAGCTAAGTTTATATATATAAATATGTGCATGTGTAAATGAAGACCAAGGACTATTTAGCCCAAAACTACAAGGAAAGTTACGATTCATGATTTTCTTAACAACATTAATATTTTAGTGGAGCGATAAGAATTGAAGTTAGTTTTTTATTTTCATACTCGCCGTCGTTAACGAAGAAACAAACTACAGTTTTGTAACGGATATAAGTCTTTCTGTATTATCTGTTTTTGCTCGTATAATTTTTACGACTTCGTAGGAAGACGTCTTCAGTTTACAGAGATCGGACAAACCCGATCCCTCCTGTCGCTTTTCAGGCCTTAATATTTTCTGGTCGCATTGCTTTCATTAATTATATTTATCACAAAAGACACACCGACGCTTGATTCGGTGTATTTTCTCTTCTGTTATCTATCCAGATTAATTTAGTTGTAGCACGACGAGGACCGATTCTTTGATCGCCGCAGATTATCCGGAGAACGGCTCATCATGTAGAAAGTTAGAATCATGTTGTGTAGATGACACGGAACAGCATTTCGTTTCTTCTTGTCTTCTCTCTCATTGTTGTCGTACTCTTCCTTTTAAATAACAGCGGGGTGAATGTTCTGAATGAAAAAAAAAACAGCACAACATTATTTGGGGTTCAGCAATCTTATATAGAGGGTATCTTCTACTTTATAAATTACAGGTATACAAACATAATACTCCTAATCGATTCTTTATGGGGGAAGGAGCAGCTATCTTAAATCTCGACCATTCTCTTTCGTGTACGATGCAATAAAAAGAGAGCTGTCTTATCAGCTTATTCACCACGTGTCACTGCGGACTTCCTCTTCGTGATGCGACTTCCCGTACACGCAACTCTAATTTTTAACTTACAAATAAATTTTCCGTTTTCTACTTACTTTTAAAATGATGTGGAACATTTTTCATTCTCACCTTATTTTTACATACCTTTAAATATTACTTCACACCATATGTCGCTTGGTGTATTTTCTTATCCATAGATTCAGTTTGCAGCAGTTACATTTTGATGTACTATTTTTCTTTCTATGTGAACTGATGTTCCTACGCGGAGTGATTGATCTGTTTTCCAATGAAGACATTTTGCGTGGGATGTACTTCCGCTGACCTACTTCGACAGTCTTTTCCTCGCTTCTAAAACCTGTTGGAATTAAGGTCAACCCAGTGGCGTAGCTAGACCTTTTGCCGCCCGGGGCGGTAGTAAAATTTGCCGCCCCCCCCCGGCATTTGGGTGCCCGGAAAATTCGTCCATGGATAATTCGCCCATGGATAATTCGTCCATGGAAAATTTTTTGCTAGGTAGGAAAACTGATCCATTATTATTAAGTTAACATTATTCTTAATTTTCATACCTTGCGAAAATTAGTTCTACGGTATCTAATTTTCCTAAATTAACAACAACAAATTTCTGAAAACCGAGCGATTACACACACGGATTTAAAAAAGCACCGATACAAGACGTTTTTTCTCTTCGGAGGGCTCGCCCTCTTAATAATAACATTATGAAGACAAAGAAAAGAAAACTACATCGGACTATTCTCTCCTTGATACATCCATGTTATTTGGCGAAAATTCGGACTTTAACAACAACGACAAAAAAGTAAATAAAAATGATTTTATCATTTCATAACATTTTCAGGTTTTCAAATGTTCTCATTTAAATTTATTATTATATAAAATTATAGTATAAAATTTCATATTTTTTGTTAACTTTTGTTTTTTTTAATTTTTTTCTCTACTTTCTATTTTTACCCTCTCAAAATGCCGCCCCCTCAGGTGTGCCGCCCGGGGCGGCCCGCCCCCCTCGCCCCCCCCCCCTTAGCTACGCCAGTGGGTCAACCCAAGCAACTGTGTAAAACGCGCGTCAGTTCAACTCACCAACGACATGAAACCCTTTTCTAAAATTTGGCCCCAAAATTTTTTATAACCTTTTTTATTTTGTTGGTGGATCGAAGACGTGAAATAAAGCTGATAAAATGTTCGAATAAGACTTTGTTATTTCATTTAACTTTTGACAATTTATTTATCTACCTCCCACAGCGGTAAGATGTGACACAAGGTCGGAAAGTGGGATTTGAAAAGCCAGCGCCGTCGGCATTCCCCGATAGGGCGCCTCAGGCAGTAAGCCATAAACTTACACCTCCCAAAAGAGGGGAGGCAAAGCCTGGTAAGGTGGACCTCCTAGAACTGCACAGGACAACCCCATAGACCGGCGTAAATCAAGCCCCGAATGCCAAGACAATGCGGGTCTATTGGGTGTAGTATCTATCGGAACAGATGCTACACTTTGTTCCTGGCCAAAAGGATTTTGACAAAATATCTCTTTTCTACAAGTTTCTAGACGTACATAACTTCCCTTTCAATATACTACTCGAAATGTAAAGTTCATGTAAGGCATGCCATGAGAATCAGTGAAGATACCGCAGTACGAATTGCGCTAAAATGAGCTATATTCCCAACTGATATGAAGAGAGGTTGACCGGAAGTTATGCAAATTAAGCCTGCTGTTACTGATTTAAATTGTGGTTGCTTTGCTATTAACACTGGTAAAATGCTGACTACATTACGAAGCATTACAGAACATAAAAGATTGTGGCGGGACACTTTAAGAATTCTTTTCTTCTTTCTTTGGTTAAATTCATTTTAGACGGCGATGTAATCTGAGGTGGTCGTTTGACTTGCTCTTTTATTTTCTCGCTTCCTTAAACCATTGAAAAGTGGTTTAATTCTAAGGCAAGAAACGATATGCGTTTTGCCATTCCGAGGTTGCTGTCAACTCGCTCACTCTGATTAGCGCGTTACGTAACGGTCGCTAAATTGACTTTTTAGTGAGTTATATATAATTACTATAAACCTTTTTATCATATATTTAACGTAAATAGCTACATATAAGAATGGTTTCGATAAGCTCATAAGTAACCTCTTTTCATCAGTTTGTGTTGCCTTTATTTACTACGAGTCTTGGGACTCAATCAGGAAATGGGGGTTAGATCCAGTGACAAATAGCGTTTCTTCCTGATTCAAACTACTAGCAAAAGAGACAACACAGTAAATATAACTTCTCCCTTTTCAAGTTTATTCATTCCCCCTTGTGTCTACTTTTCTATTGAAATGTATTCCATTGTCTCTCCTTGAATGTTATTGATTTCTTCTTTTGTAGTTTTCACGGTGATTATTAAATAAAATTGACAGTCCCTTTTTCTTGCACGGTGAGCCGATAGTCGTTACACGTTAACTAACTTTTTTTGGTGGGTGGAGCCAAATTTTTTAGGGGGTCGGGCCAATTTTTGTTTTTTTTCTGAACTTAAAATATTTCTCAGGGTTGGGGGAGAGTAAAAAAAAAGGTTTTGGGGGTGGGGCTGGAGAGATGGGTGGTCAGGGAAAATCTTAGGGGTGGCGCCAAACCTTTTAGGGGGTCGGGCCAAATTTTTTTTTTCTGAACTTAAAATATTTCTCAGGGTTGGGGGAGAGTTCACATGTTCACTCGGTTTGGAGTAAAGTATTTCTCGCTGCTACCATTTTCTAGTCATTTGTCTTTCTTTCGGTTATCCGCTCAGTTTCGTGTTTTTTTCACCATTTTTGGAGAATTGACCGGTCAAGAAGACGACTCTTGTGTCCAACATTGATAGAGTCTACACATAGACTTAGAGCGACCTTTATTTAAAACTACCCCACACAGTACGAGAGGAGGTTGCAAATGTCAATTGGATGTTCGAAGCCCACTAAATTTGCAACTTCTGAATGTTTACTATAAATCCGGAGAGACATATACCGTGAGAGTTTCTCTCGCAACCAGGGTTTTTTACACCACCTAATAAAACCGGTATTGTCCGGGCCTTTGGGTCTGTATTTACGCCGGTCTATTGGTGGTTGCCGGTCCTGTGCAGTTCTAGGAGGTCCATCATCCCAGGCTTTGCCTCCCCTCTTTGGGGAGGAGTAAGTTTATTGCTTACTGTCTGAGGCGCCCCTACCCGGGAATGCCGACAGGGCTGCCCAGGCAATTTTTAAATGGCCAGAGTGCTCACCTCTCGAGCGCTGGCTTATCTAATCACATTTTCTCGACCTTGTGTCACATCTTACCTTGTGGGAGGTAGATAAATAACTATACCGTGAGCTGGCAGACTCGCCGCCAGATCCCTACATCCCCTTGCGTCGAGGAAAATCTTTAGCAACATTTATTTTTACAGACAGCGAGGCCACTCATACAATAGTAACTTTTGAAATAAGATGACGAAAGTATATTACATTGAGACCCGCATAGCGAGGCCCGAGATCTTTTAATATTTTAGAACCATTACGTTAATTGCATTCTCGTATTTCAATGGCGAATATTAATGGCTTCGAATAAAACATAAATATTAAAAACCCGAATTTATAATAAAAAAAAATGAATGAAAGAATCGAAATTAAAGGACGAAAAACCTGAAATATTTTTTTTCAACAATTCGAGGAATTTTGTATCGAAAAATATTAATCAATAAAGCAATCGAGAATTATATTCTGTTGCACCAAAAACTCCCACCTTTCATTTTTCCCGCTCTTTCTATCCCCTCCTTCCCCGTACTCTCGCTGGTATGGCCCTTCTTGTCGAAATTCTAATCAATTGGGGTATGGCCTTCTGCTTGTCTGATAAAGACGTCCAACTTTCATACTTAAGAAGGCAACAAAGGCCAGTCTTTCTTTGTTAGATACACGTGTTTGGGTTGGTTTATTTTGCGGCATATCAACCATCAATGAGTTATTTAATGCCGAATCAAATTGTCGGATAGGTGGGACAACTATTTATCCATTTATCTTATTAGATTTTTGTTAATGGAAATCGCTTCTACAGACGATGATTGCTCACTGGCCATAACAAGATGAGACATTGCACATATGTGCACATGTTGTCACACATCGTCTCGTCGTCACATAAAGTCCGGCAAAGATCGCCCAGCCGGCCAAAAGCAAACGCTGTTGCCACATTGGTGCCGGTCCCAAGATATACCTCTCGGCCAAAGCGAACTTTGCCACAAATCCTTGGTGGTACACTCTCCTAAACATTACCTTCTCTCTTTGAGAAGGTTTTCGTTTATTTCCAATCGCCTTAGGCTCTGTATCCCATGAATGCCGACGGAAATATCCAAGCTATTTTTGTGTGGCCATACTTTCCTGTTAGATCTCACACCTTTCTGCGGTGGGAAGGAAGTAAATACAGAAATCTAACTATCTCAAACATGCCATCTCTCCTAAAACGTGATCTCGATCAACTAATAAGAGTATCTGATATCTTACAGCATCTCTCCTTTATGAAAGAACACCTTGTGTTGGATTTTTTTTACTGCTACTTAGGACAGATGATTAAAACCAAATATCCTGCTTAGCAAAACACGGCGTGAGGATAACAGTAGAACGTTTTATTGTATCTTATAAAGGGAGTTAATCTATATGCAGATTTTATCGGAGTCACGGGTTTTCTAGGCGAAAAGCTAAACTGCTGGGAGTCTAGTATCCTACTACCACTCTGTGAATTTTGTTTTTTGTTATCTTTGTTTGTTTGTAACCTGTCTCTGTATATTTTAACATAACCAGCAAAAAACCGTTTTACTATGTCGAGAAATAACTGGTGTACGTTTTATCCGATGCATAGGTTGGAGAAATGGTAGAGCTGCTCGACTTCTCGGCACATGTTACGAATTTAGTGGACTTTGCTCTTGTCCACTTTATCTCCGCGACAAACTCTCGTGCTGGGTCTGGTAGTTTGATTCCAAAAAATGTCAGTCCCTCAGTCAGTTATGGGACGTGTGATCAAATTAGACGCAAAGGTCGTCTTTTCTGGGAGAAGGGATCCAGCTGCGAGCATAGCAGCCAAGAGTATTTATTTACCTCCT
>OY744540.1:71706491-71738991 GCA_963556195.1 Sepiola atlantica | reverse complement strand
GTAGAAAGAGAGGATACTCACTCACAGACATTTACAGAATTTCATAACTGCTCCCCCCCTTTCCACTAAAAAAAAACTTCTAACATTTACGAACTTAACATTCACTTCTGTTCCAATCTTCTTGGATTACAATCTTTCAGGGTTAAGGCTCGTAAAATTCATATTATAATTGTCCACAACGGATAAAAATGCTGAGTGATAATTAGTTATAAGTGACAGTCATCTGGGTGTTGAAGGTTCAATCCTCAGTGCGGGCGATACTAAGCATACAATTACGAATTATTGAAGACTTCTACCCAAAAATGGCTGACGCATCGAGAGCAAGTTAATCTCGTGGATTAAATAAAGGGTTTCATTCAAAATTCCGTACAGAGTCCTAAGTTTGATATAAAAGTTCCCGAGTACGACAAGACGCATCTGAAAAAGAGGTTACATCAGCTGAAACGTTGTAAAAATTAAACCCAAGATGAGAACAGTTGTTCGAATAACCAAATAAGATAAATGAACTGAAGATTTGAATTACTACCATAAGAACTTGAAATTTTCGACTTTCCAATTCAAAATCGATATATTTTGAATCAATTGATATATTTTGAATCAATCGATATATTTTTAGTCAATCGATATATTTTGAATCAATCGATATATTTTTAATCAATCGATATATTTTGAATCAACCGATATATTTTGAGTCAACTGAAATATTTTGAATCAATCGATATATTTTGAATCAATCGATATATTTTGAATCAATCGATATAGTTTGAGTCAATCGATATATTTTGAATCAATCGATATAGTTTGAGTCAATCGATATATTTTGAGTCAATCGATATATTTTGAGTCATCTCCCTATCTATTAACTTTGTGTCCACACTTTTCTTTTATTAAGATCCTTTTTTGAAAGCCAAGTAACTAAGTAGGAAGTCAGCGTTCTCATATATATATATATATATATATATATATATATATATATCTTCAGAATATAAGTAGATGATAGCATCTTTAAAATCGATAGATGACGTAACTATCAATCAAGTTTATTATCCTTATTTTGTTGTAATCAACCCCGCAGAGGTGGGTGTGACTTTTAAATGTTGCAAAACTATTTAACTTGTCATCAGTATTGCATTCTAAATGAGTATTGATCGCATTACGGTGGTTAATTATACAGTGTGATTCATAAGTCACTTCACTTAGCTATTTAAAATGATTACCATATGAAGCACAAACACACTATGAACTTTTGATGATTGTTATCTTACTCTCTAATTACTGCTATTTGTTATCTTAAATTTGTTCGTTCATATATTTGTTTCTATATATATTTATTTCATAATCAATCAAATATGCTACAAAGAGTCGTAAATTCCTTGCAAAAAAGAATGGAGCTATGCATGCAGAATGAAGGTGGACATTTTGAAAATTTGCTGCAATTTCAAACTCCCATGAATGAATTTGGTGAATAAACGTTCTGTTATGTATTACCGTGTTTTTATACTTTAGAAATTAAAAACTAAATAGCTAAGTGACTTATGAATCACCATGTAAGTTAAGTTTTATACTTATTCAGGACTCATAAATACTCAAGAGAAATATTGCTAAAATCTATAATTTAAAAACAAAACCCATAATTTGTAAAATACGTTGAATACGCCAATTGATATTTGCATATATCAGGAAAGGCATAGCTATAGTTTTCAAAAAAGGTATATTAGTTTCTTAATTTTGCATTTTCCGATATATATATATATATATATATATATATATATATATATATATATATATATATATATATATATATATATATATATTATATATATATATATATATATATGTATATATATATAATAGTAACTCTGTATGTGTGTGTGTGTCCGTCTGATCTTTGTGTCTTATGTTCACCCAAACCACTGGACGGAATTGCTTTAAAATTGGCATGTGGACTACTGACCTCTCACCCCCACTGAAAACTGTTTTCCATTAGATTCAAATGAAATTTAAACCATAGGTAAATAACCAAAAATGATGTATACGCCCAAAATTTCAGAAAACTTTGATAATATTAAGATGGTCTTCGGAGGCACAACCCCCCCCCTCCCCTGAAAACTGTTTTACCTTTGATTCAAATGAAATTTAAACCATTAGTAAATGACCAAAAATTATGTCTATTCTCAAAATCTCTAGCAAATTTTGATAATATTAAGATGGTCTTCGGGGGCACAATCCCTCCACTCAAAACGGTTTTCCCTTTGATTCAAATGAAATATATATATATATATATATATATATATATATATATATATATATATATATATATATATATATTACTGCCTACCCAAACGTATTGTATACCAAGCCACAATATTTGCCAAGGAAAGACCGAATAACAAGAAGTACTACGTGGGTATGACCGTGGCCACCGAGAGTTACTACAGGCCAAGCAACTAACTTCCTGCCCCCCTCTGACGTCACTGACTTCCGTGTCAAAACAAGGACCGTAGTAATAACAATAAGAAGGCATTTCGACTTCTCCATTCACTAAATAATCCATCAAAATTCAGGAAATCAACCAATTTTAATGAAATTTTCAGGATTTATTAATTAATGATCACGGAATATAATAAATCCATTACTTTATTATAAAGCTTGGTGCAAATGTATTATTTCTTGTAAACAAAAAACACCTTTACTAAAGTTATTCAAAATATCAAAACATGTTGAACATACGATATTGTAAATATTTAAAACAAAGCATTAGAAAACTTTAAAAAATGCATGTAAAAAAGAAAAGAAAAGAACACGGTTCGATTCATCTTGAAACTGATCTTTATTCAATATAAATTTAAAGAAAATAATAATTCACGATCAAATACTGCAAAAAACTGAATTATGAATTACCATTATTTAAACTTCTAACCCAATCAACCGTAAGTAATTCAGACTTTGAAATTTGCTTAAAAATTATACAAAAAAAAATTTCAATGTTAACTGTTTGTTTAATAATGGAATCAAAATTCAGGAAATCAACCAATTTTAAAATAATTTCGCGCTTTAAAAAATTTCATTTCATAATTCACAAAGTTAAAATGCCTACTGCATATGTTTGGACTTCCAAAAGAGAAATAATTACTGCAAATATGGATACACGTAATAATGTTTACACCGACTAAATATAGTGTAGTAAGTTTGAATTTTTTTTTATTATATAAAAAATCAAGTCTGAATTACTTATTCATTATTTGATAAAAAAAGTAGTGTTCCATTTTTTTTTTATTACTTTTTTTCGATGTCTTAAGTGTAGCATAGTTCATCTTTTCTCTACTTTTGTAGATTAAATAAATGAAATAACATCATATTTAATCAAAATTTTCACAAAAAATATTAATTAAACAATGCTTTATTCAATGATAATATCGTTAATTCTTCGAGTTATACTGATTTTATTAACAAGAGTGTAGGGGCATTTTCCGTAATATATACGAAATAGATTTTTTAAAAAAATATTTTAAACATATACAGATCTTATTTTCATTTTAAAAAATCATGGATTTTTTTTATATATATAAAAATATACGTTTAGTAAAGGTGTATTTTGTTTTAAAAAAAATACATTTTCACTAAGATTTTTTAAAAATGTTTCACTATATCTCCTGTGCTTGTTTATTAATAAATATTGAAAATTTCATTAAAATTGGTTGTTTTCCTGAATTTTGGTGAATTTTTAAGTGAAGGAAGGGTCAAAATGTTTTTACATTTTGGGGATCGGCCTTTGATTTTGCACGTACCTATCTCTTAATAGCAAGATAGGAGTTGGTGATTCCATGATTAAACAGACAGTTAACATTGAAATTTTTTTTTGTATAATTTTTAAGCAAATTTCAAAGTCTGAATTACTTACGGTTGATTGGGTTAGAAGTTTAAATAATGGTAATTCATAATTCAGTTTTTTGCAGTATTTGATCGTGAATTATTATTTTCTTTAAATTTATATTGAATAAAGATCAGTTTCAAGATGAATCGAACCGTGTTCTTTTCTTTTCTTTTTTACATGCATTTTTTAAAGTTTTCTAATGCTTTGTTTTAAATATTTACAATATCGTATGTTCAACATGTTTTGATATTTTGAATAACTTTAGTAAAGGTGTTTTTTGTTTACAAGAAATAATACATTTGCACCAAGCTTTATAATAAAGTAATGGATTTATTATATTCCGTGATCATTAATTAATAAATCCTGAAAATTTCATTAAAATTGGTTGATTTCCTGAATTTTGATGGATTATTTAGTGAATAGAGAAGTCGAAATGCCTTCTTATTGTCATTACGACGGTCCTTGTTTTGACACGCAATGCAGTGACGTCATTTTCTAGCCAACCGGCCTGTAGTAACTCTCGGTGGCCACGGTATGACCCCCCTAGATTTTAAAACCAGATATTATGACCACAAAAGCACAATTAAAAACAGAGAACGTCGAATTAAAACAGCATTAGCAAACCACTATTAGGAGCTAAAAGAAAATGGACGCTTACCAATAATTGAATGGGAAATAATACGACAGGCCAGTAGATTATGTCTGAATGAAAAATTTGAAATCTTAAACTTTAAAGACCCCCGAAATCTATTAAACTGTAGAAGTGAGATAGCAAACAGCGGCCTACAAATAAATAAAAAATAAGTAAAAAAACTAAACTAAATAAAAAAATACAATTAAAAAATTAAAACCTAAAATAAAAATACAAGGAACCACGTGTTAAAATAAGTTCACCCATTATACTGACACAACAAAGAAACAGGATATAGAACAATCTATAGAAAACAGAACAATATAACAGGATATAGGAAGTAACACTAACCAGACCTTTGTTCGTGGGATGTCCAACGATTGGCTGAGAGAACAACAAAGAATCTGATTGATTAACTAGCTAGCCGTGTATATAAAAACAACTGGCAAAAATAACTGGGATGAAACGCGGGACCCTCTGTGTTGCTTAATTGCCATAAATATATTTTCATAGCTTACTATATATATATATATATATATATATATATATATATATATTCGTTACTTGGGCTTTATTACCATTTATTTAAACAGTTAGTGGGTAAGGGATTACTCTCTCTGTTTCTTTCCCTCTCCCTCTCCAGTCCCTAGTATTCCGTCTCTGCACCATGCGTCTCGAAATGCGATTCTTTCTGCTTCCAAAACCGACAGCGAGTCAATGCTGTAATTTTAAACAAGTGTTACAAGTGCTGACTATCGGGTACCGGTGGATGGGTGCGTTCGGGTACCTGTGAATTAGAGAAAGAGGGGAGAGGGTAGGGGGAAGAGAGAGAAATTGAGAAGGCGTGAGCGGGTGATTTGATATTTGTAGGAATGAGAGAAAGCGTCGAGACAGAAACTTGATAAGAAATTTGATAGAAATTTCACTCCCCCACCCTCTCTCTCTCTGTCTCTATCTATCTATCTATCTATCTATCTATCTATCTATCTATCTATCTATCTATCTATCTATCTATCTATCTATCTATCTCTTTCTCTCTTTCTCTCTCTCTCTCTCTCTCTCTCTCTCTCTCTCTATATATATATATATATATATATATATATATATATATATATATATATATATATATATATCGTACATGTATTGGTTTCTGTAAATGTAAATCCGTAGAAACTCAAGTGTTTATAAAAAGTGCTCAATACAAAGTAGAGCTGTTTATAAGTATAAATTTTTATTTATACAAACATTATTGGTTACATATGTGCATACATGTTTCGGTTGCACTTTCCCAAAAGATTCTCGGTCTGATGAGGTTGACTTTCTTGGGAAAGTGCAACCGAAACATGTATGCACATATGTAACCAATAATGTTTGTATAAATAAAAATTTATACTTATATATATATATATATATATATATATATATATATATATATATATATATATATATATATATATCCGCCTCTATCTCTCCATGTAAAAATATGTATCTATATGTTTATATATTTCTATGTATAGGACTTACTCCTAAACTAATTAACCCATGATTATGAACTTTGAAACCTAGCTGCTAGGTGTAAATGTGAGTAATGTGGGCTATATTTAGTTTAATTTAGTTTCATGCAAAGAAGGAGTTATATCCCTTCGTGGAAATACAGGTAGCTCCAATTTAAAAAAGAAAGTTAACAATAGCAATTACACATAAATTAATGAATATTTCCAAAATTTCGATTTCTTTGGAGTATTTTAAAGGGTTAATAAGGGGGGGGGGAATATGGACACTATGTCCCTTTTGAAAGTTAAGATGCCTTAGATTTGCATTGAATTTGCATTAAGTTTGAGCTACTGGTAAATTAATTAAAACTGATGCAAAACTGTTATGTTCGCGATTATATATATATATATATATATATATATATATATATATATATATATATATATATATATATATACCCTTTGGTCACCTATGTTTGGATTTGAAACCGACGGTACCGATATTGTTTTGATCATCTGTAAAACATATATAAATATTACGGTCTTATTTTTATTATTTTTCTTAATAATAGAGCACTCTGCTGGGGTCTTCTCCCACTAACCTCACACACACACACACACACACACACACACACACACACACACACACACACACACATACATATATATATATCATATATATATATATATATGTATATATCTATCATATATATATCATATATATATATATAAGTCAGTTCATATTATATTCCAATAACCATGGTTTTATTTCATTATTTTTATTTTTTCACATTTCAAAAAAAAATAACATTTGTGTGAGATATATTTTTTACGGTCCGTTTCATTTGTCTTGTGCCAAACACCATTTTTATGTCAATATCGTCTCTGCAACACTACAAAATCATCAGAAAAATTCACAAAGAGTAAAAAGTTCTTGGATTAAAGTGTCTTGAAAAAACCTACACTATACAGTAGTTTCATATATATATATATATATATATATATATATATATATATATATATATATATATATATATACTTTTAAGTTTCAATTGATTTTCCTTTTAATTGTTTTGTCGTATTATAACTGATTTGTAAGAAAATAATCATAGAATTAAAAATGTTTTTGGTAATTTAAAATCTTGGAATAATAAAAGACAGAACAATTCCAAAGAAAACGTGTTTAATTCGTTTCTCTTTTGTCTGCATTTTTCCTTCGTTTCCTTGACAACTCATTAGTCAAGTCCTTCAATGTATGAGCTAATTTGCAAAGTTCTTAATTAAAATCCTATTCGTAATTGCGGTTACGCAATTTTGAATCGGAACTCAAGAAAATAAATATTGTTTGCTTCGAGGTTTCATTGTCACCGAAAATAGTGTAGGTGTAATGGCGTATTTCGTTGTTTCTGATGGCATCCTTTTTTATTCTAATTTTTCAGTCATTTGCATAAAAAAAGAAAATAACATCTTCGTCCTTTTCCATCTTGACGGAACACAAGGTACTACTACTACTGCTTATAATATCTCTCTGCTTAGCGAAATATTGCAAAACCTAAATACAAATATATGATATTTAAAATGAGAACAAAAAAATTGATGATTTATACAAATTGGCTTCGTTGCATGATTCTCTCCCTTGGAAGATCGAATCCTCTTAAGAATCACATTACTTGTTTTTACATTAATATAAAAAGGCATTTCTCTAGAGTTAAAAGCGTGCTCGGGTCGGTGGCCTAATGGTTATAAAACCAGAGTACATAATACGTGGATTCGGGGTTAAAGCCGTCCAACTGGCGATGCGGTTACGTAATTCCATACCAAGAGTGTAAAAAAAACACGAAGCATATATATATATATATATATATATATATATATATATATATATACAAATACATGATATATGATATTTAAAATGAGAAACAAATCTGTCTTGATTTTTGTTTTAGTATTGTATTCTGCATCCTCTGTGCTTTTAGGCGTATGCCTATATTTTATACTAAATTTCTTAAAAGATGCTCTAAAAGAGTATGAAAATACCAATCTTTAACATTTCAACGCTGCACGGTGTCTCTCATATTCAAAACAAGAGACCAGTACATATTAAAAAAAAAAGAATATAACATCGTCATCCTTCTCCATTCTGACGGAACACAAGGTACTACTACTGCTTATAATATCTCTCTGCTTGACAAAGCTATGTTTTTAGCGAAATGATAGCAAAACCTAAATACAAATATATGATATTTAAAATAAGAAAAACTAATCTGTCTTGATGTTATTTATCTTTCTCCCACAAACTAAGATGTGACACAAGGTCGGGAAAGTGGGATTTGAAAAGCCAGCGCCCGAGAAGGTGTGCATTCTGACCATTGAAAATTGCCTGGGCAGCCCCGTCGGCATTCCCAGACAGGGGCGCCTCAGGCAGTAAGCAATAAACTTAGGGGGAGGCAAAGCCTGGGAGGGTGGACCCACTAGAACTGCACAGGACAGACCCATAGACCGGCGTAAATCAAGCCCCGAAGGCCAAGACAATACCAATCTATGGGGTGCAGTATCCATCGGAACAGCTGCATCTGTAGCAGTCACCAATAGGGACTACTTTTGAATGCGTAATCACTGTCCCTGTGAGCTGGCTTGTCCAATCAAATCACAAGGTGCAGTAATATCGTTAGTTCCCTAAGGGACTACTTATGTCCCCTTAGGGTTCGAGGAAAAAGATCAGACGACCTCCTGCCACCAGCTTGGACACATCGCAGAGAGCTCCAGCGAGGAACGAGGAAACGCTCTCTTCTCCTGCCGCCGTCGCCACGTGACGACTATTACCATCTTCACCTGAAGAAAATCCTCTGTGTGTTTAGGCATATGCCTATATTTTATGCTAGATTTCTTAAAAGATGCTTTAAAAGAATAGGGAAAAAACAATCTTTATATATATATATATATATATATATATATATATATATATATATATATATATACTAGTATAATGTGCACGAAGAAATAATTGCAGTGTTCAATCATTACGTTATTACGAGCATAATACTTTTTATACTTCGTAATATAATACAATACATCATACATGTGATAGCTCTTTTCTGTGGCTAGGCATGTTGAGTATTTATTTCTGAGATTCAAACCCCAATATTTTAATCAGTCTTACCAATCAGACATCTCCCTTCATCACAAACGTAAGGGAAACTATAATGTTTTTATATTTGTTTACATTAGCGGCTACCGAAAAAACTCAAATCTAATTACAGAGTGCCATGCCTTATGCTACGCGGAAACCATTACTACTCCTAGCAGAGAGGCTCACCCACGTATCGGTAGCATAGGTTGTTTTCTACAGGCAACGGGTTTTCCATATTTCGGTTCTACATTGCGGCTAGATATGGAGAGTGTTTCTAGGTACATATAGATCTTAATTTCCCTAAATTACGTGACAGCTTCCGTGGGCCGAGTGGATATGGCTGACTCTGTGTACCGGGTTCGCGCCTCCCGACCGTCTGAAATTGTTACTTCCCTGCACCGATGAGAGCAATAAGCTTGACACGCTAGCGTCTGTAGGTATAAATAATTTAATATTTATTTATAAATATTATATATATATATATATATATATATATATATATATATATATATATATATATATATATATATATATATATATATATATATATAGGTGTATTATATGGAAAATGAAAAAGGAAATATCAAATTTATTCATGTGCTCATCAACGCTTCGTCTTTATTTGAAGACTTCCTCGAGATGACTGATTTGAAGAAATAAAATACAAGTACAATATTTAAAAATATTTGTTTGCGTTTGTGATGTGAAAGGAACGTTTTTTTTTTTCGTACAAAACATAGCCGTTATAATTTAAAGTGTGGAATGTGTACATGATAGGGAATATTAATTTTTTCATATCTAACTTATTTGAAATTTTATTTTTGGGACGGGTGCGACTTTTGGATGGCGTATTCCATAAGTGGCAAAATTTATAGTGAGCCCATGTTTGTGACTATATTTAAATAAAAAATATATATTTCTAAATTCATAATGATATGTGCATGTTACTTACCGGGTTGCCGAGAATCTATATTTGAAAAGTCATAATTATCGGTTTATAGAAGTCAAACTAAATAAATAAATAGAATTAAATATTATATATATATATATATATATATATATATATATATATATATATATATATATTAATAATAATAATAATAATAATAATAATAATAATAATAATAATAATAATAATAATAATAATAATAATAATAATAATAATAATAATAATAATAATAATAATCCAGGCATGGTAAACATCCACAAGATAGTAATCCAAAGAATTTCAACCAGGCTTATAAAAAGTGATCAATATCAAATACAGTATTGATATGTGATTATTTTTATTTACACTGACATGTAAAATATCTGAGAGATAACATCGACATGCCAGTGTCGCAGATTTTGTACATGTCTGTGTAAATGTTTGTGTAAATAAAAATAAAAATAATATATATATATATATATATATATATATATATATATATATATATTGTTGGTAGATCCTTTCAAAAGTCCGAATTAGGATCTTAATTTCGGAAAGGAATTGGCTAATGAATTTGCCATAGTTTGGATTTATCTCCCAAGTATTTTCGGACCCATCTGGGTCCATCTTCGGGGGAATGAGGTTAATCAGGTATAGACCAGATGGGTCTGAAAGTACTTGGGAGACAAATCCAAACTATGGCAAATTCATCAGCCAATTCCCCCCCGAAACTAAGATCCTAATTCGGACTATTGAAAATATCTACCAAAGGATATCTAGACATGAGTTGTCTCTTATATTCAACAATACTTGCCTGCAAGAGAAGATGCTGCCTATATATACATATATATATATATATATATATATATATATATATATATACATACACACACACACACACACACACACACACATATATATATATATATATATATATATATATATATATATATATATATATATATATATATATGCATATGCGTTTCCTAAATGTTAACATTTATAAAAAATAATTTGCCTATGTTACTCACCGTATTTATTAGAATACATATTTAAAAATTCATAATAATTACCCTACACGCATACCTAACTCATCAGTGTGGCTACATAACGCTAATACACCGGCCGCGCAGTACGAACCTTGCTCCTTTAAGTCTAACCTTTCCTCATCGTGTTAGAGGGGGTTGCAACGTGGTAGTGTCAGAGCTAACCAACTAACAGGGCTCTGGTGAAACTCCAGGAGGTGTCGGCATCAGGATCCATCGTCGTCTGGTCGTCTCTGCTTTTGCGTGTGGAAAGTAAAGACGTGTCAAGAGCGGAACCGCAAATCAATGGAGTGATAACGTTGCTCCTGTCCCATTGATTTGTGTGTTCTCGGCCAAACCTTCCCCGACGTCGTATGAAAGCGCTTAGCCTTACTGTTTTCAGTGTCAGTGGTAAAAATCTGCAATCTTTCATGTTAACAAAGAGCTGCGATCAACGAGCAGTCTTCGAGCAGCTTCTGTTGCTCAAAAACTTCTGACTAGTATATACCAATCGAAGATCCGTTCTCAAAAATCAGTCTGACGGTAACTCGGCTATTTCGATGGCTTTTTATCTGTAGTATTAGTCCTGTGTAGTCCTAGGAGGTCCATCCTCCTAGGACTTGCTCCCTCTTTGGGGATGAGTTAGTTTATTGTCAACTGCTTGAGGCGTCCGAATGGGGAATGCCGACGAGGCCATTTTTAAGAAGCTAGAATAATCTTTGTTTAGGGGTGCTGGCTTGTGCTCCCCATATTCCGGGCTTGTAGCATATCTTCCTGTGGTTGGAAGGAACTAAATACCTGATGCGACCAACTAGGAGTACTTCTCAATTATGTCAATGTTCCAAATTTCACAAAGATTGGTGAAGGAATTTTTCTTCTCATAGATCTACTGACTAACATTTGTATATATATATATATATATATATATATATATATATATATATATATATATGTGTATATATATATATATAACATAACATAAATAAGTGCTGATAATAGAAAGTGTGTAGAATACGATATCTATGAAGTCATCACCTGTTCAAAACAAGGGATTTATATAAGAAAATTATTTTATTATTCCTTCCTTAAACCATGGTTTTTCAAAGATGTAATCTTATCGCCAGAGGAGATTCAACAAATAAGTTAGTAAAATAAAATTTATCATAATGTCAACGTTTGAAAAGGTATAAAAATAAAAAAAAGAATATAAGAGAATGTAGAGGATGTAGGCAAACATTCACCGTTGAAGATGTATGAAATGTTTGTAAGATCATATTCAAAGATGTATGAAATGTTTGTAAGATCATATTCAAAGATGTATGAAATGTTTGTAAGATCATATTCAAAGATGTATGAAATGTTCGTAAGATCATATTCAAAGATGTATGAAATGTTCGTAAGATCATATTCAAAGATGTATGAAATGTTTGTAAGATCATATTCAAAGGTTCTGGTGTATGGTAAAATCCGGGGTAAACACCTGCAATCTTGCAGATCAACGAATAGTTGCGACCAACTTGGAGGACTTCATGCAGACCAAACAATCCTTAGGCACGATCTTTGTGAGCTCTATGCAGAAGTCCGGCTCACTTAATATGCAGAAGTCTGGCTCACTTAATATGCAGAAGTCCGGCTCACTTAATATGCAGAAGTCCGGCTCACTTAATATGCAGAAGTCAGGCTCACTTAATATGCAGAAGTCAGGCTCACTTAATATGCAGAAGTCAGGCTCACTTAATATGCAGAAGTCCGGCTCACTTAATATGCAGAAGTCAGGCTCACTTAATATGCAGACGTCCAACTCGCTTAACAACAACAACAACAACAACAACAACAACAACCAAAGCAGCAGCAGCAGCAGCAGCACGAACCTTGGACCATAGAACTCGCTTACTATTAAGATCCATCGTGTTGGTTTCTACTTTTCAAAACTTGGCTAGATGATTCTCTTATACCCTTGAAATCATACGTCTCGAAATTATATCGATCTTCGGATCATGTCAGTCGATCTATCCGGTTACTGTTATTGATTCGCGTCTTCGTGTTTCTGACAGGTTGCTCAGTCATATTTGACGAGCTGCCGCCACGTTTGCCAAAGCTTCTCTGAACGGCTTAAATGGATCCGTTTTTTGTTTCCCCGCAATGTAATTTTTTAGAAAAAAAAAACTTCTTTCTTTTCTTGATAGACACAAAACAAAGTAAATGCTTACGTCATGTCATGGGAACCTTTGTAAAGCCTTTTCATATCAGGAGGCGGAGTCGTGATCTGTCTAATGGATTCTACTGCGAACTGTAGAGTCGGCAATGCCGAGATCAAATCCTATTGAATCCATATTTTTGCATGCGCTAACTTGTCATTTATCAGGGTTAAACGCCACTCGAAGATAAGTGTTAATGAGATCGATTGATTGTTAGTTTAATTATGAAGAATATTATGGGATGATTGAAAATAATGAATGGAATGGAATTAAACCGCCAATTTATCCATCTAATTATACAAAAATAAATGGAAAAAACTCCAGACAAGACATGAAGCAACTTGATGTAAGGATTATGATAATAAAAAGGGAGAGGAAAGTAGAATCACTTCTAGACAAACGTAGTCTGAAAGAAAGACCACCAACAGCATTCTATCCCCTGGACTTCAAACAGATTAGCAAAAAAGTAAGCCATCCAAGAACCTGCTAGTTATGGACGGTGTTACAAGGCTGGCCGAAGAAAAGAGTCTACTCCTAAATTGTTTTAGTGGCTGACCAGGAACCGGTTTTTCATCGTGTCACCATCATTAATAGTAATGGAAGTTAACTCACCTGTTTTATCATATTTGAGGGGGAAATTTAAAAAAACAACTCTCCTTCTCCAAAATAGATCTATATTCTTTCTCAGTAAAAACACAGGAATTACACATGAAATTCAATTTACTCTAACGATCGAGTCGTAAAAAATAAAATAATAAAATAATGAAAATAATGTACCAATGTTACCGTGTTACCTAGAATATATATTCCAAAATTAATAATGATCCGTTCATTAGCTTAATAGATTATCATATATATATATATATATATATATATATATATATATATATATATATATATATATATATATATATATATATAAATAGTATTTAAAAAAGTTTTTACTTTTAGTTATTTAAAAAAAATTATTTTTCTTTTTATTATTTTTTTCTTTATATATATATATATATATATATATATATATATATATATATATATATACTGCATCATTGCACACTGTTTATGATATCCTTCTGGGTATGTCCGCTTGTAAATACATAAATAGACCTTTCATCGTGGTTCTAGGGACAGAAGTTAAAATATTGACTTAGGTCTGAAGTGTGACTGTCAGAACAATCATCCTCCACACTGATGATGCTCGGAAAAGGAGGAAATACATATGTATGTGGATAAGAAATTAAAAGAAAATTAATCAATCATAATAGCGTATATATATATATATATATATATATATATATATATATATATATATATATATATATATATATATGAATAAAATATGAAACTAAAAGTATACTTTGAGAGGATAGAACCTATAGTGAAATAGTGTAAGCTCAATATACGAGATAGAGCAAATTATAAAGATAAATGAAAGAAGAGAGATAAAAATGTACTAATGACAAATCTATTTCAACTTCGATTGTTCTTTGAAAAGCCTTGGCTTAAGGAAAGAAAAGTAAACATGTTTTTTACTGAGTACACCTTGTACTGAACAATCGAAGTTGAAATAGATTTGTCATTCGTACATTTTTATCTCTCTTCTTTCATTTATCTATCTATCTATCTATCTATCTATCTATATATATATATATATATATATATATATATATATATATATATATATATATATATATATATATAAGTATACATTTTTATTTATACAAACATTATTGGTTACATATGTGCATACATGTTTCGGTTGCACTTTTCCCAGAAAGTCAACCTCATCAGACCAAGAATTTTCGAGAAATAATTTGTACTATATATATATATATATATATATATATATATATATATATATATATATATATGATTATTTTTATTTATGTTATCGATCAACAGTAATTATAAACTGAGATCTCATCAGACAGAGTTAGAATCCGATCTTAACATTAGATCATATTTGGAAAGAACCCTTTCCAAATATGATCTAATGTTAAGATCGGATTCTAACTCTTCCTGATGAGATCTCAGTTTATAATAACTGTTGATCGATAACATCGACATGCCAGTGTCGCAGATTTTGTACATGTCTGTGTAAATATAAATAATCATATATAAAAGCTCTATTAGATATTGAGCACTTTTTATAAACTCGGTTTAAATTCTTTGGATTACTACCCTGTGGATGTTTTACCGGGATTGTTATATATATATATATATATATTGCCATATTGCCATATATATTTTCATAGCTCTACTTACGTATCGAGCACTGTTGAAGTAAATACTGAAAACTGATACATAAAAAATTATATCTCCTTATAATATTTTATGTGGATTCATGAAGTACTAATATATATATATATATATATATATATATATATATATATATATATATATATATATATATATATATATATATATATATATATATATATATATATATATCTTTCTATCTGGTAGTGTTATTATATATTTATCTATCTATGTAGGTTTCTTTATATCTATCTGTGCTGTTATTGCCTGTCTGCTTCTTTGATTTAATTGTTATCTCGCCATCAAATCTACCCATTCTCTGTTTTCCCCCAGTTTGTTCTACGATATTTTCTCCATCCATTAAGCTGAAGAATTCGGTGGAACCTGTGCCAAAATGTCAGCGGATCAAAAATCGGTCTGCCAGAAACCGAAATTCGAGTAAAAGCCCCACCCCCTCAAACCTAAACACACATACACGCAGACGCAGGTAGCATTTCATGTTTACGATAACATTGCTTTAATAAACATTAAATCGATACAAAGAAGACATTGTGCACCATCGCACAAACACGCACATTCGACTGCATTTTAATAAGAGGTTAGAATATTGCAATAACGTTTATTATACTAAAACTTTCTTGTGAGTTAACTTAATATTTTCATAGCATATTTGAATCCCCATGTGTTTTCTCTGTTATACCTATATTCTGTGATCGCCATATTCCTTTATTTTTATTCTTTTATTCTCGTATTCTGCGGCTCTATTACTCCCGTGTGTTCTTATTCCGTTATTCCGGTGTTCTGCTATTCTCAATCTGTTATCATCTCATTACCTTTTTTCGTTATTCTGTTATTTAGTTATTCCTTTATTGTTATTCTGGGATGCTGCTATTCTATTGACCCGTTACTCTTATTCCCTTATTCTATTATTCTGTTATTCAGTTATTCCTTTATTGTTATTCCGGGATGCTGCTATTCTATTGAACCGTTACTCTTATTCCCTTATTCTATTATTCTGTTATTCAGTTATTCCTTTATTGTTATTCCGGGATGCTGCTATTCTATTGAACCGTTACTCTTATTCCCTTATTCTATTATTCTGTTATTCAGTTATTCCTTTATTGTTATTCCGGGATGCTGCTATTCTATTGACCCATTACTCTTATTCCCTTATTCTATTATGCTGTTATGCTGTTATTACTTTGTGTTTATTCTGTTATTCGAGTATTCGGCTATTCTATTAATCCGTTATGTTTTTATTCCCTCATACCGTATTCTGTTTCTTCATCATTTCTTTATTTTTATTCTGTTATTCTGGTATTTTGCTGCTCTATAAATCCGTTATTCTCTTATTCCCTTATTCTGTTATTATATTAGTCTGCTATTCCATTATTGCTATTTTGTTATTCCTGTAATCTGCTATTTTATTAATCTGTTATCCTATTGTTCTACCCTAGAAAAGAGAAAGTCTCTCTCCTTTGTCAGAAATATCACTCATTGAATATGAGGACTAAAGGACAAAATAAAAGAAAACAAGTTACGAGGTTGCCGAAAGTAAACACAAAGTCCACTTTTATTCCGGTAGTCTGTTATTCCGTCATTTCGTTAATCCAGTGTTCTGTCTTTCTGTTATTCCATTATTATGTATTCTATTAATCCTATATTCTATTGTTCCGTTAGTGAGTTATTCTACTCCATTAATCGTGATTTTCTCAAAATTTGTTGCTTTTGTTTTTCATGAAACATTTTTATGACTTTGAACACAGAAAACTGAGTGTTAGATTAAAAAAAAGAGATTGATTGGTTCTTTTTCAGATTTTGAAATATCCTCTAAGTATTGTTCTTAGAATAAGTTAAGTGTTAAACTTGTTGGTAGCTGTCAGTTAAACGCTCCGATCCGGCGTTGAAATAATCGAGCTGCCATCAAATGCATTAAGGTCAACACAGGTGAACCCGCGAAGCTCAACGCGTTGATAGCTTTACTGGCTCGTATAAACTATGAAAATTGGAAACCCCCGACTTGAGCCTGAGAGGATAATGGTGAATCGAGGAGTGGTATCTTTTGAATGATGGCCTTTTCTTTCTCCTTGCAAGAAGGAATTCAGTTTTACGGCTTCTACTGAATAAGAGAGACGCGTGTCTGATACGTGTTACAGCACTCCGACTGAGTTGCGAGTAAACCATGTACCAGCACTGACAACCGACGTTCACCCCATTCGAACCAGTGGCGGCAATATCAGAACTTTGCAGGTCTAAATTTAACGTGTGCGTAAAGCTATTGACGAAGCAACTGGTCAGAACGAATGCTAAACTCGCGGTCGCCGGACTCTTCGGCTTACCCCAGAACTTTCCACGCCATGACGTCATGTCACAACGGCCACGTGACTACGATTGCCACAATGATGTCTCAAACCAGAATTTGATACAGGATACATCCTCGGGATACGATGGTGTCATACATAGTCTTTGCTCAACATTCATTAAAAGTTATGATTACTGCTTATATATTAAAAAACCCAGGAAAATTCTGTGGAAAATTCTAGGGAACGAAAAGTTGTCCCCCTCAATTGACAAACCTGCATTTCTAAACAAATATTTTTTTGTTTGTTTTCAAAATCCAACAAAAGTTCACATTAATTGTTGTTTACACGATTCAAATAGTAATAATCGCAGAGATAGACTGTTACATAACCAAGGTTGTAAATGTTAATGAAAACGTTAAAGTGACACCTAAGTGTCAGAGGTTACCCCAGAAACTGAAGTCGACAAAATAACGTGACTTCCCAGGAGAGAGAATTGGTTCTCTTCCTTGCGACATTTCAAGCCCAACGGACGCGCAAAAGGCGCCGTCACCGCACAATGTAGCGAGGTGAAACGCGATAGGGTCTATCTCTCTATCCCTCTGTGTCTTCTACCTCCTCTCTCTTTGACGCGACAGTTCACATGTTAATATCTTTATATTTCTCTAAATCTTGGTTTATGAATGGCCCAAATGGAAAAATCTTCTTTTAAACTAACATCAGCGTCCAAATGATTTCGTCTACAGACAATCCAGAACCTGGGGTCTCAACGTCAACAACGGGTGTATACACGCCACAGACAACCGACACTGGCAAAAGAGCATTGGACATTGGGTGGGACAGAAGAGATCAAATAATCAATTAGTTATATCTTGTCAGCCCATGTAATTACACAACGACGGATGTATAAATGTATACACACCTCGGTTAGAGAATACGTAACAAGACAAACCACGCTTTGTTTGTTAGATATTCATTTTAGTAATTATAATTCAGTTAAAATCTTTGTTTCACAAGGAAAAAAACACCACTACAAATATGAGAATGCACAGTTTTGAACCTGAGTAAATCTTTTACAGGCAGCACACAGGTGCGTCGGAAAAGCAAAACTTGTTTTCTTCAGCCTGTAAATTTTTCTAGCATTTCAAAATATCTTTTTTTCTTATACTCGCACTCATTTATTAATGTACCATGAATTTCCAGTCAGACCCAACCATGAGAACAAAGCACAGGACGCCCTAATAACTCGTTGTTTATATTAACCCTCTCATTTTCCATCGATTCATCGTATTTATTACTGGTGATACCAGATCAGGCTGCCCTGTGGCTCCCTGAGACGAAATTCACCTACATTGACGTTTTTTTTTTTTTTTTTTTTTTTTTTGTAAAACTTAATTATGTTCTACAAAACCAAAAACAAAAACAACAGCCCCCCTCCCTTTCTCCCTCCCCTTTTTTATTTTATTTTTAGAACTTGAAGCATAAATCTTTTACTATAATGACCAGATTCGGCATTAAATAACCCAAAAAGGGTTGATATGCCGTAAAACAAAACTACCAAACCAAAAACGATGATTAAACATTTGAAGATATAAAGAACTTGAAGCATAAAAACTTTTACTATAATGACCAGATTCGGCATTAAATAACCCAAAAAGGGTTGATATGCCGTAAAACAAAACTACCGTATTTATTAAAAGCGGTTTTTATGATTTTTTTTAAACAACAAAGCACAGATGTTTATTTTCCAATTCAATTCATAACTCACGACCTGTCAAAGCAACGCTTGAATGTCAAACTCGCACTGACAACTACATCTCAATTCTTACCTACATTTTATCATCACACTTTTGTAACAATGGTTTACTACTAGTTATCACCTTAGTATCATTGTTATTACTATTATTAGTAGTAGTATCATTATTTCTCGAACTCCGCACGGGCTATCTCGTCAAATAATTATTGCTTACAAGTAACGCAACATAGATATTAAATAAAATGAAAAAGCCCCGTATTTTTAGATAAGAAACCCGAACGAAGGAACCTTGACTCGAATCGCGTATGGAAACAGAATAATTTAAGGCTAAAAGAAAAAGAAAAAAAGAAAAAATATTGTGGAGAGAAATTGGAAAGCAGAACATTCCATTTTCCATGAAGTCATGAAAACCAATGGATAAGAGGATGTTCTTGTTTCGAAAGAAATGTGGTGAGAAATAAGGGCAAAAATAAACGACAAGGACTGATAGTTATATTTCTTTAATAAACGCTAAAGCAATAAATTAAACCATTAGCTGCTCCTTATCATTAGATAAAAAGAGTAAAGTAAGAGTACCTTTTTTCGCTGATTTGGCCAAGAGAACCAACCATTTCCTATTTTCTTGTTTTCTGGAAAAAGGTTAGTAAATTTTGGACTCTGTTTTTATTTCATTTACCCACATATTCTCTTCGTCCTCCTACTTTTAACTATCCTCGTGTCTGGCGGACGTCAATATTCTCTGTTGCAGTTGTCTTATTAAACGAAGACCACCGCATTGTCTGATGTCGTCTCTTCTTTTATGTGGTCATCTTTTATCCTTTAATCTAGAAAACAACAACATGTTTTTACGGTTCACAGGTTTATTTCTTTTATACATATCTGGTCAGAGAATTTGAAAAAAATGTGTTTGCTAATTATAAATTGCCAAGTAAACTTGAAGGAAGTAAAGAAATTCTAGGATAAATAGATTGCGAAACGAAAGGAAGCGAGAATAACCGTCAGAAAATTTGACCGGCTTCCTTCGATGGTGTAAGTTTCTAAGGAATATTCTAATCAAAAGCTGTCCACAGTCGCATGTATATCCTGCCCAGGGGAGATGACGACATTAGATTTTGTAATTCTTGCAGGAAAGTGTCGACATCTTCCCACACTCAGCGGCTGGTATTTCAAAATGGTCACTCATCCGGTACTGAACAGGCCTAACGTCGGTAAATGTATCGAGAATCGGTATGTCAACGTGATTATCTCGTATGCCAGACTGTGGCTAGTGTTTAACACCATCTTCTTTTAAAATAGTATTCAAAGTTTTGTTATGAAATCTTCATTTGGTAATCCCAGAACGAAAGAAAATGAAAATTGATTCGTTCCGGCAGATAATCGAAATATAGAACATTCAAATGAATAAGGTTTTATTTTCAAAATTTTCAAAATTGTTTTATTTTCAAAATTGTGTTTAATTGTATGATTGTGCTCTACGCACATATATTTGAACATGTTCTCTTCTGTTCGTTTCAGGAGGAATTCACTCGTAAACTACTTAACCGATCATTAGAAATTTTAGAATACAGCTGCTAGGCGTTAGTGAGGGTAATATAAGCTATATTTAAAATACGTATTAGACATCAATTTATTAATATTCCCCAGGTTTCATCTTCTTTGGAGTATTTTAATAGGTTTTACAGGATATAATATGGGCATAACCTCGTATTTGAAAGTTCAAATATTTCAGATTTGCATTCAATTTAATTCAGACTCATTAAACCCCTATTAAGCAAGATTTCCTATATTCCAATTTCTTCTGCCCTAAGCCTTAAATTTTAAACATTTTCTAGAATAAAAATGATGTGATAAATTTTGATCGAAATTAGAATAACGTTTAGAACGATTATTTCTCGATTTTAATCTTCGTAAAGAGACATAAAAATAGTTCAAAACTGTAAGAAATGATAAATTGATTTTTTATGGGGGGGGGGACAGTTAACGTATAGAAAGTTGAAATCAGGTAATTTCATTAAAACACTGTTTAATTCTTACATAGCGTTCAAACTCCGTGGTCTAACATTCATCGGCAACATGAATTGGAATACATACGTAGAAGATACTGTCAAGGCTGCTGCAAATAACGTGGGTATCCTCTAGCGGGCTAGTAAACTTCCCACACCTGCTAATATTCTATATTACTACTATTAGCCTGTGCATGCAGTATTGTTGCCACATCTTGGCTGGTGCACCAACTACTTGTCTCTCCCTCTTGGACAGGATACAAAAAATTAGTATCTAACCTGATAGGCCCCTCAATATTGCATCCTTGTGCTTGCTTAACAACTACTTCAATGGAATGTGCACCAATAAACTTACTGCACGTGTGCTCTTTCAACGTAAATATCGCCGACAAACCCGACTAGTAGCAAAATCACTATAAATGTTTACAGTAGTTGTAACGTTTTAGTGGCAATGTGTCTTGTTCAGGGTGAATAAAACTAAAATTAAATGATTGTTCTGTGCATCCATTCATCGTTTTGAATTGTTTGTTTTCCTTTTATAGCACCAGTATAGAATGGAAACGCTGTAACGTTACGATGCAGGGTGCGGGGTTTGAACCCGAATCGCCGACTAACAGTTTTGAGGACGAAATAAAAAAAAGTAATAATAATTTTGAAAATAAAAAAAAATAAAGCGAAACATATTCATGGTCTATGACGTAAGTTGCTAAAAAAAAAACACCACCAGCAAAGAACGGTATTGTCTGAAAAAGCAGGAAGCAAAAATAGATCAGCTGCTAACCATACAGGCGAGATTGGATGACGTAAGAAAAAGTTATTTAACTTGTGCACAGTGGACGCCGAAGGTAGAAAAGCGGTCGACTCGTATAGAAGTAGAGGAGTTCGTTGTGTAAACAACCCAAGTCCGAGATTCGTTTGTTTGTTTGTGAATGTATTTAATTAGCTGACCTTAGAAATGAGATAGAATGACGTAAACAAAAGTTATTTAACGTGTGGACGACGAGAACAGAAAGGACATAACAGGTGGATGATTGGTATAGAATTAATTAGGGCCAGTGTTTTAACTGCTCAAATTCGAAACTGGTTTGTCGGTTTGTGAAAGCATTTAACTGTAGAATACAAACATCTGTTACAACCCAACGAAAAAAAAATGTCTTGCTTATTTTGTTTCTGTCAGATCGAGACGAACAACTTCGACAAAAAAAAAACATAAAATACATTTTGGATTTTTGGATTGTTTTATTGCAAGAAAAGTTCATAAATCCTAAACATTTTAACGAAAGGTTTAGCTTATTTCGTAGAGTAAGTAATGGATCGTGTTTATAAGAGGTTCGATACTAATGAAAAATAAGTTTCGCAAAATAAATAAGTCCGCCAGCCATGCGCAATTCGCTCCCACGTCCTTGACTTACTTTTGTGTGTCCTGTCAACACATGCATCGCGTTAGGGTTAAGAATAGGATTCATATATCCACATTTTTATTAAATTTGTTAGAAACCGCAGCAATAAGTGGCTCCCTCTACTGTGCCAGTATTCTATATCTCTACAAGGCCATCATCCGCCCATGCATGGAGTATTGTTGTCACATCTGGGCTGGGGTATGATCGACTAGTCTCTCTCTTAGACAGGATCCAAAAAGCGTCTGTAGTCTAATAGGTCTATCACTATCTAGCAAGCTCTGGTCCCTGCTCCATCGCCGCAATGCTGCATCCCTATGCTTGCTTTACAAGTACTTCAATGGAATGTGCTCCGACGAACTTGCTGATCTGGTGGCCCATCGACGTAAATACACTCGACAAACCCGACAATCAGCTAAATCCCATCAATTCACTGTGGAGGACCCCAGATGCCAGAGGACTTTCTATTCTAATAGCTTCTTTCCATTAACTTTGGAATTCTTTCCCTACTCCCTGTTTCCCTAACTGTATTGACATGCAGAAATTTAAATGTAATGTAGACAAACATCTCGTTGCACAACCCATCACTTAAGATGCCCGCTATAAATCTGGCTTCTAATTCACAGTAGCCCCTTACGTCTCAGTGGCAATGTGCCATTGTTTGGGGTAGAATTGAAGTAAAGAAAACATGGTTGGATCATTCTATTGCACCAGAGTTTACTTGGCTTCTGATGTAATCGTCTACCTTTATAAAGTGTACAACATCGATTTCGCAACATAGTGGGGGATGATCTCATGTTCTCTACACTCTGTTTCTAAGAGACATTTATGTCGCTATTTCCACGGAAGATGCTCGACTGAGCTCCAATCTTTGGTCCCTCCTTGTAAGACATTCATAGCAAGAACTTGTCTTACTACCACAACTGAAATTCTTTTTTTTCTGTATACCTAACACCAAACGGAATTTCTACCAACAAGTTTCTTTCTAAGTACGCCCATTGGACGGCTTCCCTGCAAACAACATGACCATCTTCAAATCCAATGTCAACAAGTACTTGCCATAAACTGTCCAAATAAGTAATCAAACCTTTTCCATTCAATTAATGATTTTGAATCATCTCATGATATTCTTCATCATTAAACTGACAATCTATCCATCTTATCATCGAGTGGCTTTTGGCCTTTATAATTGCTGACTCATTAGTTAAACAAATCAATTATCCAATTATCAAGCACATGTCTTATTCATTAATTAATGAAAGAACAAAGAAAACAGGATGGAAAGATCGTCTCTGTTGATCGAAACAACGTGCTCGCAACTGGAATCTTGTTACGTGGTATACTTTTCTCGGGTGACACCGTATACAATGCAACAACGTGTTTACCACTAGATCTTTATCACGTAGTAGACATTTCTCCAGCAAAACCATTTTCACTACTGAACTCAAGAACAATGTGCTCGCACTAGAACTTCGTTGTGTCGGATATTTTTCTTCAACAACACTGTTGTCAATACTTATCTTTTGAACAATGTTCCTGTCACCGAAATTTCTTTACATCGTATACTTTTCTCCAACAACAACGTTTTCAATACCGATCCCTGTCACTTAATGATCCTAGCCCTTTGAGTTCTGAAACTAACGTTGACAACTTCTATAAGGCTCGTCTTTTATGGATGGCAAAACCCACCGATCACACGTGGTCGATATACATAAATACTCTTGTTCCGGCGTACACTTGTTCTTTCTCCTATCCAGATTCTGCACGTCAGGCAGAGACGAACTCATTAATGGCGGCGATAATGAAAGTCAGACTATTTCCATTAATTGATTCAGGTTCTAGCTCATCACGTCCGCCATAATTAATTACTTCTACATTAAACGGTGATGAATAATTTGTTTCTGTACAAAAGTAGTAACTCAAATAATTAGTTTAAAGGAAATAGTAATGATTATGTGATGGTTAATATATGTTAATGAAATAATATTAAAGACTAATTCAGGGAATTAGGACGCCATTTGCAGAGTGTAATTTTAATAAACGTAGTCATTTTTTTTGATCAGCATATCTGTTGATTTTTCAATGAAAATTGACTGTGATTCTCGGGAAGTGTCCGTTAGTGAAAGAATTATCGGGCCGGATAGAATATGTAATCGATGAAATATTTGCTTGATTATCAAAGGGAAAGAAACAAATGCAGTTTCATGTAGGTATCTTAAAAATTTATTCTTGTAAAATTGATCGATACAGAAAATGTTTGAAAGTGTCACTGATTTTTCTTTTCTTCGGTGACGTATTTATTAAATACAATGTTTCTATCTACATCAGAGAGATTCAAATGTGTAAAATAAGTAATAGGCAGACATGAAAGAAAAAGAAGGATAGAGAGAAATAAAGAAGCATTCGTTCGTTCATTCAATAACAATTTAACGAAAAGAAATAGCGACAAATGATCGCAGACGTAGACAAAGAGAAAACATTTAAAAATAGAAGTAAAAGTCTAAGAATGTTTATCTGAATTGTTTGGAAGAGCAGTTAGTATTTGCATAGTATTCATTCGGACTATTTTCTTCATAGTCAGTCTTCATTTTGAGACTATTTTCGGTCGATGTACCCTCTGGTCATTAGATGTGTTGTTCGTCCACGGCGATGTTCTTTTCTGTATCCAAGTACGACTGTTGTTGATTATTGGTGGATTATATGAGCTGATGTTTTTTTATGTGCTTAAAACAAAGAAGGAGTCATAAAGGAAAGTCCGGTATCGCTTATCGCGTGTTGGTTAAAGTTAGGGTTAGGGTTACGTGTAGAAGAATAGCGTGTGTTTACCAGCCTATGTGGGGGAAAACATCAATAATTGATAGAGAGCCACACTAGAGAATTAGACGCTTAAAAGCTTCCATTACTACGCTAAAATGTTGAATAATTATTAATCAACCTTATTAACTTATATATATATATATATATATATATATATATATATATATATATATATGTATATATATCAATGCAATAATATGGAATGGCGACACACAGGGTGATGCGGGAGTAACGACACAGATAAGAAACACGGATGAATGCATCTTAGCTCGAAGCTGCGTATGGAAAAGGAATGATAAAATAAGGTATACATAAAAAGAAAACAAAGAATCATTTTAGAGAGAAATTGGAAAGCAGAACATTCCTTTGTTCGTGACGCCAATCAGTCGAAATAATGGACAAGAGAATGTTATTTTTTCTTAAATTAATGTTGTTATGAATTAGGTAAAAATGAACAAGAATTGTCGTAAATTAATGTAAGTAATTATTCTATGATAGAGAGAAAGACAGGTCGGAGGGGACAAAGGAGTCTTAAAGACAGACAGGTCGAATAAGGTGGACTGTTTGTTTATCTGTGAAGGAATTTAACAGAAAATAACATTTAAGTTTTTGATAAAAAGGGTTATTGTCCTGTTATCTCATTCAATGGGAATAACTTATGCTCCGACAAAAAAACGAAAGTGTACATTAGATTACGTTCCTTACATCAGGAACATCAGATTTGTCAAGACAGGCGATAAAATTGGATCTGACTATGTTACATAAGATTTTAATCACTCTATTGAATACTTAAGAAAGGGAAATGTTTTCGACAATTATCTTAAAAACGCTAAAAAGAAATTGCTTCTCAAGTTGTTCAGACAACTCAGTACGAAATAGTAAGTTAGGATTTTTCAGCCACATGCGTGGTTATAATTTTTCATCGACTGATCACACACACACACACACACACACACACACACACACACACATATATATATATTGGTGAGTTTTTATAAAAATATATATTTAAGTACATACTCCTTATAATATTCGAAAATGTTTCAAGATGTAAGCTCAATGAGATTGTATTACAAGCTTCAGAGCACATATACTTTATAGTTGAATTCCAATTACCATAAGAAAAATCAATCCAAAACCATTATTTTCATTTATTGTTTCAATTTCTTTATTTTTATATTTCAGCAAATACCTGTATTTATTCTTCGACTCACAAAACAAAAGTTTTAAATCTTTTTATTGATTTTTTCAATTTTAATTTGGAAAAATAAATTAAAAAAAAAATAAAAATGTTTGTTCAGACGAAGGAGAAACACGAGTATTCGTCTAAATATGAAAATAAAAAAATTGAAACAATAAATGGGAATTATGGTTTTGGATTGATTTTTCCTATGATCATTGGAATGCAAACTAACAAACAAAAACTCCATATATTAGAAGCCTTATATATATAAAAAAACCTGATTAATAGAATTAACTTTAATATCAGTAATAATATTAGAAAATGTTTATAGCTCCAAATATAGTTTCGTACTTAGTACATAATTCCCGCCAAAAACCTTCAATAAATACTTACCCATGTTCAATACATGATTAACCTCATCCCGCCGAAGATTGACCCAGATGGGCCCGAAAGTACTTGGAAGACAAATCCAAATTATGGCAAATTCATCAGCCAATTCCCCATCCGAAACTAAGATCCTAATTCGGACTATGTAAGAGATCTACCAAAGGATATCTAGACATGAGTTGTCTCTTATATTCAACAACACTTGCCTGCAAGAGAAGATGCTATATATATATATATATATATATATATATATATATAATTCAATATGGCAATCGTGGATTGCAAAATAACACAACAGATAATGATGTAAATGCAGCAGTTTATAAGAAAGTTCATGTCACGCTCCACGTGACTGTGTTGGTCACGCTCCACGTGACTGTGTTGGTCACGCTTTGTGCGAGTGTCCATAAATCTAATATACAGGATAGCTGTCTGTTTTTTTTGTGTGTGTCAACCTATAAGGCAAAAACTACACAAGACATACCCACAAAGCTGATTTTCTCAGCAGTGCTTCGGACTTGGGCATATTGTTTGGTTTGGTTTGGTTTTGTTTGTTTTACGGCATAGCAACCAACTATAGGTTATGTAATGCCGAATAAAGTTGTCAAATACAATTCAATTATTTCACATTGTCTTGAGAGACAATGAAAAGTGAAATGAAGAGCTTGCAATCAGATTTTTTTTGGAACAGTCCAACTTCCTTGATGAAGTCTAAAATTTTCGTTATATTTATGTTTTCAAACAAGTTTTTTTAAATTTGGGGAGTCGTAATACTTGTTTCGGGTTTGCTGTAGATCTTGACAGTCTATTAATACGTGTTTGACTGTGTAAGCTTGTTGACATGCTATGCACATTGGAGACTCCTCTCCTTCCAATAAGTTCTTATGAGTGATATGCGTGTGTCCTATACGAAGTCTTGTTATTATAACCTCTTCTCTCCTTACTTTTCTATATTTTAAGGGGCCACTCATGTATAGTTGGCCAAATCTTATATAAGTTGTTATTTTGACACTCATCCCAGCATATTGTTTGCAATATTCATTTATTTGAAGGTCAAGAGGAGCTAAATTAGGCGAGGATCGAAATTTAGAAGGATTTTTTTCATCGACCCATCGTATGAAGTTCTACTTTTTGTCCTTACATTTGAAAATGGAATATATTTGTTAACGTATAATATATATATATATATATATATATATATATATATATATATATATATATATATATATATATATATATATATATATATATATATATATATATATATATATATATATATATATCTTCTCGGAAGTTTCTCAACCATTAAAACTATATTAAAAAAAAAAATACTTTTAGTCCCAAGTCTTTCAGTGGAAAATCACTCATGTAAGTCAATTTATTTTTTACAGTTATTATATTAGTTTGTTTCTAACATTATTTAAGGGATCATCAGTTGTTTACAATGAAAAACTGTTTCGGGAATTTATATATATATATATATATATATATATGTATATATATATATATATATATATATATATATATATATATATATATATATATATATAACTTCTTTCTTATATAGCAGGAAAATACCTTCAGAGTGCTCGATTAATTGGGAATTAAAGTTAAAAATTGAAAATTAAGAGCGTAATATTTATTTATTTTGGTACAGAAAAATTAGTACAACATTCGTACCGTCGGTTTCAAGCACAGAAGGACTTAGCCATCCGGCTCTCTTCAGCTTCTGTTGTCATCTGTTTCGGAAATGTGAAGTCACGTGTCACTCTCGTTTGGACGCGGTATTTGCTTAGAGTGTTATGTATGTTTGTTTAAATTTAGCGTAAGTAAGGTTTAATAAGGTTTGAAAAAGAGGTGGGGTGAAAAGTAACAGTTTAGATTTAAACAGACATACATAACACTCTAAGCAGATAACGCGTCCAAACGAGAGTGACACGTGACTTCACATTTCCGAAACAGATGACAACAGAAGCTGAAGAGAGCCGGATGGCTGAGTCCTTCTGTGCTTGAAACCGACGGTACGAATGTTGTACTAATTTTTCTGTACCAAATATATATATATATATATATATATATATATATATATATATATATATATATATATATTGGGTCGAGCTCTCGTAAGGAAATCACCAACTGCCCTGCCACTAGCTTTTAAGTCTTTGCTCATTGGATAAAAAAAATCCCAGCTCGCCGGCACTTGACATTGTTTATATTGAGTTTACATAGAGATTTAGCTTACATTCAGCAGGCATCAGATGATAGCGGTTAGAAGCGCCGACTGTCAGTTTCGATCTCGGCTTCAGGCACCTGCTTGTCTAGCCGCACTGAAGAGCTGTGATGTGGATGTATATATATATATATATATATATATATATATATATATATATATATATATATATATATATATATATATATATATACGTATCTATATATATATATATATATATACATATATATATATATATATATATATATACATATATATATATATATATATATATATATATATACATATATATACATATATATATATATATATATATATATACATATATATACATATATATATATATATATATATATATATATATATATATATATATATATGTATAATAATGGTAATAATCCAGGTGAAAAATATCCACAGGGTGGTAATCCAGAGAATTTTAACCGGGTTTATAAAAAGTGCTCAATATGATCCAAATATGATCTGAGGTTAAGATCGGATTCTAACTCTGCCTGATGAGATCTCAGTTTATAGTAACTGTTGATCGATAACATCGACATGCCAGTGTCGCAGATTTTGTACATATCTGTGTAAATTAAATTATCATATATATATATATATATATATATATATATATATATATGTGTGTGTGTGTGTGTATGTGATCTTTGATGTAATCGAGGGGGAAGGAGGGGAGGAAAAGAAAGAGGGAAGAAGAGGAGAAAGAAGAAGGGGAGAGAGCGAGGAAGAAAGGGAGAGGGAGGAAAGTAAAGGATAGAAAATTGGTAGATAGAGAGGAAGATAGAGAAAGGTAGAGATAAAAAGAAGTTGTAAACCACATACGTTTTAACTTTTTTATTTTGTTTATTATGGGCCCGTGCAACGCCGGATAGCCATGCTTGTTTAAAAATAAACGTTAAAATAACCAGTCCATCAGCGTGTACATTTTGCTGCTCATCAACTATAGTCATAATTGAATACGGGGAAAAAAACATCACCGTGACTGACACAATAAAACTGAAGAAGACCACAAAAAGCGACTGAAACATAGTCGAAAACATGAACAGAAATGGCGGGTACAATAGCACGAAAGAAAAACGACATAATCGGAAGTTGTCATTAAGTACATAAACATTACGTTAAAAAATAAACATGAAAAGAGAAATTATTAAAGTAAGTCACGCATAAGACGAAGGACTTCCGTTTAATTTTACACAATTCTTACCTGTTTTAATATTCAGTGTGTTCGAACGAAGGCTTCAACGTTTAATATGTAAAGAAATGGCAATAATACAGGGTGGCCTGCACTCTTTTTATTATATATCCTTCATTAATTCATCAATCACCCTTATTTTGCAGAACGTGGCGGAAGCAACACATGTGAACACAACTAGATCTCAATAGGAGCAAAGAATATGCTGCGCCAAACATTAGTACAAGACAGGATCGTTCAAGGAAGTGTACGACACTTTCGTGCATCAGTTCAAGTGAAGCATTTAGAACGTCGTGGACCACTTCTAGAACTATCGGACAGTTGAGGACCTCACTGTAGCCAGTGACAATCGTCCAAGCCATTCAAGACGCCATAAAAAATGTACAGCTGAGCCAATCTATAGCATAAGAGAGTTAGTTCAGCAGAGTCTGAATCACTGTGTGCAAGAATTATCTGCACACCCTGTACCCGTCGCCTATTGTCAGGTTCTGGTTGCGGCGACATTGAACAAGGTTTCGGACGCTTCCCAGGATTGGCTGAAAGAGAAGTTTGGATGATGTTTGATTAGTTTCACGACTAATTTTGAGTGGGAATTTCAAAGTCTAGAGTGTAGGCCTTAGACCCTACACTAGATTTCTTTCTTTAGAGCTACCTTCAAACAGAGCTACGTATGGAGACCCAAGCCCCTCACGGAACTGAAGGAAGCCATCAGGAAGGACGTAAGACCATAGAACAGTCGGACTGTAAGGATGTCATGGACAAATCTGTTTTGTGCTATTTAGAAATGCACAAATCAAAATAGAGGTAATCTTGAACGTATCTCCAGAATAGAAGAAAAAGACTCCAAAGTTTGTATATGATGTTTTAAACAATAATCCAGTCATATTCAAAGTGTCATTTAATTCTTGCATGAAATAAAGAATTGGGGGCCATCGAAATTCTGGGCTCGTTAATATTGGGAGGGAGGTCGTCCTGTCGTACCGAAAATTCTTGAATAAAATATTCATGATAAACAAACATTTGGTATGCTGCAATCTCTTATTTTTTATGAATATTTGGTGGAGGTATGCGACGTCCCCTTTTTACAAGTTATTTTTTAATTAAATTTGTTTTTAACCCTTTCGACTACTATCAATCATACACAAACATATAAGAATCTAATAATCAATATTTCATGCATGTTTGACGCAAAATTGTCCATTTAATTTTGCGATGTTTAATAAAAAAAAGTATATATTTTATGCTAAACATTTCTGCGACCCGCAACTAATGGTAGCCATGTAATGTTGTTGGATTTTACGGCATTGTTGCCTTTTTATGCTCAAATTGATTTGTAGATTAATTACTACGAGTCTCGAGTACTTTTAGTTCTTTGTGCAGTCTGATAAGTCTCGCTTTATTTTTATGTTTATTTCTACATACAAGTCATTAAATTTTAAAAATTTGAACGGTATTCCTGTTAAAATAATGTATGTCGGTAATAGTAATTGCCATATATATATATATATATATATATATATATATATATATATATATATATATATATATATAGGAAATGAAAAAGGAAAAACCAAGAAATATGTTTTATATATTCATCAATGTTTCGTCTTTATTGTAAGACTTCCTCAGGATGATAATTTTAAGAAAAATCCACCTATCATGTCAACCCAATA
>OY744540.1:71663991-71701491 GCA_963556195.1 Sepiola atlantica | reverse complement strand
TATATATATATATATATATATATATATAGAGAGAGAGAGAGAGAGAGAGAATATACGAGTTCTGATCATTGAGATAGAGTTATTATATAAATATTTGTGTGGCTTACTATGGTGGTATTTCAATGAGACATATCTCTTCGAAGCCAAATATGACTATGAAAATAAATTCGGACAATGGGTAGATAAGAAAAACTAACCAAAAATCAAAACAAAAACAACGACAACCATACAGCGGGTTCACGATCATGCCTACAGATCTTCAACTAACAAGGTCTAATAACCCGTGTCAGCGATAAGAGGATAAGGCAGGTGAGAAAATGGATAGGAGTGAAGACCAACAAATATTGAACGTGTCAACTGGGTATCATCAGAAAAAAAAATCTATTTAATTTTTTATTGGAGTTTTCCTTTTTCTTTTTTCTTATTCCTCCCATATTTTATTTACCTTAATGTAGTTAGTAATGTAGTTGTAATGAAGTTATTTTAATATAATGACTTTGAACCTGCCGTGTTTTTGTTTTGATTTTTTTGTTTGGTTTTCTTATCTACCCATTGTCCGAATTAGGTTTTAAAGATATTGGTCTCACCGAAATACGACTGAAGGCATATAAGACACACAAATGTTTATATATATATATATATATATATATATATATATATATATATATATATATATATATATATATATATATATATATATATATATATATATATATATACACACTTCAGAAGATGAAAGATGAGAATAAAATATTGTATAGATACAATATTTATTAAAACATCAGAAGTTCAAAAGAAACGATTTTCATTATCCTTAACCCATGGATTTTCAAATGTCTTAATAAATATTGTATGTATACAATTTTTTATTCTCATCTTTCATCTTCTGAATTTATTGCTCTATTCAATATATTGAGCCTCATATTATCACAATAGATTATTATTTAAGGATACATTGGTCATCTTTGATGTAGTATTGATATATATATATATATATATATATATATATATATATATATATATATATATATATAGAGAGAGAGAGAGAGAGAGAGAGAGAGAGAGAGAGAGAGAAAGAGAGAGAGACATTTGTTTAGAAGAAGGTTGATAATAACAAAAATAATTAAAAGAGATGTCTTAACACATTACTGCAATTTCCCGGTAGATCCGATCGTCAGAAATGTATTTTTATCCCAAGCGTTTGTATACATTTGAATTAGAGTAGAAATGTATATAGTCGTTTTTGTGAGCGTTTTTACGGTGTACTTTGAATGCTAATTTGTTGTTTGACTTTATTATAAGTGTGTCTAAAAAAAGGTTTCGAGCTGTTTATCTCAGTTTCACGTGTAAATTTTATGGAGGGTTCTACTCCATAAAATTTACACATGAAACTGAGATAAACAGCTCGATACCTTTTCGGACACACTTATAACAAAGTCCAACAAAAAAAACTAGCATTCAAAGTACACCGTAAAAACATACATTTGAATGCGGGCTCAAATGTACACGGACGTGAGACAGGAAGCGTCTCCTTAATTTTCCAGCCCCTAGATAATTAGAATTATGTACATAGTTTCATAGCGCATTTAAATTTTGCAATATAAATTTGCAAACTGACTGCCAGAAAGAAAAAAATTGTTATAGATGCAACAAGATCGGAAAAAGTCATCGACGCATGCGTAGAAACTACAGATAAAAAGTCATCGACGCATGCGTCGTAACTACAATTAGTAACTATTATTTAAAGTAAAGAGTAAATAATTATGAATGATGAATAAATTAAAACAATAATTTTATTTCGACCTTAATCGGCTTCATTCAGAATATTGAGGTGCTATGGATTTGAGGCCTTAAATCTAAATCTGTTGACTCCGATATTTAATTTTTGTTTAAAACTTCCTCATGTTTGTTTTTACCTTTGTGTTGAATTGTGTAGGTAGTGGTAAGAAGGTGGATAGAAATAAGTCCCGTGTTCTTTTTTTTTTCAGATAATGAGTCACGTGTGTGTGTGTGTGTGTGTGTGTGTGTGTGATAATATAACAGCAATTATCTTATATAGTCCAAATCAGTTTATATAGGAATCAAATACCAGACCACAACGAAGCTTAATATGCAAATCTTTAAATAGTTATTGAAAAATGTGTAATAACTTTGGTGTCAATTATATTGTCTGTCAATTATGTATATATATATATGACTTTGAACCTGCCGTGTTTTTGTTTTGATTTTTTGGTTTGGTTTTCTTATCTACCCATTGTCCGAATTAGGTTTTGAAGATATAAGGGTCTCACCGAAATACGACAGGTTCAAAGTCATATATATATATATATATATATATATATATATATATATATATATTGAGAGAGATGAGCAGATAAATTATATATATCCCCTTGCACTAATTTTTGTTCGCTGAAGAATTTGTAGTCTTGTATGTATAACATGGCTATTCACATTGATTTTTCATAACATCGCCATCAATAGATATATATATATATATATATATATATATATATATATATATATATATATTTATATATATATATATATATATATATATATATATATATATATATATATATATATATATTAGATGTTTGAATGTGAGATGTGATATATATATATATATTATTATTTCCACAATCAGACGACGTCGCAGCGGCGTTGTCTGATTGTGGAAATAATTATATATATATATATATATATATATATATATATATATATATATATATATATATATATATATATATATATATATATTGGCAGCAAATAATTATGTAAGCAAGTCTGGTTATATAAAAAAAACAGAGTCTTCCCTTTTTTGTATATTTTTAATTGTCTTCTCGACTCTGCGAGCTATCTTTCGTTTTTTTTGTTGTTTTTTTTTTGATTGTTTGTAATATATGGAGTATAAATCCGAGTGTTGTTTTTGCTCCATATCGTCACAAGGATTTAATTTTCCCTATTTCATATTTTTCTTTTTTTTTTAAATTTGTTTTATTTTTTTAGTCCATAAGTCTGGCGGGCGAAACATAAAGTTCAATTTAATCTGTTATCTATTTTGGTATAATTACTTATATAGATTCATTTGTTTATCGTGTTTAAAAAAAAACAATTTTACATTGTAGAAAACGGTTTATATGTTAGTACCGGTGTTACAATTTCATTCTGTTTATGCTGCGTTGTTTGTTTTTAACGCTACCAAGATTTGTTATCGTCACTATGAGATAACTCCATATGACGATAAAAATTCTTCGTAGTTTGATAAGATTGTAGTGACTGACGTAAAATTTATTCGGATGTCAGCTGATTGTATTTTTTGTTGTGTGTGATTATGTGGCGTTTTATTGCACAGATGGTATTTAAGACGGTATATACATATATATATATATAATTTCATGTATCCACATAACATGTTATAAGGGGATATAATATTTTATTATCATAAATATATTTTTATAACTTACTATATATATATATATATATATATATATATATATATATATATATATATATATATATATAGTCCAAAGAAGCTTTGAGTTATTTTAAACAAAAAGACAAAAAAAAAGGAAAATGCAGTTTAAATTCCCAAAGAAACCAACCAAATCCAAAATAGTGTAGACTTAACATTTGTTGGAAAATTCATAAATAAAAAATATATAATAGTAAGTAAATAAAATAAAAAGGGGGATTAAGTATCTAACAGTGAAACAAAAGCAGGAGATCTTAACGTAAGCATCTAATATTAACACGGGGATCCTCAGCTGTTTACCATGAAACTGCCTCGGAGACCCAAAAACAGGACAGTTATATGCATGGCTCTCCAATGGTACAGATAAAACTACATATATATATATATATATATATATATATATATATATATATATATATATATATATATATATATATATATATATATATATATATAGCTTCGTAGATCCGAGTCGGATGTATTGTCCTATTCAGGATCCTATTCTCAGAGAACTTTATGACGATATAGAGCAAAAATTAAGTTAAGATTGGAATAACTCAAAATGCCATGTCAGTCGAAAGTAATAATTTATTTCACCTACAACATAAGATCGTCAGACGTGAAACTGACAGTTTTAGAAATAAAAATTAAGATAGTACTTTTTCTTTAACTTTTGTTACTTAAATGGTCAGTTATACGTCTGACGATCCTACGTTGTAGGTGAAATAAATTATTATGTTCGACTCGCATGGTGTTTTGAGTTATTTCAATGTAACTCTTATATATATATATATATATATATGAAATTAAAAATGGAAAAGCGGAAGACCTTTTCGCTCAACGTTTCGCCCAAATTTCGAGCGGACGAAGAATACAAAAATTACAAAAGACGAGAAAGTCTGTAAATTATGGAGAATATATATAGTGGTTGGGTTCATGTTGAGATGAAGGGTATGCAAAAAAAAATGCTACTTCTATGTATATTTGATATATATGTATGTATATGTGTTATATATATGTTTCGATCACATTTATGTGCATATATATATATTTATTTCTATTTTTCATATTTGCATACCCTTCATCTCAACATGAACCCAACCACTATATATATTCCCCATAATTTACAGACTTTCTCGTCTTTTGTCATTTTTGTATTCTTCGTCCGCTCTTGACAAAGCCCACGTGAAATTTGGGCGAAACGTTGAGCGAAAAGGTCTTCCGCTTTTCCATTTTTAATTTCATACCGTCGGATTATTTTTATCCTTTCATATATATATATATATATATATATATATATATATATATATATATATATATATATATATATACAAAGTGGAAGAGAAAAAACAAAGTTATTCTATCGTTATAGGAATTTTTATATTACCTTATGAATTATCGAATTTCTTTTTTCACCGTAGTAGTAATAGTAGTAGTAATAATAATAATAATAGTAATAATAATAATAATAATAATAATAATAATAATATGAACCAATGAACAGAAATAGCAAGAAACACCATCAGCCCCCCCCCCAAAAAAAATAATTTAAATAAAGGAAAATTTTTTTTTAATTATATTTAAAAAAAAATCGTACCAGCTGAGGCTGCCCCTGCACAAAATATCTGCATAGGGTCAAGGAGGATGAGAAGACCGAGGAGAGACAGAACAAACCAGACCTCCACTGGAAGTGCAGAGACTGCTGGGACCTTGGGGAGGCTTTTTGCCACCCAGATCCCAGAGAAGACCAATGGTCCTTACCAGCGAGAAATCAATGGAGACTGCAAATTTATTTGCGGTGACCATCGAAAAGAGGTGGAGAATACTGGAAATCTGGGGAGACTTGTTGTCACTCAGACCCCAGGGAATACCACCGGTTGTCGGTGAGCAATCACTGATGGCCTGTGTGAGAACTCCTAGTGAGTAAATAATAATAACGATGATACAAATATTAAAAACAACGAGTGTGATAGTAAAAAATGTTAACTGTCATATAAAGCTATTATATCATATATAATTTCGTCTGTTGGAAAAATATTGTAAACCTGAATAAAAGACGCGATTATAACATTGATAGTTGAAATTGTAAATACAATCAAAAATGAAGTTAGGTTAGATCGGTTGATTGGCACCCAAATAATGTCTGGTTGCGATTTTAAATGCCGATACCAGTTTTCACGGGTTTGTTAGCTGATTTCTTCACACGTCGGCAATGTCCGTAGTCCATCCCATCTTCAGCGTGACACTCGAAGCCATTGTTGCATGGGCAAATATGGAGGACGTCCTCTGGCATACAGAACTCGCCCTCTCTTCGCATGCGTTTGCAAGCCAATTTGTAAGCGGCCTTCTGTCCTTTGTACTGCGGTCGGTAGGCGATGACCTTCAAAGAGAAGAAAAGGAGATTGTTATTATATTCTGCGACTTAAACAATTAGAAGAAATTTTAAACAAGGGAGGCGCGAGAGCGCTCTATCCCTTAATAGACTTCAAAAACGGCCTATACTGGAAATCTTATTTCTTTGATCAGTCATAACTCAAAAACCAATAAACCAAATTAGTTAAAACTTTGCAGACATTTTTTATTTGGTAGGTTCTATAAGTGTGTAGAATTTCAGCATCATTAGTCAAGGCAACCCAGAGATCAAGAAAGTTCAATCATGAAATTATGTTATTTGTGCGTACGTGCGTACGTACGTACGTACGTACGTATGTGCCACCCTGTATCTCATCAACTATTTGATGGATTCAGTTGATTTTTGGCAGAGATAGAGGTTCTAGAGTCTAGTTGATAGCATTTTAATTTCAGTTTACCATATACCTTAGTTTTCCAGAAAATTCCAAAAAACCTTAAAAATGACCATTGTATTGAGGCATATCGTTTACAAAAGTAGTGACATTCCATGATAAATGCCAGTATACTGAAATCATATGTCCTTAATAGGATTGATATGAAAATTCATATACACTAAATGTACAAAAGCAAGGAAATTCCCAAATTTTTACACTTTTATTGTCATTAAGGGTATGCGAGCACAACAGGGCTATGTATTTTACTGTTAGGAATTTTTCTTCAGCGCACCTCACACACTTCATCCACTCATGCATAGAGATTTATACTATAGTGATGTGATAATAAAATGGTTTGGTTGATATGTAGTCAATCCCTTAATGGCGATAAAAGTGTAAAAATTTGGGAATTTCCTTGCTTTTTTACATTTAGTGTATATGAATTTTCATCTTAACCCTATTAATGGCATATGATTTCAGTATACTGACATTTATCATGGAAAACGTTCGTGAAACCTGTGAAACCTATGGAACATTTTTTTAATTTTTTTTATTTTAATACAAAAAAGAACATCAGAAAAATTGAAAAAATGAAAAAAGGTATAATTAAACAGGCGAATTCTGTTATTTTTAACAATGTTTGCATATATATATATATATATATATATAGTCATCCACGAACGAACTGTTCCGCTGTATCGCAGCTCTTCAGTGTAGCTAGATAAGCAAATTCCTCGAGCCGGATCGAAACTCGACCTTCTAGACAACCGTCAGCGCTTCTAACCACTTAGCTATTACCCGGCACCTGCTGAGAGTAAGCGAGATCTCAATGTAAACATTGTCAATTGCCTGAGAGCTCCATTTGTTTACAGCAAAAGCAATGCCTTATAAGCTTGTGGCAGTTGGCGACGTCACTCACCAGACAGAGATTTTCAACCGCACCCTGTTAATATAACAAGAACCTTATTCCAAATCGGCGCAAAAATTTAAACAACAGCGGAAGCAAAAAAAAAAACATCCATTTTTTTGTCCTAAAATAATCGAGAACTGCTGGGCCTCATTTCCTGTCTGGTTGTTAGGGATATTACAAATCGTTCCATCTCAGCGGGTCGCCAAATACAGTCGCCTTATTGAATAGGTTAACTTGTTGGCAAGCCTGGCAGAATTTCGATTAGCGATAGCAGAGCCAAGAACAGATTCACTATGCCATTGCTGTAAGCTCAACATTAAATCTGAAATCCAATTGACCGAAGGCGATGCGCATAAGAGGCCTGGCAAATACGCAATTAGGATCCATGACTGGAGGTGAGCATGAATGAACCTAAACTACTACGGAATCACAATTACTGAGAATTGTTTACTTGGTTATGGCTCCATTGGCACCTCGGCACAAATACGATGTGAAAGAAAAGTAGACACAACCTGATTAATATTGATTAATAAACAAGGACGGGTGTTATATTACAAAAAAGTATATATATATATATATATATATATATATATATATATATATATATATATATATATATATATATATATACTTTTGTAATATAGCAGGAAAAATCCAAACAGAGTGCTCGATTAATTGAGAATTGAAATTAATTAAAAGCGTAATATTTATTTATTTTTTTGGTACAGAAAAATTAGTACAACATTAGTACCGTCGGTTTCCAGCACAGAAGGACTTAGTCACCCGGCTCTCTTCAGCTTATGTTGTCATCAGTTTCAGATGGCTAAGTCATGTGCTGGAAACTGACGGTACTAATGTTGTACTAATTTTTCTGTACCAACATATATATATATATATATATATATATATATATATATATATATATATATATATATATATATATATATATATAGAGAGAGAGAGAGAGAGAGAGAGAGAGAGAGAATCACGAGACAAACGCTCATGACCAGAGAGAGAGAGAGAGAGAGAGAGAGAGAGAGAGAATCACGAGACAAACGCTCATGACCATAGAGAGAGAGAGAGAGATAGATAGAGAGAGAGAGAGAGAGAGAGAGAGAGATGCCGCGTTAACCGTATGTGGGTGGTATTATTGCAATACTTTGGCAGCCGTACTATGCGAAACAAACAGTCCTGCTGAAATATGACTTTCGTGTAGCTAAAACCTATCGAACAGCGTGGGCGGGGCCATTATAGGAAGCGAAGAAAAGGGGGTTCATCCATTGCGTGGCAAGAAAACCCATTGCCATATCCATCAATCTGGAACCGACTTCAAACAGTTTAGGGAATTCAACATGGAAGGTAGAACATAAAACGCAGTAAGTATAAATAAACAAACACATAAATAAATAAATAAATAAAATATACAGGCTTCCTTAATGATTATATGTGAACACTGAGATCAATCTAAAGAGTTTTTTTCTTGTGGAAAAGGGGGAAGGGGGAAGGGGGAAGGGGAAGGGGGAAGGGGAAGGGGGAAGGGGGAAGGGGAAGGGGGAAGGGGGAAGGGGAAGGGGGAAGGGGCTGGTGTAAAATTACCACTTATGGTTATTGAATCTGCTAAGTTGCGTTCAAATCTGATATATATATATATATATATATATATATATATATATATATATATATATATATATATATATATATATATATATATGAAGCAATCCAACAAAAGATATAAGCGTCAACTAATATCTTATAATTAGTGAAACATCCGGATAAAAAACTGAAGCTCAATATACTGGATAGAGCATTAATATTATAATATAAAATGAAGTAATAAAATAAGGTGTCAATCAAATTTTATTAGAATTCAAAGTTCAAGCAAAGCATCCTTAAGTCCTTAGCTCATGAGTTTTCAAAGATAATTCTTCTCTTCAGAGGACCATTACCGCAGTTATACTACTACAGGCAATAAAATTACGCTTTGAAAATATATAAAATTATATATATATATATATATATATATATATATATATATATATATATATATGTGTGTGTATATATATATATATATATAGAGAGAGAGAGAGAAGGGGTTTGTGTAGCATCAGTGCAGTTCCAACGAGAGAAAAAAGTATATTTAAAGAATTGTGGTTACCAATGCTAGTAAAAAAACTTTTTCAATAATTATTTATTATCTTATCATTTTAACATTTTAAGTTTTTAAAAAATATAATTTCATAACGCGTTTCGAGCATTTATCGTTTATCCATTATGCTCTCTTCAGATGTATATTCCATTTGATAAAAGTGTTTCATTTGAGAAAACATTTCATTTTATATATATATATGTATATGTATGTATATGTATATATATATATATATATATGTATATATATGTATATGTATGTATATGTATGTATATTTATTTGAAAAGAAAGATGGCTGCCTGTTTAGGTAGCAACATCTATGTTTTTCCCCTACGAGAAAATGCATTCAATGTAAGTTGTTTTGTCAGCTGCCTTACAATATGTTTTTTTGAAGGCAAACTTTGGATTTCTGAAGAGTCCATACTAATATTCGTTTGGTCGTCTAGAGACTAAACGGTCGGTAAAAATGTACCAAAGTTTTTCATCTGAAAAAAATTAACCGTCAAATGAATAAAATCTTGGTCACTGGAATTTAGCCAAATATTGTCTATTTATATATGCTCTGTTGTTATTTGTTATCAATCATCGAGCTTTTACCTTGAAAAGGTTTGTTCACATAAAAAATAGGAAGTACATGCACAAACATATTTTCTCACATCTCTCTCTCTCTCTCTCTCTGCCTCTCTTTCTCTCTCTCTCTGATGTATATATATATATATATATATATATATAAAAATTCTGAAACGAAAATACATTGAATTTATATATATATATATATATATATATATATATATATATATATATATATATATAAATTCAATGTATTTTCGTTTCAGAATTTTTAGATGAGGATTGATAAGGACACTTTCTCAACAGATAAAAGTACTAAATATAATCACTTCTAGGTGAATTGAGGTTTCAGGTTCAATCCTCAGTGCGGGCGATACTAAGAATACAATTACGAATTACGTAAGATTTCTACCCGGTCATGGCTGACAGGACAAGAACAAGCAACACCCGTAGATTAAATAAAGGTTTCGTTGGAAATTCCATACGTTCCTGAGTTCGACATACATATCTCCGAATTCGACAAGACGAATCTGAAGATGGTCGGTGATTACATCGGTCGAAACGTTGTGATAATAACATCCAAGATTAGAATAGTAGTCCGAATAATCCCAAAATACAAATCAATGTTTGTTTGTGTTATAGAAATCGATATTATAACAGAACATTCAAATTTCAAGTTTCAATAAGGGTTACATTTTTCATAGATCTTTGACACGATCGATATTTTCTTTGATGCCATCTTAGGTCATTTGGGACAATTTGTAAGGTCTAGTGTTTGGACGATTAATACGAATCAGAATCGGGAATCGAAACAATCGGAACTTTTTTTAGGTATCGGATTCGGTATCAGAATCGGACAAAATTTAGTCTAATGTCCGATTCCAAAACGATTTAATTTTATTTTTACTTAATTTTCTATTTCTGGTATTAATAGTAAAATGATAAATTTAAACTACCAGTAAAACTAAAGTGTATAGATCATAATCACGATTTCAGGTAAAAATGGTCCAGTTATAATTGGACAGGTAAAAATGGTCCGGTTATAATTGGACAGGTAAAAATTGCCCGGTTATAATTGGACAGGTAAAAATGGTCCGGTTATAATTGGACAGGTAAAAATAGTCCAGTTATAATTGAACAGGAGAAAAATGGTTCGGTTATAATTGGACAGGTAAAATGGCCCGGTTATAATTGGACAGGTAAATTTGCCAGGTTATAATTGGGCAGGTAAAAATGGTCCGGTTATAATTGGACAGGTAAAAATTGCCCGGTTATAATTGGACAGGTAAATTTGCCCGGTTATAATTGGGCAGGTAAAAATGGTCCGGTTATAATTGAACAGGTAACAATAGTCCGGTTATAATTGAACAGGTAAAAATGGTCCGGTTATAATTGAACAGGTAAAAATGGTCCGGTTATAATTGGACAGGTAAAAATTGCCCGATTATAATTGGACAGGTAAAAATGGCCCGGTTATAATGGGACAGGTAAAAGTGGATGAATTAGAATAGGAAAAAATGGCTCAAGTGGAAAATATAGATGAACATCTTACAATGAGTTTTTCAAAATCTTGGCGACAATACATAAAGGAAAAACATTAAGAAGTTTGTCAAATAAAAAAGAAAATTATTTCTCCATTTAAAAGTAAATGAGGACTGTACACGCTCAATTATTTACTCCCACACACACAAAAACAATCTAAAATTCTACTTTTTTAGGCGATTAGCGATTTTAGAATCAGAATTGGAATGTGTCTCGGAATCGATAACAAATATTGGAATCGCCCCATCACTAATTAGGTCCATAAAATAACTGAAATATATTAGAACGTAAAATAACGAAATTATTTTTTTAAAGTAGATTTTCTTTGTTTTATGAAACAAAAATAAAATTAAACAAAGAATATCTAAGTGAAGAATCTATTAAAAAAATTTTTTTTTGAACATTTGAATAATTATTTTTATCGCCATTTTTAAGATTAAAAATAATTAAATAAAAACAAATTCGTTACTATAAGTTAAAACCATCTTGCCGTTTTGCAGGTGTCTGTAAAAAACGCAGCGTTCACAAGTATTAATTTTAAAGAAAACACCACTTAGAGGTTTTTTTTTACATGATCTCATGTTGCAAATGTTATTTTAAACTTTTTTTTCAAGGCAAACATTGTAAACATGACTAATATAATTTAAATTATTTCCGACCGGCAATATATCTCCACATGGCCAACGCCGGGTGAATACTGCTAGTCCAAAATAAAATTCGCAAAGAAGGAAAATAAATATCTGACACAATCCATTGTAAACATTTGATTGAACACAAGTTGCTCCACTACCTAAAGCTGCGGCGGTATAACTGAATTCAAAGATTCCGGGAACGTTATTGACATGCGTATTTGTTTTTACTTCAATAATATCTTGTCATATTTACATTATTCGAGCTACTGTTCTCATTTCGGATATCATCTTCACAACGTTTCGGCCGCTGTAACCTTCAGCTTTCTTCAGATGCATTTTGTCGAATACGGGAGTCTTTATGTCGAATACAGAAATCTGCACAGAATTTCAAACTAGGATAGCTTGCTCTCGATTCATCAGATATGACCGGGTAGATCCGTAGTGCAACGGATAAAAGTGCTATGTGTAACCAGTTCTCAATGCCAGTTTTCTGGGGGTTAAAGGTCTAATCTCCAGTACAAGCGATACTAAGAATACAGTTACGAATTACTTAAGACTTCTGCCTGATCATGGCTGACAGAACGAAAACAATCTACCCCCGTAGGTTTAAATAAAAGATTCCGCTAGAAATTCCGTACGAATTCACGAGTTCGACAAGACGCACCTGAAGATGGTAGGAGGTTACATCGGCCGAAACGTTGTGGGAATAACATCCAGGATGAGAACAGAAGTCTGAATAATCCAAATGATTCAAATTATCAATCCTCATCTAAAAAATGTGGAACTTCAATATTCTTAAGAAATCTACTTAATAGAAAGAGTTAAAAAAAATAATGTTTCAATGTTTTCCAATAGAATATCGTAAGCCCCGCCCCCTTCTCTCTCTGTGCACTTTTTAATAGATAACTATATATGGTGGGCACCGCATTACCTTACAGTCTTTCTTCGGAGATTAGTAATGTCTTATTAATGTCTTGCTAACCATTTTTGTACTTTTTATTGAACTTAACTTTTCTGTTTTCATTATCTTGTTGGTTGTTCTTTCTAATCGAGTAACAACCTTGCATATTGTAACGCTTGTCACGGCAAACGTTACTGTTGGCGACATAAAATAGTTTAAGGAAAATATAGTTGCGAAATTAGTTCAAGACAATTTATGTCAAGATTTCATTCAAGAAAAATCAAGGGGACAACCACCAAAAAGATGGGCCGAACAGATAAGGAATGAGACTGGCATGCCGCTCCTGACACCTGAATAACTTGCTCAAGACCGCGTTAAAAAGCGAAATTTTGTTTGCAAGCATGTGGCGAAGCTCTCTATAGTATGCAAATAATTCTATTAAGTCAAGTCAGTCGATTTATTTTGGTTTGCTTATTCATGTGTGACGTATTTGCAATAATAATTTTATATTTAATAGAAAATATAAACATGTGTATTTGCGTTAAAAAAAGTTAATATTAAATATATGATAGAAAATATATGCATGAGTATTTGCGTTAAAAACAAGTTAATATTAAATATATAATGGAAAATATATACATGTGTTTGCGTTAAAAACAAGTTAATATTAAATATATAACAGAAAATATATACATGTGTTTGCGTTAAAAACAAGTTAATATTAAATATATAATAGAAAATATATACATGTGTATTTCCGTTAAAAACAAGTTAATATTAAATATACAATAGAAAATATATACATGTGTATTTGCGTTAAAAACAAGTTAATATTAAATATATAACAGAAAATATATACATGTGTATTTGCGTTAAAACAAGTTAATATTAAATATATAATAGAAAATATATACATGAGTATTTGTTATGGTATGAGGGGCCCTGTATTCCTAAAAGCGAGTAGGTCCACTAGTTTTGATTGTGAGAGGGGTGAACTTTGTTCGAGTTAAGTGCAGGTCGAAAGGACATCCATTTTGGGACAGATAGATTTGTCCTCAGAATGAGTAATCCCAAGAAGTCATAACAACTGGTGAAACCTGGCCAACTTCAAAGGTTGGGGTTCAATAAAGGTCAGACCAGCTCTGGTTATGATTTGTATGACAGGACAAAGGACTGTGATGTCACTCCTTCTTCGTTTTTAAAACAGGTACAGGTTTGGATGCGAGCCGGACGGTCGACCTCTCTGTGGGTCCTAAAACGAGAGAGAAGGGCTCTGGAAGTGAGAGCGTCAGGTTGACAATGTAATCGTTCGTCGTAATGGCTGGATCTGCTCGAGGTTCAGCAGAAATCCCCGTGCATAGCCGCATCCCCCAGCGAGAAGGATGAATGAGAATCGAGCGAACGAATGAATAAAACATTTCCACAACGAAGCCCAGAATAAAAGACCTTAATCTCTCCCTGAGGAAAAATTGTCTCCGCGTTTGTCTTCTGCCTGTCGATAAAATTTATCCACAGATCAAAGATCACCAACATCGATCACGGCCAGAGATACGCAATGGAAACCGATGGCACCAACGGCGATCACAACCAGACGACGAAAGAAAATGTAAGGTAACTTTTTGTGCATCACATTTTTGGGGTCTGAATCTGTTAGACCTCGAGAAACTTAAAACTGAAAGAACTAAAACAATAAGAAGCCGGGAACAATACTTAATTTGATATGCTTAACGAAAAATGTTTAAAATGTTTAAAGTGTTTAAATGAGATACAATGTTTGATGAACTGTGTTTAATGAGAAAAGAATTTTAAAAGAACTATTTTTAAAGTGTTTAATGTAAAATGTTTAAATGAAAAAATGTGTTAATGTAAAGAAGAAGTTTTAACAAGAAAAGAATTTAAGAAAATGTGTTCAACGAGTAGTGTTGAAAATGAACCGACAGTTTAAAGGCTTAAAAGTGCCTTAAAAACGTGTTTAAAAATGCCTCTTAAAAGTGCCTTAAGGAGAAGTGTTTAAAACGTTTGAAAACGCTTCATAAACTTTTCGTATTGCTTTCGTGTTGTTTTCATATTTTGAGAAGCGCTTAATAGACTTTCGTGGCGATGATTTTCATCGTTGATAACGTAACAAATGTTTGTTGTTTGGTATGTTATGTAACATATTTGCGTTAAAAACAAGTTAATATTAAATATATAATAGAAAATATATACATGTGTATTTGCGTTAAAACAAGTTAATATTAAATATATAATAGAAAATATGAACATGTATATTTGCGTTAAAAACAAGTTAATATTAAATATATAACAGAAAATATAAGTATATTAAGTTACCGTTAATACAGGCCTTTAGTATTTAGTTATACGTCGGTTATATTTTTTCTTCCGGGAGTAAGATTACGATGATGACGTAATACTTATTATGTACTAACGAATCACAGCTTATCAAGGACTATAGGCCACTCGAGGATAAGAGTTAATGAGTCTGTCAGGACGACAGTGAAACAACGGAATGTCAATATTAACAGTAACTTCATATGCTTATATTTCCATAAAATGTTAACTCTGTTTAACGCAAATACGCCGCACATGAGTAGGTAAACAAAAATAAATAGTTTTTGACTAATTACCCAACTATATTTCAATTAAAGTCTTTTATGTCGACGACAACGACAACGACAACGATAACGATAACGACAACGATAATAATAATAATAATAATAATAATAATAATAATAATAATAATAACAATAACAATAACAATAATAATAACAATAATAATAACAATAACAATAACAATAATAATAATAATAACAATAATAATAATAATAATAATAATAATAATAATAATAATAATAACAATAATAATAACAATAACAATAACAATAATAATAACAATAATAATAATAATAATAATAATAATAATAATAATAATGATAATAATGATGATAATAATAATAATAATAATAATCATAATAATGATAATAATGATAATAATGATAATAATAATAATAATAATAATAATAATAATAATAATAATAATCATAATAATAATGATAATAATGATGATAATAATAATAATAATAATAATAATAATAATAATAATAATAATAATAATAATAATAATACTTCTATATACTACGGATACCAAAACTATTAATGATGATGATGATGATGATGATGATGATGATGATGATGATGATGATGATGATGATGATGAAATAATAATAACAATAATAATAATAATAATAATAATAAAATAATAATAATAATTAAATAATAATAATAATAATAATAATAATAATAAATTATTATTATTATTATAATTATTATTATTATTATTATTATTATTATTATTATTATTATTATTATTAATAATAATAATAATAATAATAATAATAATAATAATAATAATAATAATAATAATAACAATAATAATAGAACTGTAAATAATTATTTTTAATTATGCAAGAAGAATGTCTTAGAAGACATGTCACAGTTTATGAATTTTGGAATGAAATCAAAGTTAAATACATACTTGTAGTGGTTATGACCCAACGGGTTAGGGTACATCGAGTATACCTATACATCTCTCTCGCTCTCTCTCTCCCTCCCCCTCTCTCTCTCTCTCTCTCACTTATATCATTTACTAGAAGAATATCCGTCCTAGGACAGGTAAAATTAATTCACCGACAACAGTTTTGTCCCGTACGAAGATAAAAATCAAGATATAATGCTACTTAACCTTCTAGCTAGAATCCTTATTCCGAATTTGATCAAAAACGCATTATATGATTTTAATGTTTAACATTTAAGGCTTAAGCTTAAAAGTTCTTAAGAATCAATTGAAATTCATGGAATCTTACTTAATTTGTGTCTTAATGACTATAGATGAAATTTAATGCAAATCTGAAATATTTTCAATTTTCAAATTGAATGTTATAGTATCTCGAAAGAGAAATCCTTCGAGACTGAGGCAATTTTATTTTTCTCCCAATCCAGAATGCCGTTTCGGGAAACTGCATTGTCCCCACATTAAAAACTCTGCCCTCGTAGGGAGGCAAGAAAATAGGGACACGTTTAATAGGTAATCGGAAAATCGACCCCCCCCCAAAAAAAAAACCCACTACTCTACCCTGAGTAGTCGCTGACTAGGTTCAACGGTCGGCTAACCACTGGTTTCCGATGACAAGAAGACACATTATTTTTATTAGCCTCGGACTATGCGCAACTGGAAAAGATCGTGTCGGATCGGAATTAGTTTATTTCCTGTACGTTTTCGCTAGAGATGCGTAGTGTTAAAATCGATATCAACTCAGCACCTCGCGGGAATATGCTGAACCCCTCGATCACCGGAAGTGTCCAACCCCAAACCTCAACAAGCTTTGAATACAAATAAAGCGAGACGAAACAGAATGCAATAATCAATGGACACATTCTGACGTCATCGAGCGACGCCATCTTTAAAACTCTCGCCTTTCATGTTTCGTATGTCCCTATCTTTTCACGGAGTGATTGATCGATCTACTTAGAGATACATTTCGATTGCTTTCTATCTATCGAGAAATCGATCTCTTTATCAAAGCGTTTGCTGATGTTTATCAATCTATCGATCTATTTATATTTTTCTGTCCATTTTATTTTATCTCTATTAATATATATGTTAGTGGATTCATAATATTTCTTCTATATATATATATATATATATATATATATATATATATATATATATATATATATATTGTTATTTAAACCTTTTATTTATCTGTTTTAAATTTTGCAAAAAATATAAAGAAGATGTGGCACAAGGCCAAAAACGGGAACCTTTATATATCTGACAATATATTTAAAAATAAATTAAAAATAAAGAATAAAATAAAATATAAAAAGAATTTCAACGATATTCTATTTCCTGATTTGTCTCATGATGATCATGATCATGATGATGATCATCATCATAATGATCATCATGATAATGATGATCATTATGATCATGATCATGATCATGATGATGATCATCATCATGATCATAATGATCATGATCATGATAATGATGATCATGATCATCATCATCATCATCATCATGATAATGATCATGATCATCATGATCATGATGATCATGATCATCATTGATAATGATCATGATCATCATTATCATGATGATGATGATGATGATCATCATCATCATCATGATCATCACCAACATCATCATCATGTTTTTCATTACTCCCGGAGGAGGAACACCTCCCTGGTTTCCTTCCACCTTGTTTTATCACTAGCTAAGCGTGGCCACGTAAGACACGGTTGGCCGTCGAGGTCGTCTCTCTATCGGGTTTTTGACATATTTTTTGGTCATTTCTATTCTGTCGTTTCCTGCACATCTAAAAAAAGGTGACCTTCTATCTATGTTCAGCCGTTCGGTTACTCCAGTTTGCTCTCTAATCCAGATGTTTCGTTTTCTATCACGTAGACTGATGCCGAGCATAATGTGTTTGCCTTGTGCCACTCTTAGCTTTTCTATTGCTGCATTATTGAATGTCCACATTCTACTACCATATGTCATAGCAGGCCTGGTGTATTTATTGGACATTTAAGGAGTGTCTGTGTATGTAAACATCTTTTAGCTGTCTCTTTACATGGCTTGTACTATTTTGCTATGTTTTGCCAAATTAATTTGAGTTGACTTGATTTGATATTTCAAACTTAAGCATGCCAGACCGAAAACGGACAGACAGACAGAACTCCGTAAAGAAATGCGTTGACATATCTACAATTTACGATTTTATTTCCACCAAAAGAAGACGCGGCTTGTTAACAAATAAGATTGAAAATGTTGCTTTGAATAGCCTCCCCCCCCCAAAAAAAAAGGGGTTTTATTAGCGATAATGACTACTTACCTCCTTAACACAGCAAAATCCCGGTTTACAAGAATCTTTTTTGCCTGGATGGCAATCATCTTGGACGTCCACAAACACTCCATTGATCTTCTTGATTTCCCCGCTACCGACCACACCCAGAGCCTAAAGTAAATAAACAAAACATTAAAAAGCAAAGGAATTTAAACAAAACGACAATAATCGATCATTATCTCACTTCTCTTAAGGCTTCTTCATTCAAAAACAAACAAAGAAATCAACAAATAAACAATAATTAAATATAACAAAAAAGAACATAACTCGATCGTGAGACTACACACCTCCACCTGACAACGTAAGGAGGGGCCAAAGTCTTATTTGAGCCTTACTTCTCCATATTGTATGAAGGATTCCCGAAGTTTGCCATGGACACGTTGATAACTCAAAAGCTATTTATCTGTTCAGGCTTTATACATGTCATATAAGATGTGAGAATTAATTGGCTACAATATGGGCCAAGTAGCATGCTTCTACAATAAATAGAACCGAAAATTAGTACAACATTCTGCTATATTACAAAGAAGGTGCTCGATTAATTGGACTTGGTCATATTGTTTGCAATTCATTTGAAGGTCAAGAGGAGCTAAATTAGGCGAGGATCGAAATTTTCATCGACCCTTCGTATGAAGTTCTACTTTTTTGTCCTTACATTTGAAAATGGAATAAACTCGTTATATATATATATATATATATATATATATATATATATATATATATATATATATATATATATATATATATATATATATATGTATATCATCGTTCCTTCCATTAAGAAAGTAGAACGCTCTAGACGTTAAGCCGCCAATAAAGTGTTAACATTATCACCGCTTATTCGCTATTTAAAATTGGCCGTGTGGTCAAGGCGTCGGATTTGAGTTTCAAAATACTTGTAATCCGGGGTTTCGAATCGCATGACCCGTAGTGAATAGTCATATCTCTATGCTGATGAGTCCCGATTATTAAAAAGGACGAAACGTATACGTACATAGATAATAAACAATAACAAATATCATATATATATATATATATATATATATATATATATATATATATATATATATATATATATATATACCTTCTTTGATATATAGCAAGAAAAAATCCCAACAGAGTGCTCGATTAATTGGGAATTAAAGTTAAAAGTTAAATGTGTAATATTTATTTATTTTGGTACGGAAAAAATAGTACAGCATTCAAATGTACTAATTTTTCTGTACCAAAATATATATAAATATATATATATATATATATATATAAATATAATTATTATTTCATGCATACATGTATGATATTATAAGGTGATATAATATATTGTGTATATATTTTCAGTATTTACTTCAACAGTGCTCAATACATGAGTAGAGCTTATGAGTAAAGTATAAAAATATATTTATGATAATTAAGCTACACAGGGGCGTTTGCCTCTTATCCCCACAGATAATTGTCTGGCTTAGTGTACGGATATTTTGTTAGTGTTTGCTTTTTATATATCCACGTGATGTTTAGTCTAGCTAATTCACCAATCAGATTCGTTGTTATTTCTCATCAACAGGTTAATGTTTTCATGCGCAAATGGATGAGCTTCTCTCAAACAAAGGCGAGACGGACCATTACTTAAAGTCTTTTTCGTTTGTCTCGTTTAGGTGAAGCGCATCTATTTTGTGAATGTGTCGAATTAAGAGTTGATCTTATTTTAGCACGTGGGTGAAATAATTTATTTTCTATTTATTTTGTAATAAATTTCCACTTTAGATGTTGACTTACTTTAGTTTATTTTATTCATTTATTTACTATGTATGAAGTAAAATTTATTCCGTGTCGACAGTTGATTGCTATTTCGCTACTACAGTTAAGTAAGTGTTGGGGATCTTTAAAATTACAAATGTTAAGCTATAAATTATGTATTTCAAGCTTAACATAAAATAAAATGAATAAAAAAATAAAATATATAAAGAAACTAAACGAAATCAACATGTGAAGTATTAAATGAATACTGAAATAAATAGAAAATAAATTATTCCAATCATGCACGTGCTAAAATAAGGTCAACTGTTTACTTGACACATTCACAAAAGGGATGCGCGGCACCCAAACAAAACAAAAGAAAAATATGTCAATGAAAGGTCAGCCGGCCCTTTGTTTAAGAGAAGCTCATCAACTGGTTAATTTATTACTATATATATATATATATATATATATATATATATATATATATATATATATATATATATATATATATATATATATTTGGTTTGCAAATCTCTCGCAGGACTCAAATGCCATTTACGATTGAGTAAATGTAAGCATGCTACATCCATCATAGACAAAACAAATTTTGAGTTGTCAAGACCTCATACGTCGAAATCGACGGGAGAGTCCATGATATATATATATATATATATATATATATATATATATATATATATATATATATATATATATATATCGCATTATATCGGTATTATTATCTATATGCGGAGATAAGTCTGAAAACACTTTTTTTAATTATAGACTATTGAAATAAATACTGATCAACATTCTTTATTACAAACATCTAACACGTACAATGTATGTGATATTTTACTGTTATCTCTATGGCATGAATAAAACTATCCCTGTATCAGGATGACTAGTAAAATAAGACTAAGCCTGGTGTTGCGACATAAGCCAACAAAATCACAAAATATTACACTAAACAAATATAAAAAACTGTGCGGTACAGAAGAAACATCTGAGCTTCATGATCAGCCTTCTTTTTTTAATCAACGGTCGGCATCCTGTGTGTGATGTGAATGTGCTGGCTAGCGAATTCGAGAAATCGATCATCAACTCCCGCGCTTTCTTCCAATTTCCCACTGCAACTCTGCAAGAAAAATACGCCATTATATTTTTATGAATGAATGTTTGTCGTCATTCGTTTAGGCACAGCAGCAATATGAAAAGCATGTTTTTTGTACATAATGTATTGCAAGATAAACTGCCTACTAAAGTAGCACTGGATTATTTTATTGTCTGTCGATATAGAAAGAGTGGCTGAAAATAACGAAAAAGGGCGATATATATATATATATAATATTTGTTATTGTTTATCATCTATGTATGTTTCATCCTTAACAATCGGGTCTCATGGGATTCGAAACCCCGGATTCCGAATATTTTGCAACTCAAATCCGACGCCTTAACCACTCGGCCATGTTGAACAGCGAATAAACGGTGATAATTTTAACACTTTCTTGTTGGAGAAATAGAAATGAATGTTGACTTTACCCCGGCTCATCCCCCACCTCTTTCTCTTACCACCAGCCACAGTAGTCCTTGCTCACCCCATCCTTCCATTTTTTCCCCACTCATTTTCTTCAACATTCATTTCTATTTCTCCAACAAGTACGGACGTCCACCCAATAGTGGCCGTTATTTCATTTTATTTTTCCTCCCAATATGTCTACTCTACATGTATCTGTACTTGCATGACATTTTTTCTCTATTTTATCATCCTGATGAAGTCTTATCAATAAAGACGAAACGTTGATGTACACATAAAAAACATCCATTTTTTGGTTTTCCTTTTTCATTTTCCCAAATATATATATATATATACACACACACACACATATATATATATATATATATATATATATATATATATATATATATATATATATATATATATATATATATAATAGGGTCATGATTAAGTTTGTGTTGTTAAAGTCACAACTGGAAAGTTTGGTTCGCGGCGCCAGTGTAGTGGTTAATGGTGTGAACTGTGTGTAAGACGTGTAATGTTCGGGTTATATATATATATATATATATATATATATATATATATATATATATATATATATATATGTATATATATATATATATATAGGTGATACTTAATAGGTGCCACAGTATGAACGGGCGAAAAGTGCAACGTGGTGATCAGTGAATGATTCTTCCTAATTATTTTGGTTTGGGTGAAAGTGACATATGTGGAAGTGATTGAGACGCTTGGTGTTCTTTTCGCAAGGAAATGTTGGGTTACTTACATAAGGGCTTTCGATTGTGCCCAAATGATTTAATATTTGGGACCTATTGGCACGACCTAGCTGGAAAGACAAAGAAATAATCAAGAGAAATGCTCAAAAATTGGGGTAAAACTAGTCGAATTACAGAAAGTGATTGAGAGACAGAAAGTAAAAGAGATAGAGATACAGAAGAAGAGAAAGAGAGACGCAAAGAGAGGAGAATATAGTGCGCGTGGCAAAGTACAGGTAACCCAACAAAATGGCACACAGGAAAAAGTGCGTAGAAAATGTAATACTAGCTGTAATATTTAATATTTAATATTTAATATTTAATATTTAATATTTCATGTTTAATATCTAATATTTAATATTTAATATTTAATATTTAATATTTAATATTTCCTGTTTAATATTTAATATTTAATATTTAATATTTCATGTTTAATATTTAATATTTAATATTTCATGTTTAATATTTAATATTTAATATTTAATATTTAATATTTAATATTTCACGTTTAATATTTAATATTTAATATTTAATATTTAATATTTCATGTTTTTAAAAGCGATTAAAGTAGAGTAGTTTCAAAAATATCTTGAACTTTTCAAGAAAGGATTTTACTTTAATAACCGTAACCTTAACCGTAACCTTAACCCTAACCTTAAACTTAACCCTAACCCTAACCTTAAACCTAACCTTAACCTAAACCTTAACCCTAACACTAACACTAAACTTCAAGAAAAAACATTTCCATAGAATTTTACTTTGAGACAAAATCAATGATAAGTGTGCAAGTTAACTCCTAGAGAAAATATCGATATCCTCAATACGCAGACAGAAAGGGCTACTCGTTCTGCTCAGCCAAGAAGTTCCCGATCTCCGTCAATATTGATACAGTCAGGGATTCAGTCGATTACAGTCCACGCATGTCGTCATGGCGTTGCAGTCAACAACTTTCCTTTCCTTGGCAGGCCATAAGAAGGACTTTAGTAAAGGATCTGAACTTGTACCCCCACAAAATACACTATTACCATCAACTTAATCAAAAAGACATGGAAAACCGTGTGGTAATATATTAATGGATCTGTGACAAGATTAATGATGACCAATCATTTATGGAGAATGTTTAGTTTTCTGATGAAGCTCATTTTCTGTAGTCTAGTCATGTGAACCTAAAGAATTACGTCTTCAGAATAAAACCTCATCAGAAGATTTTCTGCAAAGGTCACTACACTCTACCACTTGAACTGAAATGGCTGCAATATCAAAACATGGAATCATTAGTTCTGACTTGTTTACAGATAAGAATGAACAGTCATTCCTAATTAATACTGACCGCTACCCAATAGTCGTTAATACGTTTTAAGCGTGCTTGATCAGATAAAGATGTGTTGCGAGGGATGAAAACTGGTTTCAACATGGTGGTGCAACCCCCTACATTTCAAATGACTCATTGGAATGACTGCGAGGTCATTTTGGTGATCGTCTCATCAGTGGAAGGTGTGATTCTGAATGGGTATCACGCTCATCGGATCTAAACTCATCGGACTTCTATATGTGGGTTATCTCAAAGATAATGTCTCTCAAGCGAATTCCTAGACTATCCCCGTACTGAAGAGGACCATCACTGCCCAAATCAGAGGGGAGTGCCAAGAGAGGAGTGTGTTAGGGTTATTGTAAACTTTGCACGTCGTATGCAAATGTGCTTACAACGCAAATGGGTACTTTTCGAACATATTGAACGACGATAAAATAAAGACTGTTGGATATGCATGACTGAAACTTGATAGATATGTCAAGCTGAAATTTATGTGTACCTAATGGGGTTAAATTCCAAAAAAGGATAGTGAATTTTATTAACGATTCCATGGATGGCATTTCGGGGGTCACGCTGTAATAAATAATTAAGCAATATTATTAGAAAGATAAAAAAAAGAAGTTTGAATAAAGGAAGAAGAAGAAGAAGAAGAAGAAGAAGAAGAAGAAGAAGAAGAAGAAGAAGAAGAAGAAAAGGAAGAAAAAGAAGAAGAAGACGAAGACGAAGAAGCGGAAAACGGGGAAGAAAAAGAAGGAGAAGAAAAGGAAGAAAAAGAAGAAGAAGAAGAAGAAGAAGAAGAGGAACACGGGGAAGAACAAGAAGAAAAAAAGAAGAAGGAGAAGAAGAAGAAGAAGAAGAAGAAAACGAGGAAGATGAAGACGGCAGAGAAGAAGAAGAAGACGAAGAAGAAGAAGACGAAGAAGAAGAAGACGAAGAAGAAGACGAAAGGAAGAAGTAACATAACAACAAATAGTAAAGAAGGGGATAGAATAAGACAGAGAGAAAAAAAAGAAAATAAATATTGCAGATATGCATGAAAAGAGAAGAGAAAGAGGAAAGACGAAGCAGAAGGAAAAATAAGTTTGGAAGAAAAATAATTGAAAAGAAGACGAAACAAAGAGATTATAAAGAAAACAGAAAGGATATAAAAATAGAGAAATAAATAAACGAACAGTTTGAAACTGACGAGTGAAAAGGGAAAAGGAAGAAGATAAAGAAGAAGAAAATAAAGAGAAAACAAGTAAAAAAGAGAGATTAAAAAACGGAATGATGAAAGAAAAAGGAAAGGCAACAAAGAAGAAGAAGAAGAAGAAGAAGAAGAAGAAGAATGAAGAGTAGGGGGAAAAGAAGAAGAAGAACAACAGGAACAAGGAGAAAAGAGAGAAAAAAGAAATAGACGGAGAAAAATGGAGCAAAAGTGTAAAAAGAAAAAAGAAACGAAGGCGATGAAATATAGAGAAAATAGAAATACAAAACGATTGAAACAGGCAAATAAAATAGAAGATAAAAGAAAAAGAATAAAAAAGAAAAAGAATAAAAAAGAAAGGAGACATTCAAAGCGAAAAGAAAAAGACGAGAAAATAAAATTAGAATTCAAAAAAAAAGTGAAGATCGAAAAAGAATTATATCTAAATAATAACTATTATTTCTCTGTAATGTCTGTCTTTCTAACGGATAAAGAAACATTGTAAGTTCGGTGACCAACCATTCAAATGACCAACAAAGCAAAATATAAAGTGACACTTTGTACTCTATGTTCAGTTATTAAAGACACCTGCGAGTCTCTTATTATGAGAATTAAACAAGAAGTAACTAACCCTTAAAATGGATGCAATTTGCCGAGCGCAAAAATTCACCAGAGAGATTTGATAGGTAAGACAACTACACGTGGGGACACGAAAAAGAAGAGAAAAAGATGCGAGACGAAAGATTAGACAAGAGGAAACTAACCCTTAAGAAAGATACAGTTTTCAAGAATGTGGAACGCTACCGGAGATATTTGAAAGTTCAGACTACTAAACGTGGGGACACGAAAAAAAAAAGAAAAGAAAAAAAAGAAAAGAAAAGAAAAAAAATAAAAGAAAAGAAAAAAAAATAGAATTCTGAACGTTCTTAGTTCGTATCCGGTGCCGAACAGAACAGACAAGAAACAATGACCTGGTTTCTCTCTAACTCGAAGAAGGCAACGAAGATAAAGTTCACGTACGTATTTCGCCCCTCTTTTAATAGTACTAAATATATGGCAATCTGTAAGTCGCTAATATGGGATGCGACTTCTATCGACATTTTTGCACCTCGCTAGTAACGTAATCGGCGACAAAACCCTGGACATGTAGCAGCGTCAGGATAGGATCGCAAGCGATCAAAATACGCTACTCTTCTCGACAGACTTGTATTCCAACCCATTGTCGTGGAGAAGAGTGGAGCGATAGGCCCCGTTACGCGAGACTTCTTCAATAACCGTGATCTATTAATGCTTCAGACATGGGATCATCGTGAATTGACGAAAAATAGCGTACTAGTGAGTCTTCCACATGTGAGTTTCCTCCTTTTTATTGTTTTTTAAAAATTTGTTTTCGCCAAAAAATGGCCCACTGTATAGTGTAGTTTTTTTCAAGACATCTCAATCCAAGAGCTTTTTATTCTTCGTGGATGTTTCAGATGCATTCAGCGTTGCCTGGAACTATTTGCGTCTGCAGGCTGATCATGCCATTTAACAGCCTGTTCCACGATGCAGCAATCCGAACCGAAAATGGTGCCTTCCGACGATTAAGCAGAAATTGTCTTTGAGTTTCCACGAATCCTTCTCTGTGGATGCAGGTTGAAGAAGACGTCACGAGATACATTGCGTCGTCGCAGATGATGTTAAATGCAAGGATGAGGTCGCCATTAAGTCACTTAAGCTTCAGCGAGTACAGAGTAAGGTTTCAAATAGTTGTTCCTACAACTTTTTTTTGTGGAATCTCTGGATCATCCGTGTCACAAGCCTCTGAACTAGCTCCAGGTGCTAGATATGAAGGACGAAATATGGAGATGAAGCTTGGATCCCATATTCCAGAATGAGTCGCACATACATACAGCGGTAGGAATATGTCTAAGTTTCAACGATACCGTCTCTATTTATAAAAAAAGTATTAAAAATGTAATTCTTATGAAACCATGAAAAAGTAAGGAACGATAACTCTTATCAAAAGACTTAGCTAATTTATATTTTAACTATAACTATTACAAAACAATATAAGAGCCGTTCCTCTTAGCTAATTTATCTTTTAAGCTGACTTTAAGAATAAAAAACAAGTAAAGAACAATAACTCTTACTGCACTAGACAAACTCGACAATCAGCTAAATCCCATCCATTCACTGTGGAGGTCTCCAGATGTCGGAGAGCTTTCTACTCCAATAGGATCTTTCCTTGTGCGTCTGGCCCCTGGAACTCCCTTCCTGTCCCTGTTTCCCCGACGGTACTGACATGCAGAAATTTAAAACTAATGTAAACAGACCTCTCGCTGCGCAGCTCCCAACTTAGGTTGCCCACCCCAATCTTATCCCTTTTTTCTCAGTAGCCCCTTACGTCTACAGTGGCGGCTTGCCTTGTTTGGGGTGAACTATGTTAAAAAAAGGAACTATTCCCCTTGCCTAGTTTTTCTTTTAAGGTGACTTTAAGAATTTCTGAAAAAAAGCAAGTAAGGAACTATAACTCTTACTTAAAGACTGTAAGAGTTATTCTTCTTAGCTTACCTTTATTTTATGGCGAGTGTAAGAATTAAAAAGAGAAGTAAAGGACCATAACCCTTACTGAAATATTATATGCCTGATTTAGCTTTTAAGGTGACTTTAAGAGTTTCTTAAAAAAACAAGAAAAGTAAGAAACGATAACTCTTACTTAAAGACTATAATAGTTATTATTCTTAGCTTAATTGTATTTTCAAGTGAGTTTAAGAATTAAAAAAGAAAGTAAGGAACTATAAGTATTACTAAAAGATTATGAAAGCTATTCCCTTTAACTGATTTTTCTTTTTAGGTGACTTTAAGAATTTATGAAAAAATCAAGTAAGGAAGATAACTCTTATTTAAAGACGGTACGAGTATTCAACTTTGGTTGTTTTTTTAAGTGATTTTAAGAATGTCTACATATTTATAATCTACCGGATCGGATTATGTTTTCTAAAGAAATAAATTTTACGTGAATATGCTGGTATATTGCAAATGAAAGGTGGCTAGTCAGAATCAAAGTTTGATTTATCAACTTAAATACTATTGAGGTCTAACTTTTAAAATTTGGTCAGCATTATTTAGATAGATAGATAGGCTTTAGTCAGTTTGTATGACGTTTTAATACAAGTTATAACTTCAGATATGTGAAATCAAGGAGCAAAATATTTTCAGCATTTAACATTTCAAATGAATAAGGAATATACTGAGAGTTAAAGAAAAATACAAACAGGAAAAAGGAAGGAAAGAAAAAAGAGGAAAGGAAAGGAAATTACGTTGTTTTTTTAATAAATAGGGAAAATATGTGTGGGTGCATGTGTGTACGTGCGTGCGTGTGTGTGGATTTCTTCTAAAAATAACAACTGCTCAAGTTCGCCGAGTGCGACTGTTTTTATTTCCTTCTTTTTACAAAAGTAAAATTGTAATGACTATTATTTCATTCCTATCGACCTCGTCCTTTTCATAAAAATATCCGACGTAAAACGAGAACATTGTAACAGGCGGCACGAGAAATGAATGGGAGGCTGGTGCGTGGAAATTAAAGATGGAGTCAAAAGGCATCCCCACCAATCTTCCGTGCGAGGGATGGCTGGGATGAGGTTGGCGGGCATTTATTGTTTTGGGGAAGTTGTCATTAGGTTCGAACTATGCCGTAAAGAAAATAGGTAGATTTATAAATAATCGACATATGTGATCAGATAAGAAAGAGAGAGAGAGAGAGAGAGAGAGAGCGAGAGAGAGAGAGAGAGAGAGAGAGATGTATATATCTATTATTAAAGCTGAACTAATTAACGTTTTTTTTACTATGGCTTTATTTTGAATTTTATATTCCCTCTCTCTCTCTCTCGCTCTCTCTCTCTCTCTCTCTCTCTCTCTATATATATATATATATATATACATATATATATATATATATATATACATATATATATATATATATATATATATATATATATATATATATACATATATATATATATATATATATATATATATATATATATATATATATATATATATATATATATATATATGTATATAATAATATTTAAATGTTGAATTATATAACGATAATTGAATTATCGTTTAATAATAATAATCTATCGTGATAGTCTTTTAATCCATCACCACAGTTTAAAACGACGTTTATTCGGCTCTGACTTGAAAACTATCAGATCTGTGTATATATCTATAACCTGCCGATATTTATTTCGGGTTAGAGGCCTAACCCGAAACTACTGTCCAGATTCTGTTCAGCAAATGACAATGCAGCGTCCCAAGTATCATTCTTGAAGGTTACTTTGAGGTCCGGGTTCTTAAGCTATCAGGCGGATAACGTCAGCCCATGAAACCCGTTTATGTCAAGCATACGTATTCGTGTAATTTAAAGAAGAATCTAAAGAAAGAAAAAATCAAGCAGCTCACACTAAACAACTGTCGACCGAGAGAACATTAACTTTGTCACCCTTATTTTTTCAAAAACATCGCTCATCGAAAATAAGAAACAAGGGACAAAGTACGGACAGCGAGAGTTACAGAGCTGCCGAGAATTCATCTATAGTGCATGTTTTTATCTCCAATATTCGTTTCAACCAGGAAGCGATGGTTGTTCGAAATGCTCAATTTTTTTATACATACCGAACTCTAACAGACAAAAATCAATCCAAACCCCACGAAACGAACAATTCCAGCACCAAACTGATACTAATGCACATACAGGATAAAATGGAAGTTACCAATTACCGTAGGACCACCAACATCTTACAAAAATGTTTGGATTCCTGAACATTTTGAGTATTGCTTTCTTTTTCAAGCATTCATTTCCAAATAACAGATGCTTTAATTTTATTTTTATTTTATTTTGTCCTGACGTGTTTTTAGATAACTTCCACCTTGATTTTACGCTCCCACCTCAACATAAGGCCCTTATTTTGTTCTTTATTTCTACTTTGTTTTACTTTATATAAAATTTTCAAAGTTAAGTGTTACCGATAATATTTACAACTACATTGTCGGCTTCCCCATCCTCTGATGAGAAGAGTTTATCTTTGAAAATCCATGGATTAAGGATATGAGGCTCCTTGCTCTGAACTTTTGATGTTTTAATAAATATTGTATCTTTACAATTCTTTATTCTCATCTTTTACCTCTAAAATAATATATATATATATATATATATATATATATAAAGTTACAGTCTATATCGGCTTCTTTGTTCAAGAAACTATTTTAATGTTTAGGAGATAGATCACCATATATTTAAAAATTATATCATATTGATCAAAGAGTGAAGAATAATATTGCGGGGTTTACTTCATTTTATTTATAACTTAAACACTATAGAAATGAAAAACTATGAATAGGTACGGTTATATGCGGTATGCGGGTTCAAGGTATGCTCTTTCTTTGAGAGGGTTACACATTTTTAATTAATCGTTAATTATTTTAGTAAATGTCACTGTACTTATGTTAAATATACATGCAGGGTTTACTGAAAAGGGAATTTGACAGCAGTAGGTATAATTGTCATGGAAACGAACATGGCCGAAAGAAAACAACATAACATGATTGATTGTCAGAAGTAAAATAATTGTTGATGGAAAACCTGGTAAAAGGAAACATGTCGTCGCTTAATAAAACACCCTGGGGTGTGGCTATATTAACAATGAAATCCCACAGTTTACGTTTGCAGGGGGTCACAAATTATTATATAATAACAACTCAGAATTCATATTGTCAGTTTATTGGCGATTTGAGCTCGAGAAAAAACACCCGTCGAATTCTTGTGCGTTCGTCTTCTTTTATCACTAATCCACATTCGTTTACCGCCACCGACAATAAAGATCTGTCATTATATTTTCATATATCAATATGTTAGGGTTAGGGTTAGGGTTAGGGTTAGGGTTAGAGTTAGGGTTAGGGTTAGAGTTAGGGTTACGGTTAGGGTTAGGGTTAGCGTTAGGGTTTAGGGTTAGGGTTAGGGTTAGAGTTAGAGTTAGGGTTAGGGTTAGGGTTAGGGTTAGGGTTTAGGGTTAGAGTTAGGGTTAGGGTTAGGGTTAGGGTTAGGGTTAGGGTTAGGGTTTAGGGTTAGAGTTAGGGTTAGGGTTAGGGTTAGGGTTAGGGTTAGGGTTAGAGTAAGGGTTAGGGTTAGGGTTAGGGTTAGGGTTAGAGTTAGGGTTAGGGTTAGGGTTAGAGTTAGGGTTAGGGTTAGGGTAGGGTTAGGGTTAGGTGTTAGAGTAGGTTAGGGTTAGGGTTAGGGTTAGGGTTAGAGTAAGGGTATTGATTCGAGTTAGGGTTAGGGTTAGGGTTAGGGTTAGGGTTATGAGTTAGGGGTAGGGTTAGGGATAGGGTTAGGGTTAGGGAGTAGAGGATCGGTTGTACGCCGGGCACCAAATAACTACATTTTTATGATGATGTAGTAAAACAGAGTTAGGGTTAGGGTTAGGGTTAGGGTTAGGGTTAGGGTTAGAGTTAGGGTTAGGGTTAGGGTTAGGGTTAGGGTTAGAGTCAGGGTTAGGGTTAGAGTTAGGGTTAGGGTTAGAGTTAGGGTTAGGGTTAGAGTCAGGGTTAGGGTTAGAGTTAGGGTTAGGGTTAGAGTTAGGGTTAGGGTTAGGGTTAGGGTCAGAGTTAGGGTTAGGGTTAGAGTTAGGGTTAGAGTTAGGGTTAGGGTTAGGGTTAGAGTTAGGGTTAGGGTTAGGGTTAGGGTTAGGGTTAGGGTTAGAGTTAGGGTTAGGGTTAGTGTTAGGGTTAGGGTTAGGGTTAGGGTTAGGGTTAGAGTTAGGGTTAGGGTTAGAGTTAGGGTTAGGGTTAGGGTTAGGGTTAGAGTTAGGGTTAGGATTAGAGTTATGGTTAGGGTTAGGGTTAGGGTTAGGGTTAGGGTTAGAGTTAGAGTTAGAGTTAGGGTTAGGGTTAGAGTTAGGGTTAGGGTTAGGGTTAGGGTTAGGGTTTAGGGTTAGGGTTAGGGTTAGAGTTAGGGTTAGGGTTAGGGTTAGGGTTAGGGTTAGGGTTAGGGTTTAGGGTTAGGGTTAGGGTTAGGGTTAGGGTTAGGGTTAGGGTTAGAGTTAGGGTTAGGGTAGGGTTAGGGTTAGGGTTAGGGTTAGAGTTAGGGTTAGAGTTAGGGTTAGGGTTAGGGTTAGGGTTAGAGTTAGGGTTAGGGTTAGGGTTAGGGTCAGAGTTAGGGTTAGGGTTAGAGTTAGGGTTAGAGTTAGGGTTAGGGTTAGGGTTAGAGTTAGGGTTAGGGTTAGGGTTAGGGTTAGGGTTAGGGTTAGGGTTAGGGTTAGGGTTAGAGTTAGGGTTAGGGTTAGAGTTAGGGTTAGGGTTAGGGTTAGGGTTAGAGTTAGGGTTAGGGTTAGAGTTATGGTTAGGGTTAGGGTTAGGGTTAGGGTTAGGGTTAGAGTTAGAGTTAGGGTTAGAGTTAGAGTTAGGGTTAGGGTTAGAGTTAGGGTTAGGGTTAGGGTTAGGGTTAGGGTTAGGGTTTAGGGTTAGGGTTAGGGTTAGAGTTAGGGTTAGGGTTAGGGTTAGGGTTAGGGTTAGGGTTAGGGTTTAGGGTTAGAGTTAGGGTTAGGGTTAGGGTTAGGGTTAGGGTTAGAGTAAGGGTTAGGGTTAGGGTTAGGGTTAGAGTTAGGGTTAGGGTTAGGGTTAGAGTTAGGGTTAGGGTTAGGGTTAGGGTTAGGGTTAGGGTTAGAGTTAGGGTTAGGGTAGGGTTAGGGTTAGGGTTAGGGTTAGGGTTAGAGTTAGGGTTAGAGTTAGGGTTAGGGTTAGGGTTAGGGTTAGGGTTAGGGTTAGAGTTAGGGTTAGGGTTAGGGTTAGGGTTAGGGTTAGGGTTAGGGTTAGGGTTAGGGTAAGGGTTAGGGTTAGGGTTTGAGTTAGGGTTAGGGTTAGGGTTAGGGTTAGGGTTAGGGTTAGGGTTTGAGTTAGGGTTAGGGTTAGAGTTAGGGTTAGGGTTAGAGTTAGGGTTAGGGTTAGGGTTAGGGTTAGGGTTAGAGCAAAATTTGGCTTAGAGTTAGGGTTAGGGTTAGAGTTAGGGTTAGGGTTAGGGTTAGGGTTAGGGTTAGGGTTAGAGTTAGGGTTAGGGTTAGGGTTAGGGTTAGAGTTAGGGTTAGGGTTAGGGTTAGAGTTAGGGTTAGGGTTAGAGTTAGGGTTTGGGTTAGGGTTAGGGTTAGGGTTAGGGTTAGAGTTAGGGTTAGGGTTAGGGTTAGGGTTAGGGTTAGGGTTTGAGTTAGGGTTAGGGTTAGGGTTAGGGTTAGGGTTAGGGTTAGAGTTAGGGTTAGGGTTAGGGTTAGGGTTAGGGTTAGATTTAGGGTTAAGGTTAGGGTTAGGGTTAGGGTTAGAGTTAGTGTTAGGGTAAGGGTTAGGGTTAGGGTTAGAGTTAGGGTTAGAGTTAGGGTTAGGGTTAGGGTTAGGGTTAGAGTTAGGGTTAGGGTTAGGGTTAGGGTTAGGGTTAGGGTTAGAGTTAGGGTTAGGGTTAGGGTTAGGGTTAGGGTTAGGGTTAGAGTATGGGTTAGGGTTAGGGTTAGGGTTAGGGTTAGGGTTAGGGTTAGGGTTAGAGTTAGGGTTAGGGTTAGGGTTAGGGTTAGAGTTAGGGTTGGGGTTAGGGTTATCGTTAGGGTTAGAGTTAGGGTTAGGGTTAGGGTTAGAGTTAGGGTTAGGGTTAGGGTTAGGGTTAGAGTTAGGGTTAGAGTTAGGGTTAGGGTTAGGGTTAGGGTTAGGGTTAGGGTTAGGGTTAGAGTTAGGGTTAGGGTTAGGGTTAGGGTTAGGGTTAGGGTTAGGGTTAGGGTTAGAGTCAGGGTTAGAGTTAGGGTTAGGGTTAGGGTTAGGGTTAGGGTTAGGGTTAGAGTTAGGGTTAGGGTTAGAGTTAGGGTTAGAGTTAGGGTTAGGGTTAGGGTTAGAGTTAGGGTTAGGGTTAGGGTTAGGGTTAGGGTTAGGGTTAGAGTTAGGGTTAGGGTTAGGGTTAGGGTTAGGGTTAGGGTTAGAGTTAGGGTTAGGGTTAGAGTTAGGGTTAGGGTTAGGGTTAGGGTTAGGGTTAGAGTTAGGGTTAGGGTTAGGGTTAGAGTTAGGGTTAGGGTTAGGGTTAGGGTTAGGGTTAGAGTTAGGGTTAGGGTTAGAGTTAGGGTTAGGGTTAGAGTTAGGGTTAGGGTTAGAGTTTAGGGTTAGGGTTAGGGTTAGAGTTAGAGTTAGGGTTAGGGTTAGGGTTAGGGTTAGGGTTAGGGTTTAGGGTTAGAGTTAGGGTTAGGGTTAGGGTTAGGGTTAGAGTAAGTGTTAGGGTTAGGGTTAGGGTTAGAGTTAGGGTTAGGGTTAGGGTTAGAGTTAGGGTTAGGGTTAGGGTTAGGGTTAGAGTTAGGGTTAGAGTTAGGGTTAGGGTTAGGGTTAGAGTTAGGGTTAGAGTTAAGGTTAGGGTTAGGGTTAGAGTTAGGGTTAGGGTTAGAGTTAGAGTTAGGGTTAGGGTTAGGGTTAGGGTTAGGGTTAGAGTTAGGGTTAGGGTTAGAGTTAGGGTTAGGGTTAGGGTTAGGGTTAGGGTTAGGGTTAGAGTTAGGGTTAGGGTTAGGGTTAGGGTTAGAGTTAGGGTTAGGGTTAGGGTTAGAGTTAGGGTTAGGCTTAGAGTTAGGGTTTGGGTTAGGGTTAGGGTTAGGGTTAGGGTTAGAGTTAGGGTTAGGGTTAGGGTTAGGGTTAGGGTTTGAGTTAGGGTTAGGGTTAGGGTTAGGGTTAGGGTTAGAGTTAGGGTTAGGGTTAGGGTTAGGGTTAGGGTTAGGGTTAGATTTAGGGTTAGGGTTAGGGTTAGGGTTAGGGTTAGAGTTAGTGTTAGGGTAAGGGTTAGGGTTAGGGTTAGAGTTAGGGTTAGGGTTAGGGTTAGGGTAAGGGTTAGGGTTAGAGTTAGGGTTAGGGTTAGGGTTAGGGTTAGGGTTAGAGTTAGGGTTAGGGTTAGGGTTAGGGTTAGGGTTAGGGTTAGGGTTAGAGTATGGGTTAGGGTTAGGGTTAGGGTTAGGGTTAGAGTTAGGGTTAGGGTTAGGGTTAGGGTTAGAGTTAGGGTTAGGGTTAGGGTTAGGGTTAGAGTTAGGGTTAGGGTTAGGGTTAGAGTTAGGGTTAGGGTTAGGGTTAGGGTTAGGGTTAGGGTTAGAGTTAGGGTTAGAGTTAGGGTTAGGGTTAGGGTTAGGGTTAGGGTTAGGGTTAGGGTTAGAGTTAGGGTTAGGGTTAGGGTTAGGGTTAGAGTTAGGGATAGGGTTAGGGTTAGGGTTAGAGTCAGGGTTAGAGTTAGGGTTAGGGTTAGGGTTAGGGTTAGGGTTAGAGTTAGGGTTAGGGTTAGAGTTTAGGATAAGGTTAGGGTTAGAGTTAGAGTTAGGGTTAGGGTTAGGGTTAGGGTTAGGGTTAGGGTTTAGGGTTAGAGTTAGGGTTAGGGTTAGGGTTAGGGTTAGGGTTAGAGTAAGGGTTAGGGTTAGGGTTAGGGTTAGGGTTAGAGTTAGGGTTAGGGTTAGGGTTAGGGTTAGAGTTAGGGTTAGGGTTAGGGTTAGAGTTAGGGTTAGAGTTAGGGTTAGGGTTAGGGTTAGAGTTAGGGTTAGAGTTAAGGTTAGGGTTAGGGTTAGAGTTAGGGTTAGGGTTAGAGTTAGGGTTAGGGTTAGGGTTAGGGTTAGGGTTAGAGTTAGGGTTAGGGTTAGAGTTAGGGTTAGGGTTAGAGTTAGGGTTAGGGTTAGGGTTAGGGTTAGGGTTAGGGTTAGAGTTAGGGTTAGGGTTAGGGTTAGAGTTAGGGTTAGGGTTAGGGTTAGGGTTAGAGCAAGGGTTAGGGTTAGGGTTAGGGTTAGGGTTAGGGTTAGAGTTAGGGTTAGGGTTAGGGTTAGGGTTAGGGTTAGAGTTAGGGTTAGGGTTAGAGTTAGGGTTAGGGTTAGGGTTAGGGTTAGGGTTAGGGTTTGAGTTAGGGTTAGGGTTAGGGTTAGGGTTAGGGTAAGGGTTAGGGTTAGGTTTAGAGTTAGGGTTAGGGTTAGGGTTAGGGTTAGGGTTAGAGTTAGAGTTAGGGTTAGGGTTAGGGTTAGGGTTAGAGTCAGGGTTAGGGTTAGAGTTAGGGTTAGGGTTAGAGTTAGGGTTAGGGTTAGAGTTAGGGTTAGAGTTAGGGTTAGGGTTAGGGTTAGAGTTAGGGTTAGAGTTAAGGTTAGGGTTAGGGTTAGGGTTAGAGTTAGGGTTAGGGTTAGAGTTAGGGTTAGGGTTAGGGTTATGGTTAGGGTTAGAGTTAGGGTTAGGGTTAGGGTTAGGGTTAGGGTTAGGGTTAGGGTTAGAGTTAGGGTTAGAGTTAGGGTTAGGGTTAGGGTTAGAGTTAGGGTTAGGGTTAGAGTTAGGGTTAGGGTTAGGGTTAGAGTTAGGGTTAAGGTTAGAGTTAGGGTTAGGGTTAGGGTTAGGGTTAGAGTTAGGGTTAGGGTTAGGGTTAGGGTTAGGGTTAGGGTTAGAGTTAGGGTTAGAGTTAGGGTTAGGGTTAGGGTTAGAGTTACGGTTAGAGTTAGGGTTAGGGTTAGGGTTAGGGTTAGGGTTAGAGTTAGGGTTAGGGTTAGGGTTAGAGTTAGGGTTAGGGTTAGGGTTAGGGTTAGGGTTTGAGTTAGGGTTAGGGTTAGGGTTAGGGTTGATGTACAGCAGAAATACTACATTTACACGTTATCACACCCAATCATTTACTAGTACAGGGTGGGCCAAAATAAGGGTCCTATCTTTAAATTTGAATACCTTGAATTTGAATAACTTCCACAAAATAAAAGTTAAACTCACCAAACTTTATGTGTGTGTAGACTGACTCTTCCGACATTTTTTTAAATAAACAAAACAAATTTTAGCCGAAAAACACTTCTTAAAACTTACAAAAACTAAAGTATTGTTTTTTACACTGTTTTGAGTTTTTTAACCAAAAATAATGTTTTCTAAATGAGGGTACGTTCCTTAGGGCTAATACGGCTCATGCTTGCTTCGGAAGGGGTCCTTTACTTATTCTAAAAAAAAAAATTTTTTAAATCAATAAATAAAAAAGTTATGAATTTTTTAAAATAGGATCCTTATTTTTGCCCACCCTGTATATCTTTCGGCCCAACCAGCCCAAATTGAATTATA
>OY744540.1:71595971-71653471 GCA_963556195.1 Sepiola atlantica | reverse complement strand
TTTGGTCCTGGAAGTATATCAAAAAATGGCCAGTTTCTCTCTTTTCAATCCCCTTTAAGTGCGTCTGGACTTACCTATATTTTGAGCACTTTCTCCACACTGCTCCCACGCAAAGAGTCTTCTTCACATTCTACAATTCATCTGACTTTTTTTCAACGGAAATTTACCACCCGGACAATCTGCATATATCTTTCACGGATCTTTTCCTCTCATACACTGCGTTTTTTTAACAAAAATTCTTTTAATAATAATTTTCATATTTTTCAAATATTTGAACTTTGTTTTTTTCGAAAGCCAACTTATCTATCTGTATTTCTCCTCTGATGATAAGATTTCGATCTTTAAAAAGCCTTGGCTTAAGGAAAGAATAATAAACACTAGTTTATTACTGAATACACCTTGCATTGAACAATTGAAATTTGAAATAAATTTGAACAATCGTCTCATATTTATCACTCTTTTTTCTTATATATATATATATATTTATATATATATATATATATATATATATATATATATATATATATATATATATATATATATATATATATATATATATTCTATAGTATAGGAAGTTTGTTTGCCTTTTTTGTAACAAACACAACGATGTTTTTGATTAATGAACATAGATTCTTGCCCATTAAAAAGAACGGTGTGTATCATTAAGTTTATCTTACTGAAGGATATATATGGCTGGATATAGTATGCAATTGATGAAATAGATTTGGCTTCACTTAAACATGACCACAACTAGCTATGTTTGTAACTAAGTCGGTCCCACCTAACCTTGACCGTAACTTGTTATGTCGGTTGCTAAGTCAAGACGTACTTAAACCCTCATTTTGAATGAAGATATCTGTTAACCTTCTACTTATTGTTTTTATTTCATTATATTATCAATACGACTCAATTTAAAAAAGAAAGGTTGAATTATTTCAATACAAGAATACAGGGACTTGAAACGATCTTTTTTGACATCAGAATTGTCATGCACTTTTATTGGTGTCATGGCCGTGTTTATTGAACAGTCAGTTTCTAAATGGCATCAAGCGTTTTTAAAAAGAAGTTACAGCTTTAGTAATAAATAAGTATGAGTGGACGGCGCATGTATTTGCTGGTAATATTCATTTTCTTTTGTATTGAAATCATGTGATTGATCGCTTCCCATTTTGCCGGAAATTAGGTGAAACACAACACGATTAATGTTGGACCTGACCGAATTCTAAATACGAGAACGGGTGATTATATTATGATATGAGTCATTATCGCAGGACAAAACCTTTGCATCGGACAGATTGGCGTCTCGTCCGTAGGCGCTTTCGAACTTAAGCACACCCTATTTATGATGTTCACACACACACACACACACACACACATACACACACACATACACACACACACAAACCCACACAAATGCACGAGCACACGGCATCTAACTATATATTCGCTAAAAAAGAATAATAGGATTTATTTATCGTCTATTTTATACGGCTGTTCGAATCGTGCGACCGGCGAAACTGTTATATATTGCCACACTGATGAGTCTCGGTAAAGATGAAACGTATATGCATGTAGATATAAAGTAAAATATTTATTATACAAATAAGAAAAGCACTGTGAAAGAGAAATATTAAAAGCTTCCAACTAGTCGATATTGTGAAAGTTCCCTCCCCTTGGAGGATGAACACTCTAGGCGCTTCATTATATATTCACTAAAAACAAAATAATCGGATGTATCTCTCTTCTATTTCAGATAGCTGTTACAACCGCCGAGCGATAATAGTGTTTGATGGAAGTTAAATGTAACTTCAGTCCAAGGCTCAAACTGTGCGACCGGCGAAATTACTATATATAGCCACACTAATGAGTCTTGGTTAGGACGAAATATATATGCATGTAGATATAAAGTAAATTATTTATTATAAAAATAATTATGTATATATATAGTATACAAATACACTTATGGAAAGTAAGTTACACAGAAACCTTTGTATTTTATTTCCGAGGGAAATCATTAGGCTAAATGCATTTAGCCGGATGACTTCCCTCGGGAATGAAATACTAAACAAATACATCTTTATACTACTACTAAACTCTACTCATGTATTGAGTACTGTAAATGTAATTACCGAAAGAAAAATGCGTAATATATGAAATAGTATATATATATATATATATATATATATATATATATAATATTTATAAATAAATATAAAATTATTACTACCTACAGACGCTAGCGTTTCAAGCTTATTGCTCTCATCAGTGCAGGAAAGTAACAATTTCAGACGGTCGGGAGGCGCGAACCCGGTTCACAGAGTCAGCCTAGAATCTGCAAGCAGTCGCCATACTCACTCGGCCAACGGAATTAAGGGAAATTAAATCTATATGTACCTAGAAGCGGGCACAGATAGAAGACTAGTCGAGAGTGTTCGACGAACGTATTCGGAACTTTGCATTAGAGCTTTTTGACAGTCTATTTTAAACATCCCCGAGAGTGCTCAACTTTAATTTCTTAAAGGGGCTTAGTGTCTCTGTTGTTTAATCAAACATGCATCAATGTTTGATTAAACAACAATATATATATATATATATATATATATATATATATATATATATATATATATATATATTTGTATACTTAATCATTGATGCATGTTTGATTAAACAACAGAGACACTTCCTGATTGTTTTTTTTATCTATCTTTTCATGTTGACGGACCAATGATCTAATGTTTTGTTCGAGTGTTAACAGGAATTCACCAAAACTGCTAACATTTTCCATTCTATTTACAACACTTAGTAGAACACGACACCCCAAAAAAAAGAATTCAGGGACATATTAGTAAAAAATACTGCCATCCTCGCTGTCTCACATTGCAACCTGCACCTCCCCATAATTGAAGCCTTAACCATTCGAGCAAACAAACCCACCAAGGTATACTGAAATGCTTTTAATATATAAAAAAAAAGGTTTAATCGAGTTTCTCAATAAAGTCACCAGTTTTAGTTTGTATAACTCCTCACGTGCCTGAAGAAGACTCATCGGAGTCGAAAACGTTGGCAGTTTTGGCGAGTGCCAATGTTTTTTTTTACTTTCAGTGTATCTATTATCTTGAAAATAGTTTAACTGTTTCAAACCAAGAGCCTGCTCCAGTCGGCGTGATTTCGTTTGACAACCCACTCAGAATCGAGCAGACGCAAAAGCGGGCGCCCACGTGTTTAGTGTTTATGGCTAAAATAAAGTGAAAAGAACACGTGTTGGACAATCAGCGAGCGACGTAATTACGCACTTTAAACCAACGACTTTCCAATCGATGCTAATTGAAATATGTATACAACGTGTGAGAAGATGAGAGGTGGCGAGTCGCTTGAAAAAAATCCGACCTGATTAAAAAAAAACCAAAAAAACAAACAAGTTTGATTTCTGAAAACATTACTTACTCCCCAATCCAGAACCCGAAACCCCTTTATTTACGTGCTTCCAATGGGAGCAAGAGGGGGCACAAGGTCAGAAAGTTAGGGAATCGAGCTCCTCTGATCGGGCATTTTGGTCGGTTACACAGAATAGCCGAGAACGAACCTGTGGGCATTTCCCCGTAAACCCCTTTACGCGATTTACAATAAACAAACTCCTTCCAAGGGAGGGGGTAATGTCTGGGATGATTACCTAGGACCGAACGGGACCATACCTTATTCCGATAAAGAAGATCCTACCAAGAAGCAAAGTATTCTCTAGGTTGCCAAAATGATGTCAAGAATTTCCATGGTGGTTAGAAAATTATGGCCGAAACCCTACTTAAATTTGGGAAATCAACTGAAAAAAAGAAAACGATTTCGAACGCAATTTTGACTCCGACTTATTGGTCATCTACAAACATTTCAAACTTCCGGACTTAGGCAGACGACTGAATAAATTTCGCTTCCGGAATCAGTTTTAAAAACCCAACTTCGATTCCCAAGTCTTGCAAAATTGCTAACTACCGACTTCGCTTCCACGTTTTGATTATGAGGACATGGCTCGAAATGTTAATCCTATGTTCATTGACTCGATGCGAAACGTTTGAAGTTATAATCGTTCCAATGTGCCAAGACGGGTTCCCATTAATTTTGTTAATGTTTTTAATATAAATGACCGTAAACATTTGATTGATCACGTCCGATTTCCATGAAATCACATGTAAAATAACCTGATGAACGTTGGGAAATGGCCGAATTCTAAACACAAGCACATTTAAGTTTGCATGGCGATATACAAATGGAAATTTAAATTCATTGGTCTGTGCCACATCTTCATGTTTTAGACAAAGAAATTATTATTTAATTGTAAAATTTGTGATGAAAAAAAACTTGATCTTTTGGCTGGGAAAAAAGGGTAGTATCTGTCCTTGATGAGTGAAGGAAAACTTTGTCCAAATCCAGAGGGCTCCTTTTGAGGGAACTGAATTTTCCCCACATTATAGACCGACCTTGTGTTTCGTAAAAAAATAATTTAGGTACACATTGTCATTATTTACATGTTTCAGACTGTTATTGTCATTATGGTTGTTATATGTGTGTTTTTTTTACTTATGGGCCACCACTTATCAAGGCCCGTGGCCACGCGAGGATAAGGGTTAAAGAGATCGTACGTTGGACGATGATCGCCTCTACAAGAGGACCAGAAAAAATGGTTGGAATGGGCAGAAGATTACTAAGGAGTAATTAACTATCCAAGAGGACGACTCAACAAGTATTTGTTTACATTAGACTTGAAGACGGGTAAGCACACTCGTGGTATTTCGTTCCACAGATGAGAAGTTCTAGGAATGAAAATTTTTCATGGAACTTCAATTTGGTTTTGGAAGGGAAATATTTTTGTAGTGGTTGTACCCAGAGTTCTTGCTGTGAATAATTTACAAGGGGGGGGGGAATGATTGGTGCTAAATCGCTCACATACCATGAAAATAACGATACATTAGAGAGAGGCTAGTAGCAACATCTCTGGTGTGTGAAAGAAACTGCAGGGACGAAAAGAGAGTATTCCCCACTAGATTGCAAAGTCGATTTTGTACCCCGTCGAGACAAGAAAGAGTGACCCCAGCAGTACCTCCCCATGACAGCAGTACTCCATCTTAGGACTATCTGGTTCTTATACAAATAGAGGATTGCGTCAGAAAGATAGTTTTTTAGAGTGGTTGAATGATCCAACCATTTTTTTTAGTAACCTTAGCAATTGATTTGATATAGCCTTCAACTTTTCGCCCGTTAACCCTCCGGTCTTCTTCATGTGTCTTTTTTGCAATCGATAACATTCAGTTCAGTTTGAAAGTGGAGCTATCTGTCAAGTCATTTTCCCTAATTTGTTTTGAAAATGTACATCGCAATCTCTTCTACGCCTTATCTATTGGAAAAAAGAATAGCGTATTTATTTACTCCTCTCCAGGAGTTAGGCACAAGGCCAGTTTAATCTAACTCCCACAAGTAAGATGTGACCCAAGGTCGGGTCGGGAAAGTGGGGTTTGAAAAGCCAGAGCCCGAGAGATGAACACTCTGGCCATTAAAAATTGCTTGGACAGCCCCGTCGGCCTTCCCCGGTAGGGGCGCATCAGACAGTAAACAATAAACTTACTCCTCCCCAAAGAGGGGAGGCGAAGCCTGGGAGGGTGGACCTCCTAGAACTGCACAGGACAGACCCATAGACCGGCGTAAATCAAGCCTCAAAGGCCAAGACAATACCAGTCTATGGGGTGCAGTATCCATCGGAACATATACTACATTTTGATCTTAGCCAAAAGGCCTGAAGACTTGAAGTGAAAGAAAAACACTAGTCCTTCTCCGCTCATCTTAGCATTATTTTCGGTTGTCTTCGATTTCCCCTTGACAATGGACTTTATAAATCCCGGGTCAGCAGAAACATAGTTGAAAACTGCGCTAACTTGTTTCATTATAAACTTCTCATCGTGCAGGCGTCCCGATTCCAGATAGTACCCATTATCTCTAGAAGGAGATCAACAGCAGACTTTCAGGAATGTCGAACTGAACCCGTTTCTTAATGCTGTGAGACACCGTCTAGATATTTCGGCGTCGATATGACGATGATGAGAATTTGATAAGCTAAAGAGATTAATGAATACAAAGCCGAAGACTCTGAAAGCTTATCTGTCCGTCCGCTAGAATTGTTACGCTTGACTTGGATACCTCTCTGGTCGGGTGTTTGCGTACGGCATAATCACGTTTACAAACCGGCTTTCGTTAAATTACCGAAGTTAAGCGACGTTGAATCTGGTCAATACCACGTGGGTAACAATTTGAGAATATCAAATGCTATATGTGGGAGGACGGCGAAATCTCCCTGCAATAAAACTGCAAAAAACAAACCTCGTCTTCACATCTAAGAGGAGTGCACATGCGACCGGTGACCGCTTGTTGATTTAATATTCCTTAGAAACTTCCTACTTCGGAGAAAGCTGGCTCAAACCGCTCAGAGTGAATGCCGCATCAGGTATCGAGTGTCTATGTACCCTCAAGCAGAACAGTGCTATTGGAGCCAATTCATTGCTATACGAGTCTGAGCCAGAATTGGACCGTTTAAAATTTCAAGAGTCGGAGACTATCATTTGGACTACTGATTACACTGCTTAGTTTTATCGTGTATCATGTTTGATAATATATCCATTTTTTTTTAAAATTTGAATCCTTGAGGTTTCATTGATTAGAAACAAACAAAAATGTCGAACTTACAAGCACTTGAAAAATACGCCCATCCATTTTAATATCAAAACAATATAACAAATAGATTTCTATTCATGCAAAGTTTGATGTGCGTATATGTTTATATATTTCTATTTACAAGATTCACTCCTAAACTAATAAACCAATCAGTATGAGGTTTGGAACACACCTGCTAAACGCAAGGATGTGTAATGTGGGCTATGTTAAGTTTTATTTAGTTTTATACAAACGGTGCAAACAGGGATGGAAGCCCTTCATGAAAGTACAGAAACGTCCGATTTTTTTGTGAAAGTTGACGCTAAGTATTAGACATCAATTAATAAACATTCACGTTTTTTTTATAGTATTTTAAAGAGTTTTTAAGGGGCATAATATTAGCGCAACCTCCAACTTGAACATTCCTTAAGATCCCTTTTGTTTAAGCCTAACATTTTAGACAGACAGTCACAACTACCCATTTGAAAATTCAAATATTTCAGATTTGCATTAAATTCTATCCAGCGTCGTTAGACACCAATTAAACAAGATCAAATGAATTTCAATTTCTTCTTAAGACCCCTTAAGTTTAAGCATTAAATTTCAGACATGCAATGAATTGATTAAAATAAGGTGTAACAGCAAGCAAACTGGAGCAAAAATCTCAAACACGAATTACACTGATGAATATGTATTTATTTGCGCGTACGTGGCCAACGCTGAACTATAACATCTTTTCACCGTAAAACTGGAAATACATGAAAATAAACAAGTATTACAAACATGTTCTAAGACAAAACAAAGCAAATTATAAAAGAGTAAAAATTCAAATAGGTTTAGAGAACTATGCGTTGCTTACCTCTATTTTTGCCAAGCTACTTGCCCCAGAGCCAACGTCTGTCACAAGCGGAACAAACGTCCGACTCCCATGTTGACCGATTCGAAAAGACCGCCTCTCGGCAAGCAGGCGGTGTAGAGGCACGACAATTACCCCTGTGCGCATGTCTTCCGGAAGAGGACGGTGCTGAATAAAAAATGTCCCCTTCCTGAATTATGACCGGCCAACATGTGAAACTCCTACGTTTACATAAGGAGTGTATAAAAAGGTGTAGTAGCATTATATCTTGATTATAATCTTCATAAGGGGGCATAAACTTAGTGCAAAACGGTTCTGTTTGAAGAATTACATTTACCTGTCTTGTGACAGGTATTCCTCTTGTAGTATACATAAATAATTACTCATGTGGTATTTGATTGTAATCATATAATTTCTTTTGGTGTAATTATGACGACGATGAGAATTTCATGAGAGAAAGAGATAAAAGGGATACAAACTGGAAGACTCTGAAAGTCTAACTTGGTCGACCCGCTGGAACTGTTCATCGGGATGGTTTCTTTCTTCATAAATCTGTGTCATATAGTTGTTAATTGCTAACATAAGTCCGCCGTGAAACTGCATACCTCCGCCTGACAACGTAAGGATGGGACAAAGTCTTACATACGTCTTATTTCTCCATATTGTATGTGTTGCGAAGTTAGGCCATGAAAAGTTTGCCAACTCAAAAATTATTTAACTTTAGGCTTAGATTTTACATGGTGGTTATTGTTATAAAAAGGCACGAGTTCCATATATCAACTTTAAAAAAAAATCGAATGTTCAATTTCCGTCAAAATTTCGTCAGTGACCAAATTCTTTCAAGTACAATGCAAAAAAACTGAACAGAAAAAAAACTGAAGTCTGTAAAAGTGAACAACAGAGAAAGAAAGAAAGAAAATATTGAAATTATGAAAATTAGTAAAACATGAGTTATCTGCCCCTGTGATAAAAATTTAAAATGTTAAAATATAAAGAATATTGAAAACTATTATGATTTAGTTGTATAAGATACAGGACTTTATTGGTTACAATATGGGACAGATATTGAATCTACGTTGAATGGAACCGAAATTATCTTTTTCGTGACCTTAACATTCGACCTAGATATCTCCACATTAAACCAATTCTATATTAGACCATGACCAATACCTTGATCAACATTGGTGACGAGTGGTCAAGCGATTTGGACGCTAGGCTGTGTACAATCATAGTGGCAAACACGCTCGACCGAAAACATAACACCCGTCTTGGTGAAAGTGATCAACTAACACAGAAACTTATTTTGCTTTATCTTAGATACATTCTTCAAGCAAAGGGAGAAAGAGAGTGAGAGAGAGAGAGAAGTGAGAGAGAGAGAAGTGAGAGAGAGAGAAGTGAGAAAGAGAGAGAAGTGAGAGAGAGAAGTGAGAGAGAGAAGTGAGAGAGAGAGAGAAGTGAGAGAGAGAGTCACTACTACTTTTAAGGCCTACATGCTAACACCTGTGTTCGCCTTGCTACCAAACGAATTATGCCCCTGCTCTTTGATTACGTGGTCCCTGACTTCCGCTTCACTTCCACCAATTTTTTTCCATGCATGTCAACTTTCAGACTTTTGACCCTCCTGTCCTTGACAAATTGCTTCTTATCCTAGTCATTAAGTCTACCTTTAATAATTCAAAATGATGGACTACTTACATTTCGCAATTGCTTTTATTAAATGTCATACAAGGTTAAAGATTTGCATATACATGAGCACGTTCATCCAATCCTTTCTTTTTCATCTGTTTCGATGTTGAACTGGTAATCACCTGTTTAACGGAAACCCATAGAAAAGTTGGCGCTGCAAGGGCGGATAACTCTTAGAAATATCGGGTAACATTTTTTTCTTTCTCTTTGAACCGAGCTTTTCAAGAACAAGAGAGCGTCTTTCAAATATGGTGGCATCAGATTACTGGAGCGTATAGGGTGCAAGTCAATTTTCGACTTTCTTTTCGGGAGGAAATACAATACAATAAGTTATGAGTAATCACAACGTACATTGTTAAAGACGCGTCCATTCTATGTGCACGTTTAGTGACAGACTAGCGAACATGCTAGTTCAAATATAAAGCGTGGCAGACCAACGAACGAGAAACGGAGCCGTTTATGAAAATGCTTAATGGTATTCTAGAATAGGATGGCCCGATTCAACTTGAGTGTTTAGAATCAAAAATGCTATTTCAAATTTAAGCGTGACAGACCAGCGAAAATCTTATTTTAAACATAACGTGGCATACCAATGGAAATGTTATTAAAAATATAAGTGTGACAGACTGGCGAAAATACTATTTTAAACTTAAGCCTAACAGACTGGCGAAAATGCTATTTCAAACTTAAGCTTAACAGACTGGCGAAAATGCTATTTCAAACTTAAGCTTAACAGACTGGCGAAAATGCTATTTTAAACTTAAGCGTGACAGACTGGCGAAAATACTATTTCAAACTTAAGCCTAACAGACTGGCGAAAATGCTATTTACAACTTAAGCTTAACAGACTGGCGAAAATGCTATTTTAAACTTAAGCGTGACAGACTGGCGAAAATACTATTTCAAACTTAAGCCTAACAGACTGGCGAAAATGCTATTTCAAACTTAAGCTTAACAGACTGGCGAAAATGCTATTTTAAACTTAAGCGTGACAGACTGGCGAAAATACTATTTCAAACTTAAGCCTAACAGACTGGCGAAAATACTATTTCAAACTTAAGCTTAACAGACTGGCGAAAATGCTATTTTAAACTTAAGCGTGACAGACTGGCGAAAATACTATTTCAAACTTAAGCCTGACAGACTGGCGAAAATACTATTTCAAACTTAAGCCTGACAGACTGGCGAAAATGCTATTTCAAACTTAAGCTTAACAGACTGGCGAAAATGCTATTTTAAACTTAAGCGTTACAGACTGGCGAAAATGCTATTTCAAACTTACGCATGACAGACTGACGAAAATGCTATTTCAAACTTAAGCGTGACAGACAGACGAAAATGCTATTTCAAACTTAAGCGTGACAGACTGACGAAAATGCTATTTCAAACTTAAGCGTGACAGACTGACGAAAATGCTATTTCAAACTTAAGCGTGACAGACCGACGTAAATGCTATTTCAAACAGAAACGTAGGATAACAACTAAAATGCTTTTTTGTTTCAAATATAAGCATTAGAGACCATCGATAATGCTATAAGCGTGACGGACAAACGGACTGACGGACAGCGCCTTTTTAAAAAATGCTTCGATGCAACTAAAATACGATGCGTCCATTCAATCTGTGCGATTATGACTGGAAATGCTTTTTGAACTGAAGTGCAACAAACCGACAAACAGACCGACAAATCCTCTCATCTTAAAAATGTGGAATACAAGAAGTTATTATTAAAAATGAATCGGGGAGAGGCTGCGGATATATATAAAAAAAGAAGACGAGACGGATAACGACTTTAAATATGAACATGAAAGCAGAAACTCGGAATAAAAAGGGAGCATTGAAGCCAGAGAAGAAAGAGAATTTTGAGTAAATTAATATGAATGGGAGTTGGAGGAGGAAGGGGGTAGTTACATTTGAAAATGGGATTGAAATGGGGGAGAACAGTAAAAAGAGGACAACAGAGGAAATGTGAAACGAATAGAAAATCTGAAAAAGAAAAAAACTGAAGTCTGTAAAAGTGAACAATAGAAAAAGACAGAAAGAAAATATGGAAATTATAAAAATTAGTAAAACATGAGTTATCTGCCCCTGTGATAAAAATTAAAAATGTTAGATTATAAAGAATATCGAGAACTATGATGTGGTTTTGGTTACAGGCGTGCAGACACACAAATATCAATGAAGGGTAGAGAAATAGAGGGTGAGAGATGGGGTGAAGGGAGGGAAGGAGGAAAGGGATAAAATGAATAATTGGAAGAGAGACAGAAGAGAAAAAAAAAAAATTAAAGTAGAGAGAGGGGGAGAAGTCTCTTTTTTCTCCAACTTTTTTGTTCATTTGCTTTTGACACTTGAGGATGATTCGACGAAATATTGAAAACCTTCGTGTAACCTGTGACACCTATGGGACATTTTTATTTATTTTTTTATTTGAATACAAAAAAAGACCATCAGAAAAATAAAAAAATGAAAAAAGGTATAAAATCGCAATTGATCATTACTAACATAAATAAGAAAAACATGAGTTGTCTCTCTTTGCGATCACTACTCCTTGAATAAGTAAAGCATGAGCTATAACCCCCTACGACCACTATTTCGTAAATAAATAAAGCATAACTTGTCTCCCCCTGCGATCACTAGTCCTTGAATAAGTAAAGCATCAGTTGTCGCCCCTACGACCACTATTTCGTAAATAAATAAAGCATAACTTGTCTCCCCCTGCGATCACTAGTCCTTGAATAAGTAAAGCATCAGTTGTCGCCCCTACGACCACTATTTCGTAAATAAATAAAGCATAACTTGTCTCCCCCTGCGATCACTAGTCCTTGAATAAGTAAAGCATCAGTTGTCGCCCCTACGACCACTATTTCGTAAATAAATAAAGCATAACTTGTCTCCCCCTGCGATCACTAGTCCTTGAATAAGTAAAGCATCAGTTGCTGCCCCTACGACAACTATTTCGTAAATAAATAAAGCATAACTTGTCTCCCCCTGCGATCACTAGTCCTTGAATAAGTAAAGCATCAGTTGCTGCCCCTACGACAACTATTTCGTAAATAAATAAAGCATAACTTGTCTCCCCCTGCGATCACTAGTCCTTGAATAAGTAAAGCATCAGTTGTCGCCCCTACGACCACTATTTCGTAAATAAATAAAGCATAACTTGTCTCCCCCTGCGATCACTAGTCCTTGAATAAGTAAAGCATCAGTTGTCGCCCCTACGACCACTATTTCGTAAATAAATAAAGCATAACTTGTCTCCCCCTGCGATCACTAGTCCTTGAATAAGTAAAGCATCAGTTGTCGCCCCTACGACCACTATTTCGTAAATAAATAAAGCATAACTTGTCTCCCCCTGCGATCACTAGTCCTTGAATAAGTAAAGCATCAGTTGCTGCCCCTACGACAACTATTTCGTAAATAAATAAAGCATAACTTGTCTCCCCCTGCGATCACTAGTCCTTGAATAAGTAAAGCATCAGTTGTCGCCCCTACGACCACTATTTCGTAAATAAATAAAGCATAACTTGTCTCCCCCTGCGATCACTAGTCCTTGAATAAGTAAAGCATCAGTTGTCGCCCCTACGACCACTATTTCGTAAATAAATAAATAAAGCATAACTTGTCTCCCCCTGCGATCACTACTCCTTGAATAAGTAAAGCATCAGTTGTCGCCCCTACGACCACTATTTCGTAAATAAATAAAGCATAACTTGTCTCCCCCTGCGATCACTAGTCCTTGAATAAGTAAAGCATCAGTTGCTGCCCCTACGACAACTATTTCGTAAATAAATAAAGCATAACTTGTCTCCCCCTGCGATCACTAGTCCTTGAATAAGTAAAGCATCAGTTGTCGCCCCTACGACCACTATTTCGTAAATAAATAAAGCATAACTTGTCTCCCCCTGCGATCACTAGTCCTTGAATAAGTAAAGCATCAGTTGTCGCCCCTACGACCACTATTTCGTAAATAAATAAAGCATAACTTGTCTCCCCCTGCGATCACTAGTCCTTGAATAAGTAAAGCATCAGTTGTCGCCCCTACGACCACTATTTCGTAAATAAATAAAGCATAACTTGTCTCCCCCTGCGATCACTAGTCCTTGAATAAGTAAAGCATCAGTTGCTGCCCCTACGACAACTATTTCGTAAATAAATAAAGCATAACTTGTCTCCCCCTGCGATCACTAGTCCTTGAATAAGTAAAGCATCAGTTGTCGCCCCTACGACCACTATTTCGTAAATAAATAAAGCATAACTTGTCTCCCCCTGCGATCACTAGTCCTTGAATAAGTAAAGCATCAGTTGTCGCCCCTACGACCACTATTTCGTAAATAAATAAATAAAGCATAACTTGTCTCCCCCTGCGATCACTACTCCTTGAATAAGTAAAGCATCAGTTGTCGCCCCTACGACCACTATTTCGTAAATAAATAAAGCATAACTTGTCTCCCCCTGCGATCACTAGTCCTTGAATAAGTAAAGCATCAGTTGTCGCTCCTACGACCACTATTTCGTAAATAAATAAAGCATAACTTGTCTCCCCCTGCGATCACTAGTCCTTGAATAAGTAAAGCATCAGTTGCTGCCCCTACGACAACTATTTCGTAAATAAATAAAGCATAACTTGTCTCCCCCTGCGATCACTAGTCCTTGAATAAGTAAAGCATCAGTTGTCGCCCCTACGACCACTATTTCGTAAATAAATAAAGCATAACTTGTCTCCCCCTGCGATCACTAGTCCTTGAATAAGTAAAGCATCAGTTGTCGCCCCTACGACCACTATTTCGTAAATAAATAAAGCATAACTTGTCTCCCCCTGCGATCACTAGTCCTTGAATAAGTAAAGCATCAGTTGCTGCCCCTACGACAACTATTTCGTAAATAAATAAAGCATAACTTGTCTCCCCCTGCGATCACTAGTCCTTGAATAAGTAAAGCATCAGTTGTCGCCCCTACGACCACTATTTCGTAAATAAATAAAGCATAACTTGTCTCCCCCTGCGATCACTAGTCCTTGAATAAGTAAAGCATCAGTTGTCGCCCCTACGACCACTATTTCGTAAATAAATAAAGCATAACTTGTCTCCCCCTGCGATCACTAGTCCTTGAATAAGTAAAGCATCAGTTGCTGCCCCTACGACAACTATTTCGTAAATAAATAAAGCATAACTTGTCTCCCCCTGCGATCACTAGTCCTTGAATAAGTAAAGCATCAGTTGTCACCACTACGACCACTATTTCGTAAATAAATAAAGCATAACTTGTCTCCCCCTGCGATCACTAGTCCTTGAATAAGTAAAGCATCAGTTGTCACCCCTACGACCACTATTTCGTAAATAAATAAAGCATAACTTGTCTCCCCCTGCGATCACTAGTCCTTGAATAAGTAAAGCATCAGTTGTCACCCCTATGACCACTATTTCGTAAAAAAATAAAGCATAACTTGTCTCCCCCTGCGATCACTAGTCCTTAAATAAGTAAAGCATCAGTTGTCACCCCTATGACCCCTATTTCGTAAATAAATAAAGCATCAGTTGTCTCCCCCTGCGATCACTAGTCCTTGAATAAGTAAAGCATCAGTTGTCACCCCTACGACCACTATTTCGTAAATAAATAAAGCATAACTTGTCTCCCCCTGCGATCACTAGTCCTTGAATAAGTAAAGCATCAGTTGTCACCCCTACGACCACTATTTCGTAAATAAATAAAGCATAACTTGTCTCCCCCTGCGATCACTAGTCCTTGAATAAGTAAAGCATCAGTTGTCACCACTACGACCACTATTTCGTAAATAAATAAAGCATAACTTGTCTCCCCCTGCGATCACTAGTCCTTGAATAAGTAAAGCATCAGTTGTCACCCCTATGACCACTATTTCGTAAATAAATAAAGCATAACTTGTCTCCCCCTGCGATCACTAGTCCTTAAATAAGTAAAGCATCAGTTGTCACCCCTATGACCACTATTTCGTAAATAAATAAAGCATAACTTGTCTCCCCCTGCGATCACTAGTCCTTGAATAAGTAAAGCATCAGTTGTCACCCCTACGACCACTATTTCGTAAATAAATAAAGCATAACTTGTCTCCCCCTGCGATCACTAGTCCTTGAATAAGTAAAGCATCAGTTGTCACCCCTACGACCACTATTTCGTAAATAAATAAAGCATAACTTGTCTCCCCCTGCGATCACTAGTCCTTGAATAAGTAAAGCATCAGTTGTCACCACTACGACCACTATTTCGTAAATAAATAAAGCATAACTTGTCTCCCCCTGCGATCACTAGTCCTTGAATAAGTAAAGCATCAGTTGTCACCCCTATGACCACTATTTCGTAAATAAATAAAGCATAACTTGTCTCCCCCTGCGATCACTAGTCCTTAAATAAGTAAAGCATCAGTTGTCACCCCTATGACCCCTATTTCGTAAATAAATAAAGCATAACTTGTCTCCCCCTGCGATCACTAGTCCTTGAATAAGTAAAGCATCAGTTGTCACCCCTATGACCACTATTTCGTAAATAAATAAAGCATAACTTGTCTCCCCCTGCGATCACTAGTCCTTGAATAAGTAAAGCATCAGTTGTCACCCCTATGACCACTATTTCGTAAATAAATAAAGCATAACTTGTCTCCCCCTGCGATCACTAGTCCTTGAATAAGTAAAGCATCAGTTGTCACCCCTATGACCACTATTTCGTAAATAAATAAAGCATAACTTGTCTCCCCCTGCGATCACTAGTCCTTGAATAAGTAAAGCATCAGTTGTCACCCCTATGACCACTATTTCGTAAATAAATAAAGCATAACTTGTCTCCCCCTGCGATCACTAGTCCTTGAATAAGTAAAGCATCAGTTGTCACCCCTACGACCACTATTTCGTAAATAAATAAAGCATAACTTGTCTCCCCCTGCGATCACTAGTCCTTGAATAAGTAAAGCATCAGTTGTCACCCCTATGACCACTATTTCGTAAATAAATAAAGCATAACTTGTCTCCCCCTGCGATCACTAGTCCTTGAATAAGTAAAGCATCAGTTGTCACCCCTACGACCACTATTTCGTAAATAAATAAAGCGTAACTTGTCTCCCCCTGCGATCACTAGTCCTTGAATAAGTAAAGCATCAGTTGTCACCCCTATGACCACTATTTCGTAAATAAATAAAGCATAACTTGTCTCCCCCTGCGATCACTAGTCCTTGAATAAGTAAAGCATCAGTTGTCACCCCTACGACCACTATTTCGTAAATAAATAAAGCATAACTTCTCTCCCCCTGCGATCACTAGTCCTTGAATAAGTAAAGCATCAGTTGTCACCCCTATGACCACTATTTCGTAAATAAATAAAGCATAACTTGTCTCCCCCTACGATCACTAGTCCTTGAATAAGTAAAGCATCAGTTGTCACCCCTATGACCACTATTTCGTAAATAAATAAAGCATAACTTGTCTCCCCTTGCGATCACTAGTCCTTGAATAAGTAAAGCATCAGTTGTCACCCCTACGACCACTATTTCGTAAATAAATAAAGCATAACTTGTCTCCCCCTGCGATCACTAGTCCTTGAATAAGTAAAGCATCAGTTGTCACCCCTACGACCACTATTTCGTAAATAAATAAAGCATAACTTGTCTCCCCCTGCGATCACTAGTCCTTGAATAAGTAAAGCATCAGTTGTCACCCCTATGACCACTATTTCGTAAATAAATAAAGCATAACTTGTCTCCCCCTGCGATCACTAGTACTTGAATAAGTAAAGCATCAGTTGTCACCCCTATGACCACTGTTTCGTAAATAAATAAAGCATAACTTGTCTCCCCCTGCGATCACTAGTCCTTGAATAAGTAAAGCATCAGTTGTCACCCCTATGACCACTATTTCGTGAATAAATAAAGCATCAGTTGTCTCCCCCTGCGATCACTACTTCTTCAATAAGTAAAACATGGGCTTTCTCCCCTTGCGATCACTACTTCCTGAATAAATAAAGCATAAGTTGTCCCCCCCTTGTGATTACTACTCCTTGAATAATGTAAACAATTCATCACAATTTTTGGTGGATTTTATGAAATTGCGTATTTTAACAATTCTGAGAGAGGGGGGGGCATGTATATGTACACTAAGCGGTGAAATCAGAGTTTTCCAAGGCTCACCAGTACTTTTATTTATCTAAATAAGTATTACTCCTAACTTTTAGATGGTTTTAAGGAAAAGACTAGGGAGGTGACGGTGATTTAGTGGATAACGCCACAGACTGACGACCTGGGTGTCCCAAGTTCGAATCCAGTTGGTTCCATAATATCAGTTTCACTTAGGAATGTTGGAAACCACTACGTGGCCCCTCCTGCAAGAATGATGCTGACAGAACCAAACTGGTCAACGAAGTTGTACTATTCTGATTCATACGAATTTACTTCAAGAAAAAAACTAAAGACTTACATTTTAGATATTCACAGTTCCTGGAGAGCTCGCTCTTTGGACGTAGAGCATATGGTGCACTGTTACATTTAACACCTCTAAATCCAAGATCCTCTCCTTTCACCACCAACACTCGAATGTCTGTGTTTCCCCTATTGAAATTAATGACCCTCTCTTTGAAGAAGACCCTTGTTTTGATAAGCTCTTAGGAGTGATTTTCACTCCAGACCTAAGATGAAAGACGTATATCCAGTCTAAGTTTGCTGGCAGAATGGTTGGGTCGTTTTATCGCTCTAGAAAGTACCTGACTCCAGATCTAACTCTCTACCTAGATAATAGCCAGTCCAAAGGTGGAGTACTGCAGCCACATCTGGGGAGGTGCCGCACAGAACACTCTTTCCTGCCTTGACAGATTACAACATCGATTTCGAAATCTTGTGGTGAAAGATCTCTTCTTCTCCCTACATTTCTCATAGAAGAGACGTTGCTAGTCTCTCTCTACTCTACCGTTTTTTTTCTATGAAATGTGCTCGACTGAGCTCAAATTGTTGCTCCCCTCTTCTAAGACATCCACAGCAAGAACTCCTATTACTACCATAACGAAAAAAGACTTTCCTTTCTCCCTCCAAGTGCCTGCCACTAAAGGGAATGTCCATGGATGGAGCTTCTTTGACAAACACGTGGAACACATTATCGCTGGACTGCTTCGTTGCTGATTACAACATGGTCATCTTCAACTCCAATCTTAACAAATTCTTGTCATGAATCATCCCATCAGTAATCAAACGCAGTTCATACCAATGGTCAAGCTTAGTACTCCCATAATGTTCCTCATCTTTTGGCTGGTAATCATTCTCGTCTCGTGTCCGTGAGTATCTCTTGGCCTTTATAAGTTGAGACCAAAATAGTAAAAAAAAAGTATTTTTTGCCATTTTGAAGAATTTTAGATCCGTTGTACACAAACGGTAGTTTTACCGAATATCTGTCATGGTCAGTTTTCTGCTTTCATGATAATATAGAGTGCAAACTCTGGTGAAAAATCAATGAACCGATTTTGAGAAAATAATTACTAACGCAATAATAGATTAATGGTATGACGGAATAATGGAATACCGAAATAACAAAGACAAATAATGGAATTACGGATTAACGGAATAACGGATTAAGAGAGCAGAATTATGGAATAATGGAATAACAGAACAGAATTATTAAAAAAATCAAATAACAAGAATAATGGAATAACGGAATAACAAATTGGAATAACAGAATAAAAGAGCAGCATAATATAAATAATAGAATAATGGAATAACAGAATACCAGAGCGAAATGAAGGAATAATATATAACAGAGTAATGGATAAACGGAAGCACAGAGCAGAATAATGGAATAACAGAATAATGGAATAACAGAATAACAGAGCGAAATGAAGGAATAATATCACAGATTAATGGATTAACGGAATCACATAGCAGAATAATGGAATAACAGAATAACAGAGCGAAATGAAGGAATAATATATAACAGATTAATGGATTAACGGAAGCACATAGCAGAATAATGGAATAACAGAATAATGGAATAACAGAATAACAGAGCGAAATGATGGAATAATATATTACAGATTAATGGATTAACGAAAGCACAGAGCAGAATAATGGAATAACAGAATAATGGAATAACAGAATAACAGAATAACAGAGCGAAATGAAGGAATAATATATAACAGATTAATGGATTAACGGAAGCACAGAGCAGAATAATGGAATAACAGAATAATGGAATAACAGAATAACAGAGCGAAATAATGGAATAATATATTACAGATTAATGGATCAACGGAAGAACAGAGCCGAATAATGGAATAACAGAATAATGGAATAACGGAAAAACACAGCAGAATGATCGAATAATGGAATAAGAGATTAAGGGAATAGCAGAGCAGAATGAAGAAATTATCAGCCCCTGTCCCATCGCTGCCATGTTGCATCCCGGTGCTAGTTTTACAAGTACTTTAATGGAATGTGCTCCAACGAATGTGCTGCACTGGTGCCTCCTCTACGTAAATACCCCCGATCAACCCATCAGTCAGCAAGATTACACCAATTCACTGTTGAGGTCTCCAAACGCCAGAGAGCTTTCTACTCTAATATTTTTATTCCTCGTACTGCTAGACTTTGGAATTCCCTTCCTGCTTCATGTTTCCCTGACCGTACTAACATGCAGACAGTTAAATGTAATGTGAACAAGCATCTCGATGCAAAACTCCCCATATAGGATTCCCCTAATTCACAGTGGCCCCCTACGTCTTAGTGGCATTGTGTCTTGTTTGGGGTGAACTTTAGTAAAAAAAGAAAAGAAAGAAGATTAATGGAATAATGGAAAACAGAACAGAATAATGGAATAATGGAATAATAGATTAGCGGAATAACTGAATAACGACTAGAGATGCAAATGACTTTTCTAATAAACATCGAGAACCCAAAAGTAATTGATTTGTGTAACACCAATAAATAAATAAATATAGAAAGAAAGAAAGAAAGAAAGAATGACATCACGAAAAGAAAGAAAGAAAGAATGACATCACGAAAAGAAAGAAAGAAAGAATGACATCACGAAAAGAAAGAAAGAAAGAATGACATCACGAAAAGAAAGAAAGAAAGAATGACATCACGAAAAGAAAGAAAGAAAGAATGACATCACGAAAAGAAAGAAAGAAAGAATGACATCACGAAAAGAAATAAATAAAGAAAGAAAGAATGACATCAAGAAAAGAAAGAAAGAAAGAAAGAAAGAATGACATCAAGAAAAGAAAGAAAGAAAGAAAGAAAGAGAGAGAAAGAATTTAAAACCCTTATTTTTCCCCTTCTTTTTTTCATTAAGTACTTATTTTCTACCCTTGCCCAAAACAAATGAAATAATTAGTAATTACTCTCCCTCTCTTTTTTTTCTCTCTCACTCCCTCTGTATCTCTCTCCCTCTATCTGTATCTCCCTCTCCCTCTGTATCTCTCCTTCTTTCTTTCTCTCTCTCTCTCTTTCTCTCTCCCCCTCCGTATCTCTCTCCCTCTTTCTTTCTTTCTCTCTCTCTCTTTCCCTCCCTCTGTATCTCTCTTCCTCTTTCTTTCTCTCTCTCCCTCCCTCTGTATCTCTCTCCATCTTTCTCTCTCTCTCCCCCTCCCTCTGTATCTCTCCCTCTTTCTTTCTCTTTCTCTCCCTCCCTCTGTAGCTTTCCTTATTTCTTTTTTCCGTCTTTCTTTCTCTCTCTCTTTCTTTCTCTCTCTCTGTATCTCTCTTCTTCTTTCTTTCTTTCTCTCTTTCTCTCTCTCTTTTTCTCTTTCTTTCTCTCTTTCTCTTTCTCTCTCTCCCTCTGTATCTCTCCCTCTTTCTTTCTCTCTCTTTCTCTTTCTCCCTCCCTTTGTATCTCTCCCTCTTTCTTTCTCTCTCCCTTTCTCTCTCTCTCTTTCTCTCTCCCTCTTTATCTCAAGAGCCAGTTACGTCTTAAGATTAAGTACTATTATTGCCACATCCGGGGAATTGCCGCACAGAACACTATTTCCTTGCCTTTACAGAGTACAAAACCGACTTCGCAATCTAGTGGGAAATGATTACTTCTCTTCCCTACAGCCTCTTTCTCGCAGAAGAGACTTTGCTCTTTCTTTGCTCTATCGTTATCCCGTGGAAGATACTGGACTAAGCTCCAATCTCTGGTTCCGAAGACATTCACAACAAGACTTCTCGGCCTTCTCGGCCTTTTGGCTAAGATCAAAGTGTAGTATCTGTTCCGATGGATACTGCACTTCATAGATCGGTATTGTCTTGCCCTTCGGGGCTTGATTTACGCCGGTCTATGGGTCTGTCCTGTGCAGTTCTAGGAGGTCCACCCTCCCAGGCTTTACCTCCCCTCTTTGGGGAGGAGTAAGTTAATTGCTTACTGTCTGAGGCGCCCCTACCGGGGAATGCCGACGGGGCTGCTCAGGCAATTTTTAATGGCCAGAGTGCTCACCTTCTCGGGCGCTGGCTTTTCAAACCCCACTTTCCGACCCGAGCTTGGGTCACATCTTACTTGTGGGAGTAAGATAAACCTGGCCTTGTGCCTAACCTCCTGGGGAGGTAAATAAATTCACAACAAGACTTCTCGGCCTTCTCGGCCTTTTGGCTAAGATCAAAGTGTAGTATCTGTTCCGATGGATACTGCACGCCTGTCCTGTGCAGTTCTAGGAGGTCCACCCTCCCAGGCTTCGCCTCCCCTCTTTGGGGAGGAGTAAGTTTATTGCTTACTGTCTGAGGCGCCCCTACCGGGGAATGCCGACGGGGCTGCCCAGGCAATTTTTAAATGGCCAGAGTGCTCACCTCTCGAGCGCTGGCTTTTAACCCCACTTGCTCGACCCGATCTTGGGTCACATCTTACTTGTGGGAGTAAGATAAAACTGGCCTTGTGCCTAACTCCGCGAGGAGTAAATAAACATTCACAACAAGACTGCAAAAGTGTTTCCTTTCTTCCCCAATGTGTTCAGGATCAAACGGAATTTCCACAAACAGAGTTTCTTCCAAATAACTTCTCATCTGTGGAACACATATCGCGAAACTGCTTTCCTGCAGTCCACAACATGGTCGTCTTCAAATTAAATCTCAACAAATCGTTGTCATAATCCTTGTCCATAGGTGTTCAAATTTTGTCCATTTTATTCATCATTTTAAAATCCTCTCATAATATTCTCCATCGTTCAAATGACAATGCCTCTATCTCATTAACCCTTATCCTCAAGTGCCTTTTGGCCTCGATAAGTGGTGACTAATTGATAAAACAAAACCTTCGAAAACGTTTTAATATATTGTCTAAATAGAGACACATTTTTAGGAAAACAGTTCTAGATAATACTCGAGCGTGAGAGAGCGAGAGAAATATCACATGATCAACACAAACACAATAAGGAGTACAAAAGCATAAGTTCACAAAAGAGATATTTTATCAACGGAGGCGCGAGAGCGCTCTATCCCTTAATAGACTTCAAAAACGGCCTATGCTAGAAATCTCATTTTTTTGATCAATCATAACTCAAAAACCAATTAACCAAATTAGTTAAAACTTTGCACAACGTTTTTATTTGATAGGTTCTATAAGTGTGTCCAATTTCAGCATCATTAGTCAAGGCAACCCAGAGATCCAGAAAGGTCAGGCATGATTTTGTGTTATCCGTGTGTACGTAGTACGTATGTGCCACCCTGTATCTCATCAACTATTTGATGGATTCGGCTGATTTTTGGCAGAGACAGAGGTTCTAGGGTCTAGTTGATGGCATTTTAATTTCAGTTTACCATATACCTTAGTTTTCCAGAAAATTCCAAAAAACCTTAAAAATGACCATTGTATTGAGGCATAGCCTTTACAAAAGTAGTGACATTCCATGATAAATGCCAGTATACTGAAATCATATGGCCTTACTAGGGTTAAAATGAAAATTCATATACACTAAATGTACAAAAGCAAGGAAAATCACAAATTTTTACACTTTTATTGTCATTAAGGGTATGCGAGCACAACAGAGCTATGTATTTTACTGGTAGGAATTTTTATTCAGCGCACCTCACACACTTCATCTACTCATGCATAGAGATTTATACTGTAGTGATGTGATAATGAAATGGTTTGGTTGATATGTAGTCATACTCTTAATTAATAACAATAAAAGTGTAAAAATTTGGAAATTTCCTTGCTTTTGTACATTTAGTGTATATGAATTTTCATCTTAACCCTATTAAGGGCATATGATTTCAGTATACTGGCATTAATCATGGAATGTATATTTAAAGGTGGAAATTTATAAGAAAACAGATTTTTTTAAATATTTTGGGAACGAATCCTTGCAGAACAAGGGGGATTCATTAGCTGAGATTTTGAGGAAATCTGGGTCGATAATTTAAGGGCTGTGAATTATCCACCGGTGAGAAAAGTCGTAATCAAAACTTCCCCATTCAATTACAAAAGTTACTTTTGATTCAAAGTTATGAATAACTGTTGCACAATCTAGTGGAAGATGATCTCTTCTTGTCCCGGCAATTTCTTTCACACAGAAGACGTGTTGCTAGTCCATGTCTACTGTATCGTTATGTTCATAGTTAGTTCCCGACTGAGCTCCCATCTCTGGTACATCATAGAAGACATTCACCGCCAGAACAGGTCTAGCTACAACTACAGCCAATAAATTCCCTTCCTCTCTTTCTATGGCAAAAGACAAACGAAACTTCCATGAACAAACATTCTTTCCTGGAACATCCTATCTATGGAACAAGATACTATGAGTCTGCTTCCAAACCAACTACAGCATGGTCGTCTTCAAGTCTAATGTAAACAAATACTTGTTGAGCCGTCTTCTTAGATAATCCATTCCCCTTTAAGTAATCTTCTGACCATCCTACCTACAATGTTCTTTCTAAGACTGTCCATCTGTCCATACATTTATTGTGTCATGCACAGATTAACAGAAATAACGATGAATCTTTCCATACTTTATTCTGTTGAGTCGCGTATCCGTTTTTCTTTCAATAAATCATGATTCTACACATAGTACCTTTTATTGAGGAATAGCCATTTCTTAGAGGTTTATTCAAAAAAGATACCTTTTAATAGATAGGATTCCTGAAACTAAAAAATATAGTGCAATTAAAAACTTGAAAATCCATTGTAGTGTACAATCGATGAAGTGTATATATATATATATATATATATATATATATATATATATATATATATATATATATATATATATATATATACAGGGTGTCCATAGAGTCTATTTAAAAAAATGTTGCGAGGACAGTTGATGGGATATCTTAACCAGATTTATTTAGGTTTATTGACGTTTTCATTAACGATAACATTTTTTCTTTCAGATATTTTGTTTAAGTGAACTATTATAAAATGCCTTCTTCCGCAAGAGAAGTCACAAAATATATATTTCTAATTGTAAACTGTAAAAACGACTTCATGGACGCCACTTATAATATAACGAGCAGGTTCTCTGTCTGTCTGCCTGTCTGTCTGTCTGTCTGTCCGTCAGCGAGAATTTTGGTAAACGTAAGAGAGGGGCGGAGGGGGGCTTGTAATTACTATTTAATTAATTAATTTTTTCAAGTCAGCGTTCATAATATTTGTATACCTTTAGAATTACGTTGGGAAATTATTAATTAATTAATTAATTTAGATTAATTGACATTAAACAACATTAAACAATATATAAATAAAGTAGAACGAAATTTCAAAACAGGACTGTGATTAGAACAGAGAAAGTGTTAAGAATCTTACTTAAACTAATACTCTTTCAACTTCTTTATATACTGTTACAAAAACTCCGTGTTCGGAAAAGTGATGGCATAAATTTGGGAGTATGTTCTATATGTGTACATAATGAGAAAGATTCCCTATACACAAAGGTCTGGGAACGTTTGGCTTCCGAGTTATTGGCCAAGCAAATATGATGACCATTTTAATTGCAAATATGTAACAAGTACGCTGTGTGTGATAGTGCGCTGTTATCTCTATATAAAGTTAGCTATGTATATATCTGTTTATTAAAGCATGGAATAAAGACGTTTGTGACATTTTGGGGGGATGGAATGAAATTGAAAAGTGTAAAAACGAGAGGAAAAATATTTAGAAATACATAAATCTACTAAGCCGGCTTTTGTCCACACTCATCAGGGTAAATACGTGGAAATAATCCAAGCATTACGACTAAAATCGTTTTAAAAAAGTAGAAGGAAGACCAGTGACAAGTTTACGGAAAAAAATTGGGGGGAGGGTCACAAGTGGATCACATTGAGTCCTAGAAGCCACTCCTTTTGTTTACAAAGGGAGGCTTAAGTTAACTTGACTTAATATATTTAGCTTCCGGGACTTTAAGGTGGAATTAGGAATGTGATCTACTTATGACAGAAAACCAGTCACTAGTGTAAGTCGACGCCCATTCTAAGTTTTTAGTCGTAATGCTTGAATTATTTCCACGTATTTACTCTTATGAGTGTGGACGAAAGCCGGCTTAGTATATTCATGTATTGTTTTTTGTTTCGTTTTTACCTCTCGTTCTTACACTTTTCAATTTCATTCCACCCCCCAAAATGTTACAAACGTCTATATTCCTTGCTTTAATAGCATTTTGTACCACTAGAAATTTATTTCTATATGTTTATGTATTTGTAAGTATATGATTTACTTACTTTCTTACTTATGAACTCTGGTGATACCAGATCAGGCTGCCCTGTAACTCCCTGAGACGAAATTCACCTACATTGACTTTTTTATTTTTTTTTTTTATTTTTGTAAAACTTAATTATGTTCTACAAAACCAAAAACAAAAACAACAGCCCCTCTCCCTTTCTCCCTCCCCTTTTTTATTTTATTTTTAGAACTTGAAGCATAAATCTTTTACTATAATGACCAGATTCGGCATTAAATAACCCAAAAAGGGTTGATATGCCGTAAAACAAAACTACCAAACCAAAAACGATGATTAAACATTTGAAGATATAAAGAACTTGAAGCATAAAAACTTTTACTATAATGACCAGATTCGGCATTAAATAACCCAAAAAGGGTTGATATGCCGTAAAACAAAACTACCAAACCAAAAACGATGATTAAACATTTGAAGATATAAAGAACTTGAAGCATAAAAACTTTTACTATAATGACCAGATTCGGCATTAAATAACCCAAAAAGGGTTAATATGCCGTAAAACAAAGCTACCAAACCAAAAACGATGATTAAACATTTGAAGATATAAAGAACTTGAAGCATAAAAACTTTTACTATAATGACCAGATTCCGCATTAAATAACCCAAAAAGGGTTGATATGCCGAAAAACAAAACTACCAAACCAAAAACGATGATTAAACATTTGAAGATATAAAGAACTTGAAGCATAAAAACTTTTACTATAATGACCAGATTCGGCATTAAATAACCCAAAAAGGGTTGATATGCCGTAAAACAAAACTACCAAACCAAAAACGATGATTAAACATTTGAAGATATAAAGAACTTGAAGCATAAAAACTTTTACTATAATGACCAGATTCGGCATTAAATAACCCAAAAAGGGTTGATATGCCGTAAAACAAAACTACCAAACCAAAAACGATGATTAAACATTTGAAGATATAAAGAACTTGTAGCATAAAAACTTTTACTATAATGACCAGATTCGGCATTAAATAACCCAAAAAGGGTTGATATGCCGTAAAACAAAACTACCAAACCAAAAACGATGATTAAACATTTGAAGATATAAAGAACTTGAAGCATAAAAACTTTTACTATAATGACCAGATTCGGCATTAAATAACCCAAAAAGGGTTGATATGCCGTAAAACAAAACTACCAAACCAAAAACGATGATTAAACATTTGAAGATATAAAGAACTTGAAGCATAAAAACTTTTACTATAATGACCAGATTCGGCATTAAATAACCCAAAAAGGGTTGATATGCCGTAAAACAAAACTACCAAACCAAACCAAACTTATGAACTTCCGTATTCGGTGTGTACAAAAGCACTTGATAACTAATTCTCTCTTGAGCCAATCTCAGGGCATGCTCGATCCAGCCTAGATGTCGTTTGCAAATCATTGGTGATACAAGCTGGTCAACGCGGTCTCTGACTTCCTTGTTGGTAGTTCAACCGTTCAATTTGATCCTTAGAAACATTCCTAGGAATTTGGAATTCAAACACGTCTAACTCCTTATCTTTTGACTGATTCTTAGATACCAAGTTTTACTTTTAACTTGAATGAACACGATCCTTAAGCTAAAACATATTTCTTTAATCAGCGTTGTCTAGGGAAGCTGGTCAGAATATATGGGAAGATAGATATATCCGACACTGTTCTGTCTCTATATCAATGATCTTCCTGACAATATTATTCAGAAGATTAACATCTGTGCTAATGATACCATTCTCTATTCTGGTGTTACTACTCGCCCATCTACCTGGGATCAGTTAAAACATGCAACTGATCAAGAAGTTGACTTGGATTCAGTTGTTGATTGGTGTAATAGCGGTGTAGAGAAAACATTGCTGTTGTAAAATCTTAGTTTGATTCACTGCAAAACTAATTAACCTATGCTTATGAATTTAAGAACACCGCTGCTAAGCGTAAAGGATCGATATGTAAGCTGTTATTAAGTTCAATTTAGTTTCATGCAAAGGGGGTAAAAAGGAGTGGGAACCCTTCGTGAAAATTCAGACACCTACAAATTTTGTGAAATTTGAACAATTGGTATTAGACATCAATTAATCAATATTTCCCAAATTTCAATTTATTTGGAGTATTTTTTAAAATGATATTTCACCTCAAACAAAGCAGGACGCCAATGTAGACGTAAGAGGCTACTGAGAATTAGGGAGTAGGTTTAGGGTGTCATTCTAAGTTGGGAGCTCTTCAGCGAGATGTCTGTTTACATTAGTTTTACACCTCTGCATGTCGGTACTGTCGGGAAAACAGGGGACAGGGAGGGAGTTCCAGAGGCCAGCAGCACGAGCAAAGAAGCTATTGGAGTAGAAGGCTGCCCGGCATCTGAGGATCTCCACAGTGAATGGATGGGATTTAGCTGATTGTCGAGTTGGTCTAGTGAATTTACGTCGAGGGGGCACCAGAGTAGCCAGTTCATCGGAGCATAAACCATTGAAGTATTTGTAAAGCAAGCACAAGGATGATACATTGCGGCGATAGGACAGGGGCTGGAGCTTGGTTGACAGTGAGGGACCTATTAAGTTGGCGACTCTTTTTTGGACCTTCTCAAGGAGGGAGAGACTAGTAGATGATGCACCAGTCCAGATGTGGCAACAATACTCCATGCATAGGCGGATGGTGGCTTTGTAGAGATACAGGATAATATCAGGTATGAGGAGTTTACTAGCACGGTAGAGGGAGCCCACCTTCTTTGCTGCAGCCTTGGCAATGTCTTCAATGTATTTGTTTCAATTCATGTTACCTGTGAATATTAGGCCGAGCAGTTTGAATGTTGAACTCTCGGGTAAGGTGTTATTTCCCATGGCAATCGGTGGTGGAAGAGGTTTCTTGTAGTTATTGAAGGAAAGGAGCTTTGTCTTTGCGGCATTAAAAGTTACAAACCATTTATGACCCCAATCCACTACATTTTAAAATAATTTTTACGACGAATAATATAGGCACAGCATTCTATTTGAAAATTCATTTTTTTTCCATTGAATTTGATCCATAGTCAGCATACACCAATTAAGCAACATTTTCTGAATTTCATTTTAAGATCACTTAAGACTTAAAGTTGAGACATTTTCCAGAATCAAAATGATGCCATGGATTTTGATCCAAATTAGAATAAGGATTCTAGACACAAGATTTAGTATCATTATATCTGGTCTTAAACTTTTTTAAGGGGATATACAAGTGGTGCAAAACTGTTCCATCCCGGGAATTAATTTTACCCCTCATGGGACGGAATTTTTTTTAGTATATATATATATATATATATATATATATATATATATATATAATTTGATAATAGATACAAATACACTGAAGAAGATTATTGAAAACATATCTTGAATTTATTAATTATCAAGAAAAAATATACTTTGAATTTGGCAGAAACAATTGTTTGAATAAATTTTTTTTTTTTAAACTAAATTCGGAAGATTTATTTAATTTACAAACACGCATATATATATATATATATATATATATATATATATATATATATATATATATATATATATATGAGAGTTTGAATTACCTACTAGACACCATCCTCGAGTGTCTTCGGTCTCTCTGTACAAGGGTTTGTCAGGACAACCTGACATGAGGATTTTTAACCCTACAAGTAAACCCTGGTCAAATATTCAAAATAACATAGTATTCGCAACACAAATAAGAGCCCATCAGAACAGTTATACATTTTCTCATACGTGGAATAGTGCACATTTTCTAAGTAATGTTACCTCAAGTAACCGCACTTAGCTAGATACTCCACCGGACTAGATGAATTCTTGTTCTGGAATCCGGTAAGACTAAGAGATCACAAAAAATATATACTATAACATTGTTAACTGGTCAATTAGGGAGAGGAAAAATAATGTTCTTAATTTCTTTACTAACTCAACGTTTGAGAAATAAAGAACTTGAATATTCGAATATCTATCTAAAATAGAGATTAAATGTTAGCCTCTTGATTTCTGAGAACTTCGACTGAAGTAAAACGAAACAAAATGTGAATTACACACACACACACACACACACACACACATATATATATATATATATATATATATATATATATATATATATATATATATATATGACGAACAAAGGTATACTATATTTCCCCCCCTTAAAAGAGAAAGTAATGCCTTGAGGCTTAAGCCTTAAATTTTAGACATTTTCTAGAATCAAAATTATGTCATGGATTTATTCAAAATTGGAATAAGGATTCTAGACATTAGGTTTAGTAACATTGTATCTTGATTTTAATCTTCGTAAGAGGGCATAAAAGTGGTGCAAAAACTGTTTTACCCGTCCTGGGACGGGTATTCTTCGTTTCTTCCATATAATTTCTATCGTTAACAGCAGGATGTTAATCAAGTTAACGAGTATGGAGTGAAGAAGACATCGAATGCCGAATGACCAAATCCCCAGGGCGCAAATAACTACTTTCGTAGCTACAAGAAGCATTGGCGCCGACGTTCCTGTCCACCAATCAATCATGATGATCCGATTCAGTGATCGATAATCCCCTCGGTTTATTTCTCCTCACACTTACAATCGATGACGAACGTTTTTCTTTTCAAGATGGCGGACGCAAAGAAAGTTTGCGCGACGCGTCCGTCGACTCGACAAACTAATTGGATTAGATTTTGCCAAACTGATTAACTCCGGACTAATTTCGCAAATAACTTCAGGTGAAAAGGCCGGAACAGAATTTTGCTGTAAGGCTTCAGTGGCTCTCGTTCGTTGTCTCGAAATTATTGACAAAAGAAAAAAAGGAGTAAAAAGAAACATTTGCCGAGTCTCTTCATCCTATAATAAAACCTTCGGATTATTTTAGCGTCTTATTTCTGGTTTGGTCTCGGTTTTTGACGGCCATCACGCTAAAAGAAATGTTTTTTATTTAAGTCGACACTAACCCCCACCCTAACCCTAACCATAAACCCATCGCGTTAAAAGAAATCTTTTTAATTTAAGTCGACACTAACCCTAACCCTATCGCGTTAAAAGAAATATTTTTAATTTAAGTCAACACTAACCCTAACCCTAAACCTATCGCGTTAAAAGAAATATTTTAAATTTAAGTCGACACTAACCCTTACCCTAAACCTATCGCGTTAAAAACAATATTTTAAATTTAAGTCGACACTAACCCTAACCCTAACCCTATCGCGTTAAAAGAAATATTTTAAATTTAAGTCGACACTAACCCTAACCCTATCGCGTTTAAAGAAATATTTTAAATTTAAGTCGACAATAACCCTAAGCCTAACCCTATCGCGTTAAAAGAAATATTATAAATTTAAGTCGACACTAACCCGAACCCTAACCCTAACCCTATCGCGGTAAAAGAAATATTTTAAATTTAAGTCAACACTAACCCTAACCCTAACCCTATCGCGTTAAAAGAAATATTTTAAATTTAAGTCGACACTAACCCTAACCCTAACCCTATCGCGGTAAAAGAAATATTTTAAATTTAAGTCGACACTAACCCTAACCCTAACCCTATCGCGTTAAAAGAAATATTTTAAATTTAAGTCGACACTAACCCTAACCCTAACCCTATCGCGTTAAAAGAAATATTTTAAATTTAAGTTGACACTAACCCTAACCCTGACACTAACCCTAAACCCATCGCGTTAAAAGAAATATTTTTAATTTAAGTCGACACTAACCCTCACCCTAACCCCATTGCGTTAAAAGAAATACTTTTAATTTAAGTCGACAGTGGAAATTGCAAAAGGCTTTAAGCAGTAATTCAACAATAGTCTGAGGTAAAGTCAATGTTGTCTCGAATATATATATATATATATATATATATATATATATATATATATATAAATAAAATGGCGTATTAGTGGGTTCCCCCACGTGTGAGTTTTCTCTTTTGTTTTGTTTTTTGTTTGGTTTCACCAAAATTAAACCACTGTATAGTTTACTTTTTTTCAAGACACTTTAATCCAATAACTTTTTACTGTTTGTTAATTTTTCTGATGATTTTGTAATGTTGTAGAGACGATATTTACATAAAAATGTTGTTTGGCACAAGACAAATAAAACGGACCGTAAAAAATATATCTCACAGAAATGTTATGTTTTTTGGAAATGTAAAAAAATAAAAATAATAAAATAAAAACATGGTTATTAGAATATAATATGAACCTGACTTCATATATATATATATATATATATATATATATATATATATATATATATATATATATATATGGGGTAAGGTGCACGATAAGTCATGAAAATGAGATGCCGTGGTAGACAAAATGTGTGAAAAAAGACAAACGTTAATCTGTTTTCCGTTTGTCTTTTTCACGCATAGACACACACACACACGCGCACACACACAGACACACAGACACAGACACACACACACACACACACACACACACACACATACATATATATATATATATATATATATATATATATATATATATATATATATATATATATATACTTTTGACACCTGAGGATGATTCGACGAAGAATCGAAAACGTTCGTGAAACCTATGGAACATTTATCAATTTTTAAAAATGTTAATACAAAAAAGGACCATCAAAAAAATTGAAAAAATAAAAAAGGTATAATTCAACAGGCGAATTCTGTTATTTTTAACAGTGTTTGCATAAATATATATACTAATATACACCCTCCATCGAAGATGATAGAAAAATATGCTTCGCCATTGTTCGCACTACTATTCATATAAATTATAAAATTACGTCAGTAATAAAATTTTTCATACATAAATTATCATCATTTCTCATGACCTAAAGAAAAAATATCAACTGTTAACTTTTTATTCAGAGTTGAGGATTAATTTCCGAATTCATTTCAGACGGCGTGGCTTGTTTGACTTACTGTTTGCTTTTTTGCTTCCTCTCAATAATTGAACACGTTTTTTACTTGCTAACTTTTTATTCAAGTGATCGAAGTACATACATATATTTCTCTCTCTCTATCTCCTTCTCATATATATATATATATATATATATATATATATATATATATATATATATAAAGGTTAATACAACACAAGATATAAGAGGCAACTAATATCTTCCATTAGTGGACATCCGGATAAGAATAAAGCTCAATATACTGGATAGAGCATTAATAGCAATAGATGAAGTGAAAGAATAAAATTTGGTACGAATCAAATTTTATTACAATTCAAAGTTCAGGCCAAGTTCTTTAAAGTCTTTAACTAATGAGTTTTCAAAGAAAATCTTCTCCTCAGAGGACCATTACCGCAATGATATTACTGCAGGTAATACAAATTAAACTTTGAAATATATATATATATATATATATATATATATATATATATATATATATATATAAATATATAAAGCAACAGATTCGGATTGAAGACTATATATTCTGTTTGATTTTTGGTGCGTAACCCGCGTCGGAAAGTATTTAATTTGGAAGAAGAAAAAACACAAAAAAATAAAAAATAAAATATAAACATATTAGAGTTTATTTCTGTTTGTCGTCTAGACAAAGTAGAATTAAAAGTATTCGCTGATATATGAAAGAGATTCAAAGTAAAGAGGCAAAATATGTGGTTGTGATCGTTCGACGAGATATGAGGATGAAGAAGTTGTAAAATCAGATGAAAGCTATGGTCATAGATTGACTTTTTTTTTTACTTTTGCCATTGGAATGCCCTACAATATATATATATATATATATATATATATATATATATATATATATATATATATATATGTATGTATATATATATATATATATATATATATATATATATATATATTTATATATATATAGTCTTGGAAGATTCTCAACCATTAAAACTATATATAAAATTAAAAAAAAACAACCTTAAGTTCCAAGTCGTTCAGTGGAAAATCACTCATGTAAGTCAATTTAACTTTTACAGTTATTATATTAGTTTGCTTCTAACATTATTTAAGGGATCATCAGTTGTTTACCATGAAAAAACTGTTTCGGGAATTTAAAAACAAGACAGTATTTAATTTCATGGCTTCCCAGCAGAGTTGATCAGACCCCACTTCCCTTAAAAGACAAAAAACATAAACATTCCGTATACTAAACCTAAGTTTTGTTCCGTATAAATGTTTTGCTAACTTATATTAGTTATTATATATATACATATATATATATATATATATATATATATATATATATATATATATATATATATATATATATATGCACACATTATTGAATAACACGCAGTGTCTGGGCTTGATAAAACTTCTTTCTTTTTTTAATTTTCCGAATGGTCCACTTAATGTTTCGGTCAAATTGCTGTATGTAAGTTCCATGGGTTTCTTGTTCCATTTTCTTTACCTTTTTGCAAGTACTTTCGATTTGATTCGTCAAATCATCTTCAGGCGGTGTTAGTTTTGGTTTCTTAAAAATATGTCTTTATGTTGAGTTTTTTTATTATTATAATATTTTATTTTATAATAATAATAATAATAATAATAATAATAATAATAATAATAATAATAATAATTTTTTTAAATAGTGCCGGCCTAGGCTGACACCAGACAAAATATTTGTAGAAAGTCGAGGAGGATGAGAAGACCGAGGAGGGACAGCACAAACCAGACATCCACTGGAAAAGTGCAGAGAATGCTGGGACCTTGGGGAGGCTTATTGCCACCCAAATCCCAGAGAAGACCAATTGTCCTTACAAACGAGAAATCAATGGTAAGCGGCTGTGGCGATACCGCATCGTTATCGAAAAGAGGTGAAGAATACTGGAAATCTGGGGAGGCTTGTTGTCACTCAAACTGCAGGAAATATCACTGGTTGTTGTCGGTGAACAATCACTGACGATGCTCTGTGTGAGAACTCCTAGTGAGTACAAATAATAATAAATAGTTGTGAAGGGGTCAAGGAGGATGGAAAGACCGAGGAAGAAAGAGCAATAACCAGACCTCCACTGGATGAGTGCAAAGTGTACTGGGACTCTCAGTGAAGACCAATGGTCGTGGCCAGTGAGAACCCAATGGTAAGCAGCTGTTGCGATAACGCAAAGTCATTTGCAAAGGTTATCGAAAGAGGTGGAGAGCACTGGAAATCTAGGGAAACTTGTTGTCACTCTGACTCCAGGGAACACCATAGTTATTATCGGGGAGAAACCACCGACAAAGACATGTGTGAGAACTATTATTATTATTATTATTGTTGTTGTTGTTGTAGTTGTTGTTGTTGTTGTTGTCGTCGTTGATGTTAATAATAATAATAATAATAATAATAGGTAGCACGGAAAGTTGGCACGGAGGGCCTGGGAGTATGTAAAGATCGAGAAAGGATAGCACCGCCTAGACGTCTATTAGAAAATAGCGGGGAGTACTGGGATATTCAAGAGACTAATTGTAAGAGCTTTCAGTGTAAATCATTGCTATCAACAAGAGATCACTGGAAACGGCTTGTGCGAGAACACTGAGCGAGTTACAAAAATAATATAATAAAAAGGAACGTACTGGACTATCTACTGTCACTGAGGCTGGAAAGAAAAAAAAACACCGGAAACAATTGGTGGGATAAATCCGAGTTAGTAATAATATTATTTTCGAAAAGACAGCTACGATCTTCTGAAGAAAGAACAAAAGGTAAAAAGAGAAAAAAAAATAAAATGGCGCCTACCTGTCGCTGAGGTTGACATCCTCCAACCTGATTGGTATAGGACAACAACTCCCACAAAACCGACATCAGTGTATGCAAGGCCGAACAGTATTCGAAACCGGACAGATTGTCCACGTGCCACAACATCTTTTCTATTCTCTTATGTTTAAATATGTATATATGTATATATGTCTAATTCTGTTTCTTTTTTTTTTACAGATATCTTTAAGCTATTCCGCTTTGGAAACACGTTGATGTTGTTTATGAAAACGTTAAGAACGATTTACTCGTCTGGGAACCGGCTTTAGAACGCAATTGTTAGTGCAGATATATGGATATACGAACGTGTACGAGTGCGTAGATCGGTGCAAATGTATATGTGGCAAAGATGTACATATCTACATGTGTATGTGTGCGTGTGGGTATATAGGAGTTGAAAAGAGGTGTTTAAAGTGTGTTCAATGCGTGCATTTGTATTGCCGGTAGGTGGCGCTTTCGGTTCCGTTCGTGCTTCTCGAAAATGTACGAGCGCGTTTCCTGGTGCACGTAAATGCATTAAGCGAAATGGGACGGCGATATTTGAGCGGTGATGTTTTAAGGTTATTTGAATCTAAAAATTCTGAAATGACACGGACACACGCATATATATATATATATATATATATATATATATATATATATATATATGAAGACTTTTCACACACACATACACACATATATACATATATATATATATATATATATATATATATATATGTATATATATATAAATATGTGTGTGTAGATATATGTATAGTATTTCAAGATATATATGTACAGATGTTATTTTATTACATATATATATATATATATATATATATATATATATATATATATATATATATATATATAATAGTAACTCTGTATGTGTGTGTGTCCGCCTGATCTTTGTGTCTTATGTTCACCCAAACCGCTGGACAGAATTGCTTGAAAATTGTCATGTGTCATGTGGACTACTAACCTCTCAGTGAATGTCATAGGCTCTGTTCCGATGGATACTGCACGCCTGTCCTGTGCAGTTCTAGGAGGGCCACCCTCCCAGGCTTCGCCTCCCCTCTTTGGGGAGGAGTAAGTTTATTGCTTACTGTCTGAGGCGCCCCTACCGGGGAATGCCGACGGGGCTGCCCAGGCAATTTTTAAATGGTCAGAGTGCTCATCTCTCTAGCGCTGGCTTTTAAAACCCCACTTTCTCGACCCGATCTTGGGTCACATCTTACTTGTGGGAGTAAGATAAAACTGGCCTTGTGCCTAACTCCTAGCGAGGAGTAAATAAATATAAGAAATATATAACTCTGCTCTTTGCTAACAGTAAACACCGGATAAATAGTTTTTGATCAGATAACTAGTTTTTTTAGTTATCAACGTTTCTGTGGCATAACTTTGGTAATATTTCATACAATATGGATAAGACTCATACTTACGTTGTCATGCGAAGTTATGCATTCTTAAGACTGGCTTATGTTCTAGCAGTAAAGAGCAAAGGATTTCAAATAAATACATGAACTTTACTTACTTAATTCACATTGTAAATAATGTGTGTTTTCCTTATATATAAATACATTAAAAATCATTGATTTTTATGAGGAGTAAAATGTGGGAATTTTCGTCATACCTACGAATACATGCAAACGAAACAACAATATCAATGAATACAAGAACATAAGTCAGTCGTAAGAATGCATAACTTCACCTGACAACGTAACGACTGACTTATGTTCTTGTTGTCATTGTCATTGTTCGCCTAACAACGTAAGGATGAATGAGCCTAAGTCTTATCCATATTGCATAAAGTATTCCCGGATCTATGCCACTGAAACGTTGATAACTCAAAAACTATTTATCTGATCAAAAACTATTTATCTCATCAAAAACTATTTATCTCATCAAACACTATTTATCTGATCAGGCTAAAATTGTGCATGCTGGTTACTGTTATCAAAGAGCAGAGATCGATATTTTGAATTTACAAAAATCAGAAGTTAAAATTCCATCAAAATTTCGAGCTTAACTGAACTTTTCAAGGTCATTGTCAGGGCATTATAAGAAGCCGAACTTCATTGGTCATAAAATGGACAAAGTGTGACTTTCACCTTTTGCGTGATTTTTACCTAGACCTTTGACCTAGATGCCATAAATTAAAACCCATTCTAAGTTAGACCATCACCGATATTTTGACCATGGTGGGTGACGATTGGTCAAGCGATGTGGACGCTAGGCTGTGCAAAACAAACAAACTCTATTGAAAACATAACCACCTCCTTACGATGTATTAGGTTAGAATCAATCTCAGCTGAATTCCCTTTTAGTCATGACTTACTTAAATTGTTAGTCATAACATAACTTGAATTCTTGTTGTCATAACTTTTTGTCATAAGTTTTAGTCATAACTTAGTTAAATATTTAGTCATAACTTAACTTAAATTCTTGTTGTCATAACTATTTGTTATAAGTTTTAATTATAACTTACTTAAATTCTTAGTCATAACATAACTTGAATTTTTGTTGTCATAACTTTTTGTCATAAGTTTTAGTCATAACTTACTTATATTTTTAGTCATAACATAACTTAAATTCTTGTTGTCATAACTTACTTAAATTCTTAGTCATAACATAACTTAAATTCCTGTTGTCATAACTTTTTGTCATAAGTTTTAGTCATAACTAACTTAAATTTTTAGTAATAACATAACTTAAATTCTTGTTGGTATAACTTTTTGTCATAAGTTTCAGTCATAACTTACATAAATTTTTAGTCATAACGTAACTGAAATTCCTGCTGTCATAACGTTTTGTCATAAGTTTTAGTCATAACTTACTTAAATTTTTAGTCATAACATAACTTAAATTCTTGTTGTCATAACTATTTGTTATAAGTTTTAATCATAACTTACTTAAATTCTTAGTAATAACATAACTTAAATTCCTGTTGTCATAACTTTTTGTCATAAGTTTAAGTCATAACTTACTTAAATTTTTAGTCATAACATAACTTAAATTCTTGTTGTAATAACTTTTTGTCATAAGTTTTAGTCATAACGTACTTAAATTTTTAGTCATAACGTATTTAAATTCCTGTTGTAATTTTGTTAAAAAGAATCAGTGTTTTTGCAGCTTGTTTTTATTTTATTTCTTTTTATCTTTGCACTGATGAGAGCAATTTGTAATCATGCAATGCGCCACTGTTGGCACATGTGTCATAGGATGGCCACTCCCGCATTAAGCTAATCAAACAAGTTCATGCATATGCTTGCTAGTCATCTAAAATTTCATTTCGAATTTTAATCTTTAAATATTTAATAAAGTTACTTTGCTCGCCTGTTTTTCTATTTTCGATTTTATTTTTGAAATCATTTTTCATGACGTAGGAGACAGCGAAATCGTAAACGCCTCAGACATCAAATCGTTTTTGATAGAAAAAAAAAGACATAAAACAAAAACGGATGCTTTTAAGAAATGGATGTTTTTGATTTCATGTTTTGTCGCTAAGAACTTCTCACTTTCGACCGAAAAAATATCATATCGCTATTTTCTGTCTTCATTTGTCGATTTCTTTGTAAGCCTTACAATATACCTCATTTTTAAAACATTGCTTTGGATTTTCTGCTCGCAGCATATTAACTTCTTTTTTTTTTTTGATTAATTGAACACCGAAACACAACTGTAGCCTTCTGGTGTATAATGAGATACAAAAGAAATCAATTAAACCTCATATTTGCCTCCGTAGTAAATATCAATTAAATGAAAATACTTCTAAAATGATAAACAGAAATTTACATTATTTTATTTATTTTGAATTGATCTTATATATACATATATGTGTGTGTGTGTGTTTGTTTATTATCTATGTATGTATACGTTTCGTCCTTTTTAATCGGGGCCCGCCAGCATAGAGATTTAACTATTCACTACTGGTCGCACGATTCGAAACCCCGGGCTCCGAGTATTTTCACAATTCAAATCCCGACATCTAGAACCATACGACCACCACCGAATCAGTGATACTTTTAACACTTATTTCGGCGGCTTGGCGTCATAAGAGCGTTCAACTTAATGAAAGGAACGATGCATTTAAATCTAGCGACGTCATGCTGTGTTAATACTACACTTACAGTGCCCATCTAGAGGCTACAATATATAATTATTTGTATTTCTTTTATTATCTATGTACGTATACATTTCGTCCTTTTTAATCGGGGCCCGTCAGCATAGAGATGTAACTATTCACTACGCTTTGAAACCCCGTCTCCGAGTATTTTCACAACTCAAATCCCGACATCTAGAACCATACGGTCACCACCGAATAGCTGGATAAACAGTGATAATTTTGACGTCATAAGAGCGTTCAACTTAATGAAAGGAACGATACATTTAAAGCTAGCGACGTCATGCTGTGTTAATACTACACTTATATATATATATATATATATATATATATATATATATATATATATATATATATATATATATATCTGTGTATGTGTTTTTTGTGTGTTCCTTACAGAAGTAAATGTTACAGAATCTACGTAAAATCTAAAAAATATTTTTCATATGTAAAATTGACCGGAGGAGACTATGAACGCGTTCTCAAATCCTAAGTGCACCTCTAACGGGGCTATGGAGATATCACACCCATTAAACTTCAAATATATCATATTTTTTATGAAATTTAAATCATATGTATAAAGTTTTACGTGGAAGACAAGTTAGGTCTACTTAACATATGGGAGCTATTGGAGTCGAAGTTTTAACTTCAAAGATATCCTATTTTCATTAAATTTATATCATATGTATAAAATTCTCCAGGAAAGACAATGGAAGTGACGCCGAATATCTACGTGCTCCCCCGTATTTGACCGATGAAGACAGAACACCCTTAAAACTTCAAATACGTAAATTCGATTTTAATGCAATTCAAACCCTATGTATAAGACACAAATTCAGAGAGTTTTCAAACATTTCAGCTTCTTCCGACTATATGAGGGGGCAAAGCAGGAAGAGAGGGGAAGTGAAAACAAAGTAATACATTCGTTAAGTACATAGTGATCCTCATCCAATCCAAGTAACTCCGAGTCTTTCTGATAGTAATATAATAATTTCTATTCAATAAAAAGAAGAAGAAATTGAACCATACTAATAGAAACAAATATTCGGTGCGGACCGTTTATCTGAGAGAGAGAGAGAGAGAGAGAGAGAGCGAGAGAGAGAGAGAGAGAGAGAGGGTAAGATAGAGAGCGAGAGAGAGAGAGAAAGAGAGAGGGGGAGGCGGGAGACGAGATCTCGTGAGGAGTGTGATAACGGTCACTTCTTTTACATCAGACAGCGTTTAATAAAGACGTTGATCCGGATCTGGTGCGGAGTGCCGCCCCATTCTCCCGACTTGGCGGCGGGATAAAATAAAAATGGCAGTTTTGAACTTCGACCAATGTCTTAATAGAAAGTGTCGTCAACGTTTTAATAAAGATCTGCATGGCTAATTCTTGAGGTTTCATATTTACAACGATTCTGATCTAAGGCAACGTGGTGACACAAGTTGGCGGGCGGTTACAATGCATCGAGAGAGTCGTGGTAACACAACACTTTGGTCTAGGAGAAAAGTCTGTATGTTCTGCCACCAGTCAGAGGAGCAGAAATATTTCTAGACTGAGGATTTTTTTTAAATTTTCATCCCATCTAGAGTGCGCCTTTACAAGGAGCTGAGACACCCATATTAAAAACCAATTAAAAAAAACTAAAAATACTGGAAGCTATCTAGATAAAAACACAACTTAAATGTAATAACATCACATATGAAACCAGCGGTCACATTTTAATGCGATTGTGTTCGGTGATGTCATTCCAGCTGTTTTTCTTGGAAGAATGCGAAAAACGTTATCTGCGCGTTTCTCCGTCGTTTCTTAAGACATTCTCTAATTCCTCCAGCGTTTTTGTTCATTTGCTTTTGACACCTGAGGATGATTCGATGAAAGATCGAAAACGTTCGTGAAACCTATGGAACTTTTATGAAATTTGTTTATTTTAATACAAAAAGACCATTAGAAAAAAGGCATAATTAAACGAATGAATTCTGTTATTTTAGACAATGTTTGCGTATATATATATATATATATATATATATATATATATATATATATATATATAGAGAGAGAGAGAGAGAGAGAGAGAGAGAAAGAGAGATTTTTCACTTAGAAGATAGATTATTCAGTGAAGACCGGGATTAGGCCAATAAAAATAAGCTCGATGATACTCGATCACAGGATACAGAGCATTTATATGTGATTTTTTGAAGGCTTACCAAAGCATTCCGTTCAGGAGACCAATCATCAGCACAAATGACTTTTTCTTTCAAAGATTATTTATTTATCATATATATTCATTTACCATATATATTCAAATTTGAATATATATGATAAATAAATAATCTTTGATAGAAAAGGTCTTTTGTGGTGATGATTGGTCTCCTGAACGGAATGCTTTAGTAAGCCTTCAAAAAATCATATATATATATATATATATATATATATATATATATATATATATATATATATATATATATATATAATTATCTCTACACTGACGATTACGGAAAGATGAAACGTATACGTATGTAGATAAACAAATATTTATAATTATTTGTATCTCCCAATCTAGGCTGGGCACTGTAGTGACTTGTATTAATAAAGACGTCAAAATCATAGCTTTAATGCACGTTCTTTCATAAGTTGAACACTCCTGACGTAGGCTGCCTACAATAGGTTTTACAAACTCGCATCGTTTATGTGGTTTTTCATGGTGGCCGTGAGGGTCAATACGTCGGAATTTGAGTTATGAACATGATTTGTTCCGGGATTTTGAATCCTACGACCGGATTGAATAATTAACTCTAAACTGACGATTCCGGAATGATGAAACGTGTACGTATGTAGATAAACAAATATTTATAATTATATATATATATATATATATATATATATATATATATATATATATATATATATATATATATATATATATATATATATATATATATATATATATATGGGAAATGAAAAAGGAAATAAACCAAAGGATGTTTTTTTATGTATTCATCAACGTTTCGTCTTTATTTGTAAGACTTCTACAGGATGATAATTTTAAGAAAAATTTCATGCAAGTACATAGAAATATTGGGTTGAAATGATGGGTTGATGAGAAGTAGTAGCCACTACTGGGAGCGCAGGACCAAGGTCCGGGCTTGGAGAGGTCGATGGCAGAGAGTGAAATGAATGTGGATGGCTATGAGTGAAAAAGAGGTGAGTGGAGTATTTAACTACCTTAAAAGTATTGAACTTCATGGAATTTACATAAATAGAGTTTCTGTCCAAGAAAATATTACCCCGGGGCTGCTTCTTTACAGTCTACAACTCTTCAAATCCAGTATCAACAAATACTTGGTATAAACCGTCATCATAAGGTATCAAACTTCGTTCATTCCACTCACTATTTTCAATCCTCTCGTAATATTCTTCATCGTCCAACTGACAACGATATCTTTTCTTTGCTTTTAGACTGAGATCAAAGTGTAGTGTCGGTTCTGGTCTCAGTCAGAGAAAAAGAAATCCTTCTTGACTGGTAAATCTTTATGTTTGCCTTATCCAGAGTGCTACTTTTTGGAGAGCTGTATAGGATATCCTCACATGAAAATACTTTTTGTCTAACTTTGCCCTCGTGGGGAGGCGAGTAAATTGGGATAATCTATATATCTTGGTAATATTAATCCTTGAGTGACGTTTGGCCTTGATACCGATCATTAGTAAAAATAAAAGTAGATGGTGTCTGCACACAAACAATTTTGAAATGAACTTCAGACGGCAATAAAAACGATGAGTGATGAGCGAAAGAAGAAGGAGGTCCTCATACAACTAAATAAGAACATTAATTAAATGTCTGAAGTGTACGAGAAAACGCGAGAAAACACGAGATATTGATAAGTGGTCTAGATTTTCTCCAGGAAGAAGAAAAGAGATGCCTGACGCCATTTTGAATTTGACGCCTCTCCTTAAGATCAAACAAGATTTATCTAATATATATGTCCATGGTAGGCGCTTGTTTATGTTTGACGCTGGACTGAGCCTCAATAAGTCCTAAGATGGAGTGCTGTTGTCACATTTGGGGAGGTGCCGCACAGAGAACTTTTTCTTGAATTGACATAGTACAAAATCGACTTCGTAATTTAGTGGGTGAATATCTCTTCTTATCTCTACATCCCAATTCTCACGTTGTCTGCCGGGTCTGAAGTAGATAGAGTCTCCTAGATGTAGATGAAAAAATTGTAAAGATACAATATTCCTTAGAACATCAGAAGTTCAAACCAAGAAGCTCCATATCCTTAATCCATGGATTAAGGATATGAAGTTTCTTGATTTGAACTTCTGATGTTCTAATAAATATTGTATCTTTACAATTTTTATTCTCATCTTTCATCTTTCATCTCTAGAATATATATATATATATATATATATATATATATATATATATATATATATATATATATTTATATATATATATATATATATATATTATAATATAAAATAAAGTAATAATATAAGGTGTCAATCAAATGTTATTAGAATTCAAAGTTCAAGCAAAGTATCCTTAAGTCCTTAGCTCATGAGTTTTCAAAGATAATTCTTCTCTTCAGAGGACCATTACCGCAGTTATACTACTACAGGTAATAAAATTACGCTTTGAAAATATATAAAATTATATACACAAATACATAAAAATACATATATATGTGTATATAATATGTATAATATATATGTGTATATAATATATATGTGTATATAATTTTATATATTTTCAAAGCTAAGGACTTAAGGATACTTTGCTTGAACTTTGAATTCTAATAAAATTTGATTGACACCTTATTTTATTACTTCATTTTATATTATAATATTAATGCTCTATCCAGTATATTGAGCTTCAGTTTTTATCCGGATGTTTCACTAATTATAAGATATTAGTTGACGCTTATATCTTTTGTTGGATTGCTTCATATATATATATATATATATATATATATATATATATATATATATATATATATATATATATATATATATATATATAAGGTCAGTTGGTAAACGAGTTACTTGCATTCTGTCTGTGCAACTAGATAATTGCCGTTAAAATCACCACACCATTGAGTTAAATGTAAATTTTAGTTTGCTACCGGTAGGCGGCGCCAGTGCATTTGTTAATAGTGTGAACTATGGGCTAGACATGTAGTATTCGTTGCTATTGCATCACTTTTACTGCGGAAGTTGACAACCTTCTACGTGGTCCCTCCTGTGTGTTACTGATTAAAAAAAGCATCAGTGAGACAAAGGCCAACACCTTTATGAAACCAGTAAAACAAATTGAAACTCGTGGATTTGATAGGAATGAATATATGGTACCAATCTGTGCAATGTTCTACTTGGGTCGGATAGCTGAGCGTCTCTGTATCCCTATTTATTTGCCTCCCCACAAGGGGTGATTTAGATATAAGGTCGGTTTTAGATGTAGAGACTATCAAGCTCCCTAAAATGGGTACTCTGGATTCGGACAAAAATTCAAAAATTGCCTCAATCTAGACTGCCTCATTCTTTGCTGACTGCGGACAGAAAAGAAAAAGTGTAGTATCAGAACAGATACTACACATTGCTCTTTTCACGATCTCTGTGTCTATTATTGGTTGAATACAAAAGACTAAAGAATTGATCCAACACACACGCACGTATCTGCACGCACGGATGACCACTATCGATCTTGATCTAAAAAAGAAAAGAAAAGAGAGTTAATGGCGAAAGGTCAGTGGTCAATTAATTCCGGAGCTTAACAATTCGGAAGCTCTTCTCTTTCTAATAATAGAAACCATTTGCTTTCAGATGTCTAATCTTCATCAGGGACTAAAGATGGGTGGGGTTCTTAACACATCGGCACACTCACACGCGGATATATAAGATTGAATTTGATGTATATATATATATATATATATATATATATATATATATATATATATATATATATATATATATATATATAGGTGTGTGTGTGTGTAAAAGAGACATTTCATTTTACGATATATTGTTCATTTTATCCTCATATATATATATATATATATATATATATATATATATATATATATATATATATATATATAATAATTATCTACGGGCACGTATTTCGCCGTTACTGCGGCTCATCAGCGTGGTTGACTATGACAGGATTAAAACCTTATACATATATACATCCGGGTCTGAAATAGATATAACGAGGAATTGAAAATCTTTTCAATTCCTCGTTTTGGTCTAATTTAGTTGACTCTTGATGAAGAGTACAACTGAAACATGTATGCACATATGTAACCAACAATGTTTGTATGAATAAAAAATTATACTAAAGAACAACCTTACTTGTTATTGAGCACTTTTTATAAACACTGGAGTTTCACCGGATTAACATCTACAAAAACTAATATAATACATGTACCATATATATATATATATATATATATATATATATATATATATATATATATATATATATATATATATATATAATAATGGTAATAATCCAGGTGAAAAATATCCACAGGGTGGTAATCCAGAGAATTTAAACCGGGTTTATAAAAAGTGCTCAATATCAAAATAGAGCTTTATATATGATAATTTTATTTACACAGACATGTACAAAATCTGCGACACTGGCATGTCGATGTTATCGATCAACAGTTACTATAAACTGAGATACCCGTTTATGGGTAAAATTAATTCCCTGAACAGAACAGTTTTCCATCAATTTTATTCCCCCCCCCCCTATGAATATTAAAATAAAGATACAATTCTACTAAACCTGATATCTAAAATCGTTATTCCAATTTTGATTAAAATCCATTAAATAATATTGATTCAAGAAAATGTCTCAAATTTAAGGTTGAAGCTTAAGTGGTCTGAAGAAGAAATTGAAATTCAAGGAACCTTGCTTAATTTTTGTCTAATGACTATGGAAAAAAGTTCATTCAAATCTGAAATATTTGAATGTTCAGATGGGAGGTTTTGCCATGATATTCCCTCTGAAAAGTCTTTGAAATACTCCAAAGAAACTGAAATTTGGAGAATATTTATTAATTGATTAACTGACTTAGAATTCACCAAATCGCAAGAACTTTAATTTTTTCCCTCTGCATTAAACTAAACAAAACTAAATATAAACCATAGTATCCATCTTTACGCCTTGCAGCTCTGTTTCAACATTCATAATTATTTTACGAGTGAATCCTATACATAGAAATATATGAACATAGTACTACTAGCTTCATTGCGAGATCCAACACAGTTTATTGTTGTTGTTGTTGTTGATCACTCTTCGCTGCTTGCTGTAAATACCAGCAGACTTTAAATTCCTCATAACTTCCAAGCTAATTTGTGGTGGCCAACGGGTAAGACTCTTGACTGCTAATCAGTGGCGATTTGTGATCGGAATTCGCGCTCTTAGCTTCTTGCACTGAAGATTGCGTAAGCATGAAACATCGATGTCTGTAGGTAATATATATATATATATATATATATATATTAATTAATTAATTTATATATATATATATATTAATTAATTAATTTTACCTACATACGCTAACGTTTCGAGCTTTCTCTCTCAGGGATGATAATCTCGGACGGTCACACGGTTCGAACCCTGTAAGCAAGCGCTGTAACCATTAGGCCACGGGATATTACCACATTCAAGAAGGGAATTTAAGTTCTATTTATACGAAGGGCAGCATATCAAGAAAGACTGACTAAAGATTCTACAAACGTTGTCGGAATATGCCTTACAGCTACGTGTCAGTCTATTTTTAACAGGGCTCAACTTTAATCTTATCAAAGAGGCTTATAATATTACATTATTTCACCTACATACGCTAGTGTTTCGTATATATATATATATATATATATGCATATATATGCATAAATATATATATGCATATATATATACATATATATATGCATATATATATACATATATATATATGCATATATATATATATATATACATATAAATATGCATATATATATATACATATATATATATGCATATATATATATATACATATATATATATGCATATATATATATATATATATATAATTTTGGTTATTCGGACTACATTTCTCATCTTGAGTGTTATCATCACAGCGTTTCGGCCGCTGTAACCTCCGTCCTTTTTCAGGTGTATTTCTTCGAACTCGGGAATATTTCTGTCAAACTCGGGAATCTGGACGGAATTACGAACGGAACCCTTTATTTAATCCACAGGGGTAGCATGCTCTTGTCCCGTCAGCCATGACCGGGTAGAAGTCTTCAGTAATTCGCAATTCCTAGTATCGCCCGCACCGAATTACTGACGACTTCTCCCAGTCATGGCTTCTATCAATAATGGAGATTTGGTATCTAAATGTTTGGAGCCGAAACGATGCTATTACTATCTTTTAATGTGCAATTCAGTTTACTATACTATTTCAGACTAATGCCCAAATCAAGTGGGGTAGTGTAGTACCTGTTTTGTTGTCATGAGACTATCTTCCCAGGCATTACCTCTGCCTTGTGGGGGCTAGTGTAATATGTCGGTTCGCCATATATATTCACAAAAATATGCAATTCGGTGGAGCATATTTTTGCCGCTCACACCCGAAGCCAATCATCAACTGGAATTTAAAGATTAAAAGTTTCGTCCTCCTTTGGGCTCTTCAGTAGAATATATCTGGACCCAGGATTTGAACAACCATCACTGCATATGCCAACCTTTCCACAACCAGTCGTTCTCTGTTGTTTGCACATGCTGTAGTAGTTATTCAGCTTTCTTTCATGTGGTGCACTGGTTAAGTGATATCCGTTGTTTATTATTGTATGGTCCGAGAGAGTAGATTGTGTCCTGTCGTCCATGAAAATACTCTGTGTCCGCGAATTCCGCTGTTTGTTACAGTAACTTTCGATAGAATACCCTGTGACAGTACGGTCCAATATTTGTTACGATGTCATCCCAAAAGAGTCCTTGTTTTTTTTTTTGCAATATGTCCTGTGTATTATAGGGCTGTCCGAGATATTTGCTACGGTGTCACCTGTGAGAAATACCTTGTTTCTGCGAGGCACATTCTTTGTTACGGTGTCGCCTGTGAGTAATACCTTGTTTCTGAGAGGCACATTCTTTGTTACGGTGTCACCTGTGAGATATACCTTGTTTCTGAGAGGCACATTCTTTGTTACGGTGTCACCTGTGAGAAATACCTTGTTTCTGAGAGGCACATTCTTTGTTACGGTGTCACCTGTGAGTAATACCTTGTTTCTGCGAGGCACATTCTTTGTTACGGTGTCACCTGTGAGAAATACCTTGTTTCTGAGAGGCACATTCTTTGTTACGGTGTCACCTGTGAGAAATACCTTGTTTCTGCGAGGCACATTCTTTGTTACGGTGTCGCCACGGAAAGTACCACGTTTCTGTGATACCTCTTGTATGTTAGGGTGTCGTCCGAGAGAGTAGCCTGTGTCTGCAAGGATCGCTGTCTGTTGGCAGTGTCATCTGAGTGTGTACGCTGTTTCGATGATATATGTTGTTAGTTGCGGTGTCGTCTGCAAGATCCACTGCTTGTTACAGTATCGTCTTAACGCGTAGCTTGTATATCCACTGTTTGTAACACAGTGTCATCCGAGAGCGAATTTTGTGTCTGCTAGGACCACTGTTTGTTACGGTGTCCTCCGAGGGAGTAAGCTGTTTCTGTGATCTCTTTTCTTTGATATAGTGTTGTCCAATAGAATACACCTAGCAGTCATAAACACTGACATTTCTTTCCTCTCGCCGAGAACAGCCCCTGTAAGGTGGTTTGGTCACAGGATGACCAATGTAGACTCCTGAGCGTATTAATTTAGACTGAACCTTTGAAAGACTACATCCGGGCCCTTTGGGATTTACAGGGCAGCCAGAGAGAGAGAGAGAGAGAGAGAGAGAGAAAGAGAGAGAAAGAGAGAAAAAAAGAGAGAGAGAGAGGATGAGATAGAGCTCTTATGCACCAACGAAGAAAGACGTCCTTTCTCCTTCCTCTGTCAACTTGACAGCCGAGCATGAAGATATATTACTCTATAAAAATAATTTTGGCAGCCGAACCTTATTGCTTTAATTCCTTTCTTCGCTGTTCAAACATCTGGCAATCTACACGCAACGCTGTAGGTCACTTTAATAAATAAATATTTTTGATTTTTATAAAAGGACTTTGTTTTTTTTTTCTTTTGACGACCCTTTTCTTAGAAATGATTATAGGAGTTGGTCTTACAGTTTATGTCAAGATTAGCTCCTATAAGATATAGCTGCTCGATCTTTAAACTTGCAATTACATCCTCATAGGGGATACTCTTTGCGAGTTATGTTAATTTTTATGACTTCTACATCGCCCCCTGCTTAGGCGGAAAGCCGACGGAGAAAAAAGTTAGTCTTTTGTTAAGTGTAGCAGTTGGATAGAACAAACAGGAAAATGGTCTTATAGATTGGCTCCTATATACACTGTGTCTACGAGATCCACTGTTTGTTACAATGTCGTCTGCGAGAGTAGGCTGTGTCTGCGAGGTCCGCTGTGTGTCGTCTCAGAAGAGTACTTTTCTTCTGTAATGTCTGTTGTGTGTTACGATGGCACGCTGTTTATTAGTGTCACCGGAAAGAAATACCAGTTCCTGCTAGATAAACTGTCATAGTGTTGTTCGGAAGAGAACCATGTGACTGCGAAATCTGTTGTCTGTTACGGTGTCGTCCGGGAGAATACACTGTCTTAGAGTACTAGTATCGAATACGTTATTCTGTCAAAACATCCCTTTTTATTCTTCTTCACCTTCATTGTCCCACTTTTTCTTCCACTCCATCTGATTTTTATTACCATTTGCTGTGATTATGAATCAAATTAAAAAATATCCCAATTCCTTTTCCAAAACGATTCTAAAAATAGAATATGCGTCACACCCGTTGCTTTCACACACGTAAACAACACGCTCACGCGTTGTTTCAAACATTTCTGCTGAGCTTCCTCGGCTAATTATCGACCAATTTCAATAACTAAAAATTAATGGCCCTTGTTTCAATGAGAATCAGAATATCGACTCAAAATAACGGATCATCGCATAAGATATTCAGATAATTACATTTGCGCAATGCAAAATGATCTGACGCTATCAATCTTGAAATTTCAAAGCCCTTAAATCGATAACCTTTCTGGGTTTGTAGAGACGCGTGTAGGGAACGGATTCTGGCGGCGCACCTGTTCCGATCTTATCCTAATTAGATATAGTTTTGTACAAAAATCAAATGTACGAAAATATCCTCGCTTCTCTGATTGGCTGAAAGGAAATGCTGACTTAAGATTTCGTCCAATCGAGAGTCGATTTGCAAAACAACATCCGCTAACGCTGCGATTTTGAACAGTTTCGTTATAATATCAAGATTATCGTCCAATCAAGGTTGAGCCAATCTTCAGTTTTAATTAATGGATCTCTGCTTATCAAGGTATGAATGCCCCTCCAGATAAGTGTTAATGAAATTGTCAGTTGGCGATGAACAACATTTTTGAAAGGATTCGAAACGATGGTTTAAGTGGTCAGAATCTGATTATTTTAGTGGGTGGCTTGACAAGAATTTATTAACCTTAGGGTTAAAACCGACCATGTTGCACTCGTCTGTGAAGCAGTCCCGCGGTATCGTATTTCACAGATAAGAAATTCTTAGTTAAAAACTTTGTTCATGATAGTTCCGTTTCGTCCTAGGCACACAGAGGGAGAAACAAAAATATTTCGCAGTGGTTGACGCTAGACGAGTCTTTGCGGTGAATGTTTTAGGTGGGTGAACCAGAGATTTGAGCTCGGTCGAGCACCTATCATAAAAATAACGATAAAGCAGATGACGATAAGCGTTTGTTTTTGTTTTGTATTGGTGACGATTATCTAACCGGTATGTTGTATTTTGATTTGAAATTGACGAAAATTTGTATTAATTTAGTAGATACAACTTGTTAAGAAAATACTAAATAAAATGGCGACAATAAATGAGAATTCAAAAGTGTCCAAATACCGTTTAGATGAAGGGAGATGTTTGTCTGTAAAGAGAAACTGGGTACGCGTGTTCATTTAGGGCAGGGGCGGGCAACCTCTGGCCCGCAGGTCACATCCGGCCCGCGAAGGCTTAGCGTCCGGCCCGCCACCCTGCTATGCTTTATTATTGCAATCCGACCGCGGACCTCCCAGTAAAACTCATATCATTTTGTGACATAAACGTAAAAGTAGGTTTCGATTAAGATTTACAGTGGGTTGAAAATGTATAATTATCAGCGAGCGATGATGCATGTATATTTAATCTTTCTTCAACTATTAATTTCAAATCCTTGGCCTGAGATAAAAATAGAAAAAGAGAGAGACAAAGAGGAAACGAGAGACGAGGAAAGGGCATAAACAGAGAACCTATGTGAGGTGTGTCAAAACGAATGCTGGATCAACTTGCTACTTCCCCCCGTCATTATTTTTATGATTCCAAAATGGCTTTTCGTCGGCGCCTTTTATAACATTACATACAGAAGTCTCCTGAGAATAAATATCAGATTTGTAGAGTGTTCAATGCAATTTTTAGTACAATTTATTCATGTAAACAAAATATAGTAATTCTGAGATTTCGTTATTCACTCAGGCCCGCGATCTCCTTCCAAAAGTCTCATCTGGCCCTCACTCTAAAAAGGTTGCCCGCCCCTGATTTAGGGGTTTACGTGTGTTTAAAATAAGTAGGCTTTGTAGATGCACGTGTATATTATTTTGCGCCCGTCTTTGTTATATAGTCTTTAAACTTGTGTATGTATGCGTTCGGTTAGCAGTGTGTATGTGCTGTCGCTGGGCGTACAGTAGTTCGTGCTGTTGGATAATGGCCCTGTGAGGCCGGACGCATGTTGAGTGGACGTACGTGTGGGGGATCGTTTGGTTTGGCTTGCGCGATTTAGTGCGGGGGAACCCGTACAACCGAGTGCCAAATACGGCTGTTCTCACAAGCGTTGACAGGGCCACCACGTTGACGAGACCTCAGGTCAAGGGTCAATGTGAACCTGCGCATAGAGGTTCTGTGACGTCACGGGCTTTTGTGTGGGAAACTGAGTTTTGCCAGTCTGGTTTTGGGAAGCAAGCTGAACAGACGTATTTCTCTATGTAGTCCGAAATGAAAAGGGGAATTTATTTCCTTAAGAGAATACAAGCATGAGATTTGTTCTTCCAACCTCCTCGAATGGCTTAGGACTTAAGCTAGGAATTAACTACGATAAAGTAGTAATTTGATCTCACAACATTTAGTAAAATATCTCTAAGCGCGACAGAAAACTGACGCCTGAATAAAACTAATCAAACAGACGACGATGTTCACGGCAGTACAGAAGCGAAGAAAGAGCTCAACCACTAGACGACATCGAGACGACACCCCTCTACGACGAAGAAGAAAAGGTACGAGAAATTAAAGGGCATATGCAATAGTGCATGTCTCTCATATGTGTGCTGCTAACCGATGGCATTTTAGCCCCAAAGAGCCTAAGCAGAATGTGTTGTCGCTTATAGCGACAACACATAAAAATAACGGAAAATAGAGAGAAAACTGTATGTTTGTGCTTTTATAGTATGCGCGAATTTTCGGCAGTGAATATATTTGGTTGACTGAAAGTAACTGATTTCCAATCAAAACTCGATTGGTTTTAACCAATCGATTTTTGATTAGACATCAGTTACATTATCTGCCAGCGCTGTTCCTAACAATTTTATATGATTTTATTAGCAACGCGGCGTGCATACCTGGCGTTGCCCGGGAGTTTTATTAGTTTAATTTTTGCTTTTTTGTTATTTTTAACTATACAGTTTTATTTTACGAAATTATTTTTTAAATCAGATTTTGAAAATAAAATGTAATTATTACCGCATCGTTTGATCATTAAATTACTAAGTGAACCAAATTATTACAAAACTATAACTAACTTTTTCAGATAATCTTTTTTGTTTTAATCTTCATAAAAGTAGCGCATGTAAATGGCTTCTAAAACTTTTAATCTTTTAATTAAATGCGGATTTGCTAAGAATTTTGAAGCCAGTTTAAATGACTTTCTATTCGACAGTTTCAAATGCTTCCATATTCATTCAAATTTGAAAAGGGCACAAAGTAATTCATTCTTTCTTCATATTAAAATGGCTGACTTGTTTACGAAGAAACCGAAATGCATTTTAGTCAATTTAATTTCGCAAATAGGATTTTGAAAGTTTCGGTTTATTTTATGCTATAGAATTTTTATTTCAATAAATATTCAATTCATAAAAATAGAGAATAATTTCAGTTTTAATTATCGAAGTTACGTAGACGCGAGAAACACACACACACACCCCTGAAATTGTTTCCTAATTTTATATTAATATAGAGATAATACATAACGAATGTGATCGTCATATTTTGATCAGAAACCAATTTCGCTATAAATTACTTCAAATTAAAACAACCAGTTGTACGAAATGAAGAAGAGTCGTGAATTGTATGAGGAAAGGGTTGTTGCGTAGATATTGTCGGGGTTTCTAGACAAAGAGTGAAAAACATCAGCGACGGCAAAATACAGGCAGCAGCCAGTATCTTTCCGTAGTATGCAAGGGGTTAAAAAGACTTGCGATTCCTGCTGCTGCTACGGTTTTTCAAGATGGCGTCTTTTTTCAAAAGTAAACACACGTCGCGATGTGTTGAACCCCGAAACGATCCATCATTATACCTTGCTGGGTAGGAAGAAATATGGGTTACCATAGTCTGGTTATAAGGGCAAACTTGTTCTTTACATATGGGTTACTATAGTCTGGTTATAAGGGCAAACTTGTTCTTTACATATGGGTTACTATAGTCTGGTTATAAGGGCAAACTTGTTCTTTACATATGGGTTACTATAGTCTGGTTATAAGGGCAAACTTGTTCTTTACATATGGGTTACTATAGTCTGGTTATAAGGGCAAACTTGTTCTTTACATATGGGTAACTATAGTCTGGTTATAAGGGCAAACTTGTTCTTTACATATGGGTTACTATAGTCTGGTTATAAGGGCAAACTTGTTCTTTACATATGGGTTACTATAGTCTGGTTATAAGGGCAAACTTGTTCTTTACATATGAGTTACCATAGTCTGGTTATAAGGGCAAACTTGTTCTTTACATATGGGTTCCCATAGTCTGGTTATAAGGGCAAACTTGTTCTTTACAATTTAAACCCTCTATCGTATAAGAGCCAGCTTCATCCTAAGATGGGGTACTGCTCTCATATCTGGGGAGGTTCCGCTCGCAGTCTCTTTCTTGTCTTGACAAACTACAAAATCGACTTCGCAATCTAATGGGGAATGATTTCTTCTCGTCCTTACAGCCTCTTTCCTACAGAAGAGATGTTGCTAGCCTCTCTATACTCTGTCGTTATGTTCATGGTGGGTCCTTGACTGAGCTTAAACCCCTAGCCCCCCTCCCCCTGTAAAGCATTCACAACAAGAACTCGTATGGATACAATAAAAGCAAATAACTTTTCTTGCTTTTGTCTCTCTCTCTATCTCTCTCTCTCCCTCTCTCTCTCTCTATCTCTCTCTCTATCTCTCTCTCTCTCTCTGTACAAAATAGCAAGCCGAACTTCCATGAACAAAGTTTCTTTCTTAGAACATTCCATCTGTCGTACAAGATACCACGAGTCTGATTTCCAATTGATAACAGCATGGTCGTCTTCAAGTCTTATGTGAACACATACTTGTAGAACCGTCTTCTTAGAAAATTAAGTCTGGAAAGAGTTACGTAGACAAGAATGCAATATAAATATTTTTAGTCAGTAGATACGCATGTACTAGAAACGTGTGGTTGAGGCTGGGTATTTCCCCTAGCCCAAGTCGTGACAAGAGATGAAACAGAGATGAAACGTATTCTCATATTTACGTTAAAACACTGTTTAAAAAATATGAAAAAAATGTCAATAAAAAGTTCGACGAAAGTACCTCTTACACAAAAAATGTTCTCACCGGACAATGTATCAATCACTCCGCGAGTGCGAATAGACTAACGCAAAAGAAAATATATCGTAATTATATGACTGCGACACAGTAATTCTATGCACCTTATTAAAACTTAAAATTTAATGTCGGCCAACGTTAATTGTAATTGTTGACATCGATAATGTGAATCGAACCGACCTAAAGAAAAAAATCGATCAAAGGCCAATAGCATAATTGATATCGATCTTTTATTCGCATACTTTATTAGCGTAATTCTGCCTTGTTTTTGTTTGTGAATTTCCCGCCAATAATTTCCCGCCAATCTGCCCCGTTCTTTTTTTTTTTCAGATCTTTTAAAAATGAATTTCGTTAATTTCCGGTGACTTCATGACTCATGCTTCCACTCAGCCAGCATTCCGATCAATTCAACAAGAACATCATTATGCTGATGATGATAATGATAACGAATATTAACTACAACAACTGACATCATCATGATCATCATCACTCACCTAAATTTAAATATTTGCTCACCGTGTTAGGAGCGGTGGCAACGTTATAGTGCCGGAGCTACCCGGCTAACAGGGCTCTTGTAAACATCCAGGAAGAGTTGGCATCAGGATCCGTCGTCGTCTGGTCGTCTCTGCCTCTGCGTATAGCAAGCAAAGATGTGTAAGGTGCAGAATCCGCCAATCTATGTTACTTTTGCGTCATTCATTTGTGTGTTCTCGGCTAAACCTTCCCCGACTTCGCATGCAACAGCTGAGCCTTGCTGTTCCCGGTGTCGGAAGTAAAACCTGCAATCCTGCAGTTTAACGAACAGCTACGACCAACGAGGAAAACTTCATGCAGACCAGACAACCATGAGGCACAATCTTCGTGAGCTCTATGCAGATTTCCAACTCGCTTAATTACAACAACAACAGCAACATCATCATCATTGTTACACGATCATTGGCAACATCTCATTCCGAGTTACTAAATTTCTCTCAGAACTAATAGCCAACACTTCACTGGCAGAACCCTGTCCCGAGCGAAGAACAACGGCAACGGCAGCAGCAAACGCAGCAGCAGCAGCAAACAACAGCAGCAGACGAAACTGGCAAAGAAGAGACGGAAGAAGACCAGTCTGATATCCACTACAACTACGACGCAGTTAAATCAGCGATCTATAGTGCATTCAAACCACCAATCCTTCCCGCATGAACGAGTTATAGAGAGAAACTGAGCTGAGCAGCTGAAAAGTCTCTCACCAGGCAACAGCAAATGGCACTCAGTAGACCTAAAAGTAGCCACCATGTAGACCTCAATTATCGGCCCAAGAACATTGACCATTATTATGTGCAAACAGTTGTTTGCTATTGTTTGCAAACAACTGCCTGCACATAATAAACATTTAAAAAATAAAACCTCAAATAGAAATACAAGCAATCACGTGTTAAAATAAGGTCGCCCATTATTTCGACACAACAAAGAAACAGAGATAGGCCACCCTATAGAAAAAAGACCAATAGAATAGGAAATAGGAAGTAAAATCAACAAAACCTTTGTTTGTGAGAAGCCCAACGATTGGCTAAAAAAAACAACAAAGAGTATGATTGGTTACCTCGCTAGACGTTTATATAAAAACACCTGGCAAAACTAACTCTATGCATTTTAGTCTAACGATTCCCTCTGATGGAACGCGGAAGCCTCTGTGTAGCTTAATTAACATGAATATATTTTCCTAACTTACTATATATGTTGCATTACCCGTTCTTTCAAGGTACCCGGTAAGATCCAACAAGAATTACAAAGAACAGAACGTATATGGAAAATCTTTGGTTTTCTTTATTTCCCATCACCGGATGGTTTACGCCGGCTACACACCC
>OY744540.1:71585971-71593471 GCA_963556195.1 Sepiola atlantica | reverse complement strand
TGATCCTATTACTGTTAAACAGTAGTATTACTACTCAATGCTCCCCACGCTACGGACTTCTTTAAGATGCTGAAATCGACACACACGAGTCTAATTGGCTATACACTTTTCTTTTTTTTTTGGCTAGGAAGTAAGTGTAGTATCTGTTCCGATGAATACTACACCCTATAGACCGGTGTAGTCTTGTCCTTCGGGGCTTGATTCCACCGGTCTGTGGGTTTGTCCTGTGCAGTTCTAGGAGGTCAACCCTCCCAGGCTTTGCCTCCCCTCTTTGGGGAGGAGTAAGTTTATTGCTTACTGCCTGAGGCGCCCCTACCGGGGAATGCCGACAGGGCTGCCCAGGCAATTTTTAATGGCCAGATTGCTCACTTTCTCGGGCGCTGGCTTTTCAAACCCCACTTTCCCGACCCGACCTTGGGTCACATCTTACTTGTGGGAGTAAGATAAAACTGGCCTTGTGCCTAACCCCTTGGAGAGGAGGTAAATAAATATACTCTTTTCCTCTGCTACCACCACCAACCGTACACACATATACATTTTAATACACTGAGGAAGCCCGAAGAGAACAGCCGAAAATTCTGTTCCTTTAGAAAAAATTGTTTTAAAGATATTTTGTATTCTTGTACGTCAACAAATAAGAAAGAAATAGAGAACAAATATAAACATTCATATATTTTTCGCATTAATTTTTTTTAATGATTATTAATAAATAACTATTTTTGATATTATAGACATATATGTTTCGCAGTTTTTTTTTTATTTTAGGCTCGTCAGTATGGAATTACGCAACTGCGATTCGAACCCCTAATCCATGTATTGTGAATCCGGTATTCGTAACCATTAGGCCAACACGGCGATTACGCTTTGAAATGCAAGAGAAATACGCCTTGTATCTTCTGTTCTAATGTAAACACAAGTAATATGATTCTGAAGTGGAACCTTAGGTGGAAACTACCTTTTATTTCAATATTATTATTTATTCTCTCTGCTAATTTAGTGGGGGGTGATCTCTTCTCTTCCCTACGGCATTTTATCACAAAAGAGACATTGTTAGTCTTACTCTTCTCAATCGTTATCTCCAGGAAAGAAGTGTAACTGACCTGCAATCTCCGGTCCCTTCCTCCTACAAAACATTCACAGCAAGAACTCGTATTATTACACTCATTGCAAAGAATTTTCCTTTCTTCCTCTGTGTGCCTACGACCAAACGGAATTTCCATGAACATAGTTTATTTCCAAGACCGTCCGTTCGGTGGAACACATTACCACAGGACTGCTTCGATGTCAACAAATACTTGTTTGCCCCTCCTGTTATATAATCAAAATGTGTCCATACTTCCCATAGCATTTCTCATCATCCACTACGAATTTATCCTTATCCTCGAGTTGCTTTTCGTGTTGATAGGTGGTGACTCATTAATCTATAAAACAAATGACATCGCAGACTAAGGAATCAGCTATTCAAAAACATTGCTTCTTTCCGTTTTTTAAAAAAAATATTTTCTGTCCTCTACCGCGTTTTCTGCCCCCCCCCCACTAGGGCATAGTTAGACACAAGGTCGGTTTTAAATGTGGAATAAATCTATGGATTTGGATAAAAATTTAAATTGCCTCAGTCTAAAAGGATTTCTTTTTCACCATGCGTTGACACAAAAAAAACATTTACCTGATGTTTTGAAAGGCCAGCGCACAAAAAGGGCGTTCTGGCCTACAACAAATGACTCAACAGCCGCGTCAGCATTCCCCGGTAGCGGCGCCTCATGCAATTAACAATAAACTAAAGAGAGAAGACAAAGCCTGGGTAGGTGAACCCCTATGACGAAACAGAACCATGCCTTAGCCCAACAGCAACAAATCAACTGTCGGACTGATTTTCGAGGATGTGTAAGATAATGAAGAGTGGCAAAAATGAATCGTGGACGAGTCCATTGTGGGTGGGACGTCGAGAAAGAAAGAAAGATACTTGATAACTGTTAAAAAGGATAAGGTTCCGCAGTGCAAACGAGACTTGAAAGGCGGCGGTTTCAGAAAAGCGAAGAGCCGAAGCGCTTGGTGATCGGAGTATCGAAGTACCGGAAAAATAGGAGTTTACCGATGTTTATGGCACTGATTGAGCTTTATTGGCTATGGTACCCAATCCCGTCTTGCTGTTAGGCTTTCGTGTCCGCGGACTAAAAATGCGACTGATAAGCAAGTTAGTACGGTGAAGGAATCCTTTGACTTGTATTTCATCATAGTGTTTGTGGAACAATTGCTTCAGTTCACGCTCGGATAGACAATGCAGAGCAAATTGCTTTCCAATCGGATGTATATATGAACGAATTTCTAGCGGAAACCAAGTCTGTGACCTCAGCAAGAAAAAGACTTTCATGAGACAAAAGTATGTCAAAAGATTTTTGTTATATGTGTGTGCGTAGCCGGCGTAAACCATCCGGTGATGGGAAATAAAGAAAACCAAAGATTTTCCCATATACGTTCTGTTCTTTGTCATTCTTGTTGATTCTTACCGGGTACCCCGAAAGAACGGGTAATGCAACGGATGTATCATCGACTGGTATGACTATGTGTAGCACCAGAACACATACTACACTTTGTTCCTAGCCAAATGGACACGTTTGACTGTCGGGTAAAATCACGTCGACAATAATGGCGGCCTTTCTTTTTAAATAAACAAGACACAATGGCGGAATGTAGGCTTTTCATGGTAAACTACAGACATCATTTTTCTGGATAAAAATGGTGGATAAATGCCTGTGATCAGTCACATGAAATGATTCCGATAGAAAGTTCACAACAACAACAACTACAATAATAAAAGAAATTACCCAGCCAGACAGATCAATCATTATCGATAATAATAATTGGGTACTTTGAGGGTGAAGGCCTCTGTATGATATAATGAGTCACAATACAAAGAACAAATGAAAGGAGATATTGTTAACGATTTCGTCTTTTTAATGTTATTTCATTCTTCTTCCTCTTTGGCCATCTCTTATTTTATTCAATAATCCCATTTAAACTTTTAATGAATATATATATATATATATATATATATATATATATATATATATATATATATATATATATATATATATATATATATATATATGAATGTATGTATGTATATATACATGTGTATGTATATATATATAAATATATGTATTATATATATATATAAATGTATGTATATGTATATATATATGTATATATACATATGTATGTATATATATATAAATATATGTATTATATATATATATAAATGTATGTATATGTATATATATATATATATATATATATATATATAGTGAGAGATAGAGAGAGAGAGAGATAGGGAGAAGGAAAGAAGGCAAGAGAAATGGGGGAGGGGGTATTTAATTAAACGTGATATCATTGTAAGATTTAATAACAGTTTCGAAACAAAATCATTTTTTAACATGACTCTGGGGTAGTCGAATGAAACAATCAGAGGTAAGACACACAGAACTATATATATATATATATATATATATATATATATATATTCATATTATATATATATATATATATATATATGTGTGTGTGTGTGTGTGTGTGTGTGTGTGTGTGTGTACAGGAGTAAGGCTACCAACATTTGTAAAAAGTTTTTTTCAACATTTATTTATTATTTTGTTATTTTATCATTTTATAATGTTATATAACGCGTTTTAAGCGGTGGTCCGCTCTCATCAGAGATGTAAATCCATTTGAAGAAATGTCTTTCGATTTGAAAATGGATTTACATATCTGATGAGAGCGGACCACCGCTTAAAACGCGTTATATAAAATTATAAAATGATAAAATAACAAAATAATAACTAAATGTTGAAAAAAACTTTTTACAAATGTTGGTTACCTTTACATACTTTTCTCTCGTTGCAACTGCGCTAATACTCTCTTTTCTTTCTCTCTCTCTCTCTCTCTCTCTCTCTCTCTCTCTCTTTCTCACTCACTATATATATATATATATATATATATACAATATTTCTTATATAAATATTGAATTATTTTTACCTACAGACACATGTGTTTTATGCTTACGTAATCTTTAGTGTAGTATAAGTTAATTACTGCCGGTCGAAGGAATTGAACCCAGCAGCAAAGTCACCTTTGATTTTGCAGCCTGACATTCAATCCCTACGTCACCATAAATTAACATGGGAAAGAAAAGAATTTAAATCTTATATAAAGTCGAATCGGCGGACATATACAGTAACCTTAGTCATATAGTGTTCAACAGCAGATGCCGGAACATCGCATTACGCAGAGACTTATTATAACTTCTCTTAGAGGCTGAATCACTGTTAAAGGGGTTGATTACAATATTTTTTTATATAAATATTTAATTATTTTTACCTATAGACACCAGTGTTTCATGCTTATGTAATCTTCAGTGTAAGAGATGATAAGGAGACATTGTTAAATATAACAGAAGTATGTGCTTTATTATACCATTTTATTTCGACGATAACTTCTTATAATATGGTTTGTGTCCAAATGAATGTTCCATAAGTATCACGAACACTTTCGATTATTCGTCGAATCACCTTCAGGTGATAAAATAAAACATAAAAGTGAACGGACATATGTCCGGCGTGCTTCGCGGTATTTAGAGATACATATAGAAAGAGAGAGAGAGAGAGAGAGGGAGAGAGAGAGGGGGGAGAGAGGGGTGACGATGAGAGCTTTAGTTTGAGGTTGCAATAACATTAATTTTTTCTTCTTTTTTATCGATTAGTTTTGTCATCTTATCGATTAGTTTTGTCTTCGTATTGATTGCCATTTTGACATAACATGCGGGATTTCATTGATTACAATATGAGCTAAGCAATGTTATCGCCGAAAGTTTGACTTTCACATTTTCCGTGACCTTGAACCTCACATTAAATCGGTTCTAAGTAAGATCGTGACCGATATTTTGACCAAGTTTAGTAACGATTGGTCAAGTGATAAGGACGCTAGACTGTACACAAACAAACAAACAAACAAACAAACAGACAACCAAACTCGACGGAAAACATTACCCCCCCCCCGCCTTGACAGAGAAAACAAGCTCCTACTTCCCGTTCGTAATCCGACGAGCATCTAATAACACTAAAAATGAATATACGTTCACGTTCTTGCGTGTTTCCAGTTGTTATCACATAGTTTCCGGTTGTATATAGTCGGAACTAAATTCTGATCATCGATGACTCAAAGATAAACGGGTAAAAAAGGAAAGTGCGCTCAGTGCATGTGTTCCCGGGAAGAGAAAACCAGAATACATTTCATATCGATTAAAAGCAAAAAAGGCTAATTGGATCATCTTCGGAAGAATTAAGGACGGTTCACTAAATACACAGTTTGCATGCTAAATGCGTAGCTTGTCATCCTGCCAAATAATGTAAGTCTGTTCTTACATACAGTCTGGATTTATTTTGAGGTTATTCGATGGAGGAAGTCAATAGAAGAAGGTTAAACGCATAAGAAATGACTCGCACAAGGTGTAAACTAATCATTGCCATTGCCATGAACACGGAATTTAGATGGAAAAATTATAAATCTCTTCACTTCTACATTGTCCATTCACTGGCTCCGCCCGGTCGCTATCGCTTCGCAATTTAATGTATATTCATTACTTAGAATCAGTGAAAGGAAACTAATCGATTAGAAAAAAGAAGACAAAACTAATCGATAAATACTACTACTCTATTACTACTACGACGACGACGACGACTATTACGACTACTACTACTACTACAACTACTACTACTACTAATAATAATACTAAGAGAATATTTTATGTTTATATTAAAAGTTAAAGAAATTATTTCCTTTCCTTTTATTATTATTATCGGTTATTATTAAGATTAGGTTATCCCTTCTCTCCTCATCAAAATTAAATTTCCTTTCTTTTATCATTATTACAAACTGTTATTTGGATTACACACCCTCCCCTCTTTTTTTTGTTCATAAAATTAAATTTACATACGTGATTATTGAAGTTGGTTAGACCGTGACCTACGTAAACTAAGTCCTTCTAACAGAGTCAAGATTTTCTGGTGATGTCATTAATAGTGGGAGTAAAAAAACACCATCAATCAAGACCGGAAGTGCCTTCGGGCACTTCCGTTTTTTCTGTCATTCCCGAAAGATAAAGATGCCTTCTTCTTGTGTCGAACCATATTGCGAGGAGAATTGTAAAAATGGCCCCCAAATTAATGTTTTTGCTTTTCTGATAGATAAGGAACCATTTAGGATTTGAATACATTTTATTAAGCGAGATAACTTCAGTCCTACGAAATATAGTAAGGTTTGTGAAATGATGTTTTTTTTTAAATTAATTAACTAATAAAGATATTTATTACGTTTAAAAAATGTGACTGCCGGACAAAATCTGTATTTATATAATAATTTTTCAAAAAGTATTTTTTAAATAATATGAAAGTAAAGTAACTTTATTCATGGATGTCAAGCGAACGAAGACACCACAATATTTTTATAAATAAAATAAAGTAAAACCTATTTCCATTTAATAGATGTGAAAGTAAACGCAGTCACTACGATTTTTTGTATAAATAATATTAAGTCAAACGTATTTTCTTTTTATAGATGTCAAGCGCGAAAGAAAATAAGAAAATTAAAACATGGCTGCCAGCCATTAATGTATTACATACAAGTTTAATTGTCAAGCCTTTAAAACATAAATTAGAATTTTATTTCGGAATAAAAATACAATGTAAAACTAATTAATAAATTTCATCCAAAATGTGTGCGAAAATCAAATGAAAAAAGCAAGATATTCAAACTTTACTATATTTTAAATAAACTGCTCGTTTTGCAAAGAGAAAAACACACATTTTAATTTATTTTAATAAATGTTCTATTAATTAATTATTTTGAATTATTGATTTTGTAATTTCATGACCTTAATTAATAACAAGGATTACATTAGCCAAATACTGGTTGAACAGTAAATCTTCGTAAATTTGGTGACATTTCTTAGATGTGTTTTTACCAGTATTTTGTTTAAATTTTTATTTTTGAACTTATTTAATATTGTAGATGTTTGTTTACTATATTTTTTGTTTTTTAACAAGAGTTTTAATTTTGGCATGTTTGTCTTTTAAATTATTTCTTAAGGTATGTTAACTTCATTTTCAAAAATGATCACATCATTAAAATAGAAATTAAGCAGAAAAAGAATATTTAAAACATTTAATTAAAATAGCAAACATATTTTGACATAAGTTTGATTTAAAAAAAATATTTCTGCACTAGTACCTCCATTGTTTGTATTTAAATTATTTGTTTTATTTTTTTTGTTTTTTTGTTTTTTTTTTGTAATTTATCGTTTTTTTTTAAATTTTCAACTACTTTTGTTTTTATTTAAATTTATTTATTGTTTGTTTACAGTGTTTTAATTATTCATAATTCGTTTGTTTATTTAATTGTGTGTTCTCTAAATTCATAAACGATTAACTAATAAGTATCAATTATTTTAAA
>OY744540.1:71540971-71580971 GCA_963556195.1 Sepiola atlantica | reverse complement strand
AAAAGAAAGTAAAAAAGAAAACCTCTCATTATAGAAATAGAGTGAAGGATTTTTTTAGACGACGGGAGGGGGGCTTGCTGTTTGCTTTCTCGCTTCTTCTAAAGACTTGAAATGGTTCCATACTACAGTTTTTTATTCGCTGAATTTTATGTGACGGAACGGATATATATTTATAAATATATTTATTTATCTATATAATAGCAGGCTACGGCAATTTCATGTTCGTACGTACGTTATCGCTCCCCATCTCTTTTAAAAAAAATAGAATTACCTAATCGCCGAAGATTCATTGACAAAAAAAAACTAATTTTTAAATCTCATTTGAGATAGACATTGATAGACATTTTGGGGGCTTCGGGTTAGAATCAAATAGAGCTCCTCCAAGATGACCACTTGTATTTTTTGCCCTCGGCCTCCCTCTAAATTGTATTTATCTTGGAAGGACGCCATCCACTCCGTCCTATTTATTTCCCATCCCACTTAGGTCCTCCTCCTATTTAGAGATTGGCTTGTTTTTTTTGGTTCTGAACAAACCGGAAACCAGTGGGCGGTATATTGTTTAGAAAGTGTTAGAAGGGGCTGACCTTTTTGGTGTCCTACTTCTCACTGCTAATAAACATATAAGTATGAAGAATATAATTATAAAATTTTAAACATTTTAGGGGATATTTTAAGTAGGATGGCCGCAAGAAAAAAATGTGGTATTATGGTGACTGTAATGGTTAAAGCAAAGAGTAAGATAGTCAATTATGTCATAGTAGACCAAGGATTACCAACGACCCCTATTTCCCCACACTTTTGATGGCCTTGTACCTTATTTGTACAAAGTGTAACATTTATATTTTTTGCAGATTAATAATTCAAAGTGTAGTATCTGTTCTGTACAGAGATGGTACAATAATATCGTGGGGTCTACTTTGGCGCCGGGGTCCATCGAATAGAAAATTGTCAGAAATTCCTGCAGGGGTCTTGGAGATAGAGCCCTATAACCTTATACATTCTGAAACTACATTAACCAGAGTACGTAGGAAAGTATTTTCAGTTTGAACAAAGGTGGTAAGATAATATCGTGGGGTCTGCGTTCGCACCCGGCATCAATAGAATGCACGGTAACAATATACAACAGGTGAAAGATACAACTGTGGAATTTCCACGGGTCCCGCTAGTATAAAAATAAATACACATAGGTCTTTATTATAGAGCGGAGGAGGGTATGGCCTAGTTTTGCCAAGAAAGTGCACATACAAATCGTTAAGAACGATGCCCTATCAATACAATGTAATGACTGTAGTCTAAGCCCGTCTTTCCACGGCGTCTGACTTTCACTGATATTTTTTTCATTTCCTGTTCGTCTGAATAAACAAAACTATCGTCGCTCCGCTGTTCGTTTGGGTTCACTGGCAGCAGAATAGCAGTCAATAAAGTTTACCGACAAAAAACACCTGACCTTGACGGAATTCTGTCGAATTTCTGCGCTCAATAATCAAGCGTGCATCGACTCTTCCTAACAAAGCCAAATTGCATCTCGCAATGTGATAAGAAAATCACGCTCAGTATTGTCACCTTGAAGAATTGAACGAACAAATAAATAGTTAAATACGTGTTGAATTACTTGTCTACGCACGGTGAGGAGTTAAAATTGAAAGAGTCTTGAATTTGTAGATTAAAATAACGCTCAACGTGAGATTAAAATAACGTTCAAATTGAGATTAAAACAAGGCTCAACTGCAGATTAAACAAAGACATGAAAAGGTCAAATTTCAAAACATAAAAAAGCCTAAACTTAAATGAAAAAAAGCTCAATTTCAAATTTTAAACAGCTCAATGTCAAATGATAAAAATCTCAACTTCAAATTAATTATACTCAGCAAAAAAAGTTATTGCAAAAATATAAAAAAAGCTCAGCTTTAAAATGAAAAAAGCTCAACTCCTTTAATTGAAAAAAAAAAGCTCAACTTCAAAACAAAAAAGCTCAACTTAAAAACAAAAAAAGCTCAACTTAAAAATTACGTATGAAATCAACAAATTCTTTTTCACTTCATTAAAAAATTTAAAATATGATTCCATTTTACTAAGTTTACATGCGAAACCATGTATAAATTAGATCCATTGCTCTTTCTGTTTCTCGTAAAGTCGGTCTCTCTATCGCTCCAAACAGTTTCTCACATCTGCAGCTATTCTCTACTTCTACAAGTCTACTATAAGACTTGGCCTTTTGGCTAAGATCAAAGTGTAGTATCTGTTCCGATGGATACTGCACGCCTGTCCTGTGCAGTTCTGGGAGGTCCACCCTCCGAGGCTTTGCCTCTCCTCTTTGGGGAAGAGTAAGTTTATAGCTTACTGCCTGAGGGGCCCTTACCGGGGAATGCCGACGGGGCTGCCCAAGCAATTTTTAATGGCTAGAGCGCTCACCTTCTCGGGCGCTGGCTTTTCAAATCCCACTTTCCGACCTTGTGTCACATACTCCTATTGTGGGTAGGTGTTAAATAATAGCCTTTTGGCTGAGATCAAAGTGTAGTATCTGTTCCGATGGATACTGCACTTCATAGATCGGTATTGTCTTGGCCTTCGGGGCTTGATTTCCGCCGGTCAATGGGTCTGATCTGTCCTGTGCAGTTTTAGGAGGTCCACCCTCCCAGCCTTAACTTCCTCTCTTTGGGGAGGAGTAAGTTAATTGCTTTCTGCCTGAGGCGCCCCTACCGAGGAATGCCGACGGGGCTGCCCAGGCAATTTTTAATGGCCAGAGTGCTCACCTTCTCGAGCGCTGGTTTTTCAAATCCCACTTTCCGACCTTGTGTCACATTCTAGAGTGTGGGACGTAGATAAATAGCAGCCCTTTGGCTAAAATCAAAGTGTAGTATCTGTTCCCATGGATATTGCACGCTTGTCCTGTGCAGTTCTAGGAGGTCCACCCTCCCAGGCTTCGCCTCTCCTCTTTGGGGAGGAGTAAGTTTATTGCTTACTGTCTGAGGCGCCCCTACCGGGGAATGCCGACGGGGCTGCCGAGGCAATTTTTAAATGTTCAGAGTGCTCACCTCTCGAGCGCTGGCTTTTAACCCCACTTGCTCGACCCGAGCTTGGGTCACATCTTACTTGTGGGAGTAAGATAAAACTGGCCTTGTGCCTAACTCCTAGCGAAGGAGTAAATAAATATTGGGCTGCTGACCATCCAATCTTGGCCTTTTGGCTAAGATCAAAGTGTAGTATCTGTTCCGATGGATACTGCACTTCATTGATCGGTATTGTCTTGGCCTTCGGGGCTTGATTTCCGCCGGTCTATAGGTCTGATCTGTCCTGTGCAGTTCTAGGAGGTCCACCCTCCCAGGCTTTACCTCCCCTCTTTGGGGAGGAGTAAGTTAATTGCTTACTGCCTGAGGCGCCCCTACCGGGGAATGCCGACGGGGCTGCCCAGGCAATTTTTAATGGCCAGAGCGCTCACATTCTCGATCGCTGGCTTTTCAAACCCCACTTTCCGACCTTGTGTCACATACACCTATTGTGGGTAGGCGTTAAATACCGGCCTTTTGGCTAAGATCAAAGTGTGGTATCTGTTCCGATGGATACTGCACGCCTGTCCTGTGCAGTTCTAGGAGGTCCACCCTCCCAGGCTTTTCCTCCCCTCTCTGGGGAGGAGTAAGTTTATTGCTTACTGCCTGAGGCGCCCCTACCGGGGAATGCCGACGGGGCTGCCCAGGCAATTTTTAATGGCCAAAGTGCTCACCTTCTCGGGCGCTGGCTTTTCAAACCCCACTTTCCCGACCCGACCTTGGGTCATATCTTTCCTTGTGGGAGTAAGATAAAACTGGACTTGTGCCTAACCTCCTTGGGAGGTAAATAAAATATTTGGGCTGCTGACTATCCAATCTTGGCCTTTTGGCTAAGATCAAAGTGTAGTATCTGTTCCGATGGATACTGCACGCCTGTCCTGTGCAGTTCTAGGAGGTCCACCCTCCCAGGCTTTACCTCCCCTCTTTGGGAAGGAGTAAGTTAATTGCTTACTGCCTGAGGCGCCCCTACCGAGGAATGCCGACGGGGCTGCCCAGGCAATTTTTAATGTCCAGAGTGCTCACCTTCTCGAGCGCTGGCTTTTCAAATCCCACTTTCCGACCTTGTGTCACATTCTAGAGTGTGGGACGTAGATAAATAGCGGTCCTTTGGCTAAGATCAAAGTGTAGTATCTGTTCCGATGGATATTGCACGCTTGTCCTGTGCAGTTCTAGGAGGTGACCCTCCCAGGCTTCGCCTCTCCTCTTTGGGGAGGAGTAAGTTTATTGCTTACTGTCTGAGGCGCCCCTACCGGGGAATGCCGACGGGGCTGCCCAGGCAATTTTTAAATGTCCAGAGTGCTCACCTCTTGAGCGCTGGCTTTTAACCCTACTTGCTCGACCCGAGCTTGGGTCACATCTTACTTGTGGGAGTAAGATAAAACTGGCCTTGTGCCTAACTCCTAGCGAAGGAGTAAATAAATATTGGGCTGCTGACCATCCAATCTTGGCCTTTTGGCTAAGATCAAAGTGTAGTATCTGTTCCGATGGATACTGCACGCCTGTCCTGTGCAGTTCTAGGAGGTCCACCCTCCCAGGCTTTGCCTCCCCTCTTTGGGAAGAAGTAAGATAATTGCTTACTGCCTGGGGCGCCCCTACCGGGAATGCCGACGGGGCTGCCCAGGCAATTTTTAATGGCCAGAGTGCTCACCTTCTCGGGCGCTGGCTTTTCAAACCCCACTTTCCCGACCCGACCTTGGGTCACATCTTACTTGTGGGAGTAAGATAAAACTGGCCTTGTGCCTAACTCCTGGGGAGGAGTAAATAAGACCATCCAATCATCTCATCACACACAATGGTCGACCTACCGCCGAAACTACTCTCTTCCAACCGATCAAATTCTGCTTTTACACTGCCAGCATTTGAGCTTTCCTTTCTCCTACTACTACGTTTCTACTTGACAAAGTTTCGTAAATAAAACGAGACATGTGCTCCAGTGTTGGGATCGACGAAATTTTGCTATGAAAAAAATAGGAAAATTGAGGTGGTTTTAATTAGCATAAGCTCTCCATTTGTCAGAATAGATTACTCTGCCTTCAGCGACTTCTCGCTGAATAATTGGCTGAAGTGGCTCACTGTCTCTTCTTTGAGCGTTAGGGTAAGAGTTAGAGGTTAGGTTTTCAGGCTCTCTAACCACACATTCTTTCGAAACCAATTAGGTGAAGTGATATCCTTTCTCTTATATCGTGTTGATTTCAACGAGGTGTAGATCGCATAACAAAGTAGATTCATGAATCGTAGATTTCAATGTAAGTGTAGATATCATACCAAAGTAGATCCATGATACGTAGATTGCAATGTAAGTGTAGATATCATGCCAAAGTAGATTCATAAATCGTAGATTTCAATGTAAGTGTAGATATCATACCAAAGTAGATCCATGATACGTAGATTGCAATGTAAGTGTAGATATCATGCCAAAGTAGATTCAGGGTACGTATATTGCAATGTAAGTGTCGATATCATACCAAAGTAGATTCAGGGTACGTAGATTTCAATGTAAGTGTAGATATCATACCAAAGTAGATTCAGGGTACGTAGATTGCAATGTAAGTGTAGATATCATGCCAAAGTAGATTCATGATACGTAGATGTCAATGTAAGTGTAGATATCATACCAAAGTAGATTCATAATACGTAGATTGCAATGTAAGTGTAGATATCATACCAAAGTAGATTCAGGGTACGTAGATTGCAATGTAAGTGTAGATATCATACCAAAGTAGATTCATGATACGTAGATGTCAATGTAAGTGTAGATATCATGCCAAAGTAGATTCAGGGTACGTATATTGCAATGTAAGTGTAGATATCATACCAAAGTAGATTCATGAATCGTAGATTTCAATGTAAGTGTAGATATCATACCAAAGTAGATCCATGATGCGTAGATAACAAGCCAAAGCATCACACACTTTTTTTAAACACTAGTCTCCAATCGTATTACATAAAAAGCACCGCTACTGAACAGCAAGTGGTTATTTATTATCTAACTATTTCAGCGTAGCCTTGGAAATCCAACAACTGCGCTTTTATTATATAAAAAACATGGCTGACGAAAAGAAGAATAAGAATGTAATTCTTTCACTTTTATCCCAGTTTTATTGATTTTCTGGGTTTTAAAAAGACGAGACTGCTGAGATTTCTATCGACTATTTCGATAAAAACCAGGGCCATCCCTATAACAGGCCGAGAGATCTGACATTTGCGTCGCTTACTGGAGGCAAGATTTCTAGTCAGTCAGCAGCTTAGAAAACATTGAAGAAGCTTTACATTATTAGCGTTCGAAGAATTTCTAAACCAGATGAAATTCAGATTTTTAACAACTCAGACGAAACAACGTCTTCAACAAATTATAGCGCGTTTCAACATGTTTTTTTAACTAAAAATGTTTTATAACTACAATTGGTTTTCAACAACATGTTTTTTTTAACTAAAAATGTTTTATAACTAAAATGCTTTTCAACAACATGTTTTTTTAACTAAAATGTTTTATAACTAAAATGGTTTTCAACAACATGTTTTTTTAACTAAAAATGTTTGATAACTAAAATGGTTTTCAACAACATGTTTTTTTAACTAAAATGTTTTAACTGGTATTTCTAAAAATAAAAAAAAAAATCCCTCAACATGAAAAGAACACCTTTAGGCATAAGGGAAATATTTATCAGCATTCTGACTTCCTGTTAAGAAATAACTTGGGCAAATACGGTGTACGATGGAAATCCGTTCCCTTTGTATTTTGGTCAACAAATAACAATATCAAAAATGTTTTGTCATTGTGAATTTAGAATTGTATTTTTATTATAATTTTTTAACAAATAATTTATAACATTGTTTTATCAAAAAAAATTTTTATGAAAATATATTAAAAAATGTTTGTTGTTTCATGAAAATACTTTTTAACAAATAGTGTATATTGTTTTTACAAAAATAAATGATTAAATATTTTTTAGATATATTGAAATCTTTTTGTTTTTTCTATTTATTAAAATATATTGTTTGAAAATATTTTTATATTACTTTTAAAAGAATAGTTTAAACTACTTCTTTAGCCTGGGACATCTCTGACACATTTGGTTATTTGCAATTAGTTTATATCGTGCCAATCATTGCACTGTTTTGAACTTGTCATCAGTTTCCTTAATTAATAATTGTAATGAAATATTAAGAAAACACACTTCAGCTAATTCGATTAATTACTTCGTTTACAATTTTATCCACATTTTTTGCTTTTAACTTGCGCGTAGAAGGTTGAAGTAAAATAAAGGAAACAGGTTTACAGACGTCACCGTTTGCTGCTGAACTGCTTCTAAACAGGAAGTCCCTTATGCCAACATTTAAAAAGATTTTGACATGAACATTTTATTAAATATACGAGGCCTGTCTAAAATGTATCCGACCTTAGGCCAGAAAAATATTTCAAATACGTGACAGGGTTGGAACCCTAATCCCTTTTAAAGAAGGCTTCGTTTGCTTGCACACACTTAGCCCACCGATCCATCCACTGCCGGAAACACCTCTAGAAGTCTTCTTTTAGAATAGTGTTCATCTCCGCCGTGGCGTTAAATTCAGCAGGTGTTTGGAGAAGAGACGATGGGTGTAACACAAATTAAGGAGTGGTTCAACCGATTCAAAAATGGCTGCACATCAGCAGAGAGTGACCAACGTTCTGGCAGCCCCTAAACTGCTCGGGGTGCAGCTGTTGTTCAAAGGGTGCGAAAAAAGAGATAATGCGGAACGCGACGATGGAGATGAACACCATTTCAAAAGAAGACTTTCAGAGGTATTTCCGGCAGTGGATGGATCGGTGGGCTAAGTGTGTGCAAGCAGAAGGGGCTTTACTTTGAAAGGGATCAGAGTCCTAACCCCGTCATGTATTTAAAATATTTTTTCTGGTCTAAGGTTAAATACGTTTTAGACAGGTCTCGTATAAAACTAGCAAATTGGGTTCAAGAAATTAAAACAAAACTAAATTTAACGCTCGTTGTATTCATCCATTTGCATAGTTTACCGTTAAACTACAGTTACAATCAGACTTTGATGTAAAGTTTAGTAATATTAAACCAAAATTGTCACCTTCTTCTTCCGTAAAACTAATTCTCATTGTCAGTTAAATATTCTTTAAATCAATAAACGACAGCGCTTGTGTCAAAAATGTTGTAAATGCAAGAGTTGGCATAACTAGGTTTGACTTAGAAAATAAGCATATTTTGAAGAGACAATTTGGGACGCTGAAACGTATGCAATTTATGTGACGAACGAATACAAGAATACGTCGATTGAAAATATATTTATCTTTAATAATTAAAAACATCATCATTTTTAAAGATGTAAAACTTTTTTATATTAATAATGCATGAAGACTTCGATTGAACGTATCTTTATTTTTAATAATTAAAAACATCATCATTTTTATATTAAAAAACAGTCACACGTAATTGCCTAAAAAATTAGAAACCCCTTTCTAAAATAAATAAATTTGTAAACTGTCCTAGAACGCTAAAATAATTTGTAAATGCCAAGTCGACGGGTATTCACAGCAAGCGGCGAAGAGTGATCAACAACAACTACAACTCGTGTTGGATCTCGCAATGAAGCTAGTAGTACTGCTTGTTATTAAATTAACTCAGAATGCCCAGCCTTAGTAAAGGGGGATATATAATAAAAAAAATTTATAGATAAATATTAATTATTTATTACCTACAGGCATCGATGTTTCATGCTCACACAATCCCGATGGTATATATATATATATATATATATATATATATATATATATATATATATATATATATATATATATATATATATATATAAGTTATGAGGTTGAAAAAGACTTGATATACATTCGGATTGTACACATTATAAGTTATTTCGACCTTAACTAGGTCTCCTCGGATGTGTTTCCAACCACAATTCAATTGTGGTTGGAAACACATCCGAGGAGACCTAGTTAAGGTCGAAATAACTTATAATGTGTACAATTCAATTGTGGTTGGAAACAGATCCGAAGAAACCTAGTTACGGTTGAAATAACTTATAATGTGTACAATCCGAATGTATATCTAGTCTTTTTCAACCTCATAACTTATTCATGCTCTGTTTGAACGGACATAGAGCTCTCTGATTCGAATTCCTATCAAAAATAATCGAACCTGAAATATATATATATATATATATATATATATATATATATATAAATATTTTGTAATTTAATATAAATATGATCATTTTAATAAAAAAAAATAAAGATACGTGTAAAAATAATTAACGTACTTATTAAAATAATTAATATGTTCAACAGTAGTATTGTTATATACATTCTTCTAATAAATTGCGTACGTTTTTTCTGCCCCAAATTGTCTCTTCAATATATGCTTATTTTCATAGTCAAACCTAGTTATCTCCCCTGAATATACTACCCTTTTTACGTCTAAACTAGGGGCGGGCAACCCTTTCAGAGTGAGGGCCGGATGAGACTTTTGGAAGGAGATCGCGGACCGGAGTGAAAAACGAAATCTCAGAATTACTATATTTTGTTTACATGAATAAATTGTACAAAAATTGCATTGAACACTCTACAAATCTGATATTTTTTCTCAAGAGACTTCTGTATGTGATGTTATAAAAGGCGCCGTCGAAGAGCCATTTTGGAATTATAAAAAATAATGACGGGGGAAGTAGCAAGTTGATCCAGCATTCGTATTGACACACCTCACATAAGTTCTCTGTTTTATGTCCTTTCCTCGTCTCTCGTTTCCTCTTTGCCTCTCTCTTTCTCTTTTTCTATTTTTATCTCACGCCAAGGATTTGAAATTAATAGTTAAAGAAAAATTAAATATACATGCATCATCGCTCGCTGATATTTATACATTTTCATCCCACTGTAAATCTTAATTGAAACCTACTTTTACATCTATGTCACAAAATGATATGAGTTTTACTGGGACCAGATTGCAATAATAAAGCATAGCAGGGTGGCGGGCCGGATGCTAAACCTTCGCAGGCCGGATGTGGCCCGCGGGCCGGAGGTTGCCCGCCCCCCGTCTAAACGAACAAGCCTCTTCTTTATTTAATGTAAAAATGTAGCAATTTATATCTTATTTTAAATAATAAATATTCTCTTTTCTTTCTTCTTACCATGAAAAATAATTGTCAGCTAAATATTTTCGTTTAAATGAATAAAACTAAAGTTTTTACGGTTATATTTAATTTATTGTTACAATTTAAATCGTTTTTAGAATAAATATAGTTTGTTATCTTAGCGTAAAAATAATTGTCAGTTAAATATTTTTAGATAAATAAATTTTTGGCGATCGGGCGATTCCATCTTTTAAAAAAAGGGCGGTTGATAATAACATACGTACGAACATGATATTTCGTTACGTATTATTAAAACAGTATGAACTACTATTTTAATGTATTTAAAAAAAATTAATAATGGCGAAAAAATAGTTTTCAACAACTTGCAATCTATTTCTAAATTACAAGTAAAACGTCAAATTGACATTTTTCATACCTTTCCCTTTTTTTACGACAACATCTAAAAGATAAATAAATATGTCTCAATAAAATCCGATTTAAACCCTAACAATAAACACTAACCCTAACACAAACACTAACCCTAACCCTAACCCTAACGCTAATCCTAACACTAGCCCTAACCCTAACACTAACCCTAACACTAACACTAACCCTAACACTAGCCCTAACCCTAACACTAACACTAACACTAACCCTAACACTAACCCTAACCCTAACCCTAACCCTAACTCTGACACTAACCCTAACCCTAAACCTAACCCTAACCCTAACACTAACCCTGACCCTAACACTAACCCTAACCCTAACCCTAACAGTAACCCTAACCCTAACACTAACCCTGACCCTAACACTAACCCTAACTCTAACAGTAACCCTGACCCTAACACTAACCCACACAATAACCCTAAACCTAACACTAACCCTAACCCTAACACTAACACTAACACTAACCCTGACCCTAACACTAACCCTGACCCTAACACTAACCCTAACACTAACCCTGACCCTAACACTAACCCTAACCCTATACCTACAAACTCAAACCTGATATAATACAGGATCTTAAAGAAATGTGATAGGTTAGAATCCCTTTTCAGAATGAAATGTTCTAAGAACGATGAAAGTGAAGTGTTAGCAAGTAAAACATTTTAAATGATAAATCTCTCGGTCCATTATAGAGATAACTTTGGTTTGTATCGAAATATTCGATAGGAATCTCAGGAGTCTCGTGATTCTAAAACCCAGAAAATCGATAAATCTTGGAGAGAAATTAAAGAATTATATCCTTTTTTTTCTTTTCCTATCGTCAGCGTTTTTTATATAATTAAAGGGCGGTTGTGCAATTCACAAAGCTACGATTTGTTAGGTAAGAACACGATGTAAGAATAAGGGTAATTCTTAAATAGTTCAAGATTAAGTATTGTTACTCTCTAGGCCTGTTATAAGAATAGCCTTTATACAAACCTATTAATAAAAAAGTTAATAGTCGATTTTTTTTATAATCACGAAATTAAATTAATAACACAACAAAGGATAGCAGAAAACTTTGAGAAACATCTCCAAATCCATCCTTTCCTATTAATGGTATTATCAATCAAAACGTTCGAACGAAAGCAGAAATTGCTTAATTGAATTTTCGCAGTGTTTCTAAGCAAATGAATGCGAGATTAAATACAAGCGGAGATTTTAATCATTGTTTGGTTCCTTACATTTGGACGTGAACGTTTTTTAAATCTATTTTCAGTCTTTTCTTTTCTTTTCTTTCAGTTAATGTGTTAGCGTTGTCACGTCACGCTCATTCTATTAGATAATACTGAGTCAGCATCCCTGAAATGTAAACCATATATATTTCTAATTCAAACTAAAATTATATAAAATTGAAATTTATCTTACCCATGTTTCAAATTCAGCGTTTAAAATGTTAAAAAACATTCTCGATAGTTTGTTATGTCTTCAGTTAATAGAGATTTCCGATTTTATATTAAGCAACTTTTCTGTCACTAAATCTATTCTGTAGCCTCTAAAATGCTACACATGGAATCATAAAAGCTGACACACCTGCCCCTAACGCACGAAATCTAAAGTATGTGAGACACATTCACCCAACTTCTTAACACACCACTGAGCACATTCTTTTCAGACATTCTTGGACCTATGTAGTCATTTTAAGAAGCACAATCTAACTGGGATCGACCTTTTTATGTTCGCATTAAATGAATTTTGTTTCAAACATATCGCTTTCGTGTTATCCTTTGCTTCGTGTATTTGCTTGTACGATAGAAATGCTGCCCAAGCATCCACAAAACTCCACATGTCTTTTAATTCCTTTTTCACTATCTCTCTCCTCTCTCGCTCTCGCCCACGATCTCTCTCTCTCTCTCTCTCTCTCTCTCTCTCTCTCTCTCACGCTATTACGGCTTTCTTTATTTTGCCCTTTTTATTAGATTTCTTTCTGAATCCCCCTTTCTCTCTCAATCTCTTAATCCCTTTCTTGTCAATCGTGGATCTTCTCGTTCCATTTTCGAACCTTTTTCTACCATTGTTTTTCTTTCTTTTCTCCACCTTTTCCTCACAATCCTTTGTTTCTCTAGTTCACGCTGTATGTGTCTCTGTATCTATCTATCTCTCTATCTCTCTATCTATTTCTGAATCGCGCTCTCTTCCTATCTCTGTATCTATTTGTAAATATATCTGTCTGTCTGTCTGTATGTCCGTCCGTCTTTCTTTCCCTGTCTCTCTGTCTGTCTGTCTCTCTGTGCCTCTCTTTCTTTCTCTCTCTCTCTCTCTCTCTCTCTCTCTCTATATATATATATATATATATATATATATATATATATCTTATATGTATGTATATATAGATATCTATCTTATAGTATATGTATATATATCTATCTTATAGTATAGGTATATATATATCTTTTATATTATAGGTATATATATATATATCTTATATTATATATATATATATATATATATATCTTATAGTATATGTATATATATATCTTATATTATATGTATATATATATATATATCTTATATTATATGTATATATATATATATCTTATATTATATATATATATCTTATATTATATATATATATCTTATAGTATATGTATATATATATCTTATATTATATGTATATATATATATATCTTATATTATATATATATATATACATATATTATATTATATGTATATATATATATCTTATATTATATATATATATATATATATATCTTATATTATATATATATATATATATATATATATATATATATATCTTTCTCTCTTATATTACAACTCGTTTCTCGCTTCTTTTCCTCCATTCAGTTTTCTCTTTATTTACATTCCTTGTTTTCTTTCCCATTGCAGGAGACGACCACTTCACTTCACGCCAATTAAAGTAATTAAAAAATTGTTAATGAGAAATCTCGATATAAAAAATTGCCGAAACGTAAGATGACAGAGGTCGAATCGTTAACTTTAGAAAATGGTGCCGATTTACAACTTCGTGAGAGACACGAAGAATCAAAGATTTGTCTTTGTTCCATTTCTCTTCCGAATCCCATGTCACTGTCAAAAATGATCAGATTCTTCGTCATGGCTCATTTTAGTTACAGCTTAGTTATAATGTATTGTTTTTTAAAACAATCTTCATGAGAAAACTCATCTATTTAAATGAATAAATGCGAAGATTAGGCATGATGGTCGCTACACTCCCACCTGATCTCTTGATCACACATTATGCAGGGTGGTAGTCGCTTTTTGGTCCGTACGCGTCTTCGAAGTGGAACCGGAACCTCAGTTTCTTCTTCCAAAGACTGTGATGTACAGAGATCCTTGTGATGGACATTTTACGTACGCGTTACCACCTTGAAACTATTGACAGGCGAGAGAGTGGATGGCTTCTGAAGAAGCTGGCCGTTCTGTTTGGAAGATTGCCTTAAAAGACCTTCATATACGCATACATGGCCTGACTCCCAGTTCGAGTGAAGCAACTCCTAGACAAGGGGCACCCACAAGCATTGAGGGGACGTCGAGTGAACAGTAACTTGCTCTTGATCACACATGATACAGCCAAGTGCTGACTGTAAATGGGTGGCGTCGGTGATCCTCATGAAAATGGAGCCGTGAATTCGTCTGAAACTTCATCGTACGATTTGAAAGCCGAAAATTCGTCGGACAATTGTCAGTCAGAAACTGAGGTGTACCTTTCATGTTGAAGTAGCGCCCGGACTTAAAGGTCACCACCAACCTTCATCATATGTGATCAAGAGATCAGTGTGGGTGTAGCAGTCATCATGCGAGTCCACAAGGAAAAAGGAGAGTATAAAGTGGACCTTGGGTTTACTTTTGGCAGCCTTATAACTCTCGCTTCTCTTATTTTGTCATTTGGTCCTGACATTTCATGAGCAGTGTTTCTGACAAAGTAGGAAGAACTGCTGTTTTGTGAGTCGGGATTTATCCATCTATCACTTATCGTTGGCTAATCTTTGACTTTGAAGTGGTAATTGTTTTTAGCTCCTTACATCAAGTGGCTCCATGCATTGTCTGGAGCGATCCCTCTCACACAAAAAAAGAGTGGGGGGTCACGTCGTGTGTCGTCCCTCAGGCATTGAACCCAGAACGTTACGCTGACAAGATAGAATCTTGTTTTCTTTTGTGCCATGAAGAGATTTCACTAATGTAAATGAACATGGTTTTGTATGGGCGAATACTCGTTGATATAGAAAAAATAAACATATCCCCCCAAAACAGTTCGAAAACTTGCCGGCTCGGTTCAACTTCTGTTGCTGCGAGACTCTTAACTGGAAGATTACAGTCGAGGATACGTCCTCAACAATCAGTTCTGCAGAAACTGAGCCATTTCGGAAGTTTTTTTTATCTGTCAGATAATGGGCTCTGGGTAGTCCTAGGAGGATTACCTTCCTACGCCGTGCTTTCCATCTTTGAGAAGGAGTTTTTTTTTAAATTTTTATTGATAACTGACTGAGGCGCCCGACCGGAAAATGCCGATAGTGCTGGCCAGGCAATTTTTAATAGGCCAGAGTGGCCCTTATTTAGGAGCGCTGGCTTGATTCTCTCCACCTTCCGGCACACATTCCTGCGGTGGGAAGGAAAATACCCAGTGCGAAAACTTGACGCTGCGACTTTGGACCACGTTGAGTGTTCAGAGAGAGAGAGAGAGAGAGAGAGAGAGAGAGAGAGAGAGATGGAGAGAGAGTGTTAATTCAGCTTTGCACAATAGACGCGCTATCTTATTATATATATATACTGCTTATGTATGTACGATATCAGTCGAAACGTTAACTAATTTGCATATTGGATTTGAAAAAAGACAGTTTATTAATTAACTTTTACTTGTTATTGTGTTTTTAATTTAATGATGTATTTGTTATATTAAAATATAACAAATAGTTTTGTGTCGCAATATTGTTTTATTTCCGAGATCAATATTTGGCATTTCTGTTCAAATGTTCCTTTTCTTAGAGGAATCGACTTGATTTTCAACAAGTTGCGATCTATTTCTAAATTACGAGATAAAAAGACAAATTGATTTCTTCTTTCATTTCCTTTCTTTACAGTCACATCGAGAAGATAAATTTGTCTCGACATTACCAAAATGTTAATGTTTATCTATCTAAATGAGAAAGATTTTTAAAAAACCTTTTATTCACACCAAACAAGCACATTGCCACTGAGATGCAAAGGGCTACTGTGAATTAGGGGCCAGATTAATAGTGGGGCATCTTAAGTAAGGAAATTTGCCGCGAGAGATTTGTTCCCATCACATATACATTTCTCCATGTTGGTACAGTTAGGGAAACAGGGGGCAGGGAGAGAAATTCCAAAGACTAGCAGTTCGAAGAAAAAAGGTATTAGAGTAGAAAGCCTTCCGGCATCTTGGTACCTCTACAGTGAAGGGGTGGGATTTTGCTCATTGTCGGGTCGGTTTGGGGTATTTACGTTGAGAGGGCACCAGTACAGAAAGTTCATCGGAGCACATTCCATTGAATTACCCGTAAAACAAGCACAGGGATGCAACATTGCGGCAATGCGACGGGGGCTGGAGCTGGATATATAATGTGGGACCTATTAGATCAGAAACTCATTTTTGGACCCTGTCTAAGAGGGAACAGCTAGTAGTGGGCGCACCAGTCCAGATGTGGCAAAATACCTCTATGATTTATAGATATATAGGACACTGCCAGGTGTAAGAAGTTTTCTAGCACGGTAGAGGGAGCCCACCTTCTTTGCAGCAGACTTGGCAATGTCTTCTATGTATTCATTCCAATTTATGTTACCTTTGAATGTTAGTCCGAGGGTGTTACTAGCCATGTTAATCGGTGGTTGAAAATGTTTCTTATAATTGTTAAGGGAAAGGATCTTTGTCTTAGTAGCATTAAATGTTACCATCTATTTATGTCACCATTCCATATCGAAATATTCAGCCATTGCCTTAGCTTTGTGTTCGGTTTGCCCACATATCGAGAATAGAGCATGGTGTAATCAACAAATATACCCATCTCGGACACGATTGCATCAGGGAGGTCGTTATGAAAATCAGGAATAATAAAGGTCCAAGGATCAACCCATGAGGCAAACCCGCATTAATGTCATGTTGTTTACATGTAAGGCCACCGAGGAACACCGAAATCATTCTTTTGGCTAAGAAAGGATCTGATTATATAAATCATTTGTCCAGTAATACCGTACGAATTTCTTTTCATTAGAAGACCGTAATGCCAGACTTTTTCACATGCTTTGGATATATCAAACGCTACCCCCCCCCTCGCTTCATCAGCGTTGCCCAGTGTATATTATATGCGTTCAGAGATATAATATCTGCAGTAAAACGGGTTTGTTTCAATCAATACTTTTGGTCAGAAAAATGTTTAGCATTAACGAGGTTGTGGACTATCGCTGGATTGATTAACAATTCAAATATTTTAGCGGAGAGCGGAAGGAGACTAATGTTGCGATAATTTTGTGGGTCATATATCTCCGATATTTGTTAAATATTAGCAATATGTATTAGGAATCAATTAAAAATATTCTCCACATTTCAGTTTCTTCCTAATATTTTAATAGTTTTTATGGAGTATAATACAAGAATAACCCCCGTTTGAAAATGCAGATATTTCAGATCTGCATTAAATTTGATCCATAGACATTAGACCTTAATTAAGCAAGATTCCATGAATTTCATTTTCTTCTTAAGTTCTCTTAAGCTTAAGCCTTAAGTTTTAGACATTTTCCAGCGTAAAAATTATGTAATGGATTTTGATAAAAATTGGAATAAGGTTTGATATCATCATATCTTGATTTGTATCTTAGTAAGGGGACATAAAAGTGGTGAGAAGTTCAGGTAATTAATTTCACCCGTTCTGGGACAGGAATTTTTCAGGTATATATATATATATATATATATATATATATATATATATATATATATATATATATATATATATATATACTATAGACTCGTAAGTTGTTTTTTGCCGTTATACTTTATTTTTATATCTTTTATATATTTTCAAAGCAGAATTTTTTACTCGCAGTGATGTTATTGCGGTAATAGTCCACTGAGGAGAAGATTTTCTTTGAAAATCTATGGATTAAAGAATTTACAGTACTTTTTCTTAAACCTCTATATGTAATAAATTTTTATAAATTTCTCATTTTATTTTTTCACTTAATCTATTATATATATATATATATATATATATATATATATATATATATATATATATATATATATATATATAAATTTATATATATATATATGAGAGAGAGCGAAAGGGGTAAACTGATGGATAGCTTGCTCGATATATACATAGATAAATATCTGGCTAGCTCCAAAATGATTCAGTCTGCGAAAGTTGCCTGATGATTGTACCGTCTAAATACCAGTCGAGAATACGTTCTCGACAATCAGTCCGACAGAGACGGGTCATTTCGGTTGCCTTTATCTGTCGTATTAAGGTATTATGTATTGGGTAGTCCTAGGGGGTCTACCCTTCGAGGTCTTGCCTTCACTCTTTTAAAGGAGTTGGGTTATTGCCAATTGCCTGAGGCACCCCTATCGGGAAATACCGACGGGGCTGCCCAGGATAAATTTAGAGGCCAGCCTTTCTCTTCCGCTGGGGCACTGGCCTTTTCTCACACTTTTTGGCCTTGTGCCACACTTTCATGCCGTGGGAAGGGAGTAAATAAAGCGTGAGAGAGAGAGAAAGAGAGAAAGAGAAAGAGAAAGAGAAAGAGAGAAAAAGAAATGCTAATCTCAATACCATAAATATACTCCTACATAAGTATATGTTCTTACATCGATTTCTGAGTTATGGAGCATATCTTTTGAGGCAAGCATTGATTTAATCACGGAACCCGTGGCGTTTGTGTACGTGGGTCCTCTCTTTAAAGACACGACGGGAAATTACTTCGCGCTTGTCATCGAATGTGCGAACGAACACTTGTGCGAAGTATCCAATCGGCGCGAAAGAGACGCATACCCTTTGCATTGATTAGCCGCGAAAACTGATCCGACATTGCCGCCCTAACTCTAGTCCAATGGCGAGAGACTGGATGAGAAAAAGCGGCGGTGGAGAGGTTTCGCCTTGAAATTAGTCGGCACTTTTTTTGTTCTATGATCAAATTAACGTAAGTGAATGGGAGCTAGAAAGTCGTGATTTATCGAAAAAGATGACGTCATGAACATATGGCTACAAACTATGCAAAACATTAAATAAATATTTATTGACTTCATGCCACAACTATTACCGGCCGGTTCGTTGCATCGTGAGATACTTATAAATAGTTTCCAGTTAATCGCTCGCCGTGGCGTGCTGTCGTCGATTCAGGGGCAGCGCGCTCAGATACACGTCTTCTCTCGTTGAAAGCTCGCCAGCTAAGAGCGAGGAAACGCCCGAAAATCATGTGGTTTGCGCATCTTCCGCTTAGTACAACCCCTTCCGCCCCCCCATTCGTGTTACTCTTCAACACGTCGTTCGAAAATTACGAGATATTACACAATTTTTCTGCAGAAAAGCTCGATTTCTGTTGACCAATTCCGGGGATTTTGGCAGAGCATTGTCATAGATCCGTTCCAGCTATTCGTAGAGCAGGTTGATATCGATTATCTTACTGTCCGAAACGAACTGCTGGTGAATTATCCCCTTGGTATAATCACGTTGACGCACCGGTACTCGTTAGAACACCGAAGTTAAGCGACATTGAGTCTGGTCAGTACCAGATGGGTGACCATTTTTGAATACTAGCCGCTGTATTCAACTCTGGTGATCGGGATATGCATAAGGCTGGGGACCGTATATGAATTTCATATTCGTTTGAAACTCCCTTCTTCGGTGGAAGTAGGCTCAGCCCATCCAGGGCGAATTGCATACCAGGAATTCTCCCCTCAAACAACCTATCACGTATGCAAATAAAAATTATATCAAATACATTTTAAGCAATAATTAAAAACCACAATCAATACCGGTTACCACATAAATACCACTCCTGGAATCGTTATTAAAATTCACACTCCTTTCTGCAATCCAACTGTATTTATTCAGTCTATTCCTGATTTGTTATCCAAGTTTTAGTTATGGATGCCCAATAGTCTTTGTGTTATCACTGTTCAATGATATGCGAGGACACTTTGGTAATCGTATCATAAGTAGGATGTGTGATCCTGAATATACTTCACACTCGTTAGACCTTAACTATGCTGATTTTCGTCTGTGGGACTATCTCAAAGGTAGTGTCTGTGAGAAACAATCACCAGAATATTTTTGAATTAAACAAAGTCATTACCGCCAAAATTAGAGCAGTTCCAAAAGAAAAGAATATAATCGATATTGATCATGTTGCATTGACCGACTATAAACACATTATTGAACATGCGTGTTTGAAACCTGGTGAACTATTTAGCCATGAACTGACTTTTATTTGTACCAAATATAGTTCGATTCCAAGTAGGGTTTTGGAATTTTATTAACAATTACATTAAGGGCATTTTTTGACGATCACCTTGTATGGAGAGCAAAACGTAGACCTCGGTTTATTTTCGTCAGCCTTGTAACTCTCGCTTCCCTTATTTTTTCATGTAGTCCTTACATTCCATAAGCGATGTTTCTGACAAAGGGGTAAGAATTGCTGTTTTCTAGGTCGGAATCTATCCACCTAGTAGTTATCGTTGGCAAGTTTTTGACCTTGAAGAAATATTTTTATTTTATTTCTCCATACATCAAATGGCTTCATGCCTTGTCTGGGGCGATTTCTGTAAGAAAAATGTGACAAGCTGCCTGAGAGATAGAGTTTATATATAAGAGATGATTCAACATATCTAAAATATGATGCGTCCCTTATTTCGTGATGAAAAGATTTTCTTTTTCTTCTTCTTTAATGTGATTCGACTAAGCTTTTCTCTCTGTTTAAAATTAAGTAGAGAGTGGTAAAATATAATTCTACATATGTCATCGTTAATAAAAATTCACGACCCGTTCTGCAATCTAACCACAGGGTGATCGTTAGAAAAGCGAAGAAATTTGAAGAAGAGCTCGAATTCGATTTCTTCGTCAATCTAATCTTGATTTCATTAAAATCGGAGGATTAACCCCCAAAAAGCCCAGACTTAAATGTCATGGATTACTGAGTTTGGAGCTTGTTATTAGAAGAAACGGTGCTCGTATAATAAAAAGCCGAAAAAAAGTTTTTTGTCTTTTAGTGTTGGAGAGGTAAATAAGGGGCAGGTAACTCTTCACAACAGCTCTAGCTTTCGAACAATATTTTTCTAACCCTAAACCTAACCCTAACCCAAACCCTAAACCCTAAACCCTAAACCCTAACCCTAACCCTAACCCTAAACTCTAACCCTAACCCTAACCCTAACCCTAAACTCTAACCCTAACCCAAACCCTAACCCTAACCCTAAACTCTAACCCTAAACTCTAACCCTAGCCCTAACCCTAACCCTAAACCCTAACCCTAAACCCTAACCCTAACCCTTTTATGTCTAATCGACGTTCTCCTTGCACGGTAGCCACATGTGCAACGCCAATTAATGCCATCAGTTTTGATTACTGGAAAATCGTGTTTAAAATTCGTGGTTAGAGTTACCTGCCCCTTATTTACCTCTCCAACACTAAAAGACAAAAAAAACATTTTTTCGGCTTTTTATTTTACACGCACTGAAGAAACGATTAGCGACGCGACATCGACTCTATTGATGATTTGAAAACGTGCTTGGTAAGACCGTTGAATGATATCCCACAGTTTACTCTTCAATACGCTACAAGAGCTTGGATTTCTAGGTTAAGACGCTGCTATGAAGTTCACCGACGACATTTTGATCATCTGTGAGTGTATTATAATATTAGTCTTTGCAAAACTTTACAAAAGTGATCTTACTTTATTCCAGGACAAGAAGTACAATTTCAAACCAACACTAAATAAACAATCATGGCTGCCATTGTGAAGACAAACCAAAACAAGTCCAATTATTTATAAAACAATAATGTGAGAGAAAGAGAAGCAAAGAGACAGATACAGACATAAGTAGATAGAGAGGGGGAGAGAAAGAGAGAGAAGCAAAGAGACAGATACAGACATAGGTAGATAGAGAGGGGGAGAGAAAGAAAGAGAGAGTCAACAGATGACGATTAGAACGGAAGTGACGCCGCCGTTACTGACATAGCGTTGCCACGAACGATAGCCAGGGAGATGCGTTGGAACAACTAGGCTGACTCACGGAGCTCGTGCCTTACAAAAGTTATTCTTTGTAAAAATTAATTACCGTTTGATAAATTTCCGGCTTTTCTAGCGACCGCCCTGTATATTTGGTACAAATAAACTTCAGTCTCTGCTTGAATTGTCCACCAAGTTTCCGTAATGAAACATCCAACAGTCTTTGCTTTATCACCGTTCAATGATGATAAACACATCTGGACATTACGATCAATAACTCTGACAGATACCTTTCTTTACATTGCCAGCATAACGGCCCTTTTTAATTACGGAATAGTCTGGGGATTATTTTGGTATACATTATCTTTTAGCTAACCCCACAAATAAACTTCTGGGGTGTCATGGTCCGGTAAGTGTGAAATCTGTTCAAGATAACACATCCTACTGATAAAACAAAGTGCTAATCACATATTGGTTGTTATATTCACAACATTCCGGACTATCTAATCTCCGACCTTCGTTGGATATATATTTCCGAATATGGGAACTTGATAATCGAACTTAGCATACCCAGGGATTTTTTTTATATACTAATAAAAGTTATATAGTAATAAGTAATAATAACACGTATTTAGATAAGATACAGTTTCATACTTGAATTGTCCACATAGACCCATGGCTTAATGGTTAATAGCGTTAGTTATCAATCAGTTCTAAATGACACTCTCCTAAGGGTTGAAAGTCCAATTCTTTTTACATGCGATAACAAGTAAGAATAATATTACCCCTTCTACTGAAAGGCTGATAGAATAAGAATAATCTACCTCTATGGGTTAAATAAAGGATTCTGTTAGAGATTCTATACGGTTTCCCGAGTTCGACATTAAGTTTCTAAAGCTTGAAAATAAACACCTGAAGTAGGTCGACTGAAAGGTTGTAAAAATAATATCCAAGATGAGAACAGTAGTCCGAATAATCCAAATAATCCACATTATTAATCCTAATCTCGAAAATTCCGAAACACTACCCCATAATTATTGTTTTCCTACGAAATTGTCGACCAGAATAATTTAAACAATTTCAAATTAAAATTATTTAAAACCAAAAGAAAAATTCATGTTTTGTTTTTGTTTTGTTTTATTTTATTAACTAGCATAGTAACCCGGTGTTGCCCGGGTGTGAAGCATGGACAAAAGAATAGATGAGTTAAAAAGTGTGCGTACCATCTTTCTTTAAAATATTCTCTCGTTCTCACTCCTCTTTTATCTCTCTTCCCCCTCCCTCTATCTTCATCACTCCCTCTCTCGGTTTCTCTGACAACTGGAAAAAATCGTTGACGAAATACTACATAATAACATTAAATACACGCTCTAAATGTCGACCTCCCAACTAATTCTGTTCATCGTGACACCAGAAACAATAAATATTAAAATAAAAATGTGCCTATAAAGGGAAACGTATAAAGCAAAAAGAAATATATACAAAAGGTCTCATTATGTAAATACATTGAAGACGGGGGGGTTGTCTGACTTGCTATTTGCTTTTTCAATTGCCCTAAATACTTGAAACGGATTGGTTTGACAGGTTTTACTTTTGTGTGACGGGACGTATATAAATACACGCACACGCATACACACACACACACACATATATATAATATATATATATATATATATATATATATATATATATATATATATATATATATATATATATATATATATATATGGCATTGTTCCGGAATTTATTGAAAGTACGCAACTATTCATAATATATATATATATATATATATATATATATATATATATATATATATATATATATAATAAATATTTGTTATTGTTTATTATCTATGTACGTGTACGTTTCGTCCTTAATAATCGGGACTCATCAGCATAGAGATATGACTATTCACTACCGGTCATGCGATTCGAAACCCCGGATTACGAGTATTTTGGAACTCAAATCCCTACGCCTGAACTACTGGGCCTAGTTGAACAGCGAATAAACGGTGATAATTTTAACACTTTATGCGGCGGCTTGACGTCATAGAGCGTTCGACTGAAATGAAAAGAACGATGCATATATATATATATATATATATATATATATATATATATATATATATACACACATTGCTTTTTTATTATAGAGTTGATTCTTATTCTTTACTTACAAGGAGTTTTCATTCAAGTCATTACTAGTGATCGCTCATTATTATTTATTTGTTATACCTCTTTAGGCGTCTCCATTTTAAACTATCTTTTCAATTTAACCCTCAAGACAAGAGAACATTTACACAAGAGAATATCATCATACAAATCAAATTATGTAAAATATTTCATCCAATAGTCCCCAAAAATACCTTGGTAATTGATTTGTTTACCCTTATTTCTGAATTCCTTCAATTCTATCTTAAAATGTTATTTGACGATGCAGACAAATGGTACAGACATAAACCGGGGCCAGAAGTGAGAAATGAAGATAATGCCTTACTTTCAATCATCTCAGAACAAACGGACAAATTAATCCGAACACAAAGACCTTACGTGATGATGATCAACAAGATGGAAAAAATAAATAAACAAATAATAGATGTCGCCATCCCAGCAGGTCATAGTGTGAAGATCAAAGAAGGAACAAGCTAATACACAAATATATGGGATTTGCAGAGAAGTTGAAAGTAATATGGAAAGTGTAGATTTTTAAAAAAAACTTTAGCCGGACACACAGACACACACACACACACACACACACACACACAAAAGTGACAGTGTTCTATGATAAAGACATACAGGCGGGCAGATACATAAAAGACAAGGCCATCAAACCAGACATTGTCATCTGGAACAAACCAGAAAAAACTGCTCTCATCATTGATGTAACCGTCCCAAATGACTACGGCCTCAATAGAGCCGAACGGGAAAAAATAACAAAATACCAAGATCTCAAAAATGATCTAAAAATAACATGGTCCCTCGATGAAATAAACATCATACCGGTTGTAGTGGGGGCAACTGGTCTGGTGAAAAAAAATCTATGTAAATACTTAGAAACAATCCCCGGAAAACCAAATTGTAGGGAAGTACAGATAGCAGCCCTAAAAGGAACCACATCTATCCTTAAGAGAGTCCTCGGATATACATTTTACTCATAGGGAAATCAAGTGTTAGCCTCAAGGGTAGGCCCCTTGATCTCTTTAGATTAACTAAATTAAAATGAAAAAAAAAGTGAAAAACAAGACAAGGCCATCAAACCAGATATTGTCATCTGGAACAAACCAGAAAAAAACTGCTCTCATCATTGACGAACCGTCTCACACGACTATGGCCTCAATAGAGCCGAACGGGGGAAAATAACCAAATACCAAGACCTCAAAAAGAATTTTAAAATAACATGGTCCCTCGACGAAATAAACATTACACCGGTTGTAATAAGGGCAACTGGTCTAGTGAAAAGAAATCTAAGAAAATACTTAGACACAATCCCCGGTAGACCAAACTGTAGGGAAGTACAGATAGCAGCCCTAAAAGGGACAACATCTATCCTTAAGAGAGCCCTCGGATATAAGTTTTACTCATAGGAAATCAAGTGTTAGCCTCAAGAAGGGGTCGCTTGATCTCTTTAGATAAACTGAATTAAAATGATAAAAAACACAAGAGTTTGAATTACCTACTAGACACTATCCTCGAGTGTCATCGGTCTCTCTGTAAAAGGGTTTGTCAAGAAAATCTGGCATGAGAATACTTCACCCTACAAGTAAACCCTGACCAAATATTAAAAATACCATAGTATTCGAAGCCAAAATAAGATCCCCTAGCACGGCTATACTCTTGCTCATACAATGAATGGTGCACCTTCTCCTAGTGATGTTACCTCAAATACCAACACTGAATACTCCATCGGACTAGACGAATTCTTGTCCTGGAATGCGGTAAGACATAAAGACCACAAGAAAGTTATACTATAACATAGTTAACTGGTCAATTGGGGAGAGGAAAATTCATGTTCTTAACTTTTTTACTAACTCAACGTTTGAAAGGTAAAGGAAAACTTTAATGGAACATTCGTATAACCATGTATCTCATATAGAGATAAAGTGTTAGTCCCAGCAAGGGGTCCCTAGATTTCTGAGAACTTCGACTGAAGTAAAATGAAACAATAAACAAACTAGGTATTGTTATATGGAAGGAACCTGAACGATCTACTCTCATTATTGATGTAATCGTCCCGAATGACTCTGGCGTCAATAGATCCTAACGCTAAAATATCACCAACTATGAGGACCTCAAGAATGACTTACAAACAACATGGTCTCTGAGAGAAATAAAAATTATACCGGTTGCGGTAGGCATAATAGGTTTAATAAAAAAAATGTTTAAGTATATAGACACAATTTCTGAAAGAGCAAGCTATAGCGAAATACAGATAGCAGCCCTAAAAAGGACAACGTCTATCCTTAAAAGAGCCCTCGGATATAAATTGATATCATAACGAAATCAAGTTTTAGCTCCAGGAAGGAGCCCCTTTGTGGCAGTCAGTCACCGTTTATTAGTAGAAAGTGTTAAGACCAATTTCTATATATTATCCATGAAAAATGCCAGTATACTGAAATCATATGCCCTTAATAGGGTTAAGATGAACATTCATATACACTAAATGTACAAAAGCAAGGAAATTCCCAAATTTTTACACTTTTATTGTCATTAAGGGTATGCGAGCACAACAGGGCTATGTATTTTACTGGTAGGAATTTTTCTTCAGCGCACCTCACATACTTCATCAACTCATGCATAGAGATTTATACTGTAGTGATGTGATGATGAAATGGTTTGGTTGATATGTAGTCATACCCTTAATGACAATAAAAGTGTAAAAATTTGGGAATTTCCTTGCTTTTGTACATTTAGTGTATATGAATTTTCATCTTAACCCTATTAAGGGCATATGATTTCAGTATACTGACATTTATCATGGAATGTCACTACTTTTGTAAAGGCTATGCCTCAAGACAATGGTAATTTTTAAGTTTTTTTTTGAATTTTCTAGAAAACTAAGGTATATAGTAAACTGAAATTAAAATGCCATCAACCAGACCCTAGAACCTCTATCTCTGCCAAAAATCAGCTGAATCCATCAGATAGTTAATGAGATACAGGATGGCACATACGTACGTACGTACGTACGTACACACGGATAACACAAAATCACTCCTGACCTTTCTGGATCTCTGGGTTGCCTTGACTAATGATGCTGAAATTCTACATACTTATAGAACCTATCAAATGAAAATTGTGTGCAAAGTTTTAAATAATTTGGTTTATTGGTTTTTGAGTTATGACTGATCAAAGAAATGAGATTTCTAGCATAGGTCGTCTTTGAAGTCTATTAAGGGATAGAGCGCTATCGCTTTTATTAATAAGTAACGAAAACCGTGGCACGAAAGGAAAAACAAATTTTTTTATAACAACAACGACATGGTTTATTCAATTACCTATACCGTTTGGTATATGTGGAAGAAAGTTTGACAGTGTCCGAGTGAGGAAAGGAAAAATAAAAAGTTCTTTAAGCTGTCGAAAGTATGTCAGCAATTATCTTCAAACGAAGATAGTTGGTGCTTGAGCGTCAGTGGACATGGACAGGGGAGAGAAAGGGGATGTAAAGACATCCCCTTTCTCTCCCCTGTCCCTGTCCCTGTCCCTGTCGTTGTTTTCACGATTCTCTCTGCTTCTATTTATCTTCCTCCCACAAGGTAAGATGTGACACAAGGTCGGGAAAGTAGGAAAAAACCAGCGCTCGAGAATTTGAGCGCTCTGGCCATTTAAAAATTGCCTGGGCAGCCCCGTCGGCATTCCCCGGTAGGGGCGCCTCAGGCGATTAGCAATAAACTGACCCCTTCTCAAAGGGTGAGAAGGCAAAGCCTGGGAGGGTGCACCTCCTAGAACTGCACAGGACGGACAACCAATAGACCGGCGTAAATCTAGACCCGAAGGCCAGGACAATACAGGTTTATTAGGCGGGGTAAAAACCCCTGGCTGCTGACCGACAGTTATTCCCAAAGGATCTAAAGTAGTTTTTCAGGGTACAGATGAAATCAATGCGCCCTGCAATTAGATTGGTCAGTGTGTGACCAAAGTGCATAACAGGGTATTTTCTCCGAGAGAGAAAATAGGTCATTATTTATGACTGCTACGTCTTGATCTCTTCGAACAAACTGAAAGCAAAAATAAAAAACAAACAAACGCATTTCCTTTATATAATAGGAAAGCATGATTTTCTGTAGTAATTCTTTTGTATTTCTTCAGCTTCAGAGATGGCGGGAAAGTTGACACGTGGTCAACATGGCGGGAAACTTGACACGTGGTCAACGTGGGTTGACGTTTGCGGTTGTTGTGCAACTTCGCCGCCAAACTGCGGGGAAGGGGTGCACGAGTAACCGAATGAATAATCACGCGAAGATGTTAACTCCACATGAGGCGGCCATTTTTGTTTTTCACGATTAGCTTAGTCTTATTTTCGCAGCGGTTAAAAATCAAAATTTTCCAGTAAGAACGCGAGAGAAAGTGTGATGAAGATAGGGCGAGGGGAGAAAAATGAAGAATTGCGCTTTCTTGATATGTTTTTTTCTTTTTTCAGGACTTGTACTTTTAATAAATCTCTTAAAATTAAAAATCTAATATAAAATGTTTGATTTTATTATTTTATTTTTTTTTACTAAATTACAAAATAATTGACTGATCAAATGAAGGAACCGCCATCTCTGTAAAAAAATAATTAATGTTATTTATTTTCTTTTTTTCTTTTTCTAAATTCCACCCCGCCCCTCCCCTCCCATCCCCTTCCTCCCATCGAACTGAGAAAGAAAGAAAGTAGCTTATTCAAGCTAGAATCATTTTGGGAGACGTTGACACCCGGACTTAGAGTTATTGATAGGGTTTTTGAGTTGCTGAAAAACGTTTATTTTAAGAATCATAATTCAGTATACTTGCAAAATAAAAATTAAAAAAAAAGAAATCCGCAAAAATCAGAAAACAAATAAAAAACTCAATAAACCCGAAAATCGATCATTTTAATTACGAAGTAAAAAGGTAAGAAGAGAAAGAGGTAAGCGAAATGAATGGAGAAAGAAAGAGGGTAGACAATTTTGACTTGTCATCGCTACGAAAAACAGACAAAACTAGTTGTATAAAAAATGTCCGCCTCATATGGGAGCTAACATCTTCAATATAGCCATCGGTTCTATTGTGTTCCTTACACCCTAGAAACGAATATACATTTTGTTTTGGAATTTTTTAGATACGTATTGATGATTTGTATTATTTGAATTTTTCGGACTACTATTCTCACCCTTTCGACGTCGAGAACCATTTTTTGTAGATTATAGAGTCACCACGTACCAAGGCCAAACGCCACTCGAGGCTAACGGTTAATGGAATTGCAATTGGATGATCAACAATACCATGAGAGGTTTGAAAACGATGATTTGGCTGCATAAAAGTGTTTGTTGACATTGGATTTTAAGACGACCCTGCTGTAGTCTGAAGGTAAGCAGTCCTATGCTAACGTGTTGTACATGTGGAAAGTTCTTAGAAATAAACTCCGTTTATGGAAATTTCGTTTGGTTTTGGGTACAAAGAGAGCAAAAGTGAAGTTTTTTGAGGTCTTGGTAAAAAGACAAGTTCTTACTGTGAATGTGTTATAGGGGAACAAAGAGATTGGAGCTCAGTCGAGTTAATACCATGGAAATAACGATAGAGTAGAGAAAGACTAGTAACGTCTCTTCTACGGACTTTCGAACTGAACCCTTTATTTAATCCACACGGTAGATTGTCCTCGTTCTGTCAGCTTTGATATTATCGCATGTGGTAAGGCCTGTAACCCTCCCCTCCAGAAAACTGTCACTAAGAACTGTTATGTGCTATTTATCCGTTGCGCCATGGTTTCAGATAAAACTAATAACTATTATGAGAAAAGTAGTTCGAATAATCTAAAGGGCATATTGTACTACCCGTGACCCTTTCAGACAAAAATTAAAGTGTTGTGTGTTTGTTTGTTTGTTTTTTTGTAAAAAAGAGAAACACTCTACTTGATGACGGCTTCCGGTTTTCAAATCGGAAATTGACAAGCGGTGTTTATAAAAGAACAGTCCCTCATCATTTTCGAGCGATTTTGGCGGAATTTTTAAACATGCCAATTATAAAGAATAATAAAAAACTACATCAGACATATTTTAAAAATAAACCATTAAAAAAATATATTCAAAAATAAATTCAATTACAAAAAAGTTTGATTTGATTATTTGTAATAAAAAAATATATTTTTCAAATAATAAAACAGTTCGATTTTCTTATAATTTAAAAAAAAATGATGAAAATAAATTATTAATTCCCCCCCCCCCCCAAAAACAAAAAACAAAACAAAAACAACAAACTCCGACTTAAATTATAATGGGTAACAGTTTTTTTGATAAACACCGCTTTCCTATTTCCGATTTCAAAAGCAATTTTCAAAACCACGTAGATTGTTTCTCGTTTACCTTTTATTTTTGGTCCCCCGATTTATAAAATCGGGGGACTTATGTTTTGAGGCATGTCCGTCCGTCCGTCCGTCCGTCCGGATTTTCCTCCGCAATCATCCATTGAATTTCTCTGAAAAACGTTGTAACTTTGGTCAGGTTAGAACGTGAAATTCTCCGATTTTTGAAAAAAAATCTGGTTAGCCCCCCAGGGGATAAAAAGGCCCCGAAATGGCAAAAATGACATTTTTTGCCCCATAACTTGTCATCCATGTATTCAATTTCTCTGAAACTTGGCCAAAATGTGGAGGCAATTGTTCCTAATAGAAAATAAGTATCGCTGACCTTGGAAAAAATCTGGTTCGCGCCCCTAGGTGGTCAAAAGCCCCCAAAATGGCAAAAATTACCCTTTTCTGAAACTTGGCCAAAATGGCAATTATTCTGGATATAAAATGAGCATCCTTGACCTCAGAAAAATTCTGGTTCGCGCCCCCAGGGTGTCAAAGGGGGGTCAAAAATGCCCCAAATGTCCCAAATTTATTGCATTTTACACTCGCCACATCGAGTCACATACAGAGGAAATATCAAAAATATTATCCATGTATTCATCAACGTCTTCATACTCCATTACGTTGGAAAACTTGTTCCATTCTTTATCATATATATATATATATATATATATATATATATATATATTTGTAATCCACAGTAGACAGCCGTTGTGTCGTGTTACAACTCATCGGTATGGCTAGACGTAGCGAGCACATAAACCTCGGGATTCGAAACCTGGACTTTCGTCACTACCGAACGCGACAACTGGCGTCTGAGATTCTACCAACTGACCAATCGAGGTTGCTACTGCGAGCTGGAGAAATTATAACGTTTCTAAATGATTGATGGAAACCATCAGAGTTCTCCACTAATAAGAAAGTATATATATATATATATATATATATATATATATATATATATATATATATATATATATATATATATATATATATATATATGGTTATATTCTTTATTTATACAGACGTGTACATAATCTGCGCCGTTGGCATGTCGAACAGCTGTTAGAAACTGAGATCTCATCAAGTAGAATGGAAAAGGGAAATATCAGATTTTCATTCTGACTGATGAGATCTCAGTTTCTAACAGCTGTTGATCGATAACATCGACATGCGAGCGTCGCCGATTATGTATATGTCTGTATAAATACAAATAATCATATATATCATAAGCTTCATATGATATTGAGCACTCTTTATAAGCCCTGTTGAAAGTTAGGAATGAGTATATGTTATATATATATATATATATATATATATATATATATATATGCGTGCGTGCGTGCGTGCGTGTGTGTGAAGGATTCATTCCTAAACTAATAAACTGATCATAATGAATTACAGAATATATACTCTAGGTTGCATGGTAAGTAACGTGGGCGCATAAATTTTTTGTAAATTTTACCATTCAGGGGGAGGGGTCTCTTTCAAACACGCCCCCGCTCACATAATAAAACACTTTTTAAATTATCCAGACAGAACTAATGTATCATAGAAAAGAATTTCTCTACATCAAATTTTGAGATATATTATGTGATAACCGGCGTGCGTGATCGTCAATAATATGTACATGTGGAGTAAACTCCTTAACTGATGAACTTATTATTAATTATGGGATACGTATTCCAGGCAGCATGGTGAGTAAGGTGGGCACATCATGTTCTTGTAAACATTACATATATATATATATATATATATATATATATATATATATATATATATATATATATATGTATGTATACATATGTAAATTAATAGATATATAACTAATAATAAAACTATAAATACGGCTCTTAGTAACAATAAGACACAGCGTCCTAAAGACGGTCGAGAGACCGAAAGCGCTAGAGAAATGGCCCACGATACAACGTTATGTGCCATACTCAACCAATGAACACCAGAAAACCGACGAATCGTTCGCCGCGTCGAGAAATTAACAAGAAAGATAGTGAAGAGAGAAAACTCCGTGGTCTTAAATGACACTTGTATAAGAAATGACTTGCTGCCGATATATATATATATATATATATATATATATATATATATATATATATATATATATATATATATATATATATATATATATATATATATATATATATATATATATATATATATATATTCGTGCGAACCACAGCAAAGGATAATTTTTCCGACATTTTTCAGGGATGGGGTTATACTCGCGTATATATATATATATATATATATATATATATTAATATTTTTTAATGTTTTTTATTTTGATCTTGATTTTAACATTTTGATTCTTAACGGTCCCAAATTTTGAAATTTAAAAGTTCTTTTCTTTTTTTCTCCATTTCATTCTTTCCAAATATGATCTACGGTTAAGATCGGATTCTAACTCTGCCTGATGAGATCTCAGTTTATAATAACTGTTGATCGATAACATCGACATGCCAGTATCGCAGATTTTGTACATGTCTGTATAAATAAAAATAATCATATATAAAAGCTCTATTTGATATTGAGCACTTTTTTATAAACCAGGTTGAAATTCTTTGGATTACTACCCTGTGGATGTTTTACCTGGATTATTATTATTATTATTATTATTATCATCATCATATATATATATATATATATATATATATATATATATATATATATATATATATATATATATATATATATATAATGTATTTTTATGTAATTATTTTTATTGGTGATTGCAGCGTTCGTTGTTTTTTTGCTTACTATTATTTCGATTGTCTCATTTCCTAAGTGATTAAGATGCAGAAAATTGCATTATTAGTCGCCCGTAACTTTATAGGTCGTATTTTTCGTTAATATATGTACTTTTATTTATTTTATACGTACATAAAAGTAATCTATGGACACGTATTCCTGGCTCACAGCCGTCATCAGCATGGCTAACTTACACAGAGATCGAATCTGTCTAGAAATATGTACGATTCGAAATAATAGTAAGCAAAAAAACAACGAACGCTGCAATCACCAATAAAAATAATTACATAAAAATACATAAAATATTTAGGCGATAAAAATCGTACATATTTCTAGACAGAGCGTATTGGTCCGATGGTAAAACGCTGGACTATAGACTATAGACTGTGTAAGTTAGCCATGCTGATGACGGCTGTGAGCCAGAAACACGTGTCCATGGATTACTTTTATGTACGTATAAAATAAATAAATAAATATATATATATATATATATATATATATATATATATATATATATATATATATATATGTGTGTGTGTGTGTGATATTTATGTATGATATCAATATATTATTATTATTATTATTATTGTAGGTGGTACACTGTTATAATAACGGAGTTTTAAGTAGGGGTTTGTTTGTGTTCTCACTTTTGTAAGATGGCCTCCCCTACTTTTATAACTGTCCCGCCGGTCCTGTATGGCCTCTTTGAAAATGAAGTATTAAACAATATCTCCTCGACAGAGATAACTACACAACAAGAAAAGATGGTGCGAAGAAAAAAAGGAAACTTACCTGTAGGAGGCAGGAGACCATTAGAATGGCATGCAGTGGGTAAATATAGGACGAATTTACGAAGTTCAGAGCTGCCCTCAACATCATCATTGTAAGAACTTTGGTAAAGTTATCAATTTGAAATTGTGTTTTTTGTTTGTTTTTTGCTTTGTTTTTTTATTTTTATTTAGGTTATTTAATTGACGTTTGTTATTTTTTTCTTTTTAATTATTTTGTATTGTTAATTCCCAATAAAGGTTGTATTTTGTTGTTATGTTGTTGTTGTTTTTTTTTAAGTCCATAGAGAATGCAGACCCTTTAAAAATCACCGCGGGTCTCCTGAAAATCTCCAGGAATTATTAGACAAATTCTGTAATTACATATCACATCAGCTATTGTTTGCATCGTTGTACGCAGATGTATCTCATTCTATATGTATATTATTTACATCGGCAACATATCTATAGCAGCATATATATATATATTAAATATATGGGTATATATGATATTTTACGTATAGGTATAGATATATTGCGAGCTTAGGTTGTACAATATCATAATAATAGCGCCTTCGGTAGAAGCTTGTGTATACACTTTTTGTAAAGTCTCATTACATAGGATATCAACCTTTAAAGATATGTGTACGTGCTATGTATACATATATAGTAATCGTTTTAGGAGGGGGTATTTTTTGTTTTGTTTTTTTCATATTTTTTAGAATTTTAAACCAGGTATATTTCCGGGGTTTTTTTTTCTGGACTATATATATTGTGACAACATAAGTAAAGAAAACTTATCCAGGAACACTTCGAACTGTTTTCTGAAAATATAAAAATATTGTGTCCACTATTTAAGTGCTATAAACTGATAGTATATAGTAATTATTTGGTATTTTTTGTGTTTAAGAATATATCTTCAGCAATTTTATACAAGTCAAATTTCCGTTTTTTTTTAAAATTATATATATATATATATATAATTTTAACAGGTAAATTATATAACTTATTCAACAAATCTTAACTTTTCACATTTTTTTTTTCTTTGTCTTTCTTTTTTTTCCGGTCCTAAAAGGTGTCTTCATCAAATGTGCCTTTTGTCCAGTTTCCTTAAGACAGTTTTACAGTCGGGGTCCCACGCCGATACCGGTCTGCTTTCAGACGGACTTCGCTCTTTTGGTCAGCTCCCGCGCGAGGAGGGGGGCGATTGGATATGGCTGTCGGCATGGTTGCAATTAGCGTAATTTGAGGTTCGTATAGCACAATGCATTCGTTTGAAACGTGGAGGTAGACCGGGTTGTGGGGGAAGAGAGAGGGAGGAAGAGGGTCGGCAGTACCAGCGGGATGAAAGTAGGCAGAGGTAACGGACAGGTGTCTCAGGTGGGCCGGGTAGGTACGTTAGGGGCGTCGGTGGTTGTTGCCGGGGTAGACTGGTAGGTGCCGGCAGGTGAAAATCGAGTTGGAGAGTTTGAAGAAGAAAGATGGGGGAGGGGGAAGAAAAGCGAGATCGTATGTATTTGGTTGCAAGAATTGATAGATATTATCTATAGGTGTGAACACACGAAAAAGTGTACACGTGGTATTATATATATATATATATATATATATATATATATATATATATATATATAACAATATTAATTTTAAATAAATAATAATAAACTTTTTTTAATTATTTATTTATTTTGTGTGTTTATGTGCGTGTGAGCACGTGTATGTCAATATATATATATATATATATATATATACACACGTGGGTGTGTTTATATCAATATATATGTGTGTGTGTGGTGTGTGTGTGTGTGTGTGATTGATAGGTGTAGATAGAAATAGATTTTCAAACAGATATATATGAATATATATATATATGTGTGTGTGTATGTGTGTGTATGTGTGTGTGTGTGTTTATGAACGGATTTAGATAGCTATATAAAACAGATGTAAGTATAGATAGGTATATAGATAAAATAGGGAGACTAACATTTATCTGATACCGTTGAAATATATTTAAGCAAAGAGTTCGGAAATAACAGCTTATAAAAAAAGGAGAGAGTTTATGAGGTATACATATAGGATAGAGGGGGGAGAGGGGAGAGGATAAGAGAAAAGAAATAAACAGAAATAGAGAGAGAGGTAGACGGAGATGGGTAGGAGGCAAAGGGAAGAGTGTGAGATTGGAACAGTGACCGAGGATTATATATGTGGAGAAAGAGCTCCTTTAAAGAGGAGGAGAAGAAAGAGGAAAAGGAGTGGGAGGTACGTACGAGTTGTGTGGTTACAGGTGCAGAAAGAGAGCCGAGGGGTTTATAGTGGCCAGGGGAGACAGGGGAGAGAGGGGAGTCGACGTACAGATCAAGTGTACTTCAACTAGAAGCCCACCCGTGCGAGGTGTCCGTGTGAGAGAGTAGGGGAAAAATGATTGGGCGATATTTCATACATACCAGACGGTTTTCGTGGGAAGAGGAGCGAAAACGAGAGAACGCGAGAAAGTTGGAAACCGACGAGAAGGCCGCAAAGTGTGGGGGTTCCAGCGGCTTGAGGGTGTTCGAAGACCAGCGAGTCGAGTCACTTAGTCGGTTTGGCCGGAGTTGGTCCGACGCCCCTAAAATGGAGTCTCCTCTAACTCGAACAGCGTTGTATCCAGTGCAACAAGCCCCCTTCTTCGAAGTAGCCATTTCCAAAATATCGGTAAATCGCCCAGTTTCCTGCCTACTCAAAAAAAAAAAAAAAAAAAATGGACAAACTGCTACATCACATCGATAACGCAAAAAATAATCCAAGACATTAAAAAAAAACACAGGAATAAGTAATTTCCACTTATATATATATATATTTAAGCGCTGAGTTAGAAGATATTCTCAGAGTAGGAAGAATACAAAAAAAACAGCGTGGTCAGTTCGTAGCGGGAACGCGTTAGATTTCTCCCGCCACATAACGCACGCACTGAGGTAGACTGACTCGCGCACGCGCAGTAACACTTACAAAACAAAAAAACAAAAAGAAAAAACACTCGCTTTGCCGAAGCCCATGTGTTCCTTATGCGCCGACAAATGCTCATTAATCTGATATTTGATAATATATTCTTCTTTTTTCTTTCATTCCATCTTACAATTTAGCTCGAGCTACGAGTATTATTTTATTGAAGCAAAAATATGCATTCACAAAAGCAATACTCATAAAGTTCATTCTTTGCCTCAGGCATGAAGCCCGAATCATTTAGGGGGAGATAGGAGGGTGTCTATAGTCATCCAATTTTATTGTAGATTAACACCCTTCGCGAAATCCGCAGCCTCTCCCAAAAGATGAGATTCTACATTTTTTTAGGCGATTACGTGCGAACATCCTGAAAAACTTGGCAGAAAGAAAACAAAACAACAAAAACAAAATCCAAAACAATTATTTTAGAATTTAGAGTGGGGGATCAGTTTCGCATATAAGTTTAACGTAAAATGATTTCCCCCATTTCCGGGCCATTCTAGCGTTTCAGGGCAGTTAACAATTTTTTTTTTCTTTTGCTATGGAATATAATTTCTGTGCGTTTTTTTTTGGGGGGGGAGCGGTGTTCTACTTCTTTTTAGGTTATTACATGTGGTTTTACGACTTTGCCACTTGGACTTAGGGTTAGTTAACTCTCCTAAAAAGTTATAATGACCGGGAAATGGGGGATCATTTTACGTTGAATGTATATATTAAACTACTCCCCCGATCTAAATTCTGACAAATTGTTTTTTTTCTTCTATCCGCCAAGTGTTTCAATGTGTTCACACGTAATCGCTTAATAAAAATAGAATTTCATTTTTGGAAGGGATTATTTAGCTGTATGTGTTTATCTTCAATAATACTTGCGGCTCGAGCTATATTGAAAGATAGGATGAAAGAAATAAGAATATATGATCTAATATGTGGAGGGCGTATATTAATGTTTGTATAGCATTGCGGTCACTAGAAATATGAAGAGGGGAATGCTTCTGTATTGTTAGCAGTTGTGTCGGTTTCTGACTATTACTTATCTCAGTAAGTCCTCGTATTTGAGTAATAATCAGTTCTAAAGTGCAGTATTCAGGAGGTTGAAGGTTCAATCCTCAGTACACGTGATACTAATAATAAAATTAAGAATTGCGTAAGACTTCTGCCAGTTCATGGCTGACGGGACAAGAACAATCTACTCCCATGGATTAAATAAAGTGTCCAGTTCGAACTTTTATACAGATTCCCGAGTTTGACAGAACGCACCTGAAGAACGTCGGAGGTTACATCGGCCGAAACGTTGTGAGAATAATATCCGAGATGAGGACAGTAGTTCGAATAGTCCATATCCATACTGAAAACTGTCTCGCTACTTATTCGGAGGTTACATCGGCCGAAACGTTGTGAGAATAATATCCGAGATGAGGACAGTAGTTCGAATAGTCCATATCCACACTGTCTCGCTACTTATTCGGAGGTTACATCGGCCGAAACGTTGTGAGAATAATATCCGAGATGCGGACAGTAGTTCGAATAGTCCATATCCACACTGAAAACTGTCTCGCTACATATTCGGAGGTTACATCGGCCGAAACGTTGTGAGAATAATATCCGAGATGAGGACAGTAGTTCGAATAGTCTCGCTACTTATTCATAAATGGGAGAACGGGGATTTGGATTTCAATTATCATCAAAATAAATCAGGAGGAGGTCCACCCTTCCAGGCTTCGCCTTCTCACCCTTTGAGAAACGGTTAGTTTATTGCTAATCGCCCAAGGCACGCCTACCGGGAAATGCCGACGGAGCTGCTCAAATTCTCGGACGCTGGCTTTTCAAATCCCACTTTCCGACCTTGTGTCACATCTTACCGCTGTGGGAGGTAGATAAATAAAATCAGCAGCGACAATATTACACCTAGTAAGTGTATCAAGTTTGTCTAAATCTAAATCCCTGTTTTTATTATATAAACGAAAGTCGTATTTCTGTGTGTGGGGGGGCGGATAAAAGTATGGAGCTACACAAGATACACCTATAAATTTTACATCCGGGTATTCCGTATGAACTCCAGCTGTTTAGAGTAAAAACAAATAAAGTAAAATTGATTCGCCTGAGGGTGACCAAGGACCCAATTAATGCACGGAAAAGGGCGGGTCCGAAAGAAAATTACTCATTGATAGTTGTTCTAAAACAACACTGAAAGTACGTCAAACAGTCAGTCAGCTAATTTTTTTTTTTCTTTCTCTCCTTCTTTCGTTCTTTTTATTATATTAAACGAGTTACGAGAGAGAGAGAGAGAGAGAGAGAGAGAGAGAGAAGGTGAGAGATAGAGGCTGGGAGTAAGAGGGGGAATCTGTGATAAATACGTAAATTTCTAAGGAATCAAATCCGATTCTATATTACCTCGAGATGTTTATATTAAAAAAAAATGATTTAATATTCCTTCGCTTGGAACTTAACCACTGCATGGAAGGGGGCAGAATTTTTTTTTTCATTCATTCTTATTAACATTTGTTTCTAAAACAAGACTGAAACTAGGTAAAACAGTCAGTCAGTTGCTGATGAATTTTTCTTTTTCTTTCTTTCCTTCTTTCTTTCTTTTTATTATATTAAAACCGTGTCCAGAGAGAGAGGGAGAGAGAGAGAGAGAGAGAGAGAGAGAGAGAGAGAGAGAGAGAGAGAGAGAAAGAGAGAGAGAGAGTGAGAGAGAGAGAGAGAGTTTTAAACTCTTCTATTTGTTATTCATGCGCCCGGGCAACGCTGGGAGTCCCTGTTAGTGTAGTATAATCACCCCTTAATTTCGTCTACCAGCCTCCAACGATGCTACATTGTATAATGTCGGTATTATAAGGAACTGCTACGCCGTTTTCGCCTTTTTCTGTATTTCAACAAGTGGCAGCAGACGTGCCTAGTTAGTACGAATAGACAGAATTTGACATCTTTCCCTTGCTTTAAACAATACAAAAGAATATTGTTTCATTTTCATGTATGGTTTATTTATCAATTTGATTCTTGGCAAACTGAATACCTCTTTCCTTTCTTTTTTATTGTCTTTCTTGTTCAACTTTTACTGAAATTAATAATTGTACATTTTTATGCGTTGCTGTTTTCACTTAGTGCCTTCCCCCCCCCCCCCCGTATCGATATATTTGCCGATAGCGAGATGGTATCCTCCTTCGACCAACCATAAAAAGCTGCGAACAA
>OY744540.1:71535971-71538471 GCA_963556195.1 Sepiola atlantica | reverse complement strand
TTTGGAACATGATTTGAAAATGATTTAAATTGTCGAAAATACATAGATATGGATTCAGCTTTACTCTTCGGAATATTGAGCTACTGGTGTCTGCAAGTTGATGATTTATCTTTCTGGTAAACTCAAATAGAATTTTTTAATTGATCAAATTTGAAAGTTAATGCCTATTTGTGTTTGTGTATATATGGCTTTCTCTAACTAATAAAAATATATCAATGTATATATTAATAAATATATAAATATATATTAATTAGAGAAATCAGATATAAACATACACACACGTATATATATATATATATATATATATAATATTTATAAATAAATATTAAATTATTAATACCTACAGGCGCTAGCGTTTCAAGCTTATTGCTCTCATCAGTGCAGGAAAATAACAATTTCAGACGGTCGGGTGGGGGGCGAATCTGGTTGATAGAGTCAGCCTAGAATCTGCAAGCAGTCTCCATATCTACTCGGACACCGGAAACTGTTACGTAATTACGGGAAATTAAGATCTATAGGTACCTAGAATATATATATATATATATATATATATATATATATATATATATATATATATCAATTAATTAATTAATTGATTAATTAAGTTCGAATATTAACAAAATGAACAAAACCAATACTTTTAAATTTTATATAAAAATAAACATAGTTTGAGTATCCGACAATTGTTTCAGAACTTCTTCGGTTCTTCTTCAGGGATATACTGATGAGCAAAGATTAGATCCGTCAATACATGATCATAAAAAAGCAAAAAATAAACAAACAAATTACATTTAAAATTATTCAGACGAGAAAACTCTTTGCGTAAGATGACATCCTGACGTCTACCTCTTCAAGGCCGCCTGACACTTAAGAAAGTCGGTCAACTCAAACTATAGGCCGGACAGGCTCGAAGCGGCCCATCTTTCCTTCCTTAAATACTTAGAATGCTTTTTAATTGTCTTTCAGAGGGGGGGTTGTCCATTTGTTTGTGATGCCTTTTTCTATACGTGAATTTTTCTTCCATGTACTCTAAATTACTATGCTTTTATTAGAACACTCATTTTAAATATCCTCCCCTTTTTTGGTTCAGTTTTTTTCTCACGGGTTTTGACGTTATAAGATATGTCTACAATTACAATAATTACAATACACATTCTAATATTCTCTGAAGATTGACAGAAAGACTATTGAACTGTAACATTTTTCAAAACACATTCTCATATTCTCTGAACATTTACAGAAAGACTATTTAACTGTAACATTTTTCAAAACACCTTCTAATATTCTCTGAAGATTGACAGAAAGACTATTGAACTGTAACATTTTTCAAAACACATTCTAATATTCTCTGAAGATTGACAGAAAGACAATTGAACAGTAATTTTTTGTACCTATCTGCCAAGAAACACGTGTAAGATTGATAACATCGTGTTTTTATATATAGGATGTACGAGGCCTGTCTAAAAAAAGTATCCGGCCACTATTTTTTCCGTGCGAAATAAAGACGATAGGACGGCGCCACTCTACACAGTGAAGGAAGACACCTTGTAAATTTTATCACCGCTTTCCTGCGCGTTAGTCGCTGCCTGTCGGTCGCTGAGTGAGGTGCTACACAACGTGTTCGTCGGATTACCGATTCTCTCAAGATAACTGAACATGTTGAGCAAAGGTACTGCATCACATTTTGTCAAAAGCTCGGTGATTCTCAAAGCAAAACAATTCGTAAGATTCAGCAGGTGTTTGGAGAAGATGCGATGAGTGTAACACAAATTAAGGAGTGGTTTAACTGATTCAAAAATGGCCGCCCTTCAGTGGAGAGTGACCAGCGTTCTGGCAGACTCCAAACTGCTCGGAGTTCAGCTGTTTTTGAGAGGGTGCGAAATTTGGGTATGGAAGATCGTCGTTCAACCGTGCAGGAGATCCCCTAAGAGGTCGGAGTGAGTAAAGATTTTGCACATGCAATTTTGCGTGATGATTTGAACATAGCGCAGAGTGACTGCAAAATTTGTTCCCAAGTTGTTGTCAGAGGAACAAAAGGACTTCCATTTTCAAGTTGCACAGAACCTTATGGAAACCGCCAACACTGATCCTGGGTTTTTGAACACCGTGATAACTGGAGATGAGTCATGGGTGTACGGGTACCACCCAGAGACAAAAAGACAGTCGTCGCAATGAAAGCATCCCGAGTCTCAAAGGCCAACAAAAGCGCGACAGGTGCGAAGCAAAATCAAGATGATGCTGACTGTCTTCTTTGATATCCGTGGAATTGTGTATCACGAATACGCACCGGAAGGAGAAATAGTGACAAAGCAGTACTATCAAGATGTTCTCCGACTTCTCCGTGACGCAGTTCGGCACAAAAGACCAGACATGTCGACGGCGAAAAACTGGCAACTGCATCACGACAACGTCCCCGCACATTTATCCCAAATAATCCCACATTTCTTGGCCAAACATGGAATTCCAGTCGTTCGCCAACCTCCATACTCTTCAGACATTG
>OY744540.1:71483471-71533471 GCA_963556195.1 Sepiola atlantica | reverse complement strand
TCGATATCAAATAGAGCTTTTATGTATATGATCATTTTTATTCATACAGACATGTACAAAATATGCGACACTGGCATGTCGATGTTATGTATATATTCATATTTAAAATGTTAATATTGAAAATATAAATTTTATAACATAAAGCAAATAGCTCAATAGTTTGAGGTTAGAGCTATAGTAGAGCCATATCAAATATAGAGAAGCACAGATTCACACCGTTTCACTTAAACTCTGTTTTGTTTTATTACTAACATACAATTGTTTCGGCCTACCACTGATATATTCATGAAATGTTCCTTTATCCAATTCATTTATTTCGTTGGGGGGGGGGCTATCTCTAGTGCTCATATAAAAGAAGAAACAAAGGAAATTTTCCAGGCCAGTAAAACCGGGATTACAATCACTATTCATTTTTCTTTTTTACATACAAATAAAGCAGTTCTCTCCTGTAGGTCCGAGTCGCGACATTCACATGCCATGTGCGTTTCTCGGTGTTAGTTTTTCAAATCGTTTGTCATCGACTTCGATATTCATCCCAAATCACAAAAAAAATATAAATAAATGTTTTAACTAACCGTTTATGTTGGTCGGAACTCTTTTTTCTTTTTATCTAAGTTTTTAATATCGATTTTTCTTTATCTTTATATGCCTTTCCTTTGAAGTATATACTTATCATAATATATATATATTTATATATATATATATATATATATATATATATTACTAGTCCCTTACTCTCTCTCCCTCTCCCTCTTTCTACCTCTCAATACACACACACACACGCACGCACGCACACACACACACACACACACACACACACACACACACACATATATATATATATATATATATATATATATGAGAGAGAAAGAGAGTGAGTGAGTGAGTGAGTAAGTTGAGACAAATACATTTATAACATTATTTATTTCAGTTGCAAGAATTTAAGATCAAAATGATAAAGCGTTCGATTGTTTTTTGGACGATTAAGATTTTTTTGATTTTTTTACTTTTTAGTTTTTAATTCCAATTGTTCGGGGAATCAATTTTATCTGTCTTGCAATGAGCATTCTTCTAGTAAATAAATAAGTAAATATATATATATATATATATATATATATATATATATATATATATATATATATATATATATATGAGCGTAAAATACACGATATATCATAAAATGAAATGCCGTGGAGACATAGTGTATGTAAAAGACAAAAGGAAAAATAAATTAAACATTAGAAGAAATCATCGAAACGAGATTTACCGGTTTCTTTCGGATCAATAAGCGTCTTCATAAATCTTTCGCTTTTGATCATTACTTCCTGTATTTTATTTTATTTTGTGTTTTTCATACATCTTGTCTCCATCGCATTTCATTTTATTCTATATCGTGTATTTTATCCTCGTATATATATATATATATATATATATATATATATATATATATATATATATATATATATTTGTTTGCACCACTTTTATGTCCTCTTTCAAAGATTCAAATCAAGAGATAATGCTAGTAAACCTTTATGTCTATAATCTTTATTGCAATTTTGATAAAAATCCATTACATAATTTTGATTATAGAAAATGTCTGAAATTTTAGGCTTAAGTTTAAGGGACATTAAGAGGAAATTGAAATTCAGGGAATCTTGCTTTAATTAGTGTCTAATGACGATCGATAAAATAATTGAATGCAAATCCGAAATAGTTTAATTTTTACATGGGAGGTTGTGCTCATAGTATGCCTTCTAAAATCTCTTTGGAATACTCCAAAGAAACGGTAATTAGAGGAATGCTCATCCGTTATCTATCATTAAAATTTCACAAAAATCGGAAGGCGTCTGGATTTTACGAAGGGCTTACACAACATATTTTGTCCTGTTTGCATACAACTAAATATAGCTCACATTACCCACATTATATATATATATATATATATATATATATATATATATATATATATATATATATATATATATATATATATATATATATATATCTTTGTCAATTGTAAACCTTCCACAGTTTGTCAGTCGGTTGATGACACGCAAACGCCTGCCTGTTTCTCTTCTTTTCTTTCTTCCTTTCTTTTTCCAAGTCTAGCCGAATTTATATGACCCAAAAAAATATTGTTGCGTGTGTGCGTGATCGTAGGATGTGTATATATGTGTGTGTGTGTAGAGACGTCGATACGTTTGTATATCACCAAGTCGTAAGTGTCAAAAAAATATGTGCTTTTAACTAAGACGTTATTATTTAAAAAAAAACAATGAGATCCATTTCGTTCGCCTTAGTTAAATATAAGATTTTAATTTCTCCTCGCTCTGTAATGGGTGTTCAGATTGGCTCCGACCACCACTCTCTCTGGTTGTATTTGAATTGTTGAAGGTGAATTCAGTTTTCTGTCAGTCTCAAAAATGTAATTGTCTAGTTTGATGCTTGAGGAAACCACAAGGTTGAAATAAATTATTGCATCGACAATTATGTGATTTCGTGTTATTATACTTTATGTTATTCTTGCTCTGTTTACCACATTGAGCTCTCATACCCGGATTTCTTCCTGGAATGATTCCATTATAACAGAAATATATATATATATATATATATATATATATATATATATATATATATATATATATATATATATATAGTATTTATAAATAAATATTAATTATTTATTACCTACAGACATCGATGTTTCATGCTTACGCAATCTTCAGTGCAGGAAGTTAATTTTAATCGCCACTGATTCGCAGTCAAGGGCGTCTCCCGTTGGCTACCACAAATTAGCTTAGAATTAAGGATGGAATTTAACTTTGTAATCACCAAGTCGGCGGGTATTTTACAACGAGCAGCGAAAGTGATCTACAACAACAAACTGTGTTGGATCTCGTAAGGAAGCTAGTAGTACTGCTTGTTATTAAACTCACTCAGAGTGCCCGGCTTTAGTAAAGGGGGCTTTTAATCATATTTATAAATAAATATTAATTATGTATAGATAAATATGAATTATTTATTACCTACTATACCTTATATATATAGTAAGCAATGAAAATATATATGGCAATCAAGCTACACATAGGCTCCCGTGTTTCATTCCCGGGGGGAATTGTCAGGCTAAATGAAACACGGGACCCTCTGTGTAGCTTGATTGCCATATATATGTTCATTGCTTACTACCTAGCTCTACTTACGTATCGAGCAATGTTGAAGTAAATACTGAAAATTGACACATAAAAGATTATATCTCCTTATAATATTTTATGTGGATACATGAAGTTCTAATATCCTTATATATATATATATATATATATATATATATATATATATATATATATATATATATATATATATATATAAGGGTAAAATACATGATATATCATGAAATGAAATGTAGTGGGGACAGACTGTGTGAAAGCTACAAAAAGATAAACAATTAAATACAGGTAAAAATCAAACGAGAGATTTGACCGGTTTCGTTCGGATCAATGTTGATCCGAACGAAACTGGTCAAATCTCTCGTTAGTTTTTTTTTAATTTATTCCCGGTTTTATTGTTTTCCCTTTCTGTCTTTCATATATAATATTTATGCATATGATTATTTTTTTTAATTAGTAAATATTTTCGTTAGAATAGATGACGTAACCGTACCGCCGGTCAAAATGATTCGAACCCTTGATTCAAGTATTATAAACTCTGGCTTCTTATGGTTAGGCTGTCGTGACGATCACACTTTGAAATGCGAGAGAAATACATCTTGTGTTTTGAATGTAAACATAAGTAATGAGATTCAGACAGTGTTCCAACCTACTAAAGGGAGAGACCTCGCAATGTGACTAAATTTGAATTATTCAGTTTAATTATTATTAAACTGCCCAACTTAACGGAGCTGAAGATATATATATATATATATATATATATATATATATATATATATATATATATATATATATATATATGATTATTTTTATTTTTACAGACATGTTCAAAATCTGCGACACTGGCATGTCGATGTTATCGATCAACAGCTTTTATAAACTGAGATCTCATCAGGAAGAGTTAGAATCCGATCTTAACCTTAGTTCATATTTGGAAAGAATCTTATCAGGAAAAGTAAGAATCCGATCTTAACCTTAGATCATATTTGGAAATAATTATTTTCAAATATGATCTAAGGTTAAGATCGGATTCTAACTCTGCCTGATGAGATCTCAGTTTATAATAGCTGTTGATCGATAACATCGACATGCCAGTGTCGCAGATTTTGTACATGACTGTGTAAATAAAAACAATCATATATAAAAGCTCTATTTGATATTGAGCACTTTTTATAAACCCGGTTGAAATGCTTTGGATTACTACCCTGTGGATGTTTTACCTGGATTATATATATATATATATATATATATATATATAAATATTACTAACGAGTAACCGCTCAACGAGGCACAAAGGCCACTCGAGGACAAGGTTAATGGTTTGTGTCAGATGGGCCTGAGGATTGCAGACCCTGGTTGGATCTTGGCTAAATTTAGTTACTTAACCAGAATTTGTTAACATTTGTAGTCAGTCATTTTGAGGGAGCTGGATTCTCCTCACATTAAAAATCGACATTGTGTCTAACTCTGTCCTCGTGGGGATGGAAGTAAATGGGAACTGTTAAGCGGTTGTACAAGAACTTGAAGAACCTGCAAAATAACGTGCGTAAAACCGTGCTACCTCGTGGGGAGGCAAGTAAATACTTGCCTCCTCACGAGGGCAAAGTTAGACACAAGGACGGTTTTTAATCTGGGGAATAATCCAGTACCTTAAAAAGGGTACTCTGGATTTGATTTCCTTTCCTTTTTTTCTTTTTTACAGAAAACTGATTCGACCAAGACGAACGCGTCTGTGGTAAGGAGAAACTACAGACCCTCTGCACAGCGAGACGAGGTGAGCGGTGGGGGGGGGGGGGATTTCTACAGCAGCAGTTGCAACAGCGAAGTGCCTTCCTATCATAACAGCTTGGTTAGTTATCATCAGCAAAAGATTACACTCCTCCACAGCCCCCTTTCCCAGGTTCGATGGGTGTGTAGTGGGTGAGGCTATTGATTAAAGGGGGCATCAAAAGTTGGAGCGACACAGAGAAGTAAAAGAAAAATAGCGCAGTGCAGGGGATAGCCGGTGTTGTCCGACAGGCGAAATGAAAATCTATAGTTCCTCACTCCTTTCTTTCCTTCTTTCTTCGTTTCTTTCTTTCTTTATTTATTTCTTCCTTCCTTTCTTTCGTTCTTTCTTTCTTTCTTTCTTTCTTCGTGTGCGTGCCTATCTCCTCGCCTCTACGTGACTTACGCATTATTGTTTTTTTTTTAATTTACTTTTAATCGCCACTTGTTCTGACTCCTTTTCACCAGCAAGGATTGCGGAATTCGCGGTGAAGCCCGGCACGGCGGCTCTGCTCGCCGAAGCAAGGAAGCGCGGAAAATACAGCTCGCTCACTGACCGTTTCGTCTTCCAACCAATTTCAGTGGAAACGTCGGGTGTGCTTGGCCCCGAGACTGTTAAATTTTTTCAGGGCATTGGACGGAGGATTTCAACGTCTAGGCACGAGCCCCGTGAGTCAGTCTGGTTGTTCCAACGCATCTCCCTGGCTATCGTTCGTGGCAACGCTATGTCAGTAACGGCGGCGTCACTTCCGTTCTAATCGTCAACTGTTGACTCTCTCTTTCGTTCTTTCCCCCTCTCTATCTACCTATGTCTGTATCTGTCTATTTGCTTCTCTTTCTTTCTCTCCCCCTCTCTATCTACCTATGTCTGTATCTGTCTCTTTGCTTCTCTTTCTCTCACATTATTGTTTTATAAATAATTGGACTTGTTTTGGTTTGTCTTCACAGTGGCAGCTATGATTGTTTATATATTGTTGGTTTGAAATTGTATTTATTGTCCTGGAGTATTTATTGAAATCAAAAGCTCACAAAAGTAAAGACCTAACACGAACATCTAAAATATCCTATTTAACAACAACAACAAAAAATCAACGTAGTGAAATTAGGCGATTTAACTATTCTACTATTACATACATGAACAGAAATAAAAAAAAGGAGGGGGGAGAGTATTTTATTTACCTTCTCTCTAGAAGGTTAGACACAAGGTCGGGTGTGGGTTTTGATGAAAATGTTTCTGTAGAACGAACAGGATACGAACCCGGAACACCCAGGTCCGTAGTCCGCGTCGTTAACCACTTAGCCACTATACTATACCTTACTAGTGTTCACTCTTGTATCCCTTTTCTCGTACACCAGGTTTTAATAATTCCGGGGGCAGTTTTCCCCCACTCTGCATTCGTCAGCTAATCAGTACTCTCCACTCTCTATCACCTTGCTGAGTTAGTACCTGTGCCTCATATTTTATCATTTAAACCAGGGGCGGGCAACCTTTTCAGAGTGAGGGCCAGATGAGACTTTTGGAAGGAGATCACGGGCTGGAGTGAAATAGGAAATCTTAGAATTACATTATTTTGTTTACATGAATAAATTGTACAAAAATTGCATTGAACACGCTACAAATCTGATATTTTTTCTCAAGAGACTTCTGTATGTGATGTGTTAAAAGGCGCCGACGCAGAGCCATTTTAGAGTCATAAAAAATAATGACGGGGGAAGTAGCAAGTTGATCCAGCATTCGTTTTGACACACCTTACATAAGTTCTCTGATTCATGCCCTTTCCTCGTCTCTCGTTTCCTCTTTGCATCTCTCTTTCTCTTTTTTTATTTTTATCTCAAGCCAAGGATTTGAAATGAATAGTTAAAGAAAAATGAAATATAAATGCATCATCGCTCGCTGATATTTATACATTTTTATCCCACTGTAAATCTTAATTGAAACCTACTTTTACGTCTATGTCACAAAATGATATGAGTTTTACTGGGAGGTCAGCGGACCGGATTACAATAATAAAGCATAGCAGGGTGGCGGGCCGGACGCTAAGCCTTCACGGGCCGGATGTGGCCCACGGGCCGGAGGCTGCCCGCCCCTGATCTAAATGAATTCATGACAAAAATTAATAACGAAATTGGTGACAAACTTTGGACATGTAACAGCATCAGCAGTGGGCTGTAAGCAATCAAAATATACCGTTTTTTCTCGACATATTCATATCCCAACGAATCGTGGTGACGAGTAAAATGACTGGTTCCACCACGCGGGACTGCCTCAATTTCCAGAGTCTAATAATAACACGATACACCAGGGACAATCGTGAATTGACTTCGCTCTATAACGGTCTCTTTTTCGCCATCATTTAAGGGAACGCTTCAAACCAGCCTGTCAAACCAATAAAACACTTTAGAAAACTTCCTGGTGTTCCGGTTATATTTTAAAAAAAAATTTTTATTTGATAGTTGAAAAGAATTCAGAATAGAAAGTAAATGCTCACATACACTTTTAAAATGTAAATCTAATAATCATATTTTCTTAAGTGTAGAGTTAGTGTTTGGTTGTTTTGTTTTACGGCATATCAACCATTTTCAGGTTATTTAATTCCGATGGCTGTCATTTTAGTAAAAAAAAAACGTATACGTATAATAAATATTTGAAGATATATAGAACTTGAAGCGTATAAACGCTTCAAGTTCTATATATCTTTAAATATTTATTCATGGTGTTTCGTTTGGTTGCTTTGTTGTACGGCAAATCAACCCATTTCGAGTTATATAATGCCGAGTACAGTCATTTTGGTAAACGTTTTTATGCTTCAAGTTTCTTTAAATCTTCAAATATTTATTCATGTTGTTTCGTTTGGTAGCTTTGTAGAAGAAAATCGTTGTTTTTGTTTTGGGTTTTGCAAAACATGATTGAGTTTTGCAAAGGAAAAGGAAACAAAAACAATAACATCAATGTTTGGTGCATTTTTAGCCAGGAAGCCGGTATCTTCTGACAGCCTGATCTGGTAGCACCAGGGTAGGATGATGTATTTATGGAATTTTTTTTTCTTCGGCAAAGGCGGAGGTTATATTTTCGGTCGACTTTGTTACTATGTGTGTTTGTTTGTTTGTATAAAATCTGACGTCCACATTGCTTGACCAATTGTCACCAAGCTTGGCTAAAATATCGGCCATTGTTTTCAAATCTAATGTTAACAAATTCTTGTTGAGCTGTTATCGTAAATAGTCAATTTATGATCAGTTACAACCATCGTTACTAATCCCGTCGGTGTTCCATCGCCTACATTACAAGCTCATTAAATACTATCCTCGAGTGGCCTTTGGGCCTTGATAAGTGGTTACTCGATCGTAAAATAAAGGTATCTGGCCCCTGGAGTATTTCTCCACCTATATAAGAGTCAGATACGTCATACTATGGAATACTGCTACCACATGTGGGGAGGTATCGCTTAGAGCACTGTCTCCTACTTTTACAGAGTGCAAAACCGACTTTGTAAGAGAGATTATATATTCTATTCTCTTCCCTACAGTCTCTTACTCACAGAGGAGGCGTTGTTAGTCTTTCTCTACTCTATCGTTATTTTCATTGTAGCTGCTCGACTACGCTACATATATGGTTCCCCATGTAAAATGGCAAGTACCCGTCAAGCTATCACCACTCCAAAATACTCCCCTTTCTTCCTCTGTGTACCTAATACGAAACGGAACTTCCATGAACAAGGTTTCTTTCCTAGAACTTCCCACTTGTGAAACCCAGTTCCACGGAAATGATTACAAGCTAGTCGTCTACAAATTGCCAACAAGTACTCGTTAACACGTCCTCTAAGGTAATAAAATCCTGGACTTTGTTTCCAATCCTCTCATACTCCTGTTCATCATTCCATTGAAAAACTCATTAACCTTTATATTCAAGTGCCCTTTGGCTTTGATAGGCGCCGATTAATTAGTATAAAAAAGCCGCAAAAAAGTTAAGCAGTAAATATTTACATAGTGTGCTAAATACCCAGTTTGTCAATAAGAAAAACACAAATAGAGCTTTATTAAATAGAACTGCTGTACATACTACTGCTGTGATGGTGAAAACTAAAATAAATTTCACTACTACACGATTTCATTCATATTCGTTAAGACGAGTTTTGTCTCACGAAACATGAGATTAATTTAATTAGGACCCTTACGAATAGGGCTTTAATGATTTCTTCTAAGACCAGGCTGGATGATATAATAAAGTTTATTACAAAGACGCTCTGGAACGGTAGACATTTCTCAATTTGTTATCAGAAATAAAATGTGTATTATTTGGATTATTCCGACCACTGTTCTTATTTTGGACGTTACTCCCAGAACGTTTCGGCCGATGTAACTTCTTCTTCGGGTGCGTCTTTTCGGATTCGGGAATCTTAATGTCAAACTCGGTAATTTATTTAATTCACAGAAGTTGCTTGCTCTCGTTCCGTACTGATTCTCCGAGTTCAACAAGAGGCACCTGAAGAAGGTCAGAGGTTAGATCAGTCGAAACGTGGTGATCTAAAATGAGAACAGTAGTCCGAATAATTAAAATAATAAAAAGTATCAATCCTCATATAAAAAGTATTCCGAAGCAGAAATAAAATAATTTGATTTCTGGAAAATTATACATGCTTATGTGGAAAGATGGTCTGTTTACCGTTGCTTACCTTGGCTAGGTAATATTAACGACAAATCTCGTTGGCGGTAAAGCAGTGCTATTTCGACTCGGAAACACAAGTTCGTTCCCACCTAACCGATCCAGCATCTATTCGAAAAGACCTTCTGCCTCTACCATAAAAAGTATATTATTCATTTATTGACTACATCAGAGAAAAAATGGTCGATGTTTTCAGAACGCATGCGCGTCAATTGACGTCAATTAACACGGTGTCGTTTTGTAGATTCTGTAAAGTCGAACTCAATTTAACTATGCAATACTGCTTCCAGACAAAATGGCGACAGAGGTTTTGATTTTTATACCGACCGGTAGTCGCAAATTCGTTTTAATGTCTTAGAGATGCGGCATCGCATATCTAAGCAATTAACATGCTTTTTTCATAAATAACACATCAGGGGAGGACATCGCGCATCATGCTAAGCGTGAACAATTGCTATCAATGAAATAAAGAAATAAAGACACTTATGAAGACACCAGAATACAGATGTGAGATCACGACTTTAATGTGATTCACAAATCAGCTTAAATCACACATACTGATGTCTGACGTTAACGCTATGCTCGCTCATATTACCTTAACCCTAAGCTTAACCCTAACACTAAGCTTAACCCTAACACTAACCCTAACCCTTACCCTAAGCTTAACCCTAACCCCAACCTAACCATAACCATAACCCTAACCCTAAGCTTAACCCTAACCCTAACACTAACACTAACCCTAACCCTAGACTTAACGCTAACAATAACCCTAACCCTAAGCTTAACGCTAACAATAGCCCTAACCCTAACGCTAACCCTAAGCTTAACCCTAACCCTAAGCTTAACGCTAACACTAGCCCTAACCCTAAGCTTAACCCTAACCCTAAGCTTAACCCTAACACTAAGCTTAACCCTAACACTAACCCTAACCCTTACCCTAAGCTTAACCCTAACCCCAACCTAACCATAACCATAACCCTAACCCTAAGCTTAACCCTAACCCTAACACTAACACTAACCCTAACCCTAGACTTAACGCTAACAATAACCCTAACCCTAAGCTTAACGCTAACAATAGCCCTAACCCTAACCCTAACCCTAAGCTTAACCATAACCCTAAGCTTAACGCTAACACTAGCCCTAACCCTAAGCTTAACCCTAACCCTAAGCTTAACCCTAACCCTAAGCTTAACCCTAACCCTAACCCTAACACAACGTGCTGAATTTATTATTTCCTTAAACATAGAGCTTTTTCTAGGCTTTTTTGTTCAAATGGGACATGAAGATTTTTAAAAACTTTTATTCACCAACAGAAGCGTTACGTTCTGCTTTGATAGGAGTCAGATTGTTATTCAGAAAGTGATGAGCTGGGCAGCAACATGTTTGTTCACATTACATTTAAATTTCTGCATGCATATACTGCATCGCATCTCTAAGAGCGGATTTTTGTCGGTCGATCGATCACTCGTGTTCAGTTTATTTTTTCAGTAAATTTTAGTTTTTGATTGTAAGATGAAACAGATTTTTTTTAAACACATATTTAAAGGGAAGTAACTCTTTGCCTTCGTGATCTATCTTGACTTTGTACTTTTTCAGACAAGCTTGGATTAACACATGTTACAGAATTCTCTCCAAGTAAGACGTTTTGGACTAAGAAGTAATTCTTTTGTTTACTTGTAACTGGAGAATATATGTTTATTGTTGATTTATACATGAGTTGGATTCATTTTTTTTATATTCGTCTTATATCTCACAAATGCCACCACTACACATCATTTATAAAAAATTCGATGCATTATAATCATATCTTCTGAATGTGTTCCTACAATTTTGGTTAACTTAAAGAACTTATCTAAAATAAATTCGCTTTTCTCGGTCTCTGAAGAAATAGAATTGTTTTTGGTCAGTAAAACTTGAGTTGTTAATAGACTTGATTTGGGTCGATAAAAATTGAATTTGAAATAGATTTATCTTTGGTCGGTAAAACTTTTGGTTGGAACAGAATTTTCTTTGGTCGATAAGTGCTGAGGTTGAAATAGAATTATGTTTTGTTTTTTTTAGGTCGATATAAAATTGTGTTTGATTGATAAAACTTGAGTTTGAAATTGATTCTTCTGCTTAGAAAAACTTGAATTTGGAATAAAATTTCTTTTGGCAAAACTTGTAGTTGAAATGGATTTGTCTTCGGTCAGTAAAACTTGTGTTGTTGCAATAAATTTGTCTTTGGTCGGTAAAACTTATGGTTTAAATAGATTTATCTTTTGTCGGAAAAACTTGTGGTTAAAATAGATTGTTATTGGTTAGTAAACCCTAAAGTTGGAACAGAATTTTCTTTGGTTGCTAAAACTTGTGGTTGAAATAGATTTGTCTTTGGTCGATAAAATGTTTGGTCGGTAAAACTTGTGGTTGAAATAGATTTGTCTTTGGTCGATAAAATGTTTGGTTGCTAAAACTTGTGGCTGAAATAGATTTGTCGCTGGTCGATAACATTTTTCGTCGGTAAAACTGGTGGTGGTAATAGATTTGTCTTTGGTCGGTAAAACCTGTGGTTGAAACAGAATTTCTATCATTTTTTTCATTGGTTAGTAAACGTATACGTACATAGATAATAAACAAAACAAATATTTATTATTTGTAGCTTCTAGAAACCCCATCTACAAGAGCACTGTAAGTGTAGTATTAACACAGCATGACGTCGCTAGCTACAAATGCATCGTTCCTTTCATTAAGTTGAACGCTCTTATGACGTCAAGCCGCCAGATAAAGTGTTAAAATTATCACTGTTTATTCGCTGTTCAACGTTGGCCGAGTGGTTCAGGGCGTCGGGATTTGAGTTGCATAATACTCGTAATCCGGGGTTTCAAATCGCATGTCCAGTAGGGAATAGTCATATATATATATATATATGCTGATGAGTTCCGATTATAAAGAGCGAAACGTATACGTACATAGATAATAAACAAAACTAATATTATATATATATACATATAGTCTAAAGAAGCTTTTAGTCATATAAAAAAAGAAGTAAAATGCAGTTTAAATTCCCAGAGAAACTAACTAAATCCAAGATATTGCAGACTTAACATTCGTTGGGAAATTAATAACTAAAAAAATAAGTAAATAAAAAAATAAAAGGGGGGGTTAAGTATCTAAGAGTGAAACAAAACCAGGAGACCTTAAGCGTCAAATATTAACACGGGGATCATCAGCTGTTTATCATGTAACTGTTTCGGAGATTTAAAAACAGGACAGTTATAATATTCATGGCTCTCTACTGGTACTGATTAAACCACCAGTGTCGAAATAATTCAGCTTAAAATTTCACTAATATATACATAAATAAATAATAATAATAATAATAATAATAATAATAATAATAATAATAAAATAATAATAATAATATATTACCCTTAAGACTACCGTATGATATGATAATTTGCATATCAAATAACATTTATTATAACAATAATAATAATTAAAAAAAAAAAAATAATAATACTATATATATATATATATATATATATATATATATATATATATATATATATATATATATATATATATGGGAGAGCATGCGATAAATAGATACGTCATATAGTTCGTTTCAATATTGTATGCATTGCATGAATAACAAAACCAAAAAGGCTGCAAGATGGTGACTGCAGCACACGCAAAGACTAACTTCCTTTCTTTCGTAATAAACAGTTTCCTGTTCAAGGCTTTTGAAATCGCCAGGAATGGGCGAGTGGCAGGGGATTAATGCGTTTATTGATAAATCTGTTATGAGTCTAGCAAAGAATGGTGCGTGTTTTTGATTATTTCCCATTAAAAGAGCCAACGGAACTTTGTTTTGACCAATGGTTGCCGATGCGATAATGTGGACATAATCAATATCTTCAGCAATGTGGCCTGCGTACTTATAGCCAGACGAAAACAGAGTCATGGAAATGAAATTCTACTGTGAAAACTCAACATACAAATGTGGACAGCAATATATCCACACACGCACACATAAGTATGCTTGACCCTTCGGATATGGACAGTCAGTTCGTCCAGTATATATACGAGGCCTGTCTAAAACGTATATGACCTTAGGCCAGAAAAAATATTTCATATACGTGACGGGATTGTGACCCTCATCCTCTTCAAAGGATGCCCCTTGTGCTTGCACACACTTAGCCTACCGATCCATCCACTGCCACAAACACCTTTGTTGATCTCCGCCGTCGCGTTCCGCATTATCTCTTTTTTCGTACCCTCTCAACAACAGCTGCAGTACGAGCAGTTTGGGGCCTGCCAGAACGCTGGTCACTCTCCGCTGGTGTCCAGCCATTTTTGAATCGGTTGAACCACTTTTTAATTTGTGTTACACATCACATCTTCTACAAATACCTGCTGAATCTAACGCGACGACGGAGATAAACACCATTCCAAAAGAAGACTTCCAGAGGTGTTTCCGGCAGTGGATGCTTTTTAGACAGGCATTGTATATATATATATATATATATATATATATATATATATATATATATATATATAATGGTAATAATCCAGGTGAAAAATATCCACAGGGTGGTAATCCAAAGAATTTTAACCGGGTTTATAAAAAGTGCTCAATATCCAAATAGAGCTTTATATATGATAATTTTATTTACACAGACATGTACAAAATCTGCGACACTGGCATGTCGATGTTATCGATCAACAGTTACTATAAACTGAGATCTCATCAGGCAGAGTTAGAATCCGATCTTAACCTCAGATCATATTTGGAGAGAATTGTTTGGTTCTCTCCAAATATGATCTGAGGTTAAGATCGGATTCTAACTCTGCCTGATGAGATCTCAGTTTATAGTAACTGTTGATCGATAACATCGACATGCCAGTGTCGCAGATTTTGTACATGTTTGTGTAAATAAAATTATCATATATATATATATATATATATATATATATATATATACATATATATATATATATAACCCTAACCCTTACCCTAACCATATATATATATATATATATATATATATATATATATATATATATATATATATTAAGAGGACCCATTTTAGGGTTCCAGTTTGGGGGAAGATTTTGGGAAGAACCAGTTTTAAAAAAGCATTTTAAAGAAAACAGTTTTAGGTAATACTCAAATGTGAGAGAGCGAGAGAAATGTTTTGACACGATATAATGAAATCAAAAGCATAAGTTCACAAAAACGATTTTTTATATATGTTTAAAATGGAAGTTTACATAGATAGTAAAACATTGAATGTGTGTTCATATTTTGAGAGTCCTTGCAGAACAAGGGTGGTACATTAGCTGAGATATCGGGGAAGCCTTAGTCGATAATTGAAAAAGCCGGGAATTATCTACGGATACAAACTTTCTTACTTACTTACATAAAGTACAATTAAGAGAAATAAGAGAAGTAATAGTTAATGTTCATTTATTTTCATTGTAGAAAGCTAATTGAGAAATGCTAGAAGTATTAAAGTAGTCAAGTTTATACATTTGTTTTCAGTCAGCAGGCGATAGGATGAAAGAGTTAATGCATTGTGTATGTGTATGTGTATGTGTATGTGTATGCGTTAGTGCCAGAGTGACTATGTGTGTGAGTGAAGAAATGTATCTTTTAAATGAAACCACAAACAATCCATTTACAAATCCATGTGAAAATATCTTTCTAACTCTCCTTCTCTACCTTCCTTTCTGTTGAACACTGTTAAGATGGTTGACTATGGTTGTCTTCCTGCTTGAGATAATTAAAATTTGTTTCTCATCTCGCCGTGTAACGGTTGAAATTGGCTGCATTCGTTGGAGCGCTAGGAATTTAGTTAAAAGGTGACTCTTGATCCGGGGTTCAAATCGTGCGACCGGTTTGAACAGTTATCTATACACTGATGATTCCACGATGATGAAACATATACATATGCAGATAATAATGAAATATTTATTATTAAATAATTATATATAGAAATATATATACATATATATATATATATATATATATATATATATATATATATATATATATATATATATATATATATATATATTAATGAGAGAGGGGGAAAGAGAGAGATAATATATAGAGAGAGCGAGCGAGAGCGAAAGAGAAATGCCATTGGTGAAATTTTGATGGGAAAGCTAAAAAAAATACAAATGCGAACAGCCATATGTGCACACACACAAACACACACAAACACATACATACACACACAAACACATACCCACACACATACTAGACGAACCGTGACACTTCTTTCTTTCTCTTCATCACCACCTTTCTCTCTCTGTGTTCAACTCTCTATTTCTTTCTTTCTCTTCCCTATCTGTTTTATCCTCTCTCTCTCTTTCTCTTACAACCCATCTCTCTCTTCTCCCTTTCTATCTCTCTTAACCTCTCCCCCTCTACCACTTCTCTTGTCAAGCGTCTTTCGTCATGGCGTCGGAGATGGTCCCTGCCTCCTTTCCCCCTCTCTCCCTCTCTCTCTCTTTCTCTCTGTTATAAGCGATGGTCATGCTTTTGCGACATCAGCAACAATCTTCTACGCCCTCCGTTTTAATTAATGACGTCATACGTTTGTGACTTCATCCCGTGTGTATGCCCCTATTGTTACGTGATTGTAACCGAAAATGTCATTTTTTACGTCATTCACTGTGCACTGATACAAACAAGATAACAAGCATGCAAAAAAGCAAGACTCACACACTTTTATAAATATACATGAACTTTCAATCGAGACATTTCGTCCAGAGTATATATATATATATATATATATATATATATATATATATATATATATATATATATATATATATATATATATCCTCTTTTATTTCACGATCTAGAGTAAGGTGCCCTGTTTATGTTTCACTGTTATATAGTTGCGTTTCCTTTAGCATTTGTGAATTTTCCAGCGTAAGTTGGCTTATACAAGTGCTGAGTCTGCAAAATGTGAATTTAGTTAGTATCGCTAGTAATTTAAACTGCATTTTTTTCTTCTATAGACTATATATATATATATATATATATATATATATATATATATATATATATAGAGAGAGAGAGAGAGAGAGAGAGATAGAGAGAGAGAATGAAAAGTTACACTTGGAAGCGTTGATGAAATGGCAGTGTTAAGGAGAATATTTTGAAAAATATTTTGAAAACCTGGAAAACGCATTTATTCATGTGTTTTAAAATAAATTATTTATTTACTTTAAAAACTTGAGTACTTTCGGTGATATACACCCTTGTCAAAAGTATAGGCATATTTTTTCCTCTTCTTTTTTCGTTTAATCCTTCTTAATTGAGACATATTTATCGCAGTCAAGTTGAAATTCGTCTTGATGTTATCGACGATTAATGTTGATAATCCGCTGTGTGTAGCACGCAGTTACGTGAATAAGGTAGAATGAATAGTCACACTTGGAAGCGTTGATGAAATAGCAATAATAATGGGAATATTTTGAAAAAATATTTTGAAAACCTGGACAACGCATTTATTTATGTTTTTTTTTAATAAATTATTTATTTACATTAAAAACTTGAGCACTTTCTGTTATATACACCCCTGTGAAATGTATATATATATTTATAATATATATATATATATATATATATATATATATATATATATATATATATATATATATATATACATATATATATATAACAGATCAGAGTTATGCATTACTGTGATTAGATGCCAATTCTAAAGCCAAAGAAAACTTACACTTGAGAAAAATTCCGAATAAACTTGAACAGAATCCAAGTTTGCAAATGAACATTCCCGGAATCAGAGACAGTTTCCTTAACCCTAACCCTAACCCTAACCCTAACCCTAGCCACCTAAAATCCAGGTGCAAATCCATGTAAAAATGCCTTTAGATAAGCACTAGAAAGACTAATAACAATATAAAAGCGAAAACACAATCAAAATAATAACCCTAACCCTAACCCGTACCCTAACCCAAAAGAACCTGAAAAATCTGTCAATATGGAAGGAACTTTCGGCTTTAAAGACTCCATGTAAATGTTCCTTTTAGTAATTCTTTCATATTTTTTATTGAGTTGGCCTTGATTTCTGAAGAGATTATACGGGAAGGTTTTTGATATGATCTAGTATGTTTCTGGAAATTTGAGTTTTGATATTTTTTTTAGTTTCAAATTTTCATTATCTGTGGAGTATTTTTTTAAAATTCAGGGGACATAGTATGGACACGACATTCCATTTGAAAATTCAAATATTTGCTCTATTCATAGTTAATAGATAGAAATTAAACAAAACTACTCGTTTGTCAATATCTTCTTAAGACCTCTTTAAGTTTTTTAGACAACTGGATTTTGCCCTACATCAAAAATCAATGTTATGTCTAAATTCGCCCTCGTGGAAGGAAACTAAATGTTGAGAGAGTCGCATACAGGCAGTTTTCATATTTTAAATATAAGGGGAGTAACTTATTTAATGTGGTTTTGTTATCACCACGGTACTTTCAACTGTTTGCCTTGTGTACAACTTTGTATGATAGAAATATATGTGAGAGAAAATGTCTCTTTTCGTTCGTAGGCATTTAACTAAATCAATGAGAATTTATTTTCATTGGCGCATGTACACACTTCGTAACGGGAATATAAATTAAAATTAAAATAAAAAAGCAAATAAACCTGTTGAAATTGATTTTCTTTTGTTACTGAAATTGATGTAATTCGTCCAAGGATGACGTCATTCGATTTGGAAGCAGCCCCCGTGAATCCATTGTATATCTACGCTTCTATTGTCATCATCGTCGTTGCATATTCGTTCAGTTGATTACCATCATGTTACTAACGACTACAGCCAAAGCATTTATTATCTTTATATATCGTCAAAACACTAGCTGATTGGCACGTTCTATAGGTGTCCAGCTGACGAGATCGGCAAACTTAATCTTTGGTGGACCCTTTTTAGGGTTCTTGATTTTTTTAAGGAAACTTTTTGGGAGAACCGGTTTTCGGGAGACATTTTTTTACGAAAACAGGTTCAGGTAATACTCAAATTTGAGAGGGCTATAGACATGTTATATGGTAAACACAAACAGAATAATACGTAGAAAAGCATAAGTTCACAAAAGAGATATTATATATATATATATATATATATATATATATATATATATATATATATATATATATATATATATATATATATATATATATATATAAAGGTAGAAGTCTGCATAGATAGTAGAACAGAATGTCTGTTCATATTTTGAGAATCCGTGCATAAAAAAGGGGGATTTATTAGCTGATATATTGAGGAAGTCTGAGTCGATAATTTAAGGGCTGTGAATTATCCATCGATCAGAAAAGTCATAATCAAAACTTTCCCACTCAATTACACAAATTACATTTGATTGAAAGTTATTAATAAGAGTTAATGTTCATTTATTTTCATAATAAAAAATTCAATGAGAAATGTCACGATATTAAAATGGATGTGTTCATATGTTTTTTTTTCAATTAGCGTCAATCAGCAGACGACAGTGTGTAAAAGTTAATGCATTGTGTGTTTGTGTGCCACGTTAGTGTCAGAGTGCGTATGCGTATGATTGTGTGTGCGTGAGTTGAGAAATGTATTATTTAACGTTCCCAAGACCCAACAGAGGGGCGAGGGAAGCTGGCGAAATGTTGATGTTAGCTCAATTGTGAATTTTGGCTCAAGCTGTTTATTGAAGGAAAAATGTGTCTCGAGATGGATCAAAAAGGCAAATCAGAGAAATGTATTTGATTGGCTCAAAATGTTTTTATTTGCTTGTATTAAAATTCAATCGAGTGTATGCGCAGAGATATGTGCGCAGAAACGATTTTAAGCATTTTCATTTTTTGGCACCGAAAGGTAAATTTTGCCGCTACAAATCTCTATATTAATAAAATTATGAAGCGAACTATACACACCCTATTAAAAAATTACAAAATCAGCCAGAATGCAATTTGATTTCTTCCTAAACAAATAAAATATTTTAATATTTTCTCAACTGCTTCAAAAAAGAAATTAATTATTTCGTGATCTCTCGAAATTTGAAAGGAATTCGGAAGCATTTAAACTGTCGAATAGAAAGTCATTTCTAGTTTTAAAATTCTTCTCACATCCTCATGTATTAATAGATTGAAAGATTTGAACGATATTTACATCCAATAATTTTATAAAAAGAGATTTTTAAAGAAAATATCTTAACGCAATTAGTTATAGTTTTAATGCAATTTAGTTCAATGCATACCTTGAAAACTGAACGATACCGCAATAATTAAATTTGATTAACTAGAATTATGAGCCCTAAGGACCCAAGTTCTAGTATATATTAAATATTAAAGTATTCTTAACGCCATACGTATGTAAGTAAAGAAATATAAATTGTTTTGGGCTATTAAAATAATTCCCGACGCTATTGATAATGTTTACCTATTCATTTAATTTTTTAGTTTATTATCGCTTATGTTCGAATTCATGTTTTGAAACATGACGTCAATCATAAATACATTACGTCACGCTAAAGCTTTAATTATTTTGTTAAGGTAATGTTTTAAGCTCTATTTATAAGAGAGTGTAAAAAGCTCTGTTAGTAGAACGTCAGACTGAAGATCTCAAGGTTTTTCATTTCGATTTCAGGTTATGGCACCTGCTTTATTGGTTAGGAATTTATTATTTACAATTAGTGCAATATTTTTCATTTCAAAAAGTAGTTTAGACCTCTGCATTATTTAAGTTTAAAAGATTGCGAGTGGCCGAAAAATTTTGATAATAATTTGGCTTTTTATGCGCTCGAGGTGGATCAAAAAGGCAAATTCAGAGAAATGTATTTGATTGGCTGAAAATGTTTTTATTTGTTTGTATTAAAATTCAATCGAATGTATGCGCAGAGATATGTGCGCAGAAACAATTTTAAGCATTTTCATTTTTTGGCACCGAAAGGTAAATTTCGCCGCTACAAATCTCTATATTAATAAAATTATGAGACATCTTCACGCGTGTCTGTAATTTCTTATTTACTATTGATTGAACATTTATTGAAATCAAACGATGAAATAGCATAAAATAAAACGATTTTTTTTTGTTTTGTTATAGTTTCGTTCACCCCCAAACAAGGGGCACATTGCCACTGAGACGAAAAGTGCTACTATGAATTAGGGGCCATATACATCGGAGCATCCTGAGTGGGGAGTTGTGCAGCGAGATTTTTTTTTTCACATTACATTTAAATTTCTGCATCAGAGAAACAGAGAGCAGGGATGGAATTCCAAAGGCTAGCAGTTCAATGGAAAGAAGCTACTAGAGTAGAACGCTTTCCCATATCTGGGGACCTCTGAAGCGAACTTTAAACATCCTATTTAAAAGTTAATGTACGAAATCTACCAGAATGCATTTGTAGAGTCCGTAGACATTTATGTACTATAGAAGAAAAGTTGAATTCAGTCCTTTCATCTCGTCTCTAGCCTAAATTATGACTAGAAGCGAGGAAGGAAATATGACGTCTGGTCACGTAAACGTTTAGGCTCGGACTGTTTATAAATCGCGGTAAAAGATTTGGGAGTGTGCAGAAATTGCCTCCTACGCAAACGGTGTTCTTATCGCACGACGTATATATATATATATATATATATATATATATATATATATATATATATCACTCCGCGAGTGATAACATGCAAATGTGTTCTTTACCGAACCACGTATTAATCACTCCGCGAGTGAGAACATGCTAATGCCAAAGACAATAGATCGTAATTATGTAACTACTACAAGACCTTCTAGCCCGACGCGTAACTTCTTGGGAAACTAGGAGCACTTTTCGACCAGGCTTGTCGTGTCGGGATACATGCTCAACCAGAGTTAAAAGACGGAGATAATTTTTTTTGCGTGTGTGTTTTTTTTTCGTGATGAAAAATTAGTTATAAAAAAATCTCTCTTAACCCTACCACTAATCCTAAGTCCGGATGACAACGCCCTCCTCCCACACCTAAAAATAAACAAACAAGAACATGGTTGCATCAACATGCCGTTCAAATGTTATTTGGTTGGAAAGTGGGTGAGCATTTACGTTAAATTTATATGAAAAACTGATCTCCCACTATAAATTCTAAACTGTTTTTTTCTAGTTTTTCAGGGTATTCATATGTAATCGCCTAAAAAGAAGTAGAATCTTAATTTGGATAGAGGGGGGGGCAATCTAGCTGCGTATCCTCATCTACAATAATGTCCTACTCTAGCAGAGTCTTGATTGTAATATGAGTCCTCATATTCTGTTACTTGACCTCTGGGGCTGACTTGAGCACTTTACCAACAGGTTCATCCTGTCGAGATAAATGTCCAACAAGCGTCAAAGGTCGGCGGTGAACAACTGCAGATATGCGTGGAAGGCAACCATACAGTATTTAGTTTGTTACATGGTCTCGCCACCATATGTTGTGGACGACGCGTAGCATTTTTGTGCATGAGCGATCAAGTTTTTTGGATCGAGAAACGTTTGGCGCCCAAGAGAATACGAGCCAAATTAAAGCGACTTTTGCCCAATGAGAGTTACAGAAACTCCAGAAAATCCGAGTCAAACCGAGCTGTCGTCAAATTAAAAATAAAAATGTAATCTGTATAATTTGAATTATTCGGACTACTGTTCTCATCTTGAGTGTTATTATCTCAACGTTTCGACCGTTGTAACCGCCGTTCTTTTTCAGGTATATCTTTTCGAACTCGAGAATATTTCTGTCGAACTCGGGAATCCGGACGGAATTTTTCGAGTTCGACAGAAATATTCCTGAGTTCGAAAAGATACACCTAATGAAGGTCGGAGGTTACATCGGCCGAAACGTTGTGAGAATAACACTCAAGATGAGAACAGTAGTCCGAATAGTCCAAATTATACCAATTATTAATCTTCATCTAAAAAATTCAGAAACATAACAATTTAATCATGAAATAAAATTCACCTAAACGTATTTTTCTTGATGATTGATTTATTTTGAACGAAGGTAAACGATGAAACAACTTTTCCATCTTTTTTCCCCAGATAAATTTGTTTAATCATTAAAAAAAACACTCATCCTTTTTGTTGTTGTTGTTGTTGTTGTTGTTGTTGTTGTTGTTGTTGTTTGAAATGTTCTCGGTCGTCGGCAAGCAATCAATTAGTATTGAGGTTACGGTTACGGTTAGGGTTTAGGGTTATCTTACGGTTAGGGTTTAGGGGTATCTTATGGTTAGCTTAGGGTTTAGGGTTGGCGTTGAAAAATTAACAGTTGTCCTCTTTACATTTCTCTTTCATGCAGACGAAAAATTATTCGTTTGTTTCCGGCTGGTTCCGGAAATCTGCTTCGGTAAGAGTCGGTTTGGTTTGGTTCGTATTCTGTAGAAGTATCACTATATAACTAGGTAAGATTCGGTTTCATGCAGACGAAAATTATTCGTTTGTTTTCGGCTGGTTCCGGAACTTTGCTTCGGTAAGAATCGGTTTGGTTTGGTTCGTATTCTGTAGAAGTATCATTATATAACTAGGTAAGATTCTGTTTCATGCAGACAATAAATTATTCGTTTGTTTTCGGCTGGTTCCGGAAATCTGCTTCGGTAAGAATCGGTTTGGTTTGGCTTGTATTCTGTGGAAGTACCACTATATAAGTAGGTAAGATTCGGTTTAAGGCTCTCAAAACTAATGCTAGAATTGTCCACATGAACCCATTGCCTATTTGTTAATATCGTTGGTTAACGAATAGTTTTAAGTCATCGTCTTCTGGTTGAAGATTCAATTATTTGGTGTCAATGAATCAAAATAACAAACAGTAATACTTCTACCCGGTCATGTCAACATAAACAACAGCTTTGGTAAGCTGTTCATACCATTTGAGGTACGTCTGGGAAGTTTTGAAGTTAGCTGGCCCTTCTTCTGTTGGGCTACGGTGTGGTTGTGTGCCAACCCTCCCAAGCTTTACTTTCTCTCTTTGAGAACAAGTTAATTTATTGCCAATCGCATGAGGCGCCATTACCAGGGAATGCCGACAGATATTCTTCAGCATTTTTTTGTAAACCATGTTGCCCTTCTTCTAATGCGCTGGCTTTTCAATCCCTACCTGACCTTGTGTCTCACCTCCTGACGAGGTAAATAACTTCTACCCGATAATGGCTGAAGGGCTGAGAACAGGATCCAGTTCAAAATTGTGTAGAGATTCTCAAAGTTCGAAAAGATGCAATTGAAGAGGGTCGGATGTGACATCGGTCGAAACGTTGTAAAACAACAACCAAGATGAAACATAACCAAATAAGCTAAAATTAATTTTTGAGTCTTTGTTTTGACGTTGATTTATTCTTGCATTACATTTGGAAACAGATACTCACAAAAATAGAATAGAATCAAGTGTTGCTCTTTGTATATTGAATTAGAGGAATAGATTTTTGGCGGGAGAGAAAAATACAGCATTTATAGATCAGAGATGATTGCAAATATGGATCGAGTAAGATCGATAATTGATGGACGTTTGCCGATCGGCTCGAAAACTTACGAGTAGATCGATTTTCTCTTCAGATTTGTTCGTATTTATAAATGTAGCTGTCGTTGTTTAGATCGAACCTCTTGTGAAGATGGCGTTCTCGGAAGGATTGTGAAGTGTCCATGTTTTAGCTTTAAGTTGACACTTGTAAATACCTTCGGAAATTTCCAAACCACACAATTCTAATATCTCCGTTTGTTTGTTTGTTTGTTTGTTTGTTTGTGTGAAAGTGAAAAATAACGCAAAAAGTATTTATATTATTATTTATCTTACGATAATTATCATGTCTAGAAAAAAATCACGTTTAAAACAAACAAAAAATGATATATTTTCTAAAATAACCCGCAAAGAAAATACCCGCTTTTGAGCAAGATGACGCAAAAAATTATTTGTTATTGTTTTTTAATTCAATGATTTTTTAAATTTTCATATAACAAATGCTTTGTTGCAATTTTGTTTTCTTTTCTTGAAAAATATTTAGTATTTGTGTTCAAACGTTTTCTAACGTCGTTCAAATGTTTCAGAAAAATCGAGTCGGTCGCTCTGTTTTTACAGCGACCGACTCGATTTTTCTAAATTTTCAGTGAAATGGCAAAATTGTTTTGTTAAACTTTGCGTGTTAGAGTGAGACATAGTGGTAGGTAGTGGACCACAAAGACGAGGAAGAAAAGACAAGAATCAATGAGGAAAACTTAATACACGTGCAACAGGCACGAACATTTATTACGAACTAAATATACAACAGTTGAATCTCTTTTGGCGCCCAATTTGGCACTATTTACATGTCACGTGGTAGTTCCTGTAGCGTAGTGATTTCATCACGTGATATTAAGATTAGAGTCACTGACCTCGCCACTACTCGATCAGGTGGAACTATATTCAGTTGATTAAATTCAACATGTTTCTTCTTTCTTTCTTTTCTTTCAGTCACATTTAAATATGTTTCGAAATTATCAAAAATGTTAACGTTTCGTGTTTGAAAAGTGTATTATTTTAAACTAGCAGGGCTATCCGGTATTGCCCGGGAGAATAGTAATTTATTTTTATCAATAAGAATTAGTTTCTTACTGTTGTCAACCGCGAGGTTAATCTCACTGTAAACCGAAACAACTAATCGAGGTGAAACTTACAAAAAAAACAAAACCACCGCGAGTTACATCTGACGCAATGAAGAAATATCCGAGTAAAAAAAAAAAAAAAAAAACGCAAGATAAGTTTTTCTTAAGAAAATAAACTAATCTCTCTTTCCTTTTTTCTCTCTCTGCTGTTAACGACTCCGTATTATTGTTATTGTTTTTTATTGTTTGAAGCAATAGTTTCATCGATAGTAAAATAATAAATAAGATGTTACACTTTAAATTATTATTTGCACAAAATATCAAAATTTAAATAACGAAAAAATTAGGCACAAGGCCATCAAAAGTATGGGGAAAATGGAGATTGTTGTGGTATCCTTGGTCAAAAGTTATAAGAATGTCTTTCTTACTCTTAACTAGAATCATCTTAGTCACCAAAATACCACATTTACTCCTACTTAAAATATCTCCAAATTGTTGAAAACATGTTTTCATAAATACATTTATTTACAGAAATTCATTGGATTAAAATGGGAAGTGGGATCTAAGGGAAAAGGGCCAAGAAACTATAAAAAAATGTTTTTGTGACTAGGCATTTATAAATGAATGACCCCTCCCCCAATAAAACTGATTTAATCTATTATTATATTATATTTTAATGGGAATACGTTAGTGTAGTATCGGTTCTGTTGTCATAGGACTGTCATCCCAGGAATTACCTCCTCTTTTTTAAGGGGATGGAGGTAATCCTCCCAGGTCTTACATCCTACTGTGAGGTAGTCTTAATGTAGTATCTGTCTTTTTTTCATGATACCATCTTCCCAGGGTCTACCTTCCTTTTTTAGGGGGGGGGTGTGGTAGTGTAGTATTTTATTTATCTTCCTCCCACAAGGTAAGATGTGACACAAGGTCGGGAAAGTGGGATTTGAAAAGCCAGCGCCCGAGAAGGTGAGCACTCTAGCCTACAAAAAAATGCCTGGGCAGCCCCGTCGGCATTCCCCGGTAGGGGCGCCTCAGGCAGTAAGCGATAAACTTACTCCTCCCCAAAGAGACTGCACAGGACAAACCCACAAACCGGCGTCATCAAGACCCGAAGGCCAAGATGGTACCAGTCTATGGGGTGTAGAATCCATCGGAACACATACTACACTTTGATCTTGATAATGTAGTATATTTTCTGTTGCTATGATACTATACTCTGTACCTGTTCTGTTGTCATGATACAATCCTACCAGACATTACCTCCTCTTTTGAGGATTAGTGTAGTATATGTTCGTTATTACCTCCTCCTTTTGGGGTCAGTGCACGTAGTTCGTTCATCATGATATCTTCTCAGCCTAGCAAAATGCGACCGGAGGGAGCATATATTTGCTAGTATATATATATATATATATATATATATATATATATATATATATATATATATATATATAAAGAGAGAGGGAGAGAGAGAGAGAGAGAGAGAGAGAAGATTTCATCATCCACTACAGTCTGATAGTTTATTATAAATCGTTGTATTTGAGGATTGTTTATAAAAAAGAAAGCATTGGTATTAACATATGTTCAAATAATCACCTTCATCAGTTCTTTGTATTTAAGCATGTGAAACACATCAATAATCACGAATCAACAACAAAACTTATCTATAAACGAAAAGTCGAGTATCTAACTTCCTGTTTATCTAAACTCAGAACCCATAACGAGAAACTTACAAAAAAAACTATCTAATTTGATTCAGTATTATCTCGAGCAGATAACGAAAGGTCACGGGTCGTCTATGTTCTCCGTTTCAATGGATGGCGTCGTCATTCGTTTTTTACTGTAGCATTTGTGACGTCATAAAATATCTCTTTCAGTTGTCGTCAACCTGTTTTGATGTGTTGTCATTTTTTGGTGACATTATATCATTGACCTATGTTTTTCAACTCTGTCATATTTGTGACGTTATTAATTATGCACAGAGACACACAAACAAAGATGCAAAATAACAAATAGCATATGCACAAAGTTTTTGTAGTAATAAGATTGATGTATATTTTTAATTTTTTACGTACATAAAAGTAATCCATGGACACGTGTGTCTGGATACCTGCCGCCATCAGCATGCCTAACTTAGACAAAGATCGAACCCACGACTACATTGTCTGTAGTCTGGAGTTTAAGATATGGACTACGACGCCTTACCTGGAAATACGAACGAATAACACACACACACACACACATATATATATATATATATATTAGGGTAGGTCGATTTTACACTTTTTTTTAAATATTAAAAAAAGGCACGTTCCGAAAGTTGTATATAGACCTATTAAATACTCATGCAAAAAATTAGATCAAAAACTTCAGCGGTTTTTTGAGCGTTTGGTATCAAAGATCGTAGACAAGAATATACTGAAAATTCCTCGTTTTTGCAAGATTTGCTTGAATATTGGTGTGAAAACCAAATAATTTTAGCATTTAAAGGCAGGGAATGTCCTTTTATTTTATAAAAATGATATGAATTAAAGAAATCTTCAAATTGAAAATTTGCCCCCCCCCCCTCATTTTCAGTATCTGCTTTTGTAAACTACCTTTTAACGTTATGAATTAAACAGTAATATTTGAATACCTAAAAAAATGATTTTTTCTGTTATTAGTGAAAATATAACAAGCAAAGAAATAAGGAAAAACCTAACACTATTTTAATGAAGCTTAATATAGAGAGTCAAATTGCTCCATATAAGACCCCTTAGACAAAAATGCTGGTCTCAATTTCTGACTCAAAACTTTGGCTGTAATGTGTTGATGCCTTGCTTCAAAACCATATACAGTTTGTGAAGCTTCTGTTATTAACTTAACTGCCCGTTCCACACCCTGAGAATGTGAGGGCAAATCTGGCAAGTCAAGCTTGGTTCCATTCATCAACGATTCTCGAAGTTCAGATTCAGTAAAATCTTCCGTCATTGGTGGTTCAAAAATGCCGCATAATTTTAAATCTATTAATTGTGTCCAATGTGTGGCATTAAAATTAATAGGTAGTATTCTTTTTAATCTTTTTCTGGTTGACTCCTCACTCCTGAAAGAACAAATTAATTAATTGAATTATTAAAAAATTCCAATCTGTACTGCTTTAATAATTATGGTGAAATTAGATAAAATCTTTAAAAATCATTCTATAAATTGGAATAAATAATTGAGTCAGAGATATATGAATAAATATTACTTACCTAATGGCCAAAATTCTTTTTAAAGCTTCTTCTCTTACTTCAATCTCCTCAGATTTAACCATGGAATATAGAAAGTTTTCAGGCAGTAAACAAAATGTATTACCTTGTATATTTCTAAATGTGATATCTTGGATTTCCTGAGGCTTCTCCTTAATCCTCTGGGTCATATTAAAAATGTGCACTTACTGATTGTGGAATTTACTATTTCTTTTAATTTCAAACCAAAAAGTGGCATACACATTTACAATAAAATTTACTACATAGTGTAGTTTTGTTGTGTGCCTTTGTGGGTATGCACCACGAGTCCATAAACACATAAGCCTGATGGCCAAAGTTAACCATCTTGCTTGGTTTAAAGGACCAATTTTCCAGGAGGCATATCTAGAGTCAACCTTACCTCTAGAAATACCTACTGTGTATTCATAAAGGAGTCTTTGGTCACAACTAAGATCATGTATTTCATCAATTTTAAAAATTGACTCTAGAGGATTGCTAATAGTGGAAAATGATATTTGGGGTAAATCATATCAATCATTTGAGCATAATTTCCCCAGAGGGCTACTGAATGTTGTAGGGCCCTTTGCGCAACCATCTATGTTTTTAAAAAGGGCTCTGAAAGGTAGTTCATTATGATGCAAAGAGCAACCAATTGTGTGAAGATTTTTTTAAAGTTTTTTTTCTAAAATTGCAACCATTCCACCATCGCAACTTGTGTTGGTATTAGTGTTGTCAACAAGTATAGCCTTGATACTGTTCTCACTGTGGAATTCATGCAAAACATCCACCACTTGATCTGCATGAACAGCACCTGTTGCACCACTATTCGGAAGAACTCTATGTGTCAGATATTTACTTTCACATGGTGTTTCTTTTGTAAAAGTTAAATGGTGTTCTGGTCCCTTAGTTTTTTTTATAATTCTCTGTCTATTTTCATCCACAATTTCCTTATACATCAATGTGTCCTTATCCATTCTCCCATCAACTCCAATACATATATTTTAGGTGGGGTAAAAACTCCTGGCTGAAATAGTTTTATTTATCTACCTCCAACAAGGTAAGATGTGACACAAGGTCAGGAAAGTGGGATTAGATAACCCTGCGCTATAGAGGTGAGCACTCTGGCCATTAAAAAATTGACTGGGCAGCCCCGTCGGCATTCCCCTGTAGGGGCGCCTCAGACAGTTAGCAATAAACTTACTCCTCCCCAAAGAGGAAAGGCAAAGCCTGGGAGGATGCACCTCCTAGAATTTCACAGGACGGACAAGCCCCAATAGACGGGCGTAAATCCAGACCCAAAGGCCCGGACGATACCGGTTTATTTGGTGGGGTAAAAACCCCTGGCTGAACTAGATTTTATTTATCTACCCCCAACAAGGTAAGATTGACAAAAGGTCAGGAAAGTGGGATGAGAAAGCCAGTGCTCGAGAGGTGAGCACTCTGGCCATTTAAAAATTGCCTGGGCAGCTTCGTCGGCATTCCCCGGTAGGGCCGCCTCAGACAGTAAGCAATAAACTTACTCCTCCCCAAAGAGGGAAGGCAAAACCTGGGAGATGCACCTCCTAGAACTGCACAGGACGGACAAGCCCCAATAGACGGGCGTAAATCCAGACCCAAAGGCCCGGTTTATTTGGTGGGGTAAAACCCCCTGGCTGAACTAGTTTTTATTTATCTAACTCCCACAAGGTAAGGTGTGACAAAAGGTCGGGAAAGTGGGATTAGATAAGCCAGCGCTCGACAATTCAATATATATGTGTGATAATTAAACAGACAATCAACACGGGAAGTCAAATTCGCCCGATGAATTTTCAACCGGTGGATACCATAAAAAATATCCAATAAATAAAACGCTTATGTAAACAAATAATTATTTATATATAACATTAAATATCATAGTGTTTTATTCCTTTTTAATTTGAATATGTACATTTAATTTCTTAAGAAAAATAATAATAAACTTTAAAATATTTATTATTAAGTAATGTATTACTTTTTTTTGTTAAAACCCGGGTTTAATTTAAGGCGACACATCTGCCGGTGAAACTTCGGCAGTGAGAAAAAATCTCGATTTATTTGATCTTAAAGTTGCAATGCTCAAATAAATACAAAATTTTGAAGAAAAATATTTCTTGTGGTAACTTTTGACATTATTTGGCAACTTTCTTCGAGTGCGATAATTTACAGTTTCAAAATCGACCTCCCCTAATATATATATATATATATATATATATATATATATATATATATATATATATATAGAGAGAGAGAGAGAGAGAGAGAGAGAGAGAGAGAGAGATATAAAGCTAAAGAGAGAGATAAAGAGAGAGGGAGAGATTAATAGGTAGGTAGATAGATAGATAAATAGATAGATAAATAGATATATAGATGGATAGATAGATAGATGGATGGATATATAAAGATAGATAGATAGATAGATAGATAGATAGATAGATAGATAGATAGATAGATAGATAGATAGATCATGCGAAATAGAAATACGCAGATTGAAGCATCAATCTCACGTCTCGATAATTGATGTTCTTTATCGAAACGTGAGATTGGCGCTTGAAGCCTATACGCATTATGTTGATACTCTGAATACAACCACCCATTGACGCTGATATCACGTCACACAGTCATTTATCTTTCATATTATGAGTATATCATAAACAAACCCGGATGTGATCTGAAATAAATCAGAATCAAACAGTGCTGAGCATTTCACTGGAGCGTATCCAAGCGGAAAGAAAGAAAATAAAAACTGATATTCTTAACATACGTCTACTCAATCTGCGCGCTTATCGATCAAACTAAAGATCGACTGACCGAAAGGTTAGGGTTAGGGTTAAGTGCTTATCCGCTTTAAAAATCATATTTTAAATCTAAACATGAAAGAATGACAAAATACTATTGTAAACTTAAGCGTGACAAACTGACGAAAATGCTATTTAAGACTTAAGCGTGACAAACCAGCGAAAACAAGCCGCGCGTGCGTGGTCCCCCTCTGTATGTGACTCGATATGGCGAGTGTTAAATGCAATAAATTTGGGCAATTTGGGTCATTTTTACCCCCCTTTGACCCCCTGGGGGCGCGAACCAGAATTTTTCTGAGGTCAAGGATGCTCATTTTATATCCAGAACAATTGCCTCTACATTTTGACCATTTTTCAGAAGAATTGAATGGATGGATCAAACGCTATGGGAGAAAAGGGTCATTTTTTTTGTCATTTTGGGGCTTTTGACCTCCTGGGGCGTGAACCAGATTTTTTCCAAGGTCAGCGATACTTATTTTCTATTAGGAACAATTGCCTCCACATTTTGGCCAAGTTTTAGAGAAATTGAATGGATGGATGAAAAGTTATGGGCAAATAAAATGTCAATTTTTGCCATTTCGGGGCCTTTTGATCCCCTAGGGGGCTAACCAGATTTTTTTTTAAAAATCGGAGAATGTCACTTTCTAACCTGACCAAAGTTACAACTTCATGCAAAATTTCAGAGAAATTCAATGGATGGTTGCGGAGAAAAATCCGGACAGACGGACATGCCTCAAAACATAAGTTCCCCGATTTTATAAATCGGGAAATCAATGATAATTATTACTGAAGCATCACTACCAAACAAAATTCTATTTAATACCTAAACGTGACAGATCAATTAATAATCTATTTTTAATTTGCTCTGAGCGGCTCCTCCCCAGATGTGGCAACAGTACCTCCCCATTTTAGGACGTATTTGATTAAGTAATACATTTTTAAAAGGCTGTGAGCATCAATATATCTATCTGCTTCGTAAAATCCTAAACTCTGGAACTTATCATCATGAATTATGGCATATTCTTTCAAGTACTAACGTGTCACCGCTTATCAAGGCCAAAAAACACTCGCGGATAAGGGTTAATGAATTTATCAGATAAACGGTGATACAACGAAAATGCTAATTATTGCTGAAGAATCACTGGCAAATAAAAATGTTATTTCAAACTAAGCGTGGAAAAGAACCTTATCTTAAATTTAAGTGTGACAGAACAAGTGAAGTGTTATTTATTAATCAAGCACGACAGACAAATGAAAATGCTATTTCAAACTTAAGCGTGACAAACTAATGAAAATGTCATTGAAGCGTGGTAGACCATAGAAAATGATATTTATTACTTATCGATCACAGGCAAATGGAAATGTAATTTGAAATCTAAACATGACAGACCAACGAAAATATTATTTTAGATTTAAGCGTGACAGACAAACGAAAATATTCTTTAAGACTTAAGCGTGACAAACCAACGCAAATATTATTTTAGATTTAAGCGTGATAGACCAACGAAAATATTATTCAGACTTAAGCGTGACAACCCAACGAAAACATTATTTCAGTCTTAATCGTGACAGATCAACCAAATTATTATTTCATTCTTAAGCGGGACAAACCAACCAAAATATTATTTCAGTTTTAAGCGTGACAAACCAACAAAAATATTATTTCAGGCTTAAGCGTGACAAACAAACGAAAATATTATTTCAGACTTAAGCGTGACAAACAAACGAAAATATTATTTCAGATTTAAGCGTGACAAACCAACGAAAATATTATTTTAGACTTAAGCGTGACAAACCAACGAAAATATTATTTAAGATTTAAGCGTGACAGACCAACGAAAATATTATTTTAGATTTAAGCGTAACCAACTAACGAAAATATTATTTTAGACTTAAGCGTGACAAGCCAACAAAATATTATTTTAGATTTAAGCGTGATAGACCAACGAAAATATTATTCAGACTTAAGCGTGACAAACCAACGAAAATATTATTTTAGATTTAAGCGTGAAAGGCCAACGAACATATTATTTTAGATTTAAGCATGAAAAACCAACGAAAATATTATTTTAGACTTAAGCGTGACAAGCTAACAAAACCATTCTTTAAGACTTAAGCGTGACAGATGAACGAAAATATTATTTTATATTTAAGCGTGACAAATCAACGAACATATTATTTTTGATTTAAGCGTTATAGACCAACCAAAATATTATTCAGACTAAAGCGTGACAAACCAACGAAAATATTATTTCAGACTTAAGCGTGACAAACCAACGAAAATATTATTTCAGACTTAAGCGTGACAAACCAACGAAAATATTATTTCAGTCTAAAGCGTGACAGACCAACCAAAATAGTATTTCAGTCGTAAGCGTGACAGACCAACAAAAATAGTATTTCAGTCTTAAGCGTGACCAACCAACGAAAATATTATTGACGTCTTAAGCGTGACAAACCAACCAAAATATTATTGGAGGCCTAATCGTGACAATCAAACAAAAACATTATTTCAGTCTAAAGCGTGAGAAACCAACGAAAATATTATTTTAGATTTAAGCGTGATAGACCAACAAAAATATTATTTCAGTCTTAAGCGTGAGAAACCAACGAAAATATTATTTTAGATTTAAGCGTGATAGACCAACCAAAATATTATTTCAGTCTTAAGCGGTACAGACGAACCAACATTGTATTTCAGTTTTAAGCGTGACAAACAAACGAAAATATTATTTCAGTTTTAAGCGTGACAAACAAACACAAATATTATTTCAGTCTTTAGCGTGATAAACCAACGAAAATATTATTTCAGTCTTAAGCGTGACAAACCAACGAAAATGTTATTTCAGTTTTAAGCGTGACAAACAAACCAAAATATTATTTCAGTCTTTAGCGTGACAAACAAACCAAAATATTATTTCAGTCTTAAGCGTGACAAACAAACCAAAATATTATTTCAGTCTTAAGCGTGACAAACAAACCAAAATATTATTTCAGTCTTAAGCGTGACAAACAAACCAAAATATTATTTCAGTCTTAAGTGTGACAAACAAACCAAAATATTATTTCAGTCTTAAGCGTGACAAACAAACCAAAATATTATTTCAGTCTTAAGCGTGACAAACAAACCAAAATATTATTTCAGTCTTAAGCGTGACAAACAAACCAAAATATTATTTCAGTCTTAAGCGTGACAAACAAACCAAAATATTATTTCAGTCTTAAGCGTGACAAACAAACCAAAATATTATTTCAGTCTTAAGCGTGACAAACAAACCAAAATATTATTTCAGTCTTAAGCGTGACAAACAAACCAAAATATTATTTCAGTCTTAAGCGTGACAAACAAACCAAAATATTATTTCAGTCTTAAGCGTGACAAACAAACCAAAATATTATTTCAGTCTTAAGCGTGACAAACAAACCAAAATATTATTTCAGTCTTAAGCGTGACAAACAAACCAAAATATTATTTCAGTCTTAAGCGTGACAAACAAACCAAAATATTATTACAGTCTTAAGCGTGACAAACAAACCAAAATATTATTTCAGTCTTAAGCGTGACAAACAAACCAAAATATTATTTCATTCTTAAGCGTGACAAACAAACCAAAATATTATTTCAGTCTTAAGCGTGACAAACAAACCAAAATATTATTTCAGTCTTAAGCGTGACAAACAAACGAAAATATTATTTCAGTCTTAAGCGTGACAAACAAACCAAAATATTATTTCAGTCTTTAGCGTGATAAACCAACGAAAATATTATTTCAGTCTTAAGCGTGACAAACCAACGAAAATATTATTTCAGTCTTAAGCGTGACAAACAAACCAAAATATTATTTCAATCTTAAGCGTGACAAACAAACCAAAATATTATTTCAGTCTTAAGCGTGACAAACCAACGAAAATATTATTTACGTCTTAAGCGGGACAAACCAACCAAAATATTATTTCAGACTTAAGCGTGATAGACCAACCAAAATATTATTTCAGACTTAAGCGTGACAAAGCAACGAAAATATTATTTAAGACTTAAGCGTGACAGACCAAGAAAAATATTATTTTAGATTTACGCGTAAAAAACAACGAAAATATTATTTTAGATTTAAGCGTGATAGACCAACCAAAATATTATTTCAGTCTTAAGCGTGACAGACCAACCAACATATTATTTTAGACTTAAGCATGACAAACCAACGAATATATTATTTGAGACTTAAGCGTGACAGACCAACTAACATATTATTTCAGACTTAAGCGTGATAAACCAACGAAAATATTATTTCAGACTTTAGCTTTACAAACCAACGAAAATATTATTTCAGTCTTAAGCGTGACAGACCAACGAAAATATCATTTCAGACATAAGCGTGACAGACCAACGATAATTTTATTTTAGATGTGTGGACGTATCTAAAATATAAAGCGTCCATTAAATCCGAGCGGTGGAATAATGCAATTTTAACCTGAAACCTGACCAATTGACGGACATCGCCGCAAATAGTGATGATTGGTCGCATCTAAGAAAAACTTTATTCATTTCGCTAATAGATTTGTGACATTCACGCGTAAAGAATTCGATATATTTTATTGATTTGAATGACGTAAAACACTGTTTTATTAAAACCCATTCAATCTCAAACATCGGTTTTATCGAACACACTGTACCTAGGTTCCATATATATATATATATATATATATATATATATATATATATATATATTGGTACAGAAAAATTAGTACAACATTCGTACCGTCGGTTTCAAGCACGGGTGACAACAGAAGCGGAAGTGAGCCGGATGGCTAAGTCCTTCCCTGCTTGAAACCGACTGTACGAATGTTGTACTAATTTTTCTCTACCAAAATAAATAAATATTACGCTCTTAATTTTTAAGTTTAATTCTCAATTAATCAAGCACTCTGCTGGGATTTTTCCTGCTATATTACAAAGAAGTTATATATATATATATATATATATATATATATATATATATATATATATATATATATATATTAGTACTTCATGTATCCACATAAAATATTATAAGGAGATATAATTTTTTATGTATCAGTTTTCAGTATTTACTTCAACAGTGCTCGATACGTAAGTAGAGCTAGGTAGTAAGCAGTGAAAATATATATGGCAATCAAGCTATATATATATATATATATATATATATATATATATATATATATATATACAGGGTGGGCAAAAATAAGGGTCCTATTTTTTAAAATTCATAACTTTTTTATTTATTGATTTAAAAAAAATTTGTTTTTTAGAATAAGTAAAGGACCCCTTCCGAAGCAAGCATAAGCCGTATTAGCCCTAAGGAACGTACCCTCATTTAGAAAACATTATTTGTTGCTTAAAAAACTCAAAACAGTGTAAAAAACAATACTATAGTTTTTGTAAGTTTTAAGAAGTGTTTTTCGGCTAAAATTTGTTTTGTTTATTTCAAAGAATGTCGGAAGGGTCAGTCTACACACACATAAAGTTTGGTGAGTTTAACTTTTATTTTGTGGAAGTTATTCAAATTCAAGTTATTCAAATTTAAAGATAGGCCCCTTATTTTGGCCCACCCTAGATATTATATATATATATATATATATATAGATATTATATATATATATAGATATTATATATATATATATATATATATATATATATATATATAGATATTATATATATATATATATATATATATATATATATTATATATATATATATAGATATTATATATATATATAGATATTATATATACATATATATATATATATATATATATATATAGATAGATATTATATATATATATATATAGATATTATATATATATATATATATATATATAGATATTATATATATATATATATATATATATATATATATATATATATATATATATATATATATATATATATATATATATATATATGGGTGTGTGTGTATGTAACTTTATATACATATATTTGAAAGATAAACTACTAGGTTAACCTATATAATAAAGTCAAGTTGTTCTGATTCTCGAAATTCTGTGATTTCCCCTTTCCTTGCCACTAAATTAATATTTGATTCTTATTCGTTATTTCGGGTGTTAAAAATTGGTCTATGTTCTTGAGAACAAAAAATCTATTTCGATACAATTTCTTTCAAACAATATTTTATCCGGCTCGGAATATTAAAAAAAAATGAAGGTAATATTTTTAATAATGACTTACATATCAGCAGGATCAGTTGCTAATACAAATATAACTGATTACAAGATAAACAGCCAAGCGAAATTGCTCCGATTAGATGGCGTTACATTGAACATTTGAAGGTTCTTGTTTCAATTCCAGCCCTCGGCGTTAATTTTTATTTCTGTTCTTTGTGGGAACTCTTAAAATATCGATATTTTTTGTATTATTATCGTGTATTTTACTTTTTAAACATTACTTTGGAAACTGAAGAAGAAAAAAAGATTTTGACACAATATATATATATATAGAGAGAGAGAGCGCGAAAGGGGGGAGTAGGAGTAGGAGGAGGAGTAGGAGGAGGTAAAAAAAACAAGTCTTACTAACTTAGACTTAGGAGCTCCCGCGTCCTGCGACGCATGAGGCAGTCAAAGTAAACCATCGTTTTGGGTCTGAAGCCAAGGTCACAGTGTCCCTCCAGCTTCGTCCCGTTGCGATCAAATCTCTCTCGATTGTTTGCTTCCAGTTCATTTTTGGTCTTCCTTTTCTTCTTTTTCCATCATGGTTCCACTGAAGAACTTGATTAGAAAATCTCTCTCGGGTCAATCTTCGGGCATGTCCGTCGTTCGCAGATTATTGATGATACCACCTGCTGGTTTGTGCGGTATCTCACATCTTTGTTGGCCGTTCGGTAAAGTAAGTAAATCGGTATGAATCAGAATGTTACCGGCTCGATTCTGTTGTCGGTATTCTTGCAGGAGGGGTGAAACTGATATTATGGAATCGCCTGGATTAGAACTTGACACACCCAGGTCGTCAGTCTGTGTCGTTAGCCACTTAACCATCGTTACTCGGTCGCTGCATTTGTTCCCTAGAATCATTCTAAACATTTGGAATCAAACGTGGATAATTTCCTCACTTGGCTGATTTTGAGATGCCAAGTTTCACTTCCATATAGCAATGTTGACAAAAGGTTGCTGTTATAAAATCTTAATTTAAATCTGAGGGTGATTTTTTTTCACATCTTTCCGAGATTGAGGCTTTTCTATTCTGCACTACAACTCGTGCCCCCCCCCCCAAAAAAAACCAAGTCGCCTGTTAAAATAAATAACAATCTATTTATTAGTCAACACATGAATTTATGAAGTCATATTCGATCTGCGACTGAATCGTCTGTCGATCACGCTTAAGTTTGAAATAATATTTTTGTCGGTTTGTGGCGCTTAAATTTAAAAAAGCATTTTCATCCTTCTGTCATGTCAACGTTTGCAATAAAATTTTTTGTCGATCTGTCACGCTTAAGTTTAACATTTTCATCGGTCTGTCACGCATTTTCGTTTGTCCGTCACGCTTAACTTTAAATAGCAGTTTCGTCGGTCTGTCACGCTAAAATTTAAAATAACATTTTCGTCGGTCTGTCACGCTTAAGTTTTAAATAACATTTTCGTCGGTCTGTCACGCTTAAGTTTTAAATAACATTTTCGTCGGTCTGTCACGCTTAAGTTTTAAATAACATTTTCGTCGGTCTGTCATGCTTAACTTTGAAACAGCATTTTGGGCGATCTGTCACGCTTAAGTTATAAATAACATTTTCGTCGTTCGGTCACGCTTAACGTTGAAATAATATTTTCATCCCTTTGTCATGCTTAACTTTAAAATAACATTTTGGTCGTTCGGTCACGCTTAATTTTAAAATAACATTTTCGTCGTTCGGTCACGCTTAACGTTGAAATAATATTTTCATCCGTCTGTCGTGCTTAACTTTGAAATAGCAGTTTTGTCGGTCTGTCACGTTTTAGTTTGAACTAACATTTCCAACGCTAAGTGTGCAGATTGACTGGACGTATCTTCAGAACACCTGTTCTCGTTTTTATATTTATATGTTTATGTTTTGAATGCTGGCTCAAATAAATCATTTAGGTTCGCCAAAATTCGATGAAAGGAAATCGATGGTCTACCTATTCGGGTGGCGAGAAACGTTGATACTGGTGGTTGTGGAGGGATACTTGAAACCCCTTTTTCCCCGCCTTTTCATGAGAATCAGCGATCGAATCTTTACTTTGTTTGAAAGCGAACCACTTGCCAAAAAGAGGGAATGAAAAAAAAGATGCCTTCGGGGATTGCGTTTTATAAGAAGGGAATGGAACTGATTAACGCCGGGTGATTGGTTGAAAAGCGCGGGAAACGTGGAAATGGATTTTCTCTACGGTTAAAAAAAGGAAGACAATAAGACACGTGAAGAAAAATGGAGAGTTCGATCCACATTAACGTCCAATAACGTTAGATAGCAACCCCTTACTCGATATGAATTCGAGATTTTCACATTTAGATAAACTAGTAGAAACCCGTGGAAATTCCACGGTTCTTTCGCCTAAAACCCCTTTTATAATACTCTAAATAAACAGAATTTAAGGGGAATATTTATTAACTCATGTATAATAACTAGTCTTAAATTTTTAAAAAGTTGGAGATATCTGTTTTTGCACAAATCAACGTTTCGTCTTTATTTCAAGATTTTCCAAATAACTGATTTGAAGTAAAATATAGAAGTCAGTAAACGCATCACGTATTTTCAAATATTGACTTCTATGGTTTTTTTTCCAACTAAGTCATCTTGAGAAAGTCTTGAAATAAAGACGAAACGTTGATGAATATATAAACAATTTTCAATTTTCGGTTTTCCCTTATTCATTTTCCATATACATATATACACATATACACATATACACATACCTAACTTTATATAGATAGAGGTATAAAAAAGGCCTCAGGGAAACAGACGGTTATAACCCTAGCTTTAGTACAATAATAATAGAAATCTAGCTTGGTCCCATAGAAATTCCACGGTGATTTCTACATTCATCTGTATACGTTACTGTTAATAATAATAATAATAATAATAATAATAATAATAATAATAATAATAATAATAATAATAATAACATAATTCCCCCCCCAATAAATTACACCAGCCTCAGCTATCATTACACAAAAATGAACCAAAGAAACAGAAATTACAAGAAACACTATAAGCGCCCCCCTCTCTTTTTTTATATTTAAAAATTTAAAAAAATTTTTTAAAATTTTTAAAATTTAAAACATTAGAAAAAAGGAAAAAAATATATGACCAAACCATTTCATTATCACATCACTACAGTGTAAATATCTATGCATGAGTGGATGAAGTGTGTGAGGTGCGCTGAAGAAAAATTCTTACCAGTAAAATACATAGCCCTGTTGTGCTCGCATACCCTTAATGACAATAACAGTGTCAACATTTGGGAATTTCCTTGCTTTTGTACATTTAGTGTATATGAATTTTCATCTTAACCCTATTAAGGGCATATGATTTCAGTATACTGGCATTTTTCATGGAATAGATGTTATACTTAATAGCTTAATGTTAAAATTCCTGTTTTGTTTAGTGACGCGAAACCAACACTTTTAGTTCTTCCTGGCGATTTTACTTTTGTGTCGACCTCCAATCATTTCTGTCAAAATAGAACACCATGGTTGGGGTTTGAAATTCGATAGCTGGTTTGATATAACGAATCCGAAGGGGTCTGACGGGTAAAACGAACAACATATTATGATTATCCTTTAAATACAGAGCTTTAACTTTTATTTGGATGCATTCACAGCGACATTTAACAGTTCTATCTATCTATCTATCTATCTATCTATCTATCTATCTATCTATCTATCTATCTATCTATCTATCCGGCACTGGACGCACTTCCCCTCCGGTTCGTCGTCGCGACCCGTTCCCGGCGTGCAGGTCGACACGCGGGTTTTGAAAACCTCCCCGGCAGGTGCTTTTGAAAACCTCCGCGTCTCGCTTTGACGTGTGTGCGGGGCCCACCGGTCATCGGGCCCACGAACGTAACTGCCCCCTTCTGCCGGGGACGGAGGAAATCTGACGCGATCCGTTATACGCGACGAGCCGGTTCTGTCTTTAATCCCGTCGGACGTCTTGCGCGAGCGACCTCTATCTATCTATCTATCTATCTATCTATCTATCTATCTATCTATCTATCTATCTATCTATCTATCTATCTATCTATCTATCTATCTTGATTTTGTTCGGTAGAAAGTAGTCCAACAGAGTTCTCGATTATTTAATAAAAGGAGCATAATATTTATTTATTAATAATGTTACAGAACATCAGATCAGATCAACATGATAACATAGTGTAAACTGTTTTCCGCACCGCCCTCTTCCGAATTAAATCCGCGCGAGGAACTTTCTGCCTGGACACCGTCTTTTCAATCCAATCTGAATACGAGAAGCACGTTGGCGTCTTTGGGGGCATTAGCTTTGCGAAAAAGATGTAAGCACGCGAATTCTCTGAATTTATTGTGTTTCAGTTTCACATCGTTCGTCCAATTATCTTGGTTATTTCTGAGAATATATTTATAAGAGGTGTGCCTTTGTTTTGCTTTGTTTAAGTTTCACGTTGAAATATATGCGTCCACGTTTTAGCGCCGACCACATGCGACCAAAATAATATATTTCACCAGTAAAACTAGTATTCTTAGATTTTTGGCCCGACTTGCTCCTGTTACGCATAAGTTTCAAACCCGGGAAAGACTCAGATTGAAAAATAGTGTTTTGTGTGTGTATGTGTATGTGTATGTATATATATATATATATATATATAATTAATTATTTATTACCTACAGACATCGATGTTTAATGCTAACGCAATCTTCAGTACAGGAAGTTAATTCTCTACGGTCAGCGGGCTCGAACTCCGATCACAAATCGCAACTGATTCGTAGTCAAGAGCGTTCCCCCCCTCGGCCACAGCGAATTAGCTAATAATTAAGGAGGAATTTAACTTTGTAAATACCGAGTCGGCGGCTATTTTACACGAGCAGTTGAAAGTGATCTTACAACAACAAACTGTGTCGGATCTTGCATGAAGCTATTTGTACTGCTTGTTATTAAACTCACTCAGAATGGCACCCATAAACCAAAACACTATATATATATATATATATATATATATATATATATATATATATATATATATATATATATATATAATCAGTTATATGTAGCACTGACAGTAGGACTAAAAGGTCATTTTTTTATTCATGGTATTAATTTACATCCTCTACAAGAGGTTAGACATAAGGTCAGATGGGGTTTTGAAAATATAGCACACTAGAAGAAGTGCCCTCTGGCCTACAAAAATGTCTGAGCATGCCTGCCAGCATTCTACGATAAGGGCTCCTCGGGGGATTAGCAAGAAACTAATTCTTACTCAAAGAGAGAAGGTAACGCCTTGGCGGGTGGCCATCATAGGACTACATAGAACCATATCTCAGCCCGACAGTAACAAAGCCACTAGAAGAAAACAGCTTCCTAATATACTTAGTCGATGATATATCAGTGACGTCAAAAGCGTTAACTAATTTACATATTATTTTACTAAACGAATTCTCATTAATTAACTATTTGTTTTTTGTTTTTTTTAATTCAATTACTTATTTAATTTAACGAGTTACACATGGTGTCTGTTCAGTCTCGAGAGACAATGGATACCCTCTGTAAGAGTGGCTGCACGTGTAATTGTGAAGCAAGGGTTGCACAATCCCAACCACACCTCCTCTGAATCGGCACTGCTTGATTCCAGTGGTAAAGATAAGTCTTGGACGACTAAAAACAATGCTAAGATAAATGGAGCACATGCAGCACCTGGTATTCCTGAATAGTCACATATTTAGTATTGGCTCGGCTCAACGTACATACAGTTTTATTTACGAATATTTTCTATATCGCGCATAAATGCTTAGCATTTCGGGTGAAAAGTCTTCCCCACGCTTTCCAGTTAATTTACTTCGCGAGATTGAGATTATTGGCTTTCTCAAATTTCCCGGACAACGCCGGTATACCGATTCTCCAGGTATTAAAATATGAAAAAAATTGTAAGGTATTCACATCCAATAGATTATGAAAAAGACATTGAAATAAAATTAGGTTAACAAACGGGCTACGCAGGGTAAGGAACAATGAAACTCCGACCCATAATCTATTATCTCTATTTATTTAAAGTTCGGTATATGTTTATATATTTGTATGTACATGATTCACTCCTAAACTAACTTACACTTAACTTGAAAAACCAACAGACACCCTCTCTCTCCGGTTTAATGGTCCGGTTTCTGATTGTATGGTTACATAAAAAAAAACATGAGTCAATCATGGGACTGCATACCTTCGTCTGAAAACGAAAGAACGGGCATAAAGTCTTATCTTGACCTTACTTCTCCATATTGTATGAGTATTCTCAAAGTTATACCATGGAAACTTTGATAATTCAAACATATTTAACTAATCAAGCTGAAATTTTGCATGCTGGTTACTGTTATCAAAGAGCATCAGATATACATATATAGAGAGATACGTACACGAAAAGTGGAACGATTGGAAGTTGAAATTCTGCTAAAATTGTGACCATGTTTTAACTTTTCAAGTTCAAGGGCTACAATATGACTCAAGTAGCGAGTGTCTATAATGAAAAAAAATGAAGTTATTACCAAAATTGTGACCATGTTTTAACTTTTCAAGTTCACGGGCTACAATATGAATTAAGTAGCGAGTGTCTATAATGAAAAAACAAATGAAGTTATTACCAAAATTGTGACCATGTTTTAACTTTTCAAGTTCAAGGGCTACAATATGAATCAAGTAGCGAGTGTCTATAATGAAAAAAATGAAGTTATTACCAAAATTGTGACCATGTTTTAACTTTTCAAGTTCAAGGGCTACAATATGAATCAAGTAGCGAGTGTCTATAATGAAAAAAATGAAGTTATTACCAAAATTGTGACCATGTTTTAACTTTTCAAGTTCATGGGCTACAATATGAATTAAGTAGCGAGTGTCTATAATGAAAAAAAAATGAAGTTATTACCAAAATTGTGACCATGTTTTAACTTTTCAAGTTCAAGGGCTACAATATGAATCAAGTAGCGAGTGTCTATAATGAAAAAAATGAAGTTATTACCAAAATTGTGACCATGTTTTAACTTTTCAAGTTCAAGGACTACAATATGAATCAAGTAGCGAGTGTCTATAATGAAAAAAATGAAGTTATTACCAAAATTGTGACCATGTTTTAACTTTTCAAGTTCACGGGCTACAATATGAATTAAGTAGCGAGTGTCTATAATGAAAAAACAAATGAAGTTATTACCAAAATTGTGACCATGTTTTAACTTTTCAAGTTCAAGGGCTACAATATGAATCAAGTAGCGAGTGTCTATAATGAAAAAAATGAAGTTATTACCAAAATTGTGACCATGTTTTAACTTTTCAAGTTCAAGGACTACAATATGAATCAAGTGCGAGTGTCTATAATGAAAAAAAAATGAAGTTTTTACCAAAATTGTGACCATGTTTTAACTTTTCAAGTTCATGGGCTACAATATGAATTAAGTAGCGAGTGTCTATAATGAAAAATAAATGAAGTTATTGCCAAAATTGTGACCATGTTTTAACTTTTCAAGTTCAAGGACTACAATATGAATCAAGTGCGAGTGTCTATAATGAAAAAAAAATGAAGTTTTTACCAAAATTGTGACCATGTTTTAACTTTTCAAGTTCATGGGCTACAATATGAATTAAGTAGCGAGTGTCTATAATAAAAAAAAATGAAGTTATTACCAAAATTGTGACCATGTTTTAACTTTTCAAGTTCAAGGACTACAATATGAATCAAGTGCGAGTGTCTATAATGAAAAAAAAATTAAGTTATTACCAAAATTGTGACCATGTTTTAACTTTTCAAGTTCAAGGGCTACAATATGAATCAAGTAGCGAGTGTCTATAATGAAAAAAATGAAGTTATTACCAAAATTGTGACCATGTTTTAACTTTTCAAGTTCAAGGACTACAATATGAATCAAGTGCGAGTGTCTATAATGAAAAAAAAATGAAGTTTTTACCAAAATTGTGACCATGTTTTAACTTTTCAAGTTCATGGGCTACAATATGAATTAAGTAGCGAGTGTCTATAATGAAAAAAAAATGAAGTTATTACCAAAATTGTGACCATGTTTTAACTTTTCAAGTTCAAGGACTACAATATGAATCAAGTGCGAGTGTCTATAATGAAAAAAAAAAGAAGTTTTTACCAAAATTGTGACCATGTTTTAACTTTTCAAGTTCATGGGCTACAATATGAATTAAGTAGCGAGTGTCTATAATAAAAAAAAATGAAGTTATTACCAAAATTGTGACCATGTTTTAACTTTTCAAGTTCAAGGACTACAATATGAATCAAGTGCGAGTGTCTATAATGAAAAACAAATGAAGTTATTACCAAAATTGTGACCATGTTTTAACTTTTCAAGTTCACGGGCTACAATATGAATTAAGTAGCGAGTGTCTATAATGAAAAAACAAATGAAGTTATTACCAAAATTGTGACCATGTTTTAACTTTTCAAGTTCAAGGGCTACAATATGAATCAAGTAGCGAGTGTCTATAATGAAAAAAATTAAGTTATTACCAAAATTGTGACCATGTTTTAACTTTTCAAGTTCAAGGGCTACAATATGAATCAAGTAGCGAGTGTCTATAATGAAAAAAATTAAGTTATTACCAAAATTGTGACCATGTTTTAACTTTTCAAGTTCAAGGACTACAATATGAATCAAGTAGCGAGTGTCTATAATGAAAAAAAAATGAAGTTTTTACCAAAATTGTGACTTTCACCTTTTCCTTGACCTTAAACTTTGCCCTAAATATCCCACAATTAAATCAGTTCTAAGTTCGACTATGACCCATAAGTTGGTGAAGATTGGTCAAGCGAAGTGGACGCTAGGCTATACACAAACAAACAAATAAACATAGTGACACACCAACAAACTCGACCAAAAACATAACCTCCTTAGCGAAAGTAATAAATAGAATCATATTCTGCTTATTTACTTCCTTCCCCTCGCAGAAAGATTTGGCATGAGGTGGGGAGGGGGAAAAGTCAGCGCTCTCGAAGGTGCAGTCTGGCTTTGCAAAAAATAGCCATTCGGTTGTTGATTGTATAATCGTGCCGACGGTGGCCATTCTTCCCGTTCGGGTGAATAAACTATCCGTATCTGAAGAAAAAAATGGACGCCGCTTCCGCTCGTGCGTGCTGGGACGAAAAACAAGAAGCAGATCGGTGTAAACTGCAGTCAGTTCAGAAGCGCTTTTTGTTTGTATCTTTCAGTTGTCTTTTCTAACGACAGCAGGAGTGAAGGCGTTTTCATGCAATGGCTGCATCGACTTGCCAAGATGGCGGCTTCCTTTGCTTTCGATACGACAAAACAACACAACCGAAATTCGCCAAATCAGTCGAACAATTTAACGCAAATATATAATGACATTATACGAACAGACAACAATCACGATAGGACATATATAGAGGATGGGTGTAATGATAGATAAATAGACAAGTAGCTATGTATATAAGAATATATAAAAATAGAGGAAGTGAATGAGATTCGTTGTTTTACATCATCGCAGCACAATAGATAAATAGATGGGAAGAGTAGAGAGGAAACGATATATATATATATATATATATATATATTTATTTATTAATTATTTTTATACCTACAGACATCGATGTTTCATGCTAACGCAATCTTCAGTGTAGGAACTAATTCTCAACGGTCGGTGGGCGCGAACCCCGATCACAAATCGTCACTGATTCGTACTCGAGGGTCTTATCCATCGGCCATAGCCAATTAGTTAGTAAATATGGAGGAATTTTAAATGTAAATAGCGAATCGGCGGCTAGATACCAAGCAGTATAGAGTGATCTACGAAACGGCGTTCGGATCGTGCATATAGCTATTTGCACTGCTTGTTATTAAAGTTACTCGAGAGTGCCCAGCCTTTATATTTATATAATTTTGTTTTTGTTTTAGTTAACACAAAAGTTGATGTTGTAGCTCAATAGTGTACGACTATAGCTCTAATGCTATAATAGGATAAATAAAAATTTCCCCTAGAAAAATTGTGAAAAAAATGCACTGATGAAGCCTCCTCGTGAGAAATTGGTGATATTATGTATATCATGAAAATGTTTGTTTCTTAAGAAAGGCAGCCACAATATGTTTGCAAATAAAAGTGTTTTTGAAGGATATATGGAGTGTTATTGCATGAATATCTACTACGGTTCTATACGAAGTAATTTATATATATATATATATATATGTACATATAAATATATATATAGTCATCCACATACAGACTGTTTCGCCGTTTCACAGCTCATCAGTGCGGCTAGACCAGTTAGTGCCTCAAGCCGGGATTGAAACTCGACCGTCGAGCTGACGGTCGGCGCTTCTAACCCCTACGCTATCATGCGACATTGACTGAACGTAAGATATATCTCAATGTAAACATTGCAATTGCCGTGGCTCGAATTAGTTTTACCTAATGAGTTATGCCTTAAAGCTAATGGCAGTTGACGATATCCTTACAAATTAAGCTCTACCCCGAGAGGGAGCTTTATATAATCATCCACATACAGACTGTTTCGCTGTTTCACAGCTCATCAGTGCGGCTAGACCATTTAGTGCCTCAAGCCGGAATTTAAACTCGACCGTCGAGCTGACGGTATATATATATATATATATATATATATATATATATATATATATATATATATATATATATATATATATATATAATTTGAGATACTATATAATTATGTCCTCAATCAGACACAACACCGCAATCCACAAAACCATGAAAGCCACAAACCAGAAGCTCTCGACTCGAGCCTAGCGAATGTAAAATCCTACTTCTGAGACATCGGCCTGGGTTCTTTGTTGTTGGATGACTACACGCCTGCTTGAGAAAAGTATGTACATCCCACAATCGGCCATCTCCGCGGTTTTCATTATCTGTGTTAGTTAAAAAAAACTTTCTAGTATGTAGCGTATATAGCTCAGGTAAGAGTAATCGCCTCGCATTCAAGTAACTCGGGTTTCGAATCCTGAGTTCGGATGTGTCATACTTATAAGGCATGCGGGCGGAACTCGAGTCTACAGCTTAAGCTATGTGTCTTTCATGGTTTGTTCGCGCTGCGGTGTTCTGCATGGTTGTAGAAATAATTATATATATATATATATAATACTTAAAGTTTCGAAATTTGTCATATGGAACAAGAGAGCGAGGCAACTTTTGTTGAGGTCAGTTTCTCTAATGAGGGGGCCTAAACAGAGCTGAAAGGGAGAAAATAACAAAATATCAAGGTCTAATGTGTGATATGAAAAGAAACTGGAACCTCAAAGAGATCTCCATCATTCCAGTTATCATAGGAGCCACTGGACTCATGAAGAAAAAGTATTTAGAAATTATACCTGGGGAACCAAGTGCAAGAGAAATCCAAACAACTGAACTCAAGGGAACAACCAGAATCCTGAAAAGAGCTCTCTGTTGGAGTCTGTAAATAGCGGGTGATCGTATGGCATTTGGAAGAATGCCCCGTCCCCAGCAAATGAAAGAAAATGAAAAGAAAACTCAAAAAAAGATAGAAACACACACATATTTACACGCACACCCTCTTTACGTAGCACATACACACGCTCTCTGGCACACACGCACGCTCACAAAGTAACAAACGCACAGGGGCAGAAGAATGTTTGCGTTCGCCACGTTAATCTGTTATTGAAAACGTGTTTTGCTTGTTTAAGCCATTGTTGACATATCGAACAAAGTTTCTTTAGAAATCACAGGAAAAAGTACACGAGTTCGACAGCATTGTTCTCCTCATAATAGAGTATCGTCAAAAACGTCTTTTATATTTTAAATTTTTATTCATAATTTTGCTACTATTTGGGGTCACCACTAATCAAGGCCAAGAGCCACTCGAGGATAGATGTTAATGAGACAAAAAATATTGCCAGCTAAAAGACGAGGAACACTATGGGAGTACAAACATTGATCAATGGGAGTTGCTAAATGTATCTAAAAACTAAACGGAACTTCCATGAACAAAGTTTCTTTCCTGGAAAATCTCATCTAGCGAACAAAATACCACGAGTCTGCTTCCCAACCGACTATAAAATGCTCGTCTTCAAGTCTAATGTAAACAAAGACTTGTTGAGCCGTCCTCTTGGATAATCAATTCCTCTTAAGAAATCTTCTGCCCATTCTATCTATTGTTTCAATCATCTTTGGAACCAGATACCGCGAGTCTGCTTTCTAACCGACTACAGCATGGTCATCTTCAAGTCTAATGTACGGCCTCTTAGATAAAGGATAAAGGACGACCTCTTGGATAATCAATTCCTCTTAAGTATTCTTCTGCCCGTTCTATCCAGTGTTTCCGGTCCTTGTCCAACTGCCGATCTCTTTAACCCTTTTTTCTAATACATCCCATCTTTGGAACCAGATACCACGAGTCTGCTTCCCAACCGACTGCAGCATGGTCGTCTTCAAGTCTAATCTAAACAAAAACTTGTTCAGTCGTCCTCTTGGATAATCAATTCCTCTTAATAAATCTTCTGCCCATTCCACCTATTGTTTCTAATTCTCTCGTGATTGCATTCATCGTCCGGTTGACAATTTCTTTAACCATCATTTTTGAGCCCCCCCCCCCCACAG
>OY744540.1:71370971-71478471 GCA_963556195.1 Sepiola atlantica | reverse complement strand
TTTTTCTTAAATCAAATTTTATCCTGTAGAGAGCTTAAGCCTTGCAGACAGACTGAGCAAATAAAAGAAATGTAAATATAAAGAGAGCTAACTCGCAATGATTCAAATACAATAATACAAAAATAATTTTACTGAGTGAGCTCCCCTTTCTTTTCTACAACTTACTCACCTGACGTCACAGATATACGTACGAGGACGCACACACACAATCAGATACCAAACGTGGGACACGATCTTACCCTGCCTAACCTTTAATTTTGCAACCTCAAAAGTGAAGAGGAAAAATAAAAATATATATTCCCGCACAAACCGACACGTATACTAACAAGCATCGAAAAGCATGGCTTCCTAGGCGGCTATGCGTATGTACATACATATACAATCACTTTAGACATTGAACACATTTCACAGCCCATCCGTTGCCGCAAAGATCAATATCAACTTCCGCTGGCGAAGAAGGCGTTGAAAAAAACGTGAAAAGATTTTTCTACCTGAGAAATTGTAAAATGCAACGAAAGTGACAGGTGAAGAATATAAACCCAGTTTTTATATATATATATATATATATATATATATATATATATATATATATATATATATATTATTTCATGTACACACATAAAATATTATAAGGAGATATATTTTTTTATGTATCGATTTTCAGTATTTACTTCAACAGTGTTCGATACGTGAGTAGAGCCAGGTAGTAAGTTATATTTATTGCCATAAATATATTTTCATAACTTTTTTCAAATCTTTTCTAAAACCATGACATTACCCACTCACCAAAATCACAGAGCGCCCCCCTCCTCTTTCACCACTTCTCCACTTCTTCATTCACAGCCATCCACATTATTCCAGCTCACCCCCTCCACTTTTTCACTCAGAACCATCCACGTTTATTTCATTCTATGCTACTGACTTTACTAAGCCCGGACATCGATCCTACTGCTCCCAGCAGTGGCTACTACTTATTCGCATCAACCCATCATGTAAACCCAATATTTTCACGTACTTGCATGAAATTTTTCTCAATATTATCATCCTGCAGAAGTCTTACAAACAAAGACGAAACGTTGATGAATATATAAAAAAAATTTTAAAACAAACGTCCTTTTTGGTTTTTCCTTTATCATTTCCCATATATATATATATATATATATATATATATATATATATATATATATATATATATATATATATATATATATATATATCCGTGTGTGTGTGCCTGTGTGAAAAAAGATTAACGGAAAATAAAAATTTAAATACAGGAAAAAATCATCAAGAAACGAGAGGTTTTACTGGTTTCTTTTGGATCAACGAACGTCTTCAAAAAAAAATTACCGGGACGGCAGAATCTATATTTTTTTTTCTGAAGACGTTTGTTGATTCGAACGAAACCGGTAAAATCTCTCGTTCCTTGATGATTTTTTCCTGTATTTAAATTTATTTTTTTACGTTTGACTTTTATTCACACATTTTGTCTTTCAGGAAATTTCATTTTTATGCTATGTATATATATATATATATATATATATATATATATATATATATATATATATATATATATATATATATATTCTTTGTCGTACAAAACTTTAAAATGGCATTGAAGAGACAATATTTATTACTCATAATGAATTAAGAAATTAAAAAGATGAAAGGGCAGCTGACCGGTTTCGTACCTCGCTCAACAGAGCTAAATATCGAGGTAATGTATGAAAAATATAAAAAAGATGCTATGAGAATTATAGCGAGGGAAAGGGGTAAAAAAAAATTCAATCAAATAGAAACAACATTAAGCCCGAGGAGATTTTCTCTTTGCTTGCAAAGAGAAGGTCTCAAGGACTTAATATAAATTGTTTCTAGGATCTTGAGATAATAAGGAGAGTGCGACTTACTAAGAATGGAGAATAAGTCGACACTCAATTTAGAGGCACAGGTGCGGTTATTTATGAGATGTTGACCTATCGACGAACCATAAGTATTATTCAAAACGTCAGTTGGTAAATAATTTGCATTGCGAATTTTTGTGGGCACATGTTGTTTGACCCGGATGTCCAATCTTTGTGACGTCATCCCAACGTAGTGCATACTGCAACTACATTTAAATAAATAAATAATGGAATTATTATGATGTGGGGGGAAGGACATCTTTTCGAATAGAAGTCAAGATAGGTCGAGAGGAAAAAACAACTCGTGTATTCGCAGCAAAATAACATTGTTGTACAGACAAAGAGATTTGTTTGACGAATCTATCACTAATGTTACCAAGCCAAGGTAGGCGAAGGTAAATAGGGCATCTGTCTACAGAAGCTGGTTTGCTTTTGTAAAAATGTGATATTTTTGTTTTAATCGTAGATTGTACAATGTCTAAAGGATAGCCATTGTTACAGAGGGTCTTAGTGATAAATTTAATTTCTTCATCCAGCTTGATCTTCGAACAATTTTTTAATGCCCTATGGGTAAGGGTCTTAATAAGATTAAATGTTTGCTTTGTGGGACAAAATGAGTCCCAACGAGTATAAAGATCAGTATAGGTAGGTTTCCGATATACTGATGTCAAGAAACCAGAGGAAGCTTTATTAACTAATACATCAAGGAATGGCAGTGAAGAATTAGCTTCCTAATCAATAGTGAATTTAAGAGCTGGGGGAATATTGTTAAGGGATGTAAAAAAACGTCCGCTTCCGTTTCATTGTTGAACAGACAAAAGGTGTCGTCAACATAACGAAAGTAGATATCTGGTCTATTTGGAAAAGATAGGAGACCTTCTTCATGGAAACCAACAAAAATATTGGCCAATGCTGGTCCTGCTGGTCCTAAGGGAGAGCCCATAGATACACCATCAATCTGTCTGTACATAATGTCGTCAAAGCTACATCGTAGCAAATTTCATCAACTCCACGAAAACATTTTCAGGGATAGGAGGAATGGGCAGTTGACCGCGATATAAGGCATCAGCACATATATTAATCGTTTCAAGAAGGGGGACACAGGTAAACAGGCTAGATATGTCAAAAGAACACATAAATTTATCAGTATCTGAATAATTTTGCATAAAGTTAGAAAATGAAAAAGAATCTTTAATGCGTATATATATATATATATATATATATATATATATATATATATATATATATATATATATATATATATATATATAGTATTTTTTTACAAAACTTTACATTACAGTGTCTGTTTGGTTTACCGGGGTTTAATCGGTCTAATAAGACAGTTTGAACCACTGACATATAAAACCGCGGTAAACCAAACACACACACATGTATAGTTTTTGAATTAGATATTTTATATTAACCATCGTAGAACCTACGATCAAGTACTTTGTTCATTTCTAAACTAATTTATGCTATACATATGTATATATATATATATATATATATATATATATATATATATATATGGATTGACATCCACTAATATTTCATCAACAACCGGCGTAAGCAGAAAAAACAGAAACAGATCCCAAATTCGCTTCAACACAAAAGCTCAAATTTGGCGCAAAACAAAAATCGGCTCCTACGACCAGTCTCACAAAAAAACTCAAAATGCCAAAAATCATTTTGAATGTTTAACGTTGTTAATTAAATCCGTGTTTGTTAATACTGCTACTAATATTAATATTAATATTTATATTTATATGAAGAAAAGTATTAGAGTTATGTAAGAAATTTAGAGTTCAAAAATAGACATAAATTGTGCAGAATATCAATTTATTTCAGCGTGTTCATGAAATTATTACTTAAATGAAGCGTCTTGGTCAGTGTTTTTCGCACCGGCCAATCAGCGAACGCACATAGTAAGCCGTTCAAAAGTATTCGACAGCAACAACAAAGAGTCAGAACATCGCATGTATGCCATAGCATGACTGCTTATTATTAAATTCTTTAAGAGGCACCAGTCCTTGTAATTAGAGGCTATAACAGCATTTAAAAAATAAATATTACTTATTATTACCTTCAGACATCGATTTTTCATCCTATGTAACCTTCAGTGTAAGATATTATATATATATATATATATATATATATATATATATATATATATATATATATATATATATATATATATATATATATATATATATGAGTTCTTATAAAAATATATTTTTAAGTATATACTCATTATAATATACGAAAATGTTTTAATTTACAAGCACAATGAGGTTGTATTACAGGCTTCAGAGCATATATATATATATATATATATATATATATATAATCCGGGTAAAACATCAACAGGGTACTAATCCAAATAATTTCAACCGGGTTTATTAAAAGTGCTCAATATCAAATAGAGCTTTTATATATGATTATTCTTATTTACACAGACACGTACAAAATCTGCGGCACTAGCATGTCCATGTTATCGATCAACATCTATTATAAACTGGGATCTCATCAGGAAGAGTTTCCAAATACTGAAGAGTTAAAAAATAAAAAAAGGCCGGAGTTGAGGTTCTTAACATACGTACTTGTTTATATATCAAACTATCTGACCCTTTGTTTACTCTGTAGATGTTTGGAACCAATTGTAAACTAAATGACTCTGCTAATAAATTTGTATAGTAATATTATAATAATAAATTTGTATAATAATATTATAATAATAAATCATTATATTATTATTATAATAATAAATTTGTATAATAATATTATAATAATAAATTATTATAATATTATTATAATAATAAATTATTATAGTAATATTATAATAATAAATTATTATATTATTATTATAATAATAAATTATTACAGTAATATTATAATAATAAATTATTATAGTAATATTATAATAATAAATTATTATAGTAATATTATAATAATAAATTTGTATAATAATATTATAATAATCAATTTTTATAATAATATTATAATAATAAATTATTATAATATTATTATAATAATAAATTATTATAGTAATATTATAATAATAAATTATTATATTATTATTATAATAATAAATTATTATAGTAATATTATAATAATAAATTATCATAATATTATTATAATAATAAATTATTATAGTAATATTATAATAATAAATTATCATAATATTATTATAATAATAAATTATTATAGTAATATTATAATAATAAATTATCATAATATTATAATAATAATAAATTATTATAGTAATATACTAATAATAAATTATTATATTATTATAATAATAAATTATTATAGTAATATTATAATAATAAATTTGTATAATAATATTATAATAATAATTTTTTATAATAATATTATAATAATAAATTATTATAATATTATTATAATTATAAATTATTATAGTAATATTATAAATATATTTTTTTGAAATAAAATAATATATAGAGGTTAGACAAAATAATGAAAACACCTTTAAAATGTTTTGCTGATCATTATTTGTGTATGAATCAACATGTTTGGTTTATTTAACCTGATCAATTCTGTTCTTAGAAATGCTTTCCCTCATTCCTTTGTTTTTTTATTAATCATTTATTCACAGAAGGGACCACGCGATTGTTGTCAACATACCAACATCGATAGCGCACACCGTGCTATGGATTTTAAAGCATCTGAACACGACACGCCAAGTCGTTATTCAACGCCGGTATCCACTTCACAAACTCCACCTCCCATTCTACTAGCTGATGACAAGATCAAAACCCTTACGATTAAATAGCATCATAAAAGTGTCGATGGATCGTAGAGAAAAAAAACATGACACTTATATAAAGTTCATTCTACAAAGAGGTGTTATACCTACATGTGTCCAAAGTTACGCCTACCTGTTCCTGTTGGCTAGTCTAAGATTGGATCGATCAGCATATGGACGTGTGATCGCAATTATCCAGATTGATTTACATTCCGATGTACATAATCGATAATGATCAATAGATAATTACATGATCATGATATGGCTATGGTGCTCGTCCATAATTACTTCAGACTCTGATTAATACCAAAGCCCGGGGGAGAGGCCAACCCGACGAACCGTGAATCTTCTGTTATTTCAACCATAAATAAACATCAAAACGCTTGCAGCACTGAACTGATCTATAATTATAAACACGAGATATTGAAACCGTGGTTTGGAACAACGTTGTTATTTCTCATCGAATTAGGATTAAATTTGGCCCGGGGGTCCATATACATCTCAGAATATTTCAGCAAAGAAGAAACTATAATAATACGTTACTATGCTCATATTGAAACAAATTAACCTTTTATAATGATATTTTGATGAAATTTGGCACGAGGATCTAGATACATCCCTAAATATTGCAACAAGGAAAAAGCGTTGAAAAGGTCGGTTTGAATAACGTTGTTATTTCTCATCGAATTAAGATTAAATTTGGCCCGGGGGTCCGTATACATCTCAGAATATTTAAAAAAAAAAGAAACTATAACAATACGTTTGTGTATTCATATTGAAACAAATTCACCTTTTCTAATATGATTTTCATGAAATTTGGCACGAGGATCTAGATACATCCTTGAATATTGCAACAAAGTAAAAACGTCATAATTTCGCATATAATAGTGACTAAGCTTTCCTAGGAGATCCACATACATCCAATAATTTTGTAAAAAAAAAAGTCGTCACTGTTTCTCATATAATATTGACCAATTTTTGCCACGGAGATCTATACACATCCAATAATTTTGCAAGAAAGACGAACCGTCATTATTTCTCATCTTTGGTACGGATGCCAATATATATTCTCAAATATTTATGTTGTATATTGCAGAGGTACTTAAAACGATGATACCAAACATGTATAAACTTATAATGGTGTATTTTTTGCTCGGTTGCAATGAACGAGTGGAGTCAGTGAGAGAGTGCACGAAGTTGACGTAAAGTGATATCTTGAATTCGCTAGCCAGCCGGTTTCCTGAATCTCAATTTTGACCATTTAATTTAACGTTTTAGGGCATCTGCGTATTCACAACTGCAACGCCCATTCCAAGATTTCAGATTAATAATGATCCGTTCATTAGTTTAAGAGATTACCCTGTACATATAAAAAATATATAGAGAGAGACATATACGGGGCATGACTTCCAGCTATGTATTGTTTATTTAGCGAACAAAGCTATTTTTGTTCGACTGCTCTATCTACGGCTGTCCTTTGCAGGTGTCTCTGCGTCAATCGGTAGGGTGTTATATCTTCCGACCAGACCTGATATTAAATATTGCAACAATGATAACGCGTAAATATTTCTAATCGAATTTTTAGAAAATCTGTCACATAAACATCTCCGAATGTTGCAATAAAAAAAGATCACACTTTCTTATAAAATTCGTATTAGATTTGTCACGGTGGTTAATACACCTTCAAGAATGACGCAGCATCGAAAAACAGTATTTACTTGGTTTCCATAGCAACAAGATGTTGCAAACGCCGGAAGGTTGGGGAAACTCTAGTCGGGTACGAAATAACCGTGAACATACAGATCGGCATTCATTGGTATGAGCGCCTTTAGTTATCGACCATAAAGCAAGCCTTGAAAAGTGTGCCTCTCAGGAATGATTCGAACAATACATTATTCCGGCAGAGAGGGTTCCGATGCTTCAAGGCAGATCCTATGCTGCTAGAATAATGTGAAGGCGAATCTCAGCTACTATGACAACTGACGGGTAGTGGTTGAACAGAATAAAAGAAGAAAAGATACATATTTTTAGTTTACTTCAGTAAGTCCTCAGAAATCAAGACGCTATTTCCTAGGCATTATCTCCACAATTTCTTTATGAGGTACCTATATATATCCAAGTGTTAATTTAAGATTCTTCTCTATCTCTCAGGGATTGAGTTAGTAAAGCAGCATCGAATATTACTTTCGTTTCACCCAATTTAGCATATAACCATGTTATAGTTTATCTTTCTTGTCGGGTTCAAGGACAAGAATTCGTCTGATCTGATGGAGTATGCAGCTAAGTGCTGTTACTTAAGGTAACATCACTGGGAAAATGTGCACCATTCCTCGTTTGAGCCAGTGCAGAGCCGTGTCGATGAGATCTTATTTGGACTTCGAATACTATTTTTAAAATATTTGGTCAAGGTTTAAATGTAGGACGAAGTATCCTCATGCCAGGGTATCCTGACAACCAGCTCTACAGAGAAACCGAAGACACAGACATACTATTTTAAATTTTCTCATCTTTTTGTTTTAGCTGCGGATCGAGCATCCTACCGGATGCCAAACATTTACCCGTTATTTCAGAGACTCCAACCGAGAGATCTTTTAAGGATTGTAATCGTTTTTTTTTAAGCGCAATTGGTTGGATCTCTCTTGCACTTGGTTCACCGGGTTTATGCGCCAGGTAGTTTTGAACTTCTTTTCTATGAGCCGGTTGCGCCAAAATTACAGGATGCTAGTTTCTTTTTTAATGACACCTTAAATCTAATCCCTAATTCTCAGTAGCCCCTTACGTCTACAGTGATGTCCTGCTTTGTTTGGGGGGAAATATCATAAAAAGGAAAAACAATATCCGTTTCCTATCAGCTCTGTTTAAGCTAGCACCATTAGGGGTCACTAAATTAAACAAAGTTGCTACTTCCTCCCGCATGTTCATATCACTATGTCACGTTTAACAGCTCCATTTTCTCGGTATGTAGCTGTATGAATTTCATAGAAATACTATTATATTAAATGCGTATGTACATAGGCAAACACATTGGCCATTTCTAATATGGTATTAGCACAATTAGGCATTAGGATCTAGATATTGTTAGCGACAAAATTATTCGTACACGCGCCAAAACAGTATGCTAATTTCTTTACTAATTTCTTTGAATCCGCATGAGAATGATGAAAACAGCTGAAATCCGTATGAAAATCCTCGAATGCGGAAACCAACCCAGATAACCAACGCCTAACGAATCGTAGGTAAGTTGAAATAGAAATAACACAACAAATATAGAAATTACATTACACGAGCCCAAGAGAACTGAAACTAACAGAGATCCCGTAAACTGAACCCTATTCAAAACGCACACATAGACACACACATGTGGGGGCAGCAGCCTCGGCTGGTACCACACAAACATACCGTAACGGGTCAAGGAGGATGGAAAGAAATAGAAGGGATAGCTGCAACCAGATCTCCGCAGGAAGGTTGCGGAGATTACTGGAACCTTGGGGAGGCTTATTGCCACGCAAACTTCAAAGAAGACCAATGATCGTGGCCAACGAGAAATCAATGGTAAACGGCGGTTTCTGATAACGCAAAAATGACTTCAAAAGAAGCGGAGATGTTGTAAATCTGGGTAGACTTGTGTTAAAATACCATGTGAGTAAATAATAATATTTGGAATATTTTAACGGCACAACTAAGATTTAAAAAATCTACCACTCCATGAATAACAGTGGCCTACCCCCGAAGGAACAGAAAGGGTTCCGGAAAGTGATATGAGCAACACATGTTCGACATCGACAAAATAATCCATGAGGAGATTAAAAAGAAACAGAAGAAAAAATGAACATAGCCATGGCATGGATCGACTACAAGAAAATCTACGCCAAATTTTCTAAGCATAGGTAATGCTTAAGGATGTACAATATATATCACAAAATAATCAACTGTTTGGCGAAAACAATGGAAACATGGAGACTGACAGCTGGATTACAACACCAATACTATACGAAGATCCGAGCGTTGGTTGTGAATGGAGAGGTTTGATTTGAAAGGAGTTAACAATAATAAGCCACTTTCCATCATTGTACCAGGTCAGCAAAATACTGAAATACATAACCCTAACCCTAACCCTAACCCTAACTCTAACTCCAAGAAGTTGAAGCATCAGATTTTAAAAAGAAACTGCCTAACCGTTTAGAAAAAAAATAATAAACAAAAAAAGATACGGGCAGATGACAATAAGGCACAGAATAAATTTTCAGAAGAAAATATAGAAGAAAGAAGGAAGAACAATAAAGAAAGAATAAAGAATAGATACGAAATAAGAATAAAAAAGAAAGAAAAGAACGAAACAAAGGAAACCAAACATGAAATAATAGAAAAAAAAGAATAATAACAAAAGAAAAAAAGAAAGATAGATAGAAAAGAAAGAAGAGGGGAACGGATAGAAATAAAACAAGAAGAAAGAACAGAAAAGAAAGAAAAAGAAACATTGATCGAAAAAGAAAAGAAGAAAAAGAAGAAATAATAATAAAGAAAGGAAAAAAAGGAAGAAATAATCTTATATATAACAGAAATCCCGTTTCATATGCACTTTAGTCGCTTATTGGTTCATGGTTCTTGAAAACCTTCTTTTTTAAAATTTTGTTCGAATTCACCAATTTTAATATTTTATCCGCTAAGCCGGTTCATCTTTGCTTCATAAATTCAGCTGGGGAGCAGGAGTTGCTAACTCAGCTTTCGACCCAAATTACTGTAAGAATAAATCTAATCCGAGTCAAATTTTCGTATAACATCGTGCGTTAAATAACTTCGTGTTATTTACCACGTCAAAGAAAATGATAAGAAAATTAGTTAAATTTGGTTTTCTGGTTCAATTTTATACAAATAAACAACATAACTACTTCTCGATGACATTCTTTGAATTTACATACCAAAATCTCCCCATAAATTCTTTGTTTTAGGCTCAAAATTTATACAAAATTACGCACTATATACGTCCTTATGTTTTGTGTTTCTTTTATGAAAGAGGAGTGCATATTCATAGTAGTAACACTGAATGTACGCAAGTGCGAGCATTTCTCTTTTGGGCTAAAAACAGTGCGCACGGATCAGCTATGCGTGGCGCGATAAATTAAGACACTTACCATAGTAACATCGGCACCCGTGCTTTTGGATTAAACCTTTTTATAGATACTGCTGAGACAAATGACTTTATAAAATATGATTAGTCATATTAAATGGTACCTTCCTCCTAGTGTTTTTTTATTTTGTTTTTTAGACATTTAATTTTTATTTATTTTCCGACTTAATTTAAATGTAATTTGGATACCAATTATCATTCAAATCATCAGCCGGTTTTCGCACAAAATACTCGCTTAGTATTTTAGTTAACCGCTGATATTCTTAAAAATAATACTTACAAAATTACTTCATTTACAATTACTCTTATCTTATTCTTATCAAATATTAACTTCCTTCCAGTGTTTGTGTATCATTTAACAGTCCCTTCCCTTCTAAAAAAATACAAAACATTATTATTTATGAATGTTAGACCTACTGAAAACAACAATTAATATTTATAATTTTTTTAAAACTGAGTAAAATAATTCTACGGGCTTAAGAAGTGGAAACATGGGTTTGTTATGTTCTTCAATTTTCTCAGGCAACCCTAACCCTAACCCTAACCCTAACCTAAACACCCGTGCACGGGTCGTACTAGATTAAAATAAATAAAGAAAAGAAACAAACGAAGTAAAAAAGAAAGTTGAACAACAATATAAAACGGAGGGAAACAGGTAAAAAAGAGGAAAAAAGATATAAAAAAGAAAGAATGATGAAGAAAAGAAAGAATAACGGAAACATGGATCAAAAAAGGAGGAAAAAGAAAAAATAAAGAAGACAAATAGAAAGAAAAGAAAGAAAGTGGGAAACAGAAAGATTGATAGCAAAATAAACACAGAAATAAGAGAAAAAGGAAAAGAAAAAAGAAGTAAAAAAAGAAAGTAAAAAGAAAGATGGGTTCAAAAAGGAAGAAATCGAAGATAAAAAAGAAAGAAAGAAAAGCAATAAGAAATAATAGAAAAAGGGAAAAAGAATTAAACGAAAGAACAAAATGAGAAAAAATGAAACGAGAATAGATAAGAAAGTAAGCATAAAGAGGAAAGAAAGAAGAGGGAAAGGAAAAAAGAAAAAAGAAGCGAAAGATGAGAAAGAAAGAAAAAGAAAGGAAAAGAAAGAAAAAAGAAAACTGAATTGAAAAAGGAGGAAAACGAATCGAAAAGAACGAAAGAAAGAATAGAAAAAGAAGCAAGAATAAAACTTAAAAAAAACAGAAATGAAAGTTAAAAAAAGAAAGGTAATGGAGAAAGAAAGAAAAGAAACAAAGAAACGGAAGAAAGAAATTTTAAAAAGATGTAAATGAAAGTTTAAAAAAAAAGAAAAGAAAGAAATAAAAAAGATGGAAAGAAATATGTTTAGAAAAAAGTAAAAACCGAAAATGAACGGAAAGAATAGAAAAAAGTGAAATAATGGTAATCATGGAAATCTATCTAAATGATAGCGCGAAGCCCAGAAGCCCCAAACTATATAACACCAAGAAGTTTCTGTATAAGATTGCTGTATAAGAAGCCCCAAACTATATAACACCAAGAAGTTTCTGTATAAGATTTAAAAACGTACAAGAAATAAAAATAAAAAAATAAAATAAAACAAAACAGTAAATAGAATGACGAGACGTCAATACTACAAGAAAGCAATTCTCGCCAAAAGTTACAACTTGCAGAAAAAAAGGGCGTGATTCTCGCGTGAGTTGATGAGAATTGCGTCTGCGTCATTTCCTCTCCTACCCTTTCCTACCCTCTCCTTATGTTGGCGAGAAAATGGCTATTGATGAGAGTAATTTAAGTCGGATGATGAATGCATAACGAGTGGAATTTCAAGGCGCTCAACTGTTAGAGACGACGGGGGGGGGGTGAGGCGTAATAAAATCGAAACAAAAATCTACTGTAATGCAAGTCGTGTAATCAGAACAAAAACGAAAGAGCTTCTCGTTCCTCGATAGCTGTAAGTTGCAGAGGTTACGGAAAGAAGAGATGATGGTAACGTTAATATTAAGGAGGTAATAATTATAGCTAAACTCAACCCATCAATTCAGAACGTATTAGAACTCAACACATAATTCTTAAGTTATCACACTCATACATTACATGCTCTGAAGCTTGTAATATAACTTCATTGAGCTTGCAATTTGAATTATTTCCGGAAATTATAAAGAGTATATACTAAAATATATGTTTAAAGAGCTTCCATATATATATATATATATATATATATATATATATATATATATATATATATATATATATATATATATATATATATATATATATATATATATATATATATATATATATATATATATATGTATATATATATATATAGAGAGAGAGAGAGAGAGAGAGGGAGAGAGAGAGAGAGGGGGGAGAGAGAGAAGAGAAAGAGAGACAGAAATGGAGAGAAAGGGAGACATGTGGAGAGAGAGAAATGTTTGATCGTTATAACGATTTCTATTAATACAAACATTCGGTTACACATTTGCAGACATGCTGCAAACCAGCTGAACTTCGTCAAGCCACTTTCTTAGTATGAAGATGGAGATGATAATGAAAGAACATTCGTTCGGAGAGTTTACAACCAGAAAAGATCACGTGACATGGCTTTAATTTAAAAAAAAAAATGGTTAGATAAAACAGTTGACATTTTTTATTTATTTATTTTAGTTTTTTTCTCTTTCTATTTTATTCTTTAGTTTATCCTGGGGACATGGTAAAATTAATTTCTCTGGCCTTCAGATAGATTCACAATTACCTCCTCACAAATAAATATGTGAATGTGCATGCATATATATATATAGTCTCGGAAGTTTCTCAACCATTAAAACTATATTAAAAAAAAATAATTAAAAAAAACAAAAACTTATAGTCCCAAGTCTTCCAGTGGAAAATCACTCATGTAAGTCAATTTATTTTTTACAGTTATTATATTAGTTTGTTTCTAACACTATTTTAAGGGATCATCAGTTGTTTACCATGAAAAACTGTTTCGTGAATTTAATATATATATATATATATATATATATATATATATATATATATATATATATATATTTAAATATATGTGTAATCGAATTACACACTTATACAAGGAACATAACTCACTAAATGCAACCACAATATATATATATATATATATATATATATATATATATATATATATATATATATATATATATAATACAATAACACACTCATACAAAGAAGATACTTCATTTAAAAAATGTAATTATTATCTCTCCTTATTAAAGTTAAATATTTGATTAGAAATGTCTAACAAATTCAATTTTGAATTTTAATAATGGCAATAAAATGAAAACACTCTATAATTTAAAAGTAGTAGATAATATTATAGTTACAAATAAAGGCAACAGGAACCATTTCATCATTGAAAAGAATTTAATTTTGCTTTGTTTCATTAGCCTCGATACGAAATAAAACAAAATTACCGCCCAATTAAAAAAAAATTATATATAAAAAATTATAATAAATAAAAACAAATCAAATAATAATCATGATATTATTAGCATAACAGACTTATCATATGATTTGCGTTTAACCCCCCTTCTAAAAATATAAATACATATATAATAAATAGATGAAGTAACAATAACAAATTAAACAAATATTAATAAAATAACACACGTAGTCTATAGACCATTACATCACTTTAATAAAAGTCAGAAATGTTAATTAAAATGTATTTCTTTTTGCTGTAATCTACATTGATATATACTGCAGTATAACCATAAAACAACATTACCGGTTCACACTGATTTCAGGAGATTTAAAACACAACCTATTTTATAAAGAGGTACTTCCTCAAAATATACTATGGAACACGGTCATACACATTAGATCACTGTGTGGGACGTTTGACTAAACAAGTAATTTTTATAAGGAAATACAATGCAGATGTGTAATGTATAAAAAATAACTGAAGCCAGTTAAGACATATAACGGTGGAATGAGTTTTACAAATTTCCACCTTTTAAATACGATATGTTTCATATTTTTTAATATTATATTACAATCTTATTTGCGTCAGTGCTATGGAAGTTCTGTATAACATAATATTTCGGGAAAAAATGTTCGCTTCTTCAGATGTGTGTGTAACCTTAGTTAAAACGTGCATAGGAAAGATATATATTTGCTGTGAAAACTTACAAAAATGAAATTGCCAGAAAAATAAAAAAATTTATCATGATAATGATAATTTTGTAAAGAAAAAATAGTAATCTTTTTACTTTTAAATTTTAAAATTTGAGATTGTGTTCATCCGCGATTGTTATAATTTCACAAAATTCAAAGATATCTGCATTTTCACGAAGTGCTTCCACGCCTCTTTGCTCCCAGTGTATACAACTAAATTAAACTAAATAAAGTCTACATTATAAACATGTACCCCTATCAGCTGTGTTCTAAAATTCATAATGATTAGTGAATTAGCTTATGAGTTGACCTTATACATATAAATATATAAACATATGCACACACACACACACACACATATATATATATGGGAAAATGAAAAAGGAAAACCAAAAAATGGATGTTTTTATGTGTACATCAACGTTTCGTCTTTATTTATAAGACTTCATCATGATGATAATATAGAGAAAAATGTCATACAAGTACAAACACATGGAGGGTTGACATATTGGGAGAAAGGAAGAAAATAATGGCCACTACTGGGTGGACGTCCGTACTTGGTGAGGAGTGAAAAATGAATGTTGATGAAAATGAGTGGGGAAGAAGTGGAAAGATGGGGGTGAGCTAGGACTACTGTGGCTGGTAGTAAGAGAAAGAGGTGGGGGATGAGCAGGAAAAATGTGGATGGCAGAGAGGGAGTGGAGGAGGGAGGAAGGAGGTGTTTGAACAGATGGCTGCGGTCAAGACTGAAGGGGAAAAAGTAAGTTAGAATGTTTGTGTGTGGGGGTGTATGCAGAGAAAAGGAGGGTAGGTAGAGAAGGAGGGGGGCTGTGATTTTGGTGGATGGGCGAAAGTTATGGTCTTAGAGAGCGTTTTGAGAAAATGAGGGGATTTAAGAAGGGGGTATGGAAGAATGAAGGTACGAAAGGAATAGTTGAGGGGGAATGGGTGAGGGGGAGAGGGGGGATTTGTTGTGATAGGGTATGAAATATTTGAAATATTTGGAAAATGATGGCAATGAGTGAGGGAGTGGAGGGGTAGAGGAGAGGGAGGAGGGAGGTAATTGAACAGGTGGGTATGGAATATTTGAAATATTTGGAAAATGAGAAAGTTTCATTGGACTGCAGTGTTAAAATGTGAGGGAAAAACGGAATGAGTTAGAGAAAGTAAAAATTCATGGAGAAAAAGGAAGGATGTGAGTAAGTGGGAGAGTGTCATTGAGGTTAGAGTTGAAAATAAATGTTATCTATGACCAGGCAAGAGTTTTTGTTCTGTAAGGATGATCTTTTTTATTAAGGTTGATAGGTTAAAGAAGCCATTTCGTTGCTTGATGGTGGTGGAGGCGGTGATGAGAGCAGTTTCCAATAATCTTCGCCGAGATTTGTTGTTGATGTATTTTGTGATTTCGGCTTGTTATCCTTCTCTTCCCATATATATATATATATATATATATATATATATATATGCATATTATTATTATTATTATTATTATTATTATTATTATTTAATAGTAGTCTAAACTTTTGGATGTTTTTAGTTGGAGATTTCCATTTTGAACGTCAAGTCAATTCCCTTGACCTTATAAATTCAAGCTGTACCTTAACACTTTCGCTGTTCCAAACAGGCAAGCCTTTTGCAGAATTGGAAAAGAAATTGTCTAAACAATCTGTTTAAGCCATTTGTGGTGACTTTTCCTTATGGTTCCAAGCTTTCCAATTACAACGGGAATCACCTTTACTTCTTTACATTTCCATAGTCTAACTAATTCCCATTTAAGGTCTTGATATTTTTTTTTCGTGTTCTTTCTCTTACACTCTGGTATCAAAGGGACATGCCGTCTCAATGATTAAGCAAGTTCTCTTGTTTTTGTTTAGAAAGATTAAGTCATTATTATTAGTAGTAGTAGTAGAATTAGTATTATTATTTGTACTCACTAGGAGTTCTCACACAGATCATCGTCAGTGATTGCCAACCGACAACAACCAGTGGTATTTCCTGGAGTCTGAGTGACAACAAGCCTCCCCAGATTTCCAGTATTCTTCACCTCTTTTTGATAACCACCGCAAAAAACCTTGCGGTATCGCAACAGCCGCTTACCATTAATTTCTCGCTGGGAAAGACCATTGCTCTTCTCTGGGATTTGGGTGGCAATAAGCATGAATACATAATTACAGAGTGTTCGAACTGCGTTGGTAAGAGCATAATATATTTATGTCCATAATATCATATAATTATTTGCTGATTAGCCATCCAAACCTGCGGTTTCTGAAGTAGTGGATGTTTGTAAACAATTTTTCTGCTGATGAAGGGGCAGTTTATAAACGCCTACTGCTCTAGAAACCGCCGGCTCGAATGGCTACTCAGCACATAATTCAATGATATAATTAATATCATGTGTGCGTATGTTTCAGCGGCGGGGTATGGCTTGTTTTCCATTGATTATTAGAAGCTGAGAAGAAAGTTATCGCTCGAACCTGAACAAGACGGCAATTTGACCAGCGTCCTTGAAGAACACGAATATGATGCAATTTTCGTCTGATTTCTTCCTGGTATTACGAACGATCAGTTTGACTAGTTTACCGTCTAAAAAATCGCCATTTTCTTTTTTTACTACTTATTTTTCGCGCTTTTAATACCTTTTCTTTTACATTTTATACATAAGTATCGCATGATTTTACAGATTCGCCTGTGTCAATTGAACAATCATTTCCTTGATTTGATCTTGTATTTTCTATCTCTTATTTTATCTGGGGTATTACATTGATTATTCATCGTGTTAAGTATTGCATTTTTTTATTCTTTTTTTATCAATCCCTCCATTTTCACTAAGTGAAAAAGTAAAGAAAACCTAACTGTGCCTCAGAAAATAGTCCGGACATTTAATTTGAATCGAGAAGAACGTGTTTAACTGATCTTGTCTTTTTTTTAAGTTTTGTTTAGGCAATTGCTGAAACAAATGATTTCCACGTTTTGGCAGCTTTTTCCAAAAAATTATCACACTAAAAAAAATCTGAAATAAATCATGAGATCTGGTAATGGTGATGAGAGTTTGATTAGTTCACTTATAGTTGGGTCAGGATATACACAAACCAAAAATTATATATATATATATATATATATATATATATATATATATATATATATATATATATATATAGTTTTCAGGTTTGATTATTTTTGATAGGATTCCGAATCAGAGAGCTCTATGTCCGTTCAAACAGAGCATGAATACGTTATGAGGTTTAAAAAGACTAAATATACATTCGGATTGTACACATTATAAGTTATTTCGACCTTAACTAGGTCTCCTCGGATGTGTTTCCAATCATATATATATATATATATATATATATATATATATATATATATATATATATATATATATATATATATATATATATATATAATGTATGATAAAGCAAATGAACAAAAAACTGGATAAAAGAAGAGAATTTCAAAAAGCAGTTACGAACGCACATCTGAAGATGTTAAGTGTAATAAAGAACAAACCGATGCAGTTCCAGAAAGACGTTTACAATTTAAATTCCGGGACGCCAGAATTAGCGTCACAGAAGAAATTGTATTTACATTAAAACTCAAAAACCTACGATAAATTACAGTACATGTTAAACGAATAATTTTGAAAATGCTTAACGTAAATACAATTTATCCTGCTGATCTTAGAAAATAATATAAAAGTATTTTATTTTTGATAAATCATTATGCATGCTATTATATTTTGTATTATATTAATGTTATTTTATTTGTTTATTTAATGATTAATTATAATTTAATAATGTTGTTGTTGTTTTATTTAAAAATAAAAAGGGCATATGTTCTATTTCTTAAAATTTAAATTAGTAAATAAAAGTTAGTTTTATTCTTAGAAAAATATAGAAATTTGTATTGATTCATCTTACTATTTTTTAATTCGATATTTAGTAATAATATATCAAATATATGTAATATTTGTTTTGTTTATTATCTATGTACGTATACGTTTCGCCCTTTATAATTGGGACTCATCAACATAGAGATATAACTATTAACTACTGGTCTCGCGATTCGAAAACTCGGGCTTCGAGTATTTTACAACTCAAATCCTGACATCTAGAACCATTCGGCCACCTCTGAATAGCTAAATAAGCAGTGATTATTTTAACACTTTATTCGGCGGCTTTGATGTTAATAGAGCGTTTTACTTAATGAAAAGAAACGATGCATATATAGCTAGAGACGTCATGCTGTGTTAATACTACATTTGCAGTGTCCATCTAGAGGGGTTTTCTCTCTTTCTCTCTCTCTCTCTCTCTCTCTCTCTCTCTCTATATATATATATATATATATATATGTGTGTGTATATATGTATATGTGTGTGCGTGTGTGTACGTGTGCGTGTGTGTTTGTATATACATATTTAATGTAAATGTCGTAACGGGCGAATCAATCAGTTTAAAAGTGAGAGAACTAAAATCCTTTAAAATCGTAGATACATTACCTTTAATTACTTAATAAATTAGATAAGTGAAATTTCTCACCATTTTTGTGGAAATTTCGTATTTATTCATCCATTTATTATTACTAAGTTTAATTAGTTATTATATATTTTATTGTATTATTTTTAAATATGGATTAGTATATGAAGGCTTACTATCAGTTAGTATAATTTTTTTGTCTTTTTGTTTAAAATAACTCAAAGCTTCTTTAGACTAAACTGTGTCCATCGCTTTATTGCAGATTACAAAATAATCAATATTTCAGTAAATATAAGTTATAAAAAGCTGAAAATTACACCATCCAAGGACTGTATTAAGGTGAGATAAATCCTAAAATTTCATCAAAATTCATGTTATATTTAAAAAGTTATGTTATTTTTTTAATATTCAAGGAATTTTCACCGTCCATCGCTTTATTGCAAGTCTTCTAAGATAATGTTTTAGCTCAATAAAACAATACCAAAGCATCATAAATTTATATTGAACACATTTTCTGGGGAAAATTAACAAAAACAAAGGCACATCCCGAGGGCTAAGTGTCAAACAAACGAATTATTTGTCCACATATCCCCCATGTTTTGAAATTACATTAAACAACCTTTTGTCCACCGAGGAGGTCAATTGTTTGATCTGAGATGGAGTAATGGTTCTGGCAACGGCGACTATTTTGTTCCAAAGGGCATCCTTCGAAGAAAACTGCTCTCCTCCCTCATAAACTCCTCGTTTCAATATTGACCATAGGTGTTCGATGGGGTTAAGGTCCGGAGAACACGGTGGCCAGGACATGAGGGTTTCTCCAACAAAGCCCTGAGATCCAAGGAAGGATGTAGTTGCCCTAGCAGCATGAGATGGGGCATTGTCATGCATAAAAATAATCTTAAAACGACGTGACAAGGGAAGATCATCTAGCCATGGTAACAAATTCTCATTTAGAAAGGCAGTGTAGGCATTGCTGGTGAGCTTGACACCTTCTGGCACTCGGAATGGTCCACATAGCTTATCCCCAATAATTCCCGCCCAAAACATTATGCCTCCACCTCCCTGTTGGCGACGAAATCTATAAGGCGTTGGAGTTCCATTTGGATTCCAAACTTTGGCCCATCCGTCCGGTCCATCAAGGGTAGCACGAGCCTCATCTGTAAACAGAACATTTTGGCAATCCATTTTCATATATTTGTGTGCTCAAGCCAATCGTTTTTCTTTGTGGGTTTGGCTCAATGGAGGCCTTGGAATAGGTTTGATGTTCCTTGCCATTTCATTCAGTACATTGCATCGGGCTTGTCTGGACCTTGGTATGACTCCAGCCCTCGCAAAAATTGTTGCACTGGTGCTGTTTGGGTTGCGCACAATCTCTCTACGAATTTTTCGAAGATCCCGATCAGAAAGGTTCCTCCTTGTGCCCTTATCTTTCCTAGACTTGATGTTGGGGTTCTTGACGAATGTAGCTAAAGTTCGGGGATCCCTTTTTAGTTCTGTGGTTAAATTTATGATCGAGAGTCCTTCTGCTAGTCCTGCAATAATCCTCTGCTTCTCGGTAGCTGTTAAACGTCCTTTTTTGGCATTTTATGAGACCTGCAATAAAGCAATGGACGGTGAAAATTCCTTGAATATTAAAAAAATAACATAACTTTTTAAATATAACATGAATTTTGATGAAATTTTAGGATTTATCTCACCTTAATACAGTCCTTGGATGGTGTAATTTTCAGCTTTTTATAACTTATATTTACTGAAATATTGATTATTTTGTAATCTGCAATAAAGCGATGGACACAGTTTATATATTGGGTATTTAGATCTGTATGGCTAGGTTTCCTTCCTCTTATCTATTTTCCTTTCTGGTACCAAAGGTACTAAAGCTTTTTTTTTTATGCAACCTTAATTCCTATATAATTTTATTTCTAGCTACCATATCGTAGAATGGTTCGTAGGTGTAGTGTTTAGATAGTATTTTATTATTATTAGTAGTAGTAGTAGTAGTAGTAGTATAAGTATTAGTATTAGTATTAGTATTATTACTATTACTAGTATTACTATTGTTATAAAGAATGTTATTTGATATGCAAATTACCATATCACACGGTAGTCTTAAGGGTAGTATATTATTATTATTATTATTATTATTATTATTATTATTATTATTTTATTTATTTATGTATATATAAGTAACATTTTAAGCTGAATTATTTCGACACTTGATTATTGGGGAAATGGTAGTGTCATCTGTACCATTGGAGAGCCATGCATATAACTGTCCTGTTTTTAAATCTCCGAAACAGTTACATGGTAAACAGCTGAAGATCCCCGTGTTAATATTAGATGCTTACGTTAAGGTCTCCTGCTTTTGTTTCACTGTTAGATACTTAATCCCCCTTTTTATTTTATTTACTTACTATTATATATTATTTATTTATGAATTTTCCAACAAATGTTAAGTTTACACTATTTTGGATTTAGTTAGTTTCTCTGGGAATTTAAACTGCATTTTCCTTTTTTTTTGTCTTTTTGTTTAAAATAACTCAAAGCTTCTTTAGACTATATATATATATATATATATATATATATATATATATATATATATATATATATATATATATATGTATATTAATTTATTTAATATACATAAATATATATATTAGTAGTATGCTTTAAAAAGACTGATAGCAATGCAAAGTGCCGGGTAGGTTGTAAGCTGGAAGGAAAAAAATTAATAAATCGAAATGTGACGTACTATTTATTTTTTCTTAAAATCTTACATAACAGCAAGTGTGGTGTTAGCTATTTGTGTGTTGTCCGGATGATAATTAAAAATCATTTATTTAATATTTCGGGGAAAAAAAATTCCCTTCGTCAAAAATAATAAACACGAATGGAAAACTCCGTCTGTGCAGAGAATCTACCAAAATGAATGCCAGAGAATAAGGTAGGGGCAAACCAGTCCCGCAGAGAATATAAATTAATAAGTTTTTAAGTTATGTTATGTATATAAATGTAGTGTTCAAAAATATGTGTGTAATATTAAATAAATTATAGGTATTGTATGGTGATGAATTAACTGTTAGTTTTGATGATATATTTTTTAAAATATATATTTTTTAATATTTATCTTAATATATATATATATATATATATATATATATATATATACATTTGTTAAGCACTGATATTATACTTTAATTTTAATACTAAATAGTTACACATTAGTAATAATGCAATGCAATATTAGTATTGATTTACTTCTCTCCAGGAGTTAGGCACAAGGCCAGTTTTTATCTTACTCCCACAAGTAAGATGTGACCCAAGGCCGGGTCGGGAAAGTGGGGTTTAAAATTTGCCTGAGCAGCCCCGTCGGCATTCCCCGGTAGAGGCGCCTCAGACAGTAAGCAATAAACTTACTCCTCCCCAAAGAGGGGAGGCAAAGCATGGGAGGGTGGACCTCTTAGAACTGCTCAGGACACACCCATAGACCGGCGTAAATCAAGCCCCGAATGCCAAGACAATACCAGTCTATGGAGTGCAGTATCCATCGGAACAGATACTAAACTTTGATCTTAGCCAAAAGGCCAAGCCGTGCAATGTTTTATTTATCTACCTCCCACAAGGTAAGATGTGACACAAGGTCGGGAAAGTGGGATTAGATAAGCCAGCGCTCGAGAGGTAAGCACTCTGGCCATTTAAAAATAGCCTGGGCCGTCTCGTCGGCATTTCCCGGTAGAGGCGCCTCAGACAGTAATCAATAAACTTACTCCTCCCCAAAAAGGGGAGGCAAAGCCTGGAAAGGTGGACTTCCCAGAACTGCACAGGACAGACCCATTGACCGGCGTAAATCAAGACCCGAAGGCCAAGATAATACCAGTCTATGGGGTGCAGTATCCATCGGAACAGATACTACACTTTGATCTTAGCCAAAAGGCCAAGCCGTGCAATGAAAACATGTAACTAGGCATCGTCAACATCGTAGCAGTAACCTTAATGGTGAAAGTGTAATTCAAATAATGATGAATAATAGGCAGTAGGAGTAGAAAGCGGTTGAATGCCTGCGGGTTATATAATGAAGAGTGACTTCAATTCTAGTCTGTTATTAATCGTAGGTGTATGTTTCAAAATAAGAATAGCTTCAGCAAACCGAAAGTTACATATGTTCCTGACAATGGCAAGAACATATACCCAGGTATTATGTTCTGTGTTACTATATAAAGTTATGTGTTTGTCGAATGAGGATATACGAGTATTCACGTGTTCTATAATGCGTTGATCGAATGGTTTGTAGTACTTCCTATATAAACGTTATTGCACCTGGCACATCGCAGATTTTACGCTACGTGGGTGCGATTATACAGATATTAGTGTTTAATAGGGCAATAAGTCAGGGAACAGGTTTCTGATGTGTAGCTGCATTTCATGTACCTTTTAGATAAATGTTGTCTAAAGATGTGGTCAGTGTGACCAATTTGAATAGCTATTTTCTTATGTTTGTATTTACGAATGGCAGATGTGATTGTATCACCATGGAAAATGGATTTATATATATATATATATATATATATATATATATATATATATATATATATATATATATATATATATATATATTAGAGAGAGAGAATAACTGTCCCCAGAATGGGTAAAGTTAGTACCCGGACAGAAGATTAAAATCAAGATATAATGCCAGAAAACCTTCTGTCTAGAATCCAGTTTTTATCAAAATTATGATTTTGCTCCTTGAAAATGTCGAAAATTTAAATCTCAAGCTTCAGGAATCACAAGAAGAAGTTTAAATTCAGGAAATCTTGCTTAAACGTGTTTAATTACGGTGGATCAAATTTAATGCAAATGTGACACCTTCGAATTTTCAACTGGTAGGTTGTTCCCATATTAAGCTCCCTAAATCCCTTTAAAAACTCCAAATAAACTCTGAATTTTTACGAAGAGTATTCGTCTTCTATTTTCCAACTCTTGCATAAAACTAAGTCAAACTTACTGTAACCCACCTTTAGACCCGTTATACCCAGCAACTGTATTCAAAAATTCATAATGATCGGTGGTTTACGGTAAACGCCGGAAAGCCACGAAGCGAGACGAATGAGCAGACGACATTTAAGCATTAAAACTGAATGAAACGCTGAACTTGCAAACTGGTTGAAACGCGATTTCAACATGAATTTTTACATGGTATCACTGGCTGTTGAAACTCGTTTGCTCGTTTGCAGACGTCAAAGAAGAAGCGGTAGAGGATTTAGAGCAATTTGAACCATTAATAATTTGTTTCACATTCTATGTTTATATATATGCATGATTCTCTAAGGAGAGTGCATCGCCCTTCTAATTGTTTTTATGTTATATAAAAAAAAAGATAAATGGTTTTCTTCTTTCTTGTAGTGTGTTTCGCCTTGCATGTAATGTTACATCCATTTTTTTCACTTTGAGTCCCACTGTACATCCATAAATATTTTAACCGTCTGTACTGATTTGATATATCCAAATCCCTACTCTTCTAATTATTTCCAATTTTCTGTTTAATTGGGAGTATTAAACTCCCATAGTCTTGATGCTGTCTGTTAGCTTTTAAATTGGTGTCTAAATCCTGTGCTGATGAAGAAAACCGATATTGATCAAGATATATCGTCTCAGAAACAATCGTACACAAACAGCTGTTATGTTGAATTCACGCTAATAAATGATCATGTAATAAAGTTTACACAAGATCTATGTTATATATATATATATTTATATATATATATATATATATATATTTATATATCTATTCATATATTTATATATATATATGTATATACATATATAAATATATATATAAATATGTATATATAAATATATATATATATATATATACATATATATATATATTTATATCTGTATATCTCTGAGTATAAAATGGACGGTATATCATAAACTGAAACGCCGTAAAGACAGGATGTGTGAAAATGACAAAAGGTAAAACAAATTAAGTATAGGTATAAATCATCAAAGACAAGAGGTAGTTTACCCATTTCGTTCGGATCAACGAACATCTTCAGAAAAAGTGAAGATTTTAGAATTTATTGAATAATGAAAAAACATAGGGAGAAAGAAGAACGCACAACAGGAGGTTTTTGGCACGTGTTTAACTATTTGAAATAAAAGAAAAGATCTGAAGATTTCGAATGCAAAATACGATGAACGCCATTTTGAAAATTGTTGTGTTTGATCAGCCTGAAACAATTCAAATCATTTTGTTAAAGTAATGTGATAATTGCCTAATATTCTTGCTTTTAATTGAAATGAGCTTTTTACAGTCGAACTTTACATTTGAAAGGTTCGTATTTATGAAGTCTAATTTCTCAATTTGAAAAGGAAAATTGGATTAATCTCGTTTCACATTCGAACCTGTTTTTAACTACAAGTAGCTGTTTAGCGATATCACAGCTCTTAACTTTGTCTAAAGACGGTTATTCGAAACCCGAACGCATTTTCAGCAGTAGCAGTAGCCATTATTTATCGCCACGTTCAATGGAAATGTATGTGCATTTTTATATCCGCAATTCAAAAGAGAGAGGGGGGATAGATCGGTATATTATATATTAACTGAAGTACCTTTCAACGGCAATTCCGTTATACTTTTCTCTTCTGTGCGTCAGTTCGAATAATAAAATTGTTGTTTTTAAGTTTAAATCTCAATAAAATAATTAAAAATCAATAAACAACTGCATTATTCCGGTTTGTGCTGATGATCGATATCAGCTAAGAAATAACTCTCGCGGAAAGGATGTTGCTAGTCTTTCTTTGCTCTACCGTTATTTTCATGGCAGGTGCTCGACTGAGCTCAAATCTATAGTCCTCCCTTGTAAAACATTCACAACTAGAACCCGCCTAGCAACTACCGCTGAAAATGATTCCCCTTTCTCCCTCTGCGTGTACAAGACGAAACGAAACTTCCATGGGAAGAGTTTCTTTCCTAGAACTGCACGTCTGTGGAACACAGTGCCGCGAGCCTGCTTCCCAGCTGACTACAATGTGGTCGTCTTCAAGTCCAATGTAAATAAGTTCTTGTTGAACCGTCCCCATAAATAATCAAGTTCTGTTCTGCTGCAACCATCGTACCGGTGAACGCGATGTTGTCTAACCATCCACCAGTCAGACTCTTTAACCCTTATCCTCGAGTCAAACTCCTTAACCCTTATCCTCGAATGGCCTTTGGGCCTTGATAAGCGGTGACCTTATTGTAAAAAAAAACTGGAACGCTTTAGCAAAAAAATGTTTAGTGTGAGATTCGAACCCTGAAACATGGTATAGCATATTGGAACTGAAGGCGAACACTGATCTACACGGCCACCGATGAAACGAACATATCTTGTCGTTTTAACCTACTTAAAATGTTTATGAAAAATAAAATTTCAGCGTAGGGATACAAACTCTTCATAAATCAAAAATAGTTTGATTATTTCAAATAAAGAAACTTAAAGAAAGATTCGATTTTTAATAAGAAAACACGTGCGATGATTTGACTAAAAACAATCTTGACTTATATTTATAGACTTACTTATTTATTCTTCTTTGGTCGACTTGGAAAGGGGGCGCTTAAAATGTCGGAACATTTGTTTCAAATGTTATTTTTACGTACTTTTAATTTTGAATCATGTGTTTTTAAAAAAGGTCAAAGAACTTCTGACATCGATAAGGACATCGGATCGAAGGTGCTAATTCTATATCTGCGGTTGGTTTGACTTATAGATCAACCGTTTAGCTGTGATGCCGCGACACACGCATACACACATACATACAACTTTACTTTATATAGAGAAAGATTTGTAAGACATGAATTTCGAATGCGAATGCTTTTCTTAATTTCCGATCGGCACTTAATATCTCCGGCATATTTAAAATGATCTCCACAGACGCATTCTGAATGTCTTGTTTTTATGTCCTTTCTTTGCTTCGCATTACAATAATGAGCACGCGTTTGAAATAACCATAAACGTATAATTTGCAGTTATTTTCCCCCATTCTCCATTAAATCTCGTTATGACGAGATCTCGCGTTGTTTCAGAACCAATCATTTATCATAAAAGAACCGCATGATTGTTTTACTTGTGTTTTATGTTTTTTGATGTTTCTTTTTAAAAGAAGTTACAATTTATCTCAGATTTTTTAAAGAAATTATCTGATAAATTCGAAATCGTTTTTAGATTTAGATTTTTTTTAATTCATCATTTTAAGATAATTGGACTTCAGGTATTTCTAATTCTTTTTTAAATATTATCTATTACAATATCTCTGTGGACAAAAAATATGGCGGATATAATGTAGGTTGCTTTTAATATACTTGTTTTAGGCTGTTATATATATATATATATATATATATATATATATATATATATATATAGAGAGAGAGAGAGAGAGAGAGAGAGAGAGAGAGAGAGAGAGAAAAGAGGGTAGTGCAGTATTAGTGCAGTTCCGACGAAATAAAAGTATATATGTAAAGGCGTAAGGCTACCAACATTTTAAAAAGTTTTTTCAACATTTATTATTTTCTTATTTTATAATTTTATATAACGCGTTTCAAGCGGTGGTCCGCTCTCATAAGATATGTAAATGCATTTGAAGAAATGTCTTTCGATTTCAAAGAGTGTTGTTTCATTTGAGGAAATGTGTTATTGTATGGCGTTTTTGCGCATGTGTGGGTTTGCGGGGGGGGGGGCTATGTGTTTTGATATTTTGATATATGTATATATATATATATATATATATATATATATATGTGTGTATATATCTATATCTATGTATAAATATATATATATATGTATATATGTGTATATATATGTGTATGTATATATGTATATATATATGTATATATGCATATATATTTGTATATATATATGTATATATATACTATATAAAAATATATATGTATTTATATGTATATATATGTATATGTATATATATATATGTATATATATGTGTATATATATGTATATGTATATCTATATATGTATATCTATATATGTATATATATATATGTATATATATGTATATCTATATATGTATATGTATATGTATATATATGTATATATACGTTAATATATGTATATATACATATGAATATAAATGTATATTTATATATATGTGTATATATATATATATATATATAGCTTATTTTATTTAATAAATCTCAATTTTCACGAACAGTTTCACCGCTTTTACCCTTTTTGCGGAAAAGTAAATTAGCAGATGTATTCCAAAATTCATAATGATTGCTTAATTAGTTTAGGAGAGATATATGTACATACAAACATATAAATATCTGCACATACCTACTTTTGTATAAAGGTAGGTATGTGCAGATGTTTTATATTTGTATGTACAGGATTCACTCCTCGATGCAGATAATATTTTTAGTTTAGTTATAAAAATGAAGCTTGATGTTGTTTTGGCTAAATGTGTATTAGTTATTGATCTCAAAGAAACAATAGATTTGCAACAAATGTTATGGTATGAGAGTGTATACAAAGGGAGGGACGGAAGAGGGGTGACTTAGATGAGAAACCTGGACAAATGCATCTCGGCTTGATCGCATATGGAAAAATAAAAATTATTAAAGGCAAAAAAGAAAAAAACAAAACAATTCCTTTACGTAGAGATTAGAAAGAGGAGCATTCCTTTGTCCGTGACGTCAATAAGTCGAAAGAATGGGCAAGAAAATGTTGTTGGAAATTAGGATAAAAACCAACAATAGAACTAATGTAATTGACGTAAGCAATTATTATATGAGAGCGAGGCAGATCGGTCATAGGGAGGAGAATGGGGATTGACAAGAAGCAGAAAGGATAGAGAGCAATATATGCAAAGGGTCAGAGGACTGTTTGATCATGGGAGAAAAAACCGAACCGAAAATAAAATCGCTATTTTTGATATACAAAATCATTGTCTTTTTATCTCATTCAAGGGGAATAGCTCTTCCCCGACAAGAATTGAAATTGGAAATTAGGTTACGTTCCTTACATCAGGAAGATCGGATTTGTGAAGACAGACGATAAAATTAGATCTGAACGTGTTAAATTAACAACCTTCATTTAATAACACATTGATAATATTGCCAATGCATGTGTAGATAAGCAAGCAGCGACTGCATGGAAAATTGTCAATGAAATCAGTTGCCAAAGATACTGAAGCAAAGTCAAGCTAAAGGCTATTGATGAAGATGAGAAGGTTCGAAAAAAAGGATAAGTACTTTCAAGATTTGCTTGGCAAGCCTTCCGTAATTGCAAAGAAGTCACCAGAAAGCATAATCGAACACAAACTCACATTCAGGAAGAGAATTTTCAGCTTAGATGATCGAGCAGCTGAAATGAAGCAGATAAAGTGTCGAAAGGCTTGTTGACTTGATAACATCTCAAATGAAATACGACCATCTAATCTGTGCGTTTTGCGCTGTAAATTCTATTTCAGACTTAAGCGTCACAGACCAACAGACGGACAGATGATTTTTCACGCTTATAGAGATTTTTGGACGCATTTAAAATAAGATGCGTCAATTCAATTTGTACGTTTAGTCATGAAAATTCTATTTTAACCGTGACAGACCAACGCTAATGCTATTTCAAACCTAGGTGTGACAGATCAATAAGCATGGAACTAGCTGGATTCGAAACCCGGATCTAAATTTCGAAAGAAACAAGTGTTTCCAGAACATCGTCAAATCCATACAAAGACGAATTCAGGCAATTTTAAAGGTAAATGGCTGTTTTATTTGGGTTGGCCTTGAAGTAATTTTCTCACCCCTCCCAGACGGAAGACCGAAATTTGCCTGTCTCCATGGAACAGAGTTCAAAAGTGACACACATCGAAAGGCGTAGGCGGAAGACCCAAGCAAAACGGGAGAAACAACGAGATCGGATAACATACTAGGAGAGTTTTGAACTGGGTTTTGGTGAGAAGTCAGTTGGAAGCGAACGGGCAAGACGTACGAAATGTGATGTACGTAGTAATAGTAGTAGTAGTAGTTGTAGTAGTAGTTGTAGTAGTAGTAGTAGTAGTAGTAGTAGTAGTAGTAGTAGTAGTAGTAGCAATAGGAGTAGTATTATTACTAACAATAATGGGTTTAGTACAGGGTGTATGATTAAAAAGTAGCCCGATCACTCAGTCACGATAATTTATGCGCCATATGCTGAATATTTTGTTTTCTGATCTAAGCTTTTGGTTGTTGCTTCCCTCATCCAATGGTTATGCAAATAATCCCAAATCAATGAAAACCCTACTTCCAATGCCACATTCTTACTTGCATTCTTCCAGTCGACTAGGATTTGAGGTTACTATTAAGTGGTCCACCCTATATAAACAGTAGTAGTAGTAGTAGTAGTAGTAGTAGTAGTAGTAGTAGGGAGTTCGATATTAGTAGTATAAACAGTAGTTGCTATAGTATGAGTAGAACCATTATTATAGGTTGGGTATTATTCAGAGTAGTAGTTTTAGTATAGGAGTAGTAGTAGTAGTGGTAATCAAGGGAGGCGCGAGATAGCACTCTATCCCTTAATAGACTTCAAAAACGGCCTACGCTGGAAATCTCATTTCTTTGATCAATCATAACTCAAAAACTAATAAACCAAATTAGTTCAAACTTCGCACAACATTTTTTATAGGTTCTATAAGTGTGTAGGATTTCAGCATCATTAGTCAAGGCAACCCAGAGATCCAGAAAGGTCAGGCATGATTTTGTGTTATCCGTGTGCACGTACCTACGTATGTGCCACCCTGTATCTTATCAACTATTTGATGGATTCAGCTTATTTTTGGCAGAGATAGAGGTTCTAGGGTCTAGTTGATGGCATTTTAATTTCAGTTTACCATATACCTTAGTTTTTCAGAAAATTCCCAAAAAGTTAAAAATGACTATTGTATTGAGCCCACGCACACAGACACAGACACACTGACACCAACGCACATACAGACAACAACGCACACACAGACACAATGGGATGGAAGTATATATATTTATTTATATTACTCGGTGGCCGGGGCAAAACCTGTCTCTTCAGCAGTCACCATCGGTCACGACTCCCCTCTAACTCAGTCATAGCAAAGACTAAAAAAACTTTGCTAAGACTCTCAGTATTATAAGGTCAGGATCAAGGACAATGAAGCAATCCTGGGAAAAGAGTGGCGCCCTCCCCTATATCTCGGGTTAGTCGCTAATGTACAGAGATCCTCTACTGTAATCGGACACTTTATCATTTTATAAAGTCTGAAATTAGCGACTACCTCACCTAAAATAAGCGAACGCAATTTTTGATTGACGAATTTGACAAAATAACTAAATAAATATTTGAAATAAAAAACTTAATTTCTCAGATTTTAACTATACAATATTCTTGTTATTGTCTTATGTTTACGTCTCTATTTGGTACTTTGTTACATTAGGACCTGGGCTAACTTTGACCCTGACCCTAACTTTTACCTTAACCCTCAATGACCTTGAACTTTATAGCTAACACTAACCCCCCACTGACCCTAACCCTAACGACGAGGTCAAAGTTAGCGCGGGTCCCAATGTAACAAAGCACCCTCTATTTGTTAGTAAATTACGCTTGCTTTATTATGAGCAAACTCCCCGGATAAGAGTGAAATAATTTGTAAAAATAATAATTTGCATTCTAATAACGCGTGTACGAGGGACACTTTACTAAAAAGGGTTGATATACCGTAAAAACTGGCAGGCTTACCGAAAGAAAACGAAACTGGACTTGTTACTTTCGTCTCTTTCGTTTTTGTTACATATTTCTTTTACTTTTTGCGATTTATTTATTTGTTTTTCTTGCGTTTTCACTTTTCAATTACGTTTAGTCTCTCTCTCTCTCTCTATCACTCTCTTACGAACACACACACACTCTCTCTTTCTTTCGTACGCGTGCTCTGTGGTTCACTGAAAAAAAAACATTGCTTAATGTGAGTTAAAAAAAAAAAAAATAATAAAACTGGCTGTCTCTCGAACTAAAAGACAGAAAATAAATGGTTTTAACGTTTGAAGTTATCGTCTGCCAGCGTTCGCGTTGGCACAGCTCGTAAGGAGTTTTATTAGTTTCATTAGTTTTATTCGTAAATATTCTAAATATATTTCAAGAACAGATATTGGATTTTTTTATATATGTAGTAGTATTTGAAGCACAGAAATTCATAGAAGTTACCTTTATTTTTGATAATGTTGCATTAAAAAGTATTTCACAGTTCTCTCTCTCTCTCTCTCTCTCTTTTCTCTCTCTCTCTCTCTCTCTCTCTCTCTCGTTCAAATGTTTCACCGAACAGAAAGTGCATAAAGTGTTTAGTTTACTAAATGAATAATGACTCTAACAACGTTGTCTCCTCCTCCTTCCATGCTGAAGCGACAGTATTTGAAGCACAGAAATTCATAGAAGTTACCTTTGTTTTTGATAATGTTGCATTGTAAAATGAAAATATTTCACATTTCTCTCTCTCTCTCTCTCTCTCTCTTTCTCTCTCTCTCTCTCGTCGTTCAAATGTTTAACCGAAGAAAAAGTGCATAAACGTCGCCTCCTCCTCCTTCCACGCTGAAGCGACAGTAGCGAGCGGGGTCAGTTAATGGTTTAATTAAGATTTTGATCTATTTAATAACTTCATTTCGTTAGCTCAGTGGTAAAGTCACCGCTTTTTAGCTAGATGTTACAGTTTCGATTCCAACTTTCTCCGTCCAATTTATTTGTTGTTTATTTATTTATTGAATTTCTGTATGAGCGTGACACACGTATGTACATCTTAGCGTATTAATATATAGATATGGCGGTTTCAAGGGAGGGGGAATCCTATTTTGATTTACCATTCCTGCAGGGCGCCACATAGAACAGTTTTATACAGGTAATTCATCAACTTATTGTCAATTTCCCTTTTTTTGTTCCTTGCTCAGAAAAGTACTCATTTTACAAGAATAACCCATAATTCTAAACGACACCTAACATTTGTTGGGTTACACAATGACATCAATGCACACACAGACACAATGACACCAACGCACATACATACACTATGACACCAACAGACACAATGCATCAACTCTTACGCATACTCACACTAAAGACCACACACAGACACGGCTTGAATCCACTTTCAATGTCGGCTGCTTATTCAAAACAAAACAAACTTATAAACTTAACCATTTGAATATTTCCGACATTTCTAACTGAACTTTCTCTTATGAAAACAAATGATGATTGACTCCATTTAATAACTTTCAATGAAATGTAATTTATTTAATTGAGTGAGGAAGTTTTTATTACCATTTTCTTATCAGATGAAATCGAAAGTCTTTCCAAAATTTGCAATTTCTCACAAAGAAATTCAACGAAATATCGACCTACCTATCTATCTCTCTATCTATATATCTGTCTATAATTGTTGATTATATATAATTATATATAGATAGATATAGATATACACACACACACACATATATATATATATATATATATATATATACAGATTATAATGGAATTAGAATAATAAAAAATGTTTTCATACATAACTATCCCATAACTAAATTACATTATAGCATAAGAATAAGAAAGCCTTAGAGAAAACAACGTTGATTAACTCACAGTTAATATAAGTATATATATTAACTGTGAAAAAATGTGTTCTAGTTTGAATTGTATCATGAGTAAATATACACTCATCATAATTTTAAAAAATATTTACCTGTGAATATTGGAAAAAACATTGATTAGTCAAACTACTAACTATATCAGTTATGAGAAGTGAGAAGGCAGTGTATTGAGGCATAGCCTTTACAAAAGTAGTGACATTTCATGAAAAATGCCAGTATACTGAAATCATATGCCCATAATAGGGTGTAGATGAAAATTCATATACACTAAACACTAAACGTATAAAAGCAAAGAAATTCCCAAATTTTTACACTTTTATTGTCATTAAGGGTATGCGAGCACAACAGGGCTATGTATTTTACTGGTATGAATTTTTCTTCAGTGCAAAACATCGAACAAGAATTAATCGTTTATACAAAATCTCTTGAGCTTTTCCTAAGGGAATTCGACTGGAACTCATCGTCTTCTTTTATTGACAAACGTTCTGATCGATCTGATGTTCTTATGGAAGCTACCTAATATCTACTGGACCTAGGTCGATCCAGTAAGAACTTAGACTTTGGCTGTAGGCTACGTGTTGAACCCTTAGGCAAGGTTACAAATTAAGAACCAAAATAAAGTTCCATTCTATTGCCCATATTTGTCATATTAGAGCCCTAGGGTACTGTTTTTAGTTCAGAGAAAACGAAAATTTCAGTGAAATGAGAAATACAAGGGTTTACAGTTCACATTTTTTTATTTATAAGATTTAAAATTTTTGTTTGAGGAACTTCAATCTGAATTGTAAGAAAATGTATTGTATTGTTGAAAAAATACAGTAAAAATCGTTTATATATTTAAAAAATGGTGAAAGTTGTTAATTCTAATAAATTAAATTGTGAAACATAAAATTGACTTATATACAACAAGAATACCTTCATTTTCCTTAATACATAACAATGATGCTAATGTCGTATGAATAATGGTTCCACTCGGGCGTGATTGATAAGGATACTATAAAGGTAAGTAAAATACTAGTTAAATGTTTATTGGCAATGCTGATATTAACAGTGCTAAAATAGTAACAATGTTTATATTTTTCATAAGAAAAATTCCTACCAGTAAAATACATAGCCCTGTTGTGCTCGCATACCCTTAATGACAATAAAAGTGTAAACATTTGGGAATTTCTTTGCTTTTGTACATTTAGTGTTTAGTGTATATGAATTTTCATCTTAACCCTGTTAAGGGCATATGATTTCAGTATACTGGCATTTATCATGGAATACTAGTAGTATTAATAGTAGTAGTAGTAGTAGTAGTAGTAGTAGTAGTAGTAGTAGTAGCACTAGTACTAATGTCATAATGAAAGCCGTTGTTACGAGAATCCATCATAAAATCTATATGTGTTTCTAAATATACAGCATATACACATTTTGTGAGATAAATTTCGCGCTTTACTGTTATCTCCTTTCGTCATCCATCTTATTTATGCATGTTTCCCGCCAAGCTTTGCCCTTTTTTGTCAGCTTTTGATGTAAAAAGAATAATTGATTTAGGCTAATCGATTATCGCCGGAGAAAAATAGATGTAATGGATGCCAAGAGCTACATTCTTTTCGACATTAATATCTACTTCAGTATAACACGCGATATGAAAAGCATCATTGGCTCTGTTTCTGTTACACAAGCTCGATATCGTTGGCCGTCTTGCCGGCTTTATCAGATTAGGATGCTTTTAGATGCGTGACAATCTCTGTCCTGGCACAGTTTAAGTCAGCGTTGTTCATACCAGTCGAAGATACGTCATCGACAATAAGTCCGACAGTGGTTTTGTTGCTGTCGGGCTGATGTATGTTTCCGTGCACGCCTAGGAGATTCACCCTCCCAGGCTTTATCTTCTCGCTTTGAGAAAGAGTTAGCTTATTGCTAATCACCTGAGGCGTCACTACGAAACAATGTCGACGGGTTGCTCAGGCATTTTTGTAGGCTAGAGTACATTTCTCCTAGTATGATGTATTTTAAAACCTCATTTAACCTTGTGTATAACCTCCTGTAGAGGAGGTAAATAAGCCAAGTCTTATTTCGTACGTCCTTCCATTAGTCTGTCACGCTTTTGTTTGAAATGTATTTTCACACACACACACACATACACACACACACATATATATATATATATATATATATATATATATATATATATATATATATATATATATATATATATATGTGTGTGTGTGTGTGTGTGTGTGTGTGTGTGTATGTATATTGTTGAATATAAAAGACAACTCATGTCTAGATATCCTTTGGTAGATCCTTTCAATAGTCCGAATCAGGATCTTAGTTTCGGAGGGGAATTGGCTGATGAATTTGCCATAGTTTGGATTCGTCTCCCAAGTATTTTCAGACCCATCCGGGTCCATCTTCAGGGGAATGAGGTTAATCAGGTATCGACTATGTCTTAGTATTATAGAAGGTTTGGGCGGGAATTATGTACTAAGTACGAAACTATATTTAGAGGTAAAGACATTTTAGAATATTATTACTGATATTAAAGTTAATTTTATTAATTAGGGTTTTTTTGTTTTTATATATAGGTTTTTATATATATGGAGTTTTTGTTTGTTAGTACTATATTCTAAGATTTTGGTATTTTCTACTAAGATATAAAATAGCCATTATTAAAAACTTACTAACTCGAACAAAACTAATTTTGAACCTATTTAGGAATAGGTATCCAGAGATTTGCAGCCATGGCGTAGTTGTGACGTAATCAGTTCCGACTCCGAACGGAGAAAGCCGACTATTGCCGGTTTAGTGTTAGAGTAGGGTAAGGTGAGAGAAAAACAGTTCGGTTCGTATTGTGTAGAAGTATCGAAACAACATTACAGAATACACTTAAACACAAGATAAAATCAACAGTTTCTTTCGTTAAATAATTTATTCGAAAAAAAAAACCCCTCTAATAATGCATTCAGCTTGTTCGGTGAAGTTCGTTAACGTTTGCTCTTCTTGGAAGACGTAAGCCTTGCATTTATGTTTTTAGATACCTATTCCTAAAAAGTACCTGAACTTTTACCGAGACTTTTATTTCAGTCATCATAGATCTATTCTTTTTTTTCTTCCTTTTTTTATTCCCAGTTATTAATAATGTTGTTTCGTGCCGTTTAATATAGACGAGTTCAGCCCGCATGGTTAATTCACTCGGACAATCTTTCTATTTCTGAATATTGATGTTTCAAAAAGAGATGAAAGAATAAGCAGCATTGTCCATCCCTCCCGTCACGGTTCAAATGACTGGCATTTTTGAGTTTCTACGCTCGAGCGAAGGCGGTGGCACATTGTCAGACGTTCTTGATCTCACCTATCCGAACATGAGAGGTAATGTTATATGTTCACTTACGTGTGTGCGTGTATAAACTATTATACACCCGCGTCGTCGTTGTCGTTGTCGCCGTCGTCAAATCCAGGTTCTTGCTTGTCTGTGCATACAAAACCACTCGGGCGCCGATGTTGATTTATAAAACGGTTCATTTAAAAAAGAGAGGAACAGACAAAGAAAACATCAGCAGTACGGTTCACTTTCGTACGCGTGGAAGAGAAACAGACAGATAGATAGACAGATAGCTCGTCTCGCTGTATCTAGTTACATTATGAGCTCTAGACACGTCTTTTCTGCTTGAGGTATTGCCAGACCAAGAGAGAGAAAATCACCGCCAAAAAGTCATTTAGCTTCGCGATTTCCGTCTGGAGACACCTCTAAACTTTAGGTGTCACCCAAACTTTCACATTCAAACATGTAACATATAGACGTCTACCAAAGTCAAAGAACACTTCCATTGACCGGCTACTCTTCTTGGCCTTTTGGCTAAGATCAAAGTGTATTATCTGTTCCGATGGATACTACACCCCATAGACTGGTATTGTCTTGGCCTTCGGGGCTTGATTTACGCCTGTCTATGGGTCTGTCCTGTGCAGTTCTAGGAGGTTCACCCTCCCAGGCTTCGCCTCCCCTCTTTAGGGAGGAGTAAGTTTATTGCTTACTGCCTGAGGCGCCCCTACCGGGGAATGCCGACAGGACTGCCCAGACAATTTTTAGTGACCAGAGTGCTCACTTTCTCGGGCGCTGGCTTTTCAAACCCCACTTTCCCGACCCGACCTTGGGTCACATCTTACTTGTGGGAGTAAGATAAAAACTGTCCTTGCGCCAAACTCCTGGAGAGGAGTAAATCAATACTCTTTATTCTGCCTGTTTTCTACATCAAACTTACTTAGAACGGATAACTCTAGTAATTATCTATGTTTTCTTTTTTGTCGAACATTAATGGCAATTCCATAATTTACGCCAATTAACGAGGAGGAAATTACCTGTCTATCTATCTGTCTGTCTATCTGTCTGTTATATTTTCAAACCGGAAATAACTAAAGTTATCCGACCTGAAGTGATTCTGATGCTTTGTTCAATTTCAGTCTTCTTGTGGCGGTAATAACCTGTATCAGCTAATACCTGTTACGTATTGTTTTTTATCCGATGAAAATATATAAAACAGGAATTTAATACGAAACATGTTGCATGGGAATAAAGCCGAAACCTATTTCGTTGTAAATAATTTTTAAAAATTGAACTATTAAATTAAAATATCCGCCATGTAACTTTGCCATTAACTAGTTGTCCATATCCGGTATGTTGGGTTTTGTATGTTGTCACCGTATACACAATGCTAACGTTGTATATCATATATATACGAACTGTTGTTTATGTTGAATTCTTAGAGCGTAAATAAAAGATCTTGCCGTAAATAAGTTTACCTAATGTACATATATATATATATATATATATATATATATATATATATATATATATATATATATATATATATATATATATGTACATTAGGTAAACTTATTTATATAATGACATCAACGCACACACAGACACAATGACACCAACGCACATACATACACTATGACACCAACAGACACAATGCATCAACTCTTACGCATACTCACACTAAAGACCACACACAGACACTGCTTGAATCCACTTTCAATGTCGGCTGCTTATTCAAAACAAAACAAACTTATAAACTTAACCATTGAATATTTTCGACATTTCTATATATATATATATATATATATATATATATATATATATATATATATATAGGCTGACTTTCTCGTGTAAATATATATATATATATATATATATATATATATATATATATATATATATATATATATATTACAATATTTAGAAATAAATGTTTAATTAGTGTTACCTACCTACGCCGGCGTTTCCAGCTTTCGCTCTTATCAGTGAAGGAAGTGACAGTTTAAGACGGTCACAGGGCACGAACGCAATTCACAGAGTAAACTAAGACTCTGCACGCTTTCGCTCTATCCCCAAGGCCATCGGGAATTATCATGTGATACAGGAGAACTTAACTTCTATTTCTGCCTAAATACAGCGGACAGCAAACAGCAGACAATCTAGAAGGTCCAACGAACGTAATCGAAACTTTGCTTATAGTTTAGTGACAGTCTGTTTTTTAATATCTCCGAAAAGTGCTCAACTTGAATTTCTTAAAGGAGCATTATAATATATATATATATATATATATATATATATATATATATATATATATATATATATATATATATATATAGGAGGTAACTATTAGATATAAAGCATATGAAATAGCAAGCATATGAAATATGCTTATCCCCATTCCATAGACTAATTTTCCATATATATGCCTTTGGAAAACTGCGTCATCGGTTATGGAAGGACAGGGGGATAAGTTTGAGAACAAAAGTACTTGTGTATAGAGCAGTTGTGCTAACATCACTGCTTTATGGATCGGAATCATGGACAGTCTATCGCAGCTACATTCAGAAGCTTGATGTCTTTCACAAAAATTGCCTTAGAACGATTTGTGGTGTCACCCTAAGAAATCGGATGTCTAATGCGGACCTATTTACATGCTGCGGTATTGGCGGAATTAAAAGCTTTTTGATGCAATCACAACTGCGTTGGGCAGGACATGTCTTACGTATGAAAGATGATAGAATACCAAAGCAACTGATGTACGGCGAGCTCAACAGTGGAAGGCGAAATGTGGGTCGACCGCTGCTTCGCTTTAAGGACAAGTTGAAGATAGAATTTGACATCTATCAATATTGCTTATCGTGATTTTGAACAGCTTCCTTCTCGACGGAAGGAATGGCGATCTGACTGCCAGAGGGGCATCAGGCGGTTCTCTGTAACTGCCATTGATCAACAGCGCGAAAGACGCGAAAGAACAAAAACATCTACAAGTATCCCAGCCGATTTTTCTCAAGATCTTCCTTCTTGCATCCATTGTGGGCTGGTTTGCAAATCTCTCGCAGGACTCAAATGCCATTTACGATTGAGTAAATGTAAGCATGCTACATCCATCGTAGACTAAACAAATGTTGAGTTGTCAAGATCTCATACGTCGAAATCGACGGGAGAGTCCATGATATATATATATATATATATATATATATATATATATATATATATATATATATAGTAAGCTATGAAAATATGTTTATAGCAATTAAGCTACACAGAGGCCCCCGCGTGTCATCGTGGGGGGGGGTCGTCAGGCTAAATGCATGGAATTAGTTTTGCCGGGTTTTTTTCTATACACGGCTAGCTAGTTAACCAATTAGATTCTTTGTTGTTCTCTTAGCCAATAGTCGGGCTTCCCACGAACAAAGGTGTACTTACGTATCGAGCACAGTTGAAATAAATACTGAAAATTGATACATAAAAAATTATATCTCGTTATAAAATGTTATGGGGACACATGAAATATATATATATATATACATATATATATATATATATACATATATATATATATATAGTGTATATATATACATATATATATATATATATATATATATATATATATATATATATATATATATATATATAAGTGTAGAATTATAACGAGTATTAATATATTTAATATATTGAGCTTTACACTGTCACGATAGATTATTATTATTAACGATAATTTAATTATCGTTATAATTCTACACTTATATATATATATATATATATATATATATATATATATATATATATATATATATATATATATATATATATATATATATATATATATATAAGCAGACAGATTTATTTTTACTAATGAGTCATCACTTATCAAGGCTAAAAACACTCGAAGATAAAGGTTAATGAGATGTATGGAATGACAATTTAATGGTGATGAATATTCTGAGAGGGTTTTAAATCTCGACATATCACTCACTCATATACAAAAGACGTTTGAGAAAACAACCATACTTCCCCTTTATCAAAAACATCGCCCATAAATGACAAATTAAGGGAAGGGAGACTTACAGCTCTCGAAAGTAAACCTAATATACACTTTTTACCATCCACATATATTTTAATATTTTATTATTTAAATATTAGTATTTCTCAATAATTATTCGCAAAAGTATCCACAGAACGAATATACTGTAATTTCCTATATTTAAATTTATTAATTGGACAGTTTATTAATGTATTTAACATTTTAAAAATAAATTTTAATAGATAAGTTTAAAGTATTTATTATTTCTAATCATTAAAGCCGGATAAAACTAGAGTTATCCGCCCCTTGCGTAGTTTTTGTGAAATTATGTCGCCATGTTTTATTTCAGTAACCAGTATCAGGTAATATATGTTGACTTTTGTTTTCACTCAATAAAATAACATAGTTTTTAATAAAAAATAAGTTGTTTGAATATAATGTCGAAACACATTCCACTGTAAATAATTAACCACTTTAAACTATCAAATGACCGCGTAATTCGTAAGAATTCAAGATGAAAATTAAAGCCGAGAAATACAATAGTTATTTGATATCATAGCAACTGGTGCGAATACCATCGATCGTAATCTGTAATTGATAACAAAAAATAAAACACAGAAATCCTATTAAAGTACTGATTTTATTTTAGAAATAAATCGATGCAGGGAACACGTATCGATGAGTGATGAGGTTTTGACGCTTAAATTTGATATTCGAATCAGTGAGAAAAAGTATCGGAAGAAACTATTGTTAAAAGTTCTGCCTGGCGCAAGATGGTGACAGTGTCCAGCAGGGAGAGTATAATTTCAAGCTAAGCGCTTGACACGTCTTCTCTCCCTGAAATCTCGCAGGCTACAAAAGAGGTAGAGAGAGAGAGAGAAAGAAAGAGAGAGCTTTCGGCACGAGAAGAGGGAAAGGAAAAAGAAAGTGTGATTATATATATATATATATATATATATATATATATATATATATATATTTATTTTTTTTTATTTCTATGTATCCACAAAAAAAATTTATAAGGAGATATAATTTTTTATGTATCAATTTTCAGTATTTACTTCAACAGTGCTCAATACGTAAGTAGCACTAGGTAGTAAGTCATGAAAATATATTTATGGCAATTAAGCTACACTGAGGCTTCCGCGTTTCATTCTCAGACTAAACTACGATAACAAGAAGTACTACGTGGGTATAACCTTCCTAGATTTTAAAACCAGATATTACGAACCCAAAAGCACATTAAAAAAAAGAGAATGTCGAATTAAAACAACACTAGCAAACCATTATTGGGAGCTCAAAGAAAATGGACGCTCACCAATAATTGAATGGAAAATAATACGACAGGCCAGTACATGTAGACATTTAGACGACCTGTGTAGATTATGTCTGAATGGGAAATTTCAAATCCTAAACTTTAAAGACCCCCAAAATCTATTAGACTGTAGAAGTGAGATAGCAAACAGCTGCCTGTACAGAATAAAATTTACCTTAGGCTAACAATACATAAATAATTTAATAAATAAACAAAAATAATAAGCGAAATGAAACTTAACTAAACTAAAACCTAAAAACTCAAAAACCTAAAATAGAAATACAAGAAACTACTTGTTAAAATAAATTCACCCATTATATTGAAATAACAAAGAAACAGGGAGATGCCACTCTATAGAAAACAGAACAATAGAATAAGAAATAGGAAGTAAAATTAACCGGGCCTTTATTTGCGAGAAGCCCAACAATTGGCTAAGAGAACAACAAATAACTAGCTAGTCGTGTATATAAAAACACCCGGCAAACTAACTCAATGCATTTTAGTCTGAAGATCCCCCCCCCCGGGAATGAAACGCAGGAGCCTATGTGTAGCTGAATTGCCATGAATATTTATTCATAACTTACTATATATATATATATATATATATATATATATATATATATATATATATATATATATATAGAGAGAGAGAGAGAGAGAGAGAGAGAGAGAGAGAGAGAGAGAATCCAGACAAGGTAAAAATCCACAGGATATTAATCGAAAGAATTTCAACCGGGCTTATAAAAAGTGCTGAATATCAAATAGAGTTTTACATATGATTATCTTTATTTACACAAAAATGTACAAAACATGTGACACTGGCATGTCGATGTTATCGGTCAATAGCTGTTATAAACTGAGATCTCATCAGGCAGAGTTAAAATTTGATACTAACCTTAGATCACATTTGGGAAGAATGACATAAGGGAGAAAAGAAAAGAAATTTAAAATTAAAATTTGAAAAGTCACGTGGTTAGATTTGAGACCGTTGAGAATCAAATATTAAATAGAATAAAAAGAAACGAATAGAAATAAAATAAAATAACATGATATGAAATAAAATATAAATTCATTGAGGATAGAGAAAAGAAAAGATAGAAGAGAGGGAGGTGGGTAGTAGAGGAGAGAAAATAAAGAAAGGGGTAAGGGAAACTAACCGAAAAACTGAAGTTGTTAGATTAAATGATAGAAGTAAACTCCTAAACAAAAGGCAAGAGACCTCAATTAATTGTAGGCACAATAGATCACACCTTCTTAGTAATTTACATATGACCTGTTAAACCAATGTTACCATGTGAAAATAGATTAATAACCAAAAAAAAACTAAAAAATCTTGACCCTAACTGAACACATCATCCTATTGTATCTACTAAATCCCATAGAATCAATTACCTCCTTAAGACGTGGAAACACCATGACCTCTATTAGTAAAAAGAACTAATCTATCCACAAACAATAATCAGACAATATAGTTATCCATTTATATATCATATTTTATATCATGCTCGGTATGATTACTATATTCAATCTTCCATTAAATAAGAATTATAATTTGAATACATTATTAATTGTGACCATCAAAACCGTTAATAGTATTATCAATTGCAAATTATTATTATTATTATTATTATTATTATTATTATTATTATTATTATTATTATTATTATTATTATTATTATTATTATTATTATCATTGCTACTATGAATACCAGTATCTCTATTATTACCATAACCACTACTATTCTTCTTCTTATTATTATTATTATCTATATATTAATACGATAGCGTGTGTGTTCGTGTGTCACGCTTCCGGCAAAAGCTCTGTGCATGCGTGCCGCACCTAGATTTAAAAAACAGTCAAGTCGCTTTATTTTCAAAACATTTTGAAGTTTTTCCCTCTGGCGTAACGGTTAGCGACGTAGTATATTTTGACTTCTGCCCTACTGGTTTATAGTTCGATCCCAACCAACCTCTAAGACTTTTTTTTTACATTTTAAGAGGAAGGGAAAGAGAGGTAGGGAGGGAACGACCGGGAAGACACATATTAATACAATAGCGTGTGTGATTTTGTGTGTCATGCTTACATCGAACGCAACGACCTTCCGAATCTTTGTATGCTACTCACCTGGTTAAAAATTACTTTTTTGTGTTGCTTTAAACTTAAAACTATTTTTGGTTTTTTATTTTGGCGTTTTTAAGGGCATTGTTTATTTACGTTTTCTTTTGGTTGTAGAGAGGGCCAGTATTATTTTATTTATTTTTATTTTTTTGAACAGATGGCATATCAATTTTTTTTAGTAGATTGTACACGAGTTACCATTAAAAAAAAATGTCACTCTTATCTAGAAGGGGGGGCTCATAATAAAGGAAGTGTAACTAACAAATAGAGGGTGCTTTGTTACATTAGGAGCCGCGCTAACTTTGACCCCGTCGTTAGAGTTAGGGTCAGTGTGGCAGACGATAACTTCGTCACTTTTTTCAGTTTTATTTTCAAGAAATGATTACAAAAAAAAACGAACACAACACGGTGTAAGTAAAAATTAAAATTTTAAAATTCCGTGTAATTTACACGGGTCCCGCTAGTTATTATTATTATTATTATTATTATTATTATTATTATTATTATTATTATTATTATTATTATTAGTTTATTACTATTATTATGTACTCATAAGGAGTTCTCACACAGGCAGTAATCAGTGATTTCTCACTAGTAATCGACAGTGGTGTTCCCTGGAGTCTGAGTGACAACAAGTCTCCCCAGATTTCCAGTGCTCTCCCCCTCTTTCGATAACTACTGAAAATGACTTTGCGTTATCACATCATACGCTTACCATCGATTTCTCGTTGGTAACGACCATTGGCCTTCCCTGGGATTTGAATGGCAATACGCCTCCCCAAATGTCCCACTGATCTTCGCACTCTCCCAGCGGAGGTCTTGTTAGTCCTATCCCTCCTGGGTCTTTCCATCCTCCTGACCCTTCACGACTGTGTTGTGTGATATCATGGGGTGTTATGATATTTTTGTAGTTTCTGGTTCTTGAGTTCTTGTGGTTATCTTCATGTTATTTTGTTTTCTTCCTATTGTACCTTGCATGTGATTAGTTAGTCTTCGTAACTTATGTGGAAAGGTTTTCCATTAGTTTAAGGGGTCTTGAGAAGAAATTGAAATTGAAATTCAGAGAAGAGATCTTGCTTCATTTGTGTCGAATGACTGTGGATCAAATTCAATGCAAATCTGAAATATTTGAATTTTCAAATGGAAGGCTGTGCCCATAATATGCACCCCTAAAATCCCCTTAAAAATACCCCAAAAAATCTGAAATATTTGAATTTTCAAATGGAAGGCTGTGTCCATAATATGCACCCCTAAAATCCAAAAAATCTGAAATGTGCAGAATATTAATTAATTGATGTCCAATATCTATTGTTCAAATTTCATAAAAATCAGATGTATCATAAATGTCACCTCCTTTTTACCCCTGTTCATGAAACTAAATTAAAGTAAAGATAGTCCACATTTGGGCCCATTACGCATAACAGTTCTGTTACAAAATTCATAATTATCAGTTAATTAATTTAGAAGTTATCCTGTATAAACAATATACACATATAAATATACTTAACTTAATAGATGTTAATATGGCTGAAGATAGGCGGGAGCGATTTGTTTATCTATTAATAATGGAGAGTATGTGTCTGTCTGTCTGTCTGTCTGTCTGTCTGTCTGTCTGTCTGTCTGTCTGTCTGTCTGTCTGAAGCCAAAACTATACTATTTAAGACTATTGTGCATATTAAATAGTATAGTATATACTATTTCAGACTAATGTACTATCTTTAAATGCTCAATTTAGTGGCATAGTGTAGTATCTGCTCTTTTGTCATGAAACCATCCTCTCAAGCATTACCTCCTCCTTATTTGTGAGGTGTGGATGTGCTGTAGTATATGTTCTTCTTCCATGATAGCATCCTCCCAGGCATTACTTCCTCCTTTTTTGAGAGGTGTAGTATTTGAAATTCATGAAATCCCACCTGCTTCATCATGAAATATGCCTACATTATTCCTGAAATCTACCTCATTCCCCTATATTATATAACCTAACACCATATAAAAAGGGTCCAAAGAATTTCAAAAGATTACACAAAAAGTAAACTTATATACAAATGAAGAAAATTAAAAGTTTTACTTTCTTGGTCAAAGTCACTTTGCAATTGAATTGTTCTCTCCGACGTTACAAAACTTTTACGTGCGAGAGAGCGAACGTCCTTTTTTGATTAATGATTCAAGGCATCTGGGAAAAACGGATGATAAATACAGACAGAGAGTGCCAAGAACTTCTGGAATTGGTCATTAACACGCCCCGCTATCGACAGACGATCAATCAACGGTAGCGCCATAACAAATCATGTGTGACAGTAAAATGTTTGTGAAACGGTGGCGGAGCAATGCAAGTTCATTCCACTGTTCTGGTCGCTTGGTCAATGTGAAATATGTCCCGAGACATTTATTCCGAATTCACCAGGCATTAAGCTGACGGTTTCTGAGAGACAACGAATGCTTTGCAATGAAATTAAGGACTTCTGTGCTAATAAACCGTTTGATCACAATATCGAACTCCGACACAAAGACGCCAGAACTTTATTGAGTTGTTGACTTATTAAATACGAAGGAATTCACAAAATTCAATCTATGCCACTACTCTTGCCCAGGCAATTTTTAAACCCCCACTTTCCCGACCCGACCTTGGGTCACATCTTACTTGTGGGAGTAAGATAAAAACTGGCCTTGTGCCTAACTCCTGGAGAGGAGTAAATCAATACTACTCTGCCTGCCTCTTACTCTTAGCAAAGGGTTGTGAGGGTTAGGGTTAGTGTTAGGGTTGGGAGGGTAAGGGTTAGGGTTGGGAAGACCTTATTGACCTCCCCATTAGCATTTTTGGTTTATTTCTTTTTATTTCTTTTCGTGTGTTTATAATTTGCCCCATTCTCCATCATGTTTCATGTACACTTTTTGTAAATAAAATTAATTTTGAGAAAACTTTTGAAGATCTTTTAAGCCATAGAGTGAATGTGGTATTTTGGTAATACTGTCTAGTGTGTGGTAAATAAAGTTTTTAAAAAAACAAATTGTTTTATGACTGTCGACCCTTCACACTTTTTAGCCATACACAACTGCGAAATGAATTACCCAAAAATAATAAATATTTGTAATTTTCATTTTATTTTTTATTTTTTTGTAAAAGAAAAAGAAAAAATCAATGAAACATGTGAAATCTTTTTGTTAAATAATATATCTGTCTGTGTTCGTCCCTATTTACTTGCCTCCCTACAAGGGCAGAGTTGGACACAAGAGAAAATCCCGCTCTCCAAAAAGGAGCACTCTGGATTGGGACATAAATTTTTTAAATGTCTCAGTCTAGAAGGATTTCTCTTTAACTAATCGAGTACAGAAAAGATTTAGTATAGCATCAGAACAGATACTACACTGCGCTCCTAACCAAAATGCTAAGGAGCAAGTCACAATTTACTTGCCTCCCTATGAGAACAGAGTTAGACACACAGTTTGTTATTTAAGGTGGGGAGAATTGAGCTCCCGAAAAAAACGTATAATGGATTGGGATAAAATTTTAAATTGCCTCAGTCTAGAAGGATTTCTTCTTTACAGATCGAGGGCAGAAAAGACGAAGTGTTACATCAGAACAGATGCTACATTTTGCTCAAAAACAAGATGCCAAGGCGCAAGTCTGTTTGATCAAAATACCAACATTTGACACAAAGACTCCAGACCTTTACAGCGTTGGACAAATTAAATACGAATATTTTATATAATAAAATATATACTACATGTGGGGTATCTTTCTCTGTCTGTCCTGGGATGAACATTGAAAATAGCCCTATATCCAAGATTACACATACGTTTGATTGAGTACAAAATTACGAGGAATCCAATGGGGTTCCGAAAATAATATCGTAAGTTGCGTCTGCGTAAGACTAAGGCGACTTTTTACTGTATTTTATCTTTTTTATGAGTTGAAAATTATAGGAATTGAATAAGAGTACAGAGTGGTCTCATTCATTTCCAGGCACCATCTCTATCTGTCTGTCTGTTTGTCTCTGTCTCTCTGTCTCCCTGTTTCTTTCTCTCTCACCCCCCTCTCTCTCATATATATATATATATATATATATATATATATATATATATATATATATATATATATATATATATAATATTTGTTATTGTTTATCTATGGACGTATACGTTTCGTCTCTTTTCAATCAAGACTCATCAGCATAGAAATACGACTATTCACCACCGGTCACACGATTCGAAACCCTGGACTACAAGTATTTTTTCAACCTACAGTCCAACGTCGCTAACCGCTAGGCCAGTTCTGAACAGCTTATAAACAATGATAATTTTAACACAATAACGGCGGCGAAAGCGTACAGGCATTCAAACTTCTATAAGGGAAGGAACGATGCATAAAGCAAGTGACGCTACGCTGTGTTACTACTACCATATTACAGTGCTCTACTTTTTAACGAGGAGCTTCAAATATAAAATATTTGTTATTGTTTATCTATGGACGTATACGTTTCGTCTCTTTTCAATCAAGACTCATCAGCATAGAAGTACGTATATATATATATATATATATATATATATATATATATATATATATATATATATATATATATATATATATATATATGCATCGTTCTTTTCATTAAATAGAACGCTTTTATGACTTCAAGCCGCCGGATAAAGTGTTAAAATTATCAATGTTTATTCGCTATTTAGCGTTGACCGAGTGGTTCTAGATGTCGTGATTTGTGTTGCAAAATACTCGGAATCCGGGGTTTCGAATCGCATAACCGGTAGTGAATAGTCATATCTCTATGCTGATGAGTCACGATTATAAAGGGCGAAACCTATCCGTACATAGATAATAAACAAAGAATATATATATACACACATATATATATATATATATATATATATATATATATATATATATATATATATATATATATAATTTAATAAACATTATTACAGTCTACACCAAATAGACAGCATTTCGATGACATTAGATCTTTTTACAGACTGAATACAAATAAAAAGTGAAAACAGAGAAACTCGTATTAATGTCACCCCCAGAGAAAAACGAATCAGATCAAGTGCAAGGTCGCGTCAGCTAAAATTAGACGTTAACTTTCTAAAATTACATTTATCAATCCCTCTCCCCCCCCACACTCTTAACAAGCACCCCCTCTCCGTCTCTATATAACTATCATTCTAAAAAAACGGTATTGATGTGTACTGAAGAACAATGGATTAAATAAGACTCTACAGACTCGTTCGATGTGGCGACGGGAGTCACTGGACTCCGCTGGAATGTCTCATCTGGTGGGTTAGTTTATTCTATGTAAGCTTACAGAAACTGATATGATTAGCATTAATTATATAGGGCTGTATAGGGATGATGGTTTGACTATAGTTAGAAATGATAATGGCCCTAAAGCTGAAAGAATTCTTTAAAATTATACACGTAGTTATGAGGGATTTAGAGCTTGAACTGGAAATCACAGCGGAAATTAAAGTCACAAATGTTTTAGATGAAACATTTAACCCGAACCAGGGAAATTATAAAACTTATATGACAGGTAATTACGACCCAGTATGTTAACTCCAAGTCAAATCATCCACATAACGTAATTAAGCATATCCCAATATCGATTAGTCATAGGATTAGTTATAATTCCTATAATGATGACATGTTAATAGTAATAGTCATACATATAACAACGCCTTAACAAATAATGGTTACATCAACACCAACATTGAATACCAAGATAGAAGGAATAAGAACACTAGGAAAAATAGAAATGTAAGAATCATTTAGTATACCCCCCATTTAATCTATTAGTTAAATCTAAAATTGGGCATTTGTTCCTAAATCTTTTAAATAGCTCATTGTATAAAATATTTAATAAAAAAGCGATTAAACTTAGTTATAGCTGTACAAATAACTTGGTGAAAATGATTAAAATTCATAATAGACAGTTATTAAAACTTATCAAAACAATAGAATTAACAACTTACAAAATAATAATAACAATAATGAATGTAACTGTAGAGATAAGAACAAATGCTCGTTGCAAGAAAAGTGTTTAACCAAAAATATAGTTTATTTAGATACTGTTTTCACAGAAAACAATCCTAATTTTTAAAAAATGTTCATTGGAGGTACAAGTACTGACTTTAAAGCGAGATACAGTACTTACAAATGTTCATTTAATAACCCAGATAATAAAAAATAGTTACATCACTGCCCAAGTACATAAAATTTCTAAAATATAATAATATAGTTCCTGTAAATGGAGTATTTTAAAAAAATGCACAACCCAACTTGATTTCTTTGTATAGTGAAAAGTTGGCAATTGTTATGTTCCTTGATAAAAAGTTGTATACTTAACCAGCAAGATGAGATAGGTTTTAACTGTAGGCACTTCAAACGGTTTACTCTAGATAAGTTTGTGAACAATCTGGAAAATTTAATATAGATAACTTGAAAATATAGCATATTAATTAACACATCTCTGGATAAGTATTAATTGTGATAATGCAGTAGAAGTTCAGTGAACTAATAAAATTGGGATGTTTAGTTTTAATTAAACTAAAAATAAAAAATTTATAATACAACTAGGATTATTTGTAAGTAGTCGTAATAGTAATGGTAATACTAGTAATAATAATTAACAATAATTATAATAGCATAATAATAGTAATAATAATGATAAACGTAAAAGTAGTTTATTTGTGGGATCTACGCTTATTGGCTGCTCTGGTGCCCTATCGTCGTAAGTTCACTAGACAAACTCGACAATCGACTAAATCCCATCCATTCACTGTGGAGGTCCCCAGATGCCGGAGAGCTTTCTACTAAAATAGCTTCTTTTCTCGTGCTGCTGGCCTCTGCAACTCCTTCCCTGTCCCCTGTTTCTCCGACGGTACTGACATGCAGAAATATAAAACCAATGTAAACAAACATCTCGCTGCGCAGATCCCAATTTAGGTTGACCCCCCCAACCTCTTCCCTTTTCTTTCTTCTCAGTAGCCCCTTACGTCTACAGTGGCGGCCTGCCTTGTCTGGGGTGAACTATGTTAAAGAAAATAGTTTAATTCAAATTATAGTGCTAACTCATACAAGTATAGTTGAGTGGTAGTATCTAACTAGGATTGTTTAAAATAGATGAATTAAACTTTTTATAATTTCAAAATATTTATTAATATTATTTAATATATAGTTAAATCTTCTGATTAAAATTATGTTTAGATAAAATGTATTTTACAGTTATAAATATGAATTAATTTTAGCCTTTCTTCATATACATCAGATTGTTAGTAATAGATTAATTATTTTTATATAATTTCAAAATATTTAGTAATATATATATATATATATATATATATATATATATATATATATATCATGATTTTCTTTGGGATACAGAATTGTATAATGGCAATTACGAAGGGAAGAAATGTTTTATTTATTATGATTAAAAGATACGGGAAAAGATGTGACCGGTTTCGCCCACAATTAACGAGAGATGTATCGTGGGATTTTAAAAGGGGAGAATGTAGAGAGAAAAAGGAAAGTATATATTTAAAACAAAGAGAGCGTGGTGTTATTTACAATAGGGGATGTCTCTTAGAGACTAATCACATTCAGCTCCAATAGACACTCTTTCTGTTTACAGAGGGAGCGCCGTTTGAGACGTACGTGGATAGTCTCTAATATTTTAAGGTGGAAAATCGATTGAACACTACTCAGGATGCTAAATGAGTCAATGCTAGAGTTCGTTGCGCACGACGGGTTTTTAATCAAATGGTCAGTTATAAAAGACCCGTGTGTATTTTTTAGACCGTCTGTTGACCGGAAAGTTCCATTCCTAATTTGACTATGGATATGTTGCTGTACTCTGTTGTCCAATCTTAACGTCGTGCTACCCACGTAGTCAACACTGCAACTACATTGAAAAAGATAAATCAAATTATTTTTGGTGGGGGAGTAGAATGTTTTTTGGGGAGGACGTCAACAGGGTGTTGTACAGAGCACATGTACGTCTAAAGCAAAATAGCAATTTATATGTAGCATCATGAAAGATACTACACACTGCTCTTAACAAAAATGCCAGTGAGCAAGGTAAACGAATATAAATCGGATATTTAGTAACCGTATTAGGTTTTATTACAGAAATATATATAGAGAGAGAGAGAGAGAAATAGATTTTTTTTTCTTAACTTTCTCTTTCCTATTATATCGAGGGGGTTTCTTTCTGTTTTTCAGAATGATAGTTATATATAGAGAGAGGGGGAGTGCTCGTTAAAGGGTAGGAGGAGAGGGATTCATTAATGCAGTTTTAAAGGGTTAACTGACTGATTTTGGCTGATGCGACCTTGGACTTGGATTTGATTCTGCCTTTCCTTTATTTAATTTTATAAATGCTCTAATTGATATTGAGCGCTCTGAAAAATATTTGTTTTGTGTTCTTTTTAGTAATATATTTACACTTGATTATATATATATATATATATATATATATATATATATATATATATATATATATATATATTCTGTGTGCGTGCGTGTATCTAAGCAGTATCCTCTAATTTAAGCAAACATTGTTAAACAAAATGTCTGCTTGAATCATACCTATTGAAAAAATATAAAAGGTATAATCAAGGAAAATAGTTTTGCTAATATATATATATATATACACCATATCACATGTTAGTCTCAATGGTAATATATTATTATTATTATTATTATTTTATCATTATTATTATTTATTTATGTATATATTAGTGAAATTTTAAGCTGAATTACTTCTACACTGGATTATTGGGGAAATGGTCGTTTGATCAGTACCATTGGAGAGCCATTATTATTATAACTGTCCTGTTTTTAAATCTCCGAAACAGTTACATGGTAAAAAGCTAATGATCCCCGTGTTAATATTAGACACTTAAGTTACGGTGTCCTGTTTTGTTTCAAAGTATCCGGGGCCTATGGGGATCGGGTACCCTATTTACGCGCTAGTATGCATCTTATTGAAACGAAGTGGAGATATAAAACTAGTATATATATTCGACGTGAAATCGGCTATTAAAACAAACTGGTTTAGGGCGCCGAGCTGGCTGGAAAAGTCGTGTTGAGGTGTCAGTTTTGTTTAACCCCACAAAAAGCCTACGCTTAATAGATGTCAGCTTAGAGATAACGGAAACCCCATTTTATTTCAGAGACAGCGTTGGCAGGTGGCCCGCGTGAACTGGACAAGATAATCATCTAAACTTGTCGGTATTAATTAGGGCAGACGACCCCACAGCGAAAGAAAAAGAGTAATTGTTTTATCATCACGCAAAGAAAACCAGAGAGAGAGAGAGAGAGAATCTCATTTATTGGTGTCGTGGGGGAGGGCGCGCCCGCCCCCAAACCCCGAGAGAGGAAGAAACACATAGAGAAATATGGTGGGGATAAACCATTTTCTCCAAAAATTGCGTTAAAGACATACACATCAGTTTTAGGTGTTAAAATACTACCCTGACAACACCAGATTGGTTAACTTAACAAAATGAACACTGTTCCTTCTTGGCCATCAATTCGACCATTGTGTTTGTAATAGAAGCAATGTTCAATGACGCAAATTACGACGATAAATATATCACAAAATGGCCGTAAATATCAGTTGATCAATTCAGCTTTCCCCGTTAGCGTTGAGTGTGCTAGCATTAATCGAACTAGATTTGACACCACACCTAATTCGCCCAAATCTATATTTGGATGTACGAAGTCATGCGATCAGTAATCTATATATCAATAAATTGCCATCTACAGAATGTCCTGAGACAAAGGGAAAAGATTTTTTAATTATTTTCTATTTTGCTTTTAATGTATTCAAGAAGCCGAAAAGTATTATTAAAAAATGCACAAATTACACAAAATATTAATGTTTACAGAACTTTACAATACATAACTTGATGTCGCTAGTCTCAGTCTTTTCTATAAATACTATTATGGGGTGTCATCTATCCCTTGCTTCCTTTGTTCTAGCTAGTTGGACTTGTTGTTCTAGTTGTCTCAATCTGTTTTGATACTTCGTTACAAGACAGCTTCCTATTGCAGCTACTTCTTACCAAGAACTGCAGGCGTGTGGAACTCTCTTCCTGCTGACTGTTTTCATCTTACCTATAGTATTGGTCTTTTGAAGACTAAAGGCCATATTATCTCCATGTCTTTGCGTAAACATCTAAAACTTTTCGTCTGATCTTTTAATTTATTAATTCTCATGTAACCTCGAGCGACCACAACCATGCTTTTCATGTTTTTTTCAATTTCTTTCATATATCAACGAATAACTGTAATTTCTTCCGTGTCCCACAGACAAATAAAAAGATTTTTCTAATATGTTTATATTGTATATTTTTATTTTGTTTTGTTTATTTTCGAAACGCATTCCTTTTTTCACACCTTACGCGTGTTTCGCAGCATAAATTAAGAAAATAACACAATCTTCATCCAAAATTTGTTACTCCTCAGTGATAGTGTTCATTCAGTATTAATAGCAAAATAACATATCGATCCATATACATGAGAAAAGGGGATGGAAAAGGTTCAAAATAGGCTCCTGACAAAGATAACGGCAAGTAAAAATACATGAAAAAGTACATGAAAAAAACTCACATGAGAAATGTTGACAAAATAAAAAAAACACTACTCCAAAATAATTATCTCCAAAACTTGAAACGATACGTATAATATATATATATATATATATATATATATATATATATATATATATATATATATATATATATATATATATATATATCCTTCCCTAATAGAAGTAGAATGCCTGGACGTCAAGCCACTTTTAAAAAGTGTTAAAATTATTATTGTTTATCAGCTATTCAGAATTGGACGAGCGACGTTGGATTTGAGTTGAAAAATACTTGTAATCCAGGGTTTCGAATCGCATGACCGGTAGTGAATAGTCATATCTCTATGCTGATGAGTCCAAATTTAAAAAGGACGAAACGTAACAATAACAAATATATATATATATATATATATATATATATATATATATATATATATATATATATGTGTGTGTGTGTGTGTGTGTGTGTCTGTGTGTATAAGCGTGTAATACAACTTCATTGAGCTTGCCGTTTGGGACATTTTCGGATATATACTTAAATATATATAAATGAGTTTTACTGAATTTCTAAAATAAATAATTTTTGAAAATGCTAATATTCCAACATGGTTCCACGGACGACACGAAATTGCCTCGGATACCCTTACGGAAGGTGTTTGTTCACACACAACTCTATCGCATCAAAATCCATTTTTCTTAGCTCTTTTTTATGCCGAGCCTATTCTGAAACCCCATCAACTACTCAAGGTTTCTCCCTACAGCCAAAACGTCGTGGGTATTACACAAAATTTCATCTGGTGGTCAGGTTCCGATTTGAGAGCCTGGGAATGTATGTAGTCACCAGCCTAATTGTCATTACTCACAGATCCATTCCGACTATTGGTTATTGTAACTGTCAGAGCTCTATCTACGGTTAACTACAATCTATAACTACATCCATCTAAGGAGGTTATGTTTTCATCAAGTTTGTTGGTTTGCCACTATGTTGGTTTGTTTGTGTATAGCCTAGCGTCAATATCGCTTGACCAATCGGCACCAGCCTTGATCAAAATATCGATCATGGTCTAACTTAGAACTGCTTTTATTTTTAGATATATCGGTCAAGGGTCAAGTTCACGAAGAAGCAAAAGTCACTCTGCAGTTCTGTTCATCGTAGAGACTCGCTACTTGGCTCATATTGTAGCCAATGAAGTCCCGCATCTTCTATTATCTTGAATTTTGACGATGGCATTGAAACGTTCGGTAATGATTTTTACGGAATTTCAACTTCCGATTTTACCAAATGTGATGCATGGATCTTATGCTCTTTGGTAATATTAACCACGATGCAGAATATCAACTCCTTCAGATAAATAGCTTTTGAGTTATCATCGTTTTCATGGCATTCAATACTTCAGGAATACGTTATACAATATGGAAAAGTAAGGCCTAGAAAAGACTTTGGTCCATCCTTACGTTGTCAGGTGGAGGTATGCAGTTTCACGACTAATTGGTTATTGTTTTATTTTATGGCATGTCAACCCTTTTCGGGTTATTTAATTCCGAATCAGGTAATTTGGGGAAAGATTTTTATGCAAGTTCCTTATATCTTCAAATATTTATTCATGGTGTTTAATTTGGTTGTTTCATTTTACGGTATATCAACACTTTTGGGGTTATTTAATGCCGAATTCAGTGATTTTGGTAAAAGTTTTTATGCTTCAAGTTTTATATATCTTCAAATATGTATTCATGTTGTTTAGTTTGGTTGTTTTGTTTCACGGCATATCAACCCTTTTTGAGTTAGTTAATGCCGAATCCGGTCATTTTAGTAAAAGTTTTATGCTTCAAGTTTTTCATGTCTTCAAATATTTATTCATGGTGTTTGGTTTGTTGGTTTTGTAGAGGACAAATTTTGTTTTTAGCTCTGCAGAACATGATTTAGTTTTGCAAAGGAAAAAGGAAAAAATAATAACATCAATGTTTGGTGCAATTTAAATCAGGAAGATAATATCTTTAGACAGCCTTACCTGGTTGCACCAAATTCACGACTGACGTATGTTCTTGTTCACATGCTATTCACGTGCAGCATCTTTCTCGCCCCTTTCTACTCCTTTGCTACCTACCCTATTTCCGAACCCTATCAACTGCACAAGCTCGCTCAACACTCAAATCGTTCTGGTTACGACATGAAGATTTTATCTGCTGGTCAGACCCGAATTTCGGAACTTTGGAAAGTGTTAATCGCTAGTTTAATTAACCAGTGGTTATCGTAACTGTCACGATCTCATCTATGGTTAAATACAATTTATAATTTACTTACTATTTAGGTGAAGCAGAGTGTGGCTGATTTCTTTAATCTGCACATATTGCCCGTAGTTTTTATCGTCGAATAAAAATGCTGTTCGTGTCTCTCACACATAAGTCGTTGGTTCAATGTGTTGAATAATATTAGGGAGGTGGCGCGTGAAAGAAAGTGACGTCATGAGTCAGGTCACTTCCGTTTTCCGGTGAGCTTAGTCTTTTGAGTTGGGGGATATCGTCAGCATCGGACGTCTGTACGCCAGTGGCTGGCGTCTAAGCCGCTAGTGGGCGCCAACCTTACCCCTGAGGTAATTAAAAACCGAACACGGTTAACAAAGATTAAATTTTCCGGAGAAACCAATACACTATGTGAATTTAATTGTGTTTTGCTATGATTTGTTTTCGATCAGTTTTACTTTTCGATCGTGATCGATAACAAAACAAAAACACCTTCGAATTAAAGATGGCGGACAGGTAGGCCAACAACTCGTCGCCGTCGATAGACGGGAATCGAGTCCGATTAAAGCATAAGGCGAGCGGGTTATATCCAATAATTTGATAGTGACGTCTAGTTGATGTGGTGATGAAGCAGCCAAAGTCTCTGTTTCCTCTTTCTCTCCTTTAAGCTGCAAAAATGTAAGAACAAATGAAAGAAAACAACAAAAATATATCTTCCTTCAATCAAGTCATGCTCTCTGATGTTTTATTATTTCACGAATCAGGTGACCTGTCTCCTCACCCGCTCGGAGGGGGGGGGGGGAGGAAACAAAGAACGAGCTTCAATAAAAAAGCGTCCGTATAGTCAGATCACATTGCCAAAGAGGAACATCTTTCTCTCTTCCTCTCTCGTCTTCGCCACGTCTCATTACGGACTTCCTGCCCGTGACGTCATGCCATGAAACGTAGCCCTAACTCTAATCATTAACTTCTAATGGTATTTTCTATTTCTATGATCCATTTAACGCTATTTTTACACGTCCGCATCGAAATATTACATAGTATAAAATATACGCCGAGAAAGCAAATTAACCTAAACACGATTTATGTACTAAACATAAATTTACAACATTAATAAATATTTTAATCTATAAAGAACATGAAGCACAGCAGTTTATATCGAAATGACTAGATTTGGCATGGGTTGATATGCCGTAAAACAAAACAAACAAACCAAATAACATAAATAAATAGTTGGGAATATTAAGAACTTGAAACATAAAGACGCCTAATGAAATGACTCGATTCGAGATTAAATCATTCGAAAAAAAGGTTGATATGCCAAACCAACAAAATTAAATACTATGGATAAATATTTGGACATGTTAAGAACTTGCAACACAAAGACGTTTACCAAAATGACTAGATAAAACATGAGATAACGCGAAAACGGTTGATATGCCGTAAAACAAAACAACAAAACTAAATATTATGGATAAATAATTGCAACTTGCAACATAAACACTTTTACCAAAATGACTAGATTCTGCATTAAATAACTCGACCATGGTTTATATGCCGTAAAACAAAAAAAAAGCTAATACTATGAATAAATATGTAGTGATATTAAGAACAATTTTACGGAAATGACTGAATTCGGTATTAAATTCCCAGAAAACAGTTTGAAAATGCCGTAAAACAAAACAGCAAAAAGAAAACATCTTGAATGAATATTTAAAGATATTCAAAACATGAAGCGTAATAACTTTTAGCGAAATGATTGGATTCGGCATTAACTAACCCGAAAAGGGTTGATATGCCGTAAAAAAAACGGCATTTAAACGACAGATTTTATAAACTGGTGTATTTCATCATGACAAAATAGTTTGTTTTTTACCTTAATATTTGAAAACCTCACACGTTGGGGATTATTTTATGGTTTTTTAATACTTATTCATTTTCCGTTCTTTGTTCCGGTGACGTCATTACTCACCCCCCCTCCCTCTTCCACACAGACGTATTCTTTCTTTTTTTTTCTCCTTTGACAAAATCTGAGCCGGAAGAAGATAACGAACCGAATTAGGAGCCCGTACAAGTTGTAATGCTATTAGCCGGTTTGCACACGGCGCAACAATGACGTTTGTTGCACACGGACCACGCATGCGCATAGAAATCGTTAAACATTTTGTCAGGCGCTCAAATGAATATGCTAATTATCTGATATACGCAGATGGATTATACAGAGTTGACCACGTAAAAGTAGCCCGTTCTCTCAGCCACGATACTTTGTGTGTCATATGTTGGGTATGTTGCTTTTCGATCCAAGTTTCGGCTGTTGTTTGTCTAATATAATACGTATGCAAATAATCCCAAACAAGAACATAATAAAAGGCCTAATTCCACTGGCTCAGTTTTACTTATATTCTTCCAGTCGACTAGTATTCGGGCTACTTTTAAGTGGTCCGGACTATAAAATCGTAAAACCCTAAGGAAGAATTACTTTCCTTTCTTCCTCGCTACGTGTCACTGCGGACTTCCTCCAATGGAGTACCTTTCTGTACACGTAGCTCTAGACCTATCCATAACTTCTAATGAGATTTTTTGTTTTCTTAGTTAATTTTAAACTTGTGTGAACATTTTCCCATTTGAAGCTTTCTTTTACACTTCCACAGTTTAAAAAAAATGTTACACCCCCATTAAAACTGATCTTTTCTCAAATCGTACATGAGTAAAGGAGTGGGAAATACCCATACTGATAGTGTTAACCCAGTGGAAGAAGACATATTTCTCTCTCTCTCTCTCTCTCTCTCTCTCTCTCTCTCTCTCTCTCTCTCTCGCTCTCTCTTAACTATCTATGTATTTTTGTCGCCCTCTATCACTGTGTATAGATTTAACATTATTTCTTGGATTGAGTTATGTTTGAAAAAATATCTTTATTTTTTTAATTAGCCGTGATTTGTTATTAACTGAACACATCTCTTCCCCCCCTCTCTCTCTCTCTCTCTCTCTCAGCTATCTATGTATTTCTCTCGCCCTCTATCACTGTGTATAGATTTAACATTATTTCTGGGATTGAGTTATGCATGGAAAATTAATTTGTAATTTTTTTAAGTAGCTGTAATTTGTAATTAACTGAACACTTAGCTTCTCTCTCTCTCTCTCTCTCTCTCTCTCTTTCTCAACTATTTATGTATTTCTCTCGCCACTATCATTGTGTATGGATTAAACATTATTTCTGGGATTGAGTTATGTATGGAAAAATATTTTTTAATTTTTTTAATTAGCCGTAATTTGTAATTAACTGAACACTTCACTCCTCACTCTTTCTATCTTTCTTTCTTTCTCTCTCTCTCTCTCTCTCTCTCTCTCTCTCTCTCTCTCTCTCTCTCTCTCTTTCTCTGACTCTCTCTCAGCTATATATGTATTTCTCTCGCCACTATCATTGTGTATAGATTAAACATTATTTCTGGAATTGAGTTATGTATGGAAAAACATTTTTTAATTGTTTTAATTAGCCGTAATTTGTAATTAACTGAACACTTCACTTCTCACTCTTTCTTTCTCTCTCTCTCTCTCTCTCTCTCAGCTATCTATGTATTTCTCTCGCCCTCTATCATTGTGTATAGATTAAACATTATTTCTGGGATTGAGTTATGTATGGAAAAATATTTTTTAATTTTTTTAATTAGCCGTGATTTGTAATTAACTGAACATTTCACTTCTTCTCACTCTTTCTTTCTTTCTCTCTCTCTCTCTCTCTCTCTCTCTCTTTCTCAGCTCTCTATGTATTTCTCTCGCCCTCTATCATTGTGTATGGATTTAACATTATTTCTGGGATTGAGTTATGTATGGAAAAATATTTTTCAATTTTTTTAATAAGCCGTAATTTGTAATTAACTGAACACTTCACTTCTCACTCTTTCTTTCTCCACCCTCTCTCTCTCTTCCTCTCTCTCTCTCTCTCTCTCTCACTCTTAGCTATCTATGTATTTCTCTCGCATTCTATCTCTGTGTGTGACCGTGCCTACTATATACAGGTTTAAAATGGCCTTGAACAAAAACTCAGACTCAATATGGGTGTAAATATATTCTTTACATGGCTTGTTGCACTTTGGTATTCTTTTGCCAATAAGTTTGATTTGATTTGTATATTGAAAAGTAGTAAAAAAAAACTTATTTATTAACTCTCTCTGAGAATGGGGTGGTAAAATTGTTCGAACAACCCTGGTATATTACGTACTAATTGAAATGTTTTTATTTATTGTCTATTTCGAAGATTATTTTTCTTTTCATAAACAAACCGTTTTTTTTTTAAGAAGCGAAGGCTTTTATCAAACAAACACTACGACAGAAACATAGAGTTGTTTCCCTTTGTCTTCTTGTTATGGCTATTCTCGCCTCTTTACATACCCGCAAGGGAAACTGAATAAACAGTATGGACGCCATGTTGATCAATAAGGCTTCATGCCAGTTAATAAGGTCTTACGTTTAGCTACAAGGCGTAGACTTTAAATAGGGACAAGGTAGTTCAATGTCAAAACCAATCACTATTGACTCTGTGAATCAATAACAAGACGCTTAACATGTTGTCCTGATTTGATTGGATGAGAAGGATAACCTTACACTATATCTTTACATGCGGACATCGCTTCTCTATATATTGCTAAGCCTCTCTTAACATTGACCTTAGCGTTCCCTTTTACCATGACCTTGAGCAGTCGAAGCTTCTTTATTTGCTAGAGAGTCACCACTCATCAAGACCAAAAGCCACTCGAGGATAAGGGTTAATAAGATGGGTGGATTTCCAGATGAATGATGAAGAATATTATGAGAGAATTGAAAAAAATGAATAAAACGAACAAATTTTGTGAGTCGGGTTTATGGCAAGTATTTGTTGACATTGTATTTAAAGACGACAAAGTTGTAGTCCGCATGGAAGCAGTCCTGGTGTAATGTGTGTAATGTGTTCCACAGATTGGACGTTCTTGAGAAGAAACTATATTCGTAGAAATTCCGTTTGATGCTAAGCACGCAAAAGTAGAAAAGAAAGCTAATTCGCAGTTGTGGTGTAGAAACGAGTTCTTGCAGTGAATGTCTTACAAGCAGCTTCCATGGAAATGACGTTAGAGTAAAGACAGCCTAGCGACGGCTCTTCTGTGAAAAATGAGTGGTAGAGATCAGAAGAGATCATCCCTCAGGAGATTTCGAAGTTTAGGTTCTAAGCCAAAAACAAGGGTGCCCTGAGCGGCACCTCCCCAGATGTGGCAGTAGTAGATATTTATCTACTCTCCACAGAGTAAAATGTGACACAAGGTCGGAAAGTGGGGGTTTGATAAGCTGGCACTCTAAAGGAAGAGCACCTATTACCTTTAAAAATTGCCTGGGCAGCCCCGTCGGCATTCCCCGGTACTCAGGCAGTAAGCAATAAACTTACTCCTCCCCAAAAAGTGGAGGAAAAGCCTGGGAGGGTGGACCTCCTAGAACTGCACAGGACAGACCCATAGACCGGATGTGGCAGTAGTACCCCATCTTAGGACGTATCTGACTCTTATAAAGGTAGAGAAATGTATCAGGAATCAGATACAATTCCACATATATAGTTGTTGACACTGGTCTTTAAATGACCACGTTGTAGTCTTTAGGGAAGCATTCCAGCTATAGCGTGTTCCACGGGTGGGAAGTCCTTAGAAATAAACTCTATTCACGAAGTTTCGTTTGATTATAGGCACAAAAATGTTTGAAGCTCAGTCGAGCGCCTACCATGGAAATGCCGATAGAGTAGTGAAAAACTAGCAATGTCTATTCGACTTTCAAGGGCATGGGTGTATTTACTTGCTCCCCGTCGGAACAAAGTATGGCACAAGGTCGGAAAGTAGGGGAAATCGAACTGCTCAGCCACCAGGATCTCTTCGGAAATTAAACAAAATTACAACTAATATGTACAGTTCAGTTGAACATAAAATTATCGCCCGGTTGGTGACAGTTATTAGCTGTATTTTAGTTTAATTTCCGATTTTATGGCGATTATCGAGGTCACGCCTAGTCTGGCGACCATTTTCCTTTTTTTTTTTTTATTCTAACATGACTTCTTCGAACCTACCTTTTTATTGTAAGTATAAAACACTTTAAAATAAGTAAAAACACAAAAATACTTATCCGGGTAGATCGAAGATTAACTTATCATGCCTTTGGTAACATTTATTTGTTGCTTATTTGGGGGCTTCGGCTAGGAGTCGAAGTTAGCTTTTAGGGACGTACACACGTACACTGTCTATTGAAGAAAAATACCGGAAAATAGAAAGAAAGTTGTGTGTTTGGGTTTTTATACTATACGTGAGATTTACAAGTGAATATTTTGCGTGTTTTGATTGGTTTTAAAAAAACATGCTGAATTGAAGTATTGTCCATGCGAACGTTGATACGTAAAAACAACATTCACTGTCGCTGCTACTTCGAACAATATAAGTTGAGAATTGATGGGTTTCTTCTTTGGTATAATGAGGAAGGTGTTCACTAATGGGCCGGGAGACCGGAGTTCAATCCTGAGTCAAGTCATAACAAAAACTCAATTGTATTTGATGCTTCCTTTCTAAGCACTTAGCATTATAAGTGTTTTTTTATGCGCACGGTGTTACACGGGGCAAAGATCCTCCTTGTCGCCTGTGTTGTTTCGGAGTTGTCCTTTTAATAGATTAAGTTTTTAATGAGTTGTTGTGAGACTCAATTGAACTTGATGCTTACTTGCTAAACACGTATTATTAGTTAGAGTCAAGAATAAGTGAGCCAATCCAGAGACAGAGAGTGGCGTCGTCCCCTACATCACCATGTAGTAGCCAATTAAAAGCCAACCTTCGAGTTTCCCTCGACTACGATCGATCAATTTATTTATTGTTTACTACAACACTATCTTGATATCTTGTTTGTTTGTCTCCGTGCACACTACATGACTTTACAAATGAATGACGTAACAATATGATGACGGGATCAACTAAAATAGATGGAAGATATCAGGAAGCTCGTTTATGACGTAATAGAAACAGAAAACATAGACGACCCGTGACTCTAGATGAAGACGTTCACCTCTGAAAACATCGGACATGCTTCACGAACATAGCAGGTTATGTCTGTCCATGTGCACGGCGTGCCACGTTACAAGGATTCACCTTGTCGCCGATGTTATTTCGGAGTTGTCCTAATAGACTAGTCGTCCTAATAGACTAGTCGTCCTAATAGACTAGTCGTCCTAATAGACTAGTTGTAGTAATAGACTAGTCGTCCTAATAGACTAGTTGTCCTAATAGACTAGTCGTCCTAATAGACTAGTTGTCCTAATAGACTAGTCGTCCTAATAGACTAGTTGTCCTAATAGACTAGTCGTCCTAATAGACTAGTTTTCCTAATAAACTAGTCGTCCTAATAGACTAGTCGTCCTAATAGACTAGTTGTCCTAATAGACTAGTCGTATTAATAGACTAGTTGTCCTAATAGACTAGTTGTCCTAATAGACTAGTTTTCCTAATAAACTAGTCGTCCTAATAGACTAGTCGTCCTAATAGACTAGTTGTCCTAATAGACTAGTCGTATTAATAGACAAGTTGTCCTAATAGACTAGTCGTATTAATAGACAAGTTGTCCTAATAGACTAGTTGTCCTAATAGACTAGTCGTCCTAATAGACTAGTTGTCCTAATAGACTAGTCGTCCTAATAGACTAGTTGTCCTAATAGACTAGTCGTCCTAATAGACTAGTTGTCCTAATAGACTAGTTGTCCTAATAAACTAGTTGTCCTAATAGACTTGTTGTCCTAATAGACTAGTCGTCCTAATAGACTAGTCGTCCTAATAGACTAGTTGTCCTAATAGACTAGTCGTCCTAATAGACTAGTTGTCCCAATAGACTAGTTGTCCTAATAGACTAGTCGTCCTAATAGACTAGTTGTCCTAATAGACTAGTCGTCCTAATAGACTAGTTGTCCTAATAGACTAGTCGTCCTAATAGACTAGTTGTCCTAATAGACTAGTTGTCCTAATAGACTAGTTGTCCTAATAGACTAGTCATCCTAATAGACTAGTTGTCCTAATAGACTAGTTGTCCTAATAGACAAGTCGTCCTAATAGACTCGTCGTCCTAATAGACTAGTTGTCCTGATAGACTAGTCGTCCTAATAGACTAGTTGTCGTAATAGATTTGTTGTCCTAATAGACTAGTCGTCTTAATAGACTAGTTGTCTTAATAGACTAGTTGTCCTAATAAACTAGTTGTCCTAATAGACTAGTCGTCATAATAGACTAGTCGTCCTAATAGACTAGTTGTCCTAATAGACTTGTTGTCCTAATAGACTAGTCGTCCTAATAGACTAGTCGTCCTAATAGACTAGTTGTCCTAATAGACTAGTCGTCCTAATAGACTAGTCGTCCTAATAGATTAGCCGTCCTAATAGACTAGTTGTCCTAATAGACTAGTTGTCCTAATAGACTAGTTGTCCTAATAGACTAGTCGTCCTAATAGACTAGTCCTCCTAATAGACTAGTTGTCCTAATAGACTAGTTGTCCTAATAGACTAGTTGTCCTAATAGACTAGTCGTCCTAATAGACTAGTTGTCCTAATAGACTAGTCGTCCTAATAGACTAGTCGTCCTAATAGACATGTTGTCCTAATAGACTATTGTCCTAATAGACTAGTTGTCCTAATAGACTAGTCGTCCTAATAGACTAGTTGTCCTAATAGACTAGTCGTCCTAATAGACTAGTCGTCCTAATAGACTAGTTGTCCTAATAGACTAGTCGTCCTAATAGACTAGTCGTCCTAATAGACTAGTCGTCCTAATAGACTAGTTGTCCTAATAGACTAGTTGTTCTAATAGACTAGTTGTCCTAATAGACTAGTCGTCCTAATAGACTAGTTGTCCGAATAGACTTGTTGTCCTAATAGACAAGTCGTCCTAATAGACTAGTCGTCCTAATAGACTAGTCGTCCTAATAGACTAGTTGTCGTAATAGACTAGTCGTCCTAATAGACTAGTTGTCCTAATAGACTAGTCGTCCTAATAGACTAGTCGTCCTAATAGACTAGTCGTCCTAATAGACTAGTCGTCCTAATAGACTAGTCGTCCTAATAGACTAGTTGTCCTAATAGACTAGTTGTCCTAATAGACTAGTCGTCCTAATAGACTAGTTGTCCTAATAGACTAGTTGTCCTAATAGACAAGTCGTCCTAATAGACTAGTCGTCCTAATAGACTAGTCGTCCTAATAGACTAGTTGTCGTAATAGACTAGTCGTCCTAATAGACTAGTTGTCCTAATAGACTAGTTGTCCTAATAGACTAGTCGTCCTAATAGACTAGTCGTCCTAATAGACTAGTTGTCCTAATAGACTAGTTGTCCTAATAGACTAGTCGTCCTAATAGACTAGTCGTCCTAATAGACTAGTCCTCCTAATAGACTAGTTGTCCTAATAGACTAGTTGTCCTAATAGACTAGTTGTCCTAATAGACTAGTCGTCCTAATAGACTAGTTGTCCTAATAGACTAGTCGTCCTAATAGACTAGTTGTCCTAATAGACTAGTTGTTCTAATAGACTAGTTGTCCTAATAGACTAGTTGTCTTAATAGACTAGTCGTCGTAATAGACTAGTTGTCCTAATAGACTAGTTGTCCTAATTGACAAGTCGTCCTAATAGACTAGTCGTCCTAATAGACTAGTCGTCCTAATAGACTAGTTGTCGTAATAGACTAGTCGTCCTAATAGACTAGTTGTCCTAATAGACTAGTCGTCCTAATAGACTAGTCGTCCTAATAGACTAGTTGTCCTAATAGACTAGTTGTCCTAATAGACTAGTCGTCCTAATAGACTAGTCGTCCTAATAGACTAGTTGTCCTAATAGACTAGTTGTCCTAATAGACTAGTCGTCCTAATAGACTAGTCGTCCTAATAGACTAGTCGTCCTAATAGACTAGTTGTCCTAATAGACTAGTCGCCCTAATAGACTAGTCGTCCTAATAGACTAGTCGTCCTAATAGACTAGTTGTCGTAATAGACTAGTCGTCCTAATAGACTAGTTGTCCTAATAGACTAGTTGTCCTAATAGACTAGTCGTCCTAATAGACTAGTCGTCCTAATAGACTAGTTGTCTTAATAGACTAGTTGTCTTAATAGACTAGTCGTCCTAATAGACTAGTTGTCCTAATAGACTAGTTGTCCTAATAGACTAGTCGTCCTAATAGACTAGTCGTCCTAATAGACTAGTTGTCCTAATAGACTAGTTGTCCTAATAGACTAGTTGTTCTAATAGACTAGTCGTCCTAATAGACTAGTTTCTTTAATGATTATTGAGATACTAGTCTACCCTGTTATTTTACTTGTAGTGCGGGGGATGCGATGGATTCATGCCTTTTCCAGGGATAATGATGAAAGTGATATAAAAGCCGAGACATGGTATGTCAAGCTGAGAGCCCGCACTGATAACGCCAGAACAAGCGACAAATCTCATAACATACGCAGAGAATAACAATAAAACTAGTATTAAAATAGAGAAACCATTACTCCCTCGGGTCGGAACAGTTGTTGCATTGTCAGAAAAACATTCCTAAATTTAGTCTTTTTTATGACAACTCATTTTATGTGTGCGATAAAAATTAGTCTATTTTGTAGAGAGAAAGAAAGAACGACAAAATCTATCGATACAAAATTAAGTAATTTTATTCCACAATTTTGATAAGACAGTAAACATAAAAAGATTGTTAGAGGTGAGGGGTAAGACTGTTCCTGAGCAAAACAGTAGTTTTTCAAGGTAAGGAGAAATTGAACCGACATGTTCATTTCGGCCGGTGTCATGTGCGTTTACGCGTGTGTGCAAGTGGCATAGGCATGAATATATGTGTATATTAGCGTACCTGTTTAATTACAGAGTGTATGTACTAACTGTGTATATGCGTTCGGTGAGTGGCGTGTATGTGATTCGCTTAGCGTACAGAAGTTCGTCTGTGTCTCTCGTCATATGTGTGCTATTGCTGAAATAATTTCGGGCTCCAATGAGGTTAGATTGTTCGGTACGCACGCGTGTCCTTCTGAAATTAGAACAAGAAAGATAAAGAAAAACGATGTTTGGGTTTTTATATTACGCGAGACTTTTCGGAACGGAATATTTCTTGCATTTTGATTGATGAAAGTACTGTTAATTTGATCTTTTTGGCTCTTTAGCCAGGATCAAAGTATAGTATCTGTTTCGATGGATATTACACCCTATAGACCGGTATTGTCTTTGCCTTCGGCCCTTGATTTCCGCCGTTCTATGGGTTTGTCCTGTGCAGTTCTAGAAGGTCAACCCTCCCAGGCTTTGCCTCCCCTCTTTGGGGAGGAGTAAGTTTATTGCTTACTGCCTGAGGCGCCCCTACCGGGGAATGCCGACGGGGTTGCCCAGGAATTTTTGTAGGCCAGAGTGCTCAAATTCTCGGGCGTTGGCTTTTCAAATCCCACTTTCCGACCTTGTTTTACATCTTACCGCTGTGGGAGGTAGATAAATAAATTGAGCTTTTGTCTAATATAGAGTCGATGCGTAAAAAAGCATTCGCTGCTACTGCTACTTCGAACAAGATTGTGTTGTAACTAAAAAAAATGACTGTTTTTTTTTTTGCTAAAAATTCATTGATAAATAAAAACACAACTGATTCTAATAAAGGATATTTAAAGATTATTTTCAGACAACCTACAGTGAGAAAATAATTAGAGAAAAAGAAGCGGAAAATATCGTGAAAGGCATAAAAAACATGGATTTACTAACTCAGAACGAACAACAATCTTTTCTATTATGGAAGTCGCTCCAGACAAGACATAAAGCCACTTGATGTAAGGAGCTAATCATAATAATAAAATAATAGAGAAAGGTAGATTCACTTCAAGAAAAAAAACCTGAAAGAAAAAAATGTTTGCATTGTATGGCTTCTAACAGTGCTGTTTTTAATATTCCAATTTCAAATATCTTCAATGCTTCAAATGGGAACGATCTTCAATTCACTTTTAATATCGGCTATAAAATTCAAGGCAAGTTAATAAATCCAGGATAGACGAGTACTTTGGTCACCATGGAATAATTTAAAGATCTGGCAAATCAAAAGATACAAAAATTATAAAAATATTTACACACAAATTAATATTGTAAAAATACTGCCTGAAACTAATACCATACGAATTTACCCGAAATCGGTTGATATGCCGTAAAACAAAATAACCAAACAAGACCAGTTTGGATTACAAACATACACAAAACCTCCATTATATTTTTAAATCGATATGCGTTAAGAGCAAGCGTGTGGGGGGGGGGCGTCTTCGCTATCCAGTCACAAAATCTAATCTGACGTTTTTCCCCAAAATCTAATCTGACGTTTTTATGCATTCAATTTGTTTGTGTTCGTGCATAATTTAAAAAAAAAACAAGAAATTTTTTATCTATTTTTCAAATAAACCACAACTCACAATATTGTATTCGAATTCCATCAACGCCTTCCTAATCAACATCCATATTCTACCTAGCGCATTTTTCATCACAATTAGTATCAACATCACTTACCCCACATCTCGTTACATAGATGTATACACCAAATCTCCATTATAATAGTATGTAATCGATATGTGTTCGTCTTCTACTTATATTGACTTTATAGGTAGAAAAAATAAGACGTTGTTGCATGATATGATAATCGAATTTGCGATGTCGATGGCTTCCGGCAGTTGTGTCACTTTTGTTCATCCATAACGTCAATAAAATGACTTTTCCAGTCTAACAATTCTGGCATTCGACGCTGGGCAGTACATTTCATTCCGCTGTGTTGTTTCCAGTCTCTTCCGGTTATGTGTAGACCTTGACCATGCTGGGAAGACCCTGGGCTGGATAATGAAGCAATCGAAAACATGCTTATACATTAGAATTATCTCGCTGCGTTGGCTTTTGGCTAAGATCAAAGTGTAGTATCTGTTCCGATGGATACTGCACGCCTGTCCTGTGCAGTTCTAGGAGGTCCACCCTCCCAGGCTTTGCCTTCCTTCTTTGGGTAGGAGTAAGTTTATTGCTTACTGTCTGGGGCGCCCCTATCGGGGAATGCCGACGGGGCTGCCCAGGCAATTTTTAAATGGCCAGAGTGCTCACCTCTCGAGCGCTGGCTTTTCAAACCCCACTTTCTCGACCCGATCTTGGGTCACATCTTACTTGTGGGAGTAAGATAAAACTGGCCTTGTGCCTAACTCCTGGGGAGGAGTAAATAAAAACCCTGGGCTGGATAATGAAGCAATCGAAAACATGCTTATACATTAGAATTATCTCGCTGCGTTGGCTTTTGGCTAAGATCAAAGTGTAGTATCTGTTCCGATGGATACTGCACCCCATAGACTTGTATTGTCTTGGCATTCAGGTCTTGACTTACGTTGGTCTATGGGTCTGTCCTGTGCAGTTCTAGGAGATTAACCCTCTCAGGCTTCGCCTCTCCTCTTTGGGGAGGAGTAAGTTTATTGCTTACTGCCTGAGGCACCTCTACCAGGGAATACCGACGGGGCTGCCCAGGCAATTGTTAATCCCCACTTTCCCGACCCGACCTTGGGTCACATCTTACTTGTGGGAGTAAGATAAAAACTGGCCTTTTGCCTAACTCCTGGAGAGGAGTAAATCAATATCTAACATATATCAGGTTGTAACGAAACCTATGTTCGGTCAGTGGTGTAGTGGTGGTCGTCGTTGTTTGGCGAGTTATACCCAAGTAGAGCGTCGACAATAGAGAGGTCGATATCATCTGCTTTAGATCGAGGTCCTTCTGTGAGCTTTGGACCACTTCATGTCCCTGAAGGTCAACAGGGACCAGCTGTTGCTTCAAGTCGTAAACGAAGGTCGTCATCTGTATGCATGTAGTGGCGGTTTCACATGCGCCAACACAACGTTGCATTAGGATAGATGACTGAACGTTCTAGCTTGTTGTAGATTGTCCACAGACACATTCACAAAAACGACCAGAGTTCGCCGGATCACGATGCAGACGCATTTGGATTTCACAAATGTGACTACTACTCTTGCACTCTTTTGTTTTTAAATTCATAAAGAATAACATGTCGAATATTGTTGTGTTCTCAACCTTGTGCCATACATGCAGCAATCAAGTTGCCGTAATCATTACAAAAACATTAAAGTTCACAAATTGTTATCCATACATTCGTTGCTGGCAGTTCTTCTTGTACGTGCTTCCGCAGTGATCTTACCAGACTGAGGAAATGCTTCTTATTCATACCTTTAAAAAAGAGTAACCAGACACAAAACTGGAAAATAGCGGTCATTTATTCAACATTATCTTCGTTCTAAATCACTGACCAGCGGGCGAGAGAAGAGAGAGAGAGATCAAAATCATTAATTAGTTATATCTTATCAGCCCATGTAATTACACGTCTGACGCCCAGGTGTGCTTACAAACATACTCTCTTTTGTACCACTCTCTCTCTCTCTCTTTGAGCCAATGTGACGTCATATCCGTTTTAGTACATTCCCACAGCCTAAGCAATTTTAAACACGGGGTCATCAAGTTGACCTCTGCTACGGTCAAGTCATACCAAAAATGAAAAAAATGTTACTTGATTTCTCTTTGCTAAACACTCAGCATTATAAGTTGAGGGTCAAGGGTAAGTGGAGCAATCCAGTAGGCGACGTGGCGTCCTCCCCTACATCACTGTGTAGTAGCCAATTATAAGGGAACCTACGATCGATTCATTTTTTTTTTACTACATCACTGTGGCTCCTATTTGACACTTTGCTTGTTTCTCCCCGTGCACATTGCATGACATCACAAAGGAATGACGTCATGAAAAGATGACGGCATCTGCTAAAACGGGTTGAAGACATCGGGAAGAATTATTTTTGTGCGTTGTCTATTTACTTCTTTCATGTCTGTGTAGATTTGAACATATTGGATGTGGTTTCAAATCAAGTTCGATTATGGGAGGTGACGGTGGTTAAGTGGATATCGACACGGACTGAAGACCTGGGTGTTCCAAGTTCGAATCCAGTCGGTTCCACATTACCACTTTCACTTAGGGATGTTGACATCCTTCTCGTGGTCCTTTCCGTAAGTACCCGATGTCTTTCCAGAAAGATTTCTAACTAGAAAAACATCGGGGAAACTAATGCCAACACCAGAATCATCTGATTCACACGAAAGAAGAAGAAGAAAAAGAAGAAGATGAAGATGAAGAAGTTCGATTATTGCAAACGCGCTCAACGCTGATGGAGAAAGCTGAAACGATCTATTAATATTTACGGCCATTTTGTGATATATTTATTGCCATACTTTGCGTCTTTGAAGATTCATATTAAAAAAAGCTTTGAATTGTACTTTTCTATTGTTCTTGTTTTTCCTAAATATATTAAAGCAAAATACTGCTTACTTGTAGTCTAAACAGCATTCAGTCGGGGCACGGCGGAGGGGGCCAGCGACTCCATCCATCCTTGCAGTTCGTCCCTTAAGATGGCCGACCAAGCTTGACGATTTGAAGTCAACAATTTCGTCATCTTTAGCTACTCGTTCCAACAAGAACTTTCGACCAGGCCGGGGGGGGGGGGAGCGTTTGTTTCGTTGTGTTCCCACATGTGTAGATTAGTACGTTTTACTGAAGTACTTGCTACAGGCATTATCAATATTTATATGTGGCTTATTGCCAAAAGTATATTTTACACTATATGTATATCTAGGCAGCATCTTTTCTTGAAGGTAAGTATTGTTAAATATAACAGACAACTTATGTCTTGATATGCTTTCGTAGATCCTTTCCATTGTCTGAATCAGAATCTCAGTGTCGAGGGGGGGGGTTATTGGCCGATGAATCTGCCATAGTTTTCATTTGTGTCCCAAGTACTTTCAGACCCATCCGGGTCCATCTTCAGGGGAATGAGTATAATCAGGTAAAGATCATGTGTTCGTATTATAAAAGGTTTTGGCGGGAATTATATAATAAGTACAAAAATATAGTTAGCATTATAGTATATAATTGCTGGTATTGAAGTTAATTCTGTTAACTACATTTTACATATATGTTACACCGGCCGTTCTTACACAGGAGAAACTGCACCGGTTGTCACTATAAATAGTGCGAGTCACCAGAGACACAGAGAAGACAAAGCACAGTCTTGTAACTGTCTAGCCAAGAGCTAGTCACTTTCTTACTTTGTTAATACACTTGTTAAACCAACCTTCGACTTGACTTCCTTTATTTATTATTTACTGTTGGACAACTTCACAACAATATATATATATATATATATATATATATATATATATATATATATATATATATATATATATATATATGAGGCTTCTAATATATAGAGTTTTTGTTTTTTAGTACTAACTTAACTCAACTTAATTACGTAACAGAATTAACTTCAAACCGTGACATTTGAACCCCGTACATTAGTCACACCCTACAATAACACACCGATGCTCTACCTTCTGAGCTAACTTATCTGCTGCTGTAATCGGATGAAATACATATCGCTTACCGGCGATTCTTTGTATACATTTTGTTACTAATTGCGATATTGGTATTGGATTGAATTCTTTTTACGAAAGAATCTTGCTTTACGCTTAAACTATCATTTTTTCCACGAAAAAAAATGTCACCCTTTGCGGAATAAAATATGGTCATCCACACAGACACGCGTTTTGTCTTTTCAGGACTCATCAGTATAGTTAGATGCAGCAAACGTACCAACTCCGAAATTCGTCTTGTATACACACACACACACACACACACACACACATATATATATATATATATATATATATATATATATATATATATATATATATATATACATATATATATATATATATATTCCCGAAACAGTTTTTCATGGTAAACAACTGATGATCCCTTAAAATAGTGTTAGAAACTAACTAATATAATAACTGTAAAAACTAAATTGACTTACATGAGTGATTTTCCACTGGAAGACGTGAGACTATAAGTTTTTTTTTTTGTTTTTTTTATATATATATATATATTTTTTATTCTTTATATAGTTTTAATGGTTGAGAAACTTCCGAGACTATATATATACATTAAAAAAGGTGTTGGGCAACGATAAAAATAGAGAGACAATTAAAAGGGAAATAACTCATGTTGATATTGACACATTGCAAGAAGAGAAGAAACTCTTCAGTTAAGCAAAAAGATCTACTTTGCTCTAGAAGTTTAAACACGTGAGCTTTATCGCCATTTCCGGCTTTCTACGTGCCTATGAGACACGTGGGAGCTGGTAGAATTCCATGTGATAACAAAGCCATCCGCACTCCGATTGTTGGGTAATATCTTCCGTCTGTTGATCAACGTAGTACACTGGTTGAATATTTTCTTCCGCCTTACATCGATTTCTTTTCTTTTCTCTTTCTCTGTATTCTTTGCGCGCCAGCAAGAAACCGCGCGAATCAGAATCAATACAAAACATAAAGGTCCTGAAAACCATGGTTCAGTAGTAAGAGATTCCTCGACGCCAATCTCACCGAACTTCGTATTTTTCCCCCATTTCACTTCACTTTGACCAAATCTTTTTAAAAAATGTTAATCTTATTTTTCGGTCACCACTTATCAAGGCCAATAACCACACGAGGATAAGGATTAAGTCGACGGAAATGATTGCGTTGTTAGCCGATGAAGAACACTATGGGAGTACTAACATTGATCAATCGTGTAAACTGATTATTACTTATGGGACAATAATTTGCTGACATTAGTTTTGAAGACGAAGTAATCCTGCAGTAATGTTCTTAGATAGTGTGAGATGCAGAGAGTAGGAGGAAGCCCTGAAAGGTGGTGGGAGTAGCAGCGAAAATCGTCACTTCCTTTAGATGTTGTTTCTGTCTCTTGTTCCTAGATTCCAAGGTAGACGGGCGTGAAAAGTCGGCCGACCCGTTGCCAGAAGGAGTGGGGCGGGGGCGCAGTATTGATTTACTCCTCTCTAGGAGTTAGGCACAAGGCCAGTTTTTATCTTACTCCCACAAGTAAGATGTGACCCAAGGTCGGGTCGGGAAGGTGGGGTTTAAAAATTGCCTGGGCAGCCCCGTCGGCATTCCCCGGTAGAGGCGCCTCAGACAGTAAGCAATAAACTTACTCCTCCTCAAAGAGGGGAGGCAAAGCCTGGGAAGGTGGACCTCCCAGAACTGCACAGGACAGACCCATTGACTGGCGTAAATCAAGACCCGAAGGCCAAGAAAACAGAACAGATACTACACTTTGATCTGAGAGCCCGAAATGCCCTAACGATATCCTTCTCTCTATCTCTCTCTCTCTCTCTCTCTCTCTCTCTCTCTCTCTCTCTCTCTCTCTCTCTTTCCTTTAAAAACCACTAAATCTCTGTCTATTGTTTATGTTTAAATCAATTTCTAAAACAAGTCAGCGTCCCCGTGTTATCATCAGAATCCTGATATACACCGAACAATAAGACGAAATCCGGGTACCCACGGCGAAGATAAGCAACAATGCAACAATATGTTCCACAGGTAGAAAGTCCTTTATAAAAAAGCTCTGTCCATGGAAATTCACTCTGCCGTAAGCACATGGAGGGAGGAAAGAAAGCCTTATTTCGTTGTGGTAGAAAACGGATTCTTGCTGCGAATGTTTTACGAAAAGGAACTGCCGATGGAGCTCAGTCGAGCACCTCTATCTTGAATGCAATATATATATATATATATATATATATTTGGTACAGAAAAATTAGTACAACATTAGTACCATCAGTTTCAAGCTCAGAAGGACTTAGCCATACGTCTCTCTTCAGCTTATGTTGTCACCTGTTTCAGAAAGGTGAAGTCACGTGTCACTCTCGTTTGGACGCGTTATTTGCTTAGAGTGTCATGTATATTTGTTAAAATTTAGTGTAAGGGAGTTTTAATAAGGTTTGAAAAAACGGGGGGGATGTAACAGTTGAGATTTAAAAATAGAAAAGAATTTGAAAAATTTAAAAATTAAAAATATTTCTAAACAAACCCCGTGAGTCAATGTTTATAAATAGCGTATATTTGGCCATTACTGTTTTGATGGTTAATTATGTGTCTTCTACAGACCGTAAGGAGGGAAAATGGGTTTAAGGATTATACTTATGAAAAGGTTTAAAAACACACATTAAATTCAAGTTTAAGACCTGGATTAAAGGATATATATATATATATATATATATATATATATATATATATATATATATATATATATATATATATATATATATATATATATACTAGCTGGATTTGCCAGCTTGTTATCACTTTATAAAGTTCGTTACTTAAAACAATATCAAAAGTTTCGCATTTATTTATACTAGCCGAACCTTGTGGAAATTCCACAGTGTTTTCTACATCAATCTGTATAATTTACTGTTAATAATATTATCCGGTGGCTAGAAATATGCACGTATTTTACTCACCAAAATTTTGCGTGACGGAATGGAAGTATATATATTTATTTATATTACTCGGTTGCCGGGGCAAAAGCTGTCTCTTCACTAAATCTTCTTAAATAGGAGTGTCAGATCGTGACACACAAAATAAATAACACACACTCTATCGTATTAATATACAAATAATAATAATAATAATAATAATAATAAGAAGAAGAAGAAGAAGAAGAAGAAGAAGAAGAAGAAGAAGAAGAAGAAGAAGAAGAAGAAGAAGAAATTTTAAATATTAAAAAATAAAATAAATAAATAAATACCGTAAGCCTGAAACCGGCCTATTTGGTAAGCGTTTCCGCTAATGGAACGGGATACCAGAGTTCTATCCTCGGTTGAGTCATAGCAAAGACTAAAACAAACATTGATAAAACTCTCAGTATTATAAGGTCAGGGTCAAGGACAATGAAGCAATCCTAGGAAAAAAGTGGCGCCCTCCCCTACATCTCGGGTTAGTCGCTAATGTAAAGAGATCCTCTACTGTAATCGGACAATTTAGCCTTTTATAAAGTCTGGAATTAGCGACCACCTCACCTAAAATAAGCGAACGCCATTTTTGATTGACGAATTTGACAAAATAACTAAATAAATATTTGAAAAAAAATATATAATTTCTCAGATTTTAACTATACAATATTCTTGTCATTGTCTATTTGGTACTTTGTTACTATGGGACCCGGGCTAACTTTGACCCTGACCCTAACTTTAACCCTAATCCCCAATGACCCTGAACTTTATAGGTAACCCTACCCCCCCCCCACTGACCCTAACGACGGGGTCAAAGTAAGCGCGGGTCCCAATCTAACAAAGAACCCTCTATTTGTTAGTAAGTTACGCTTGTTTTATTATGAGCACACCCCAGATAAGAGTGAAATATTTTTTTTAAATAATAATTTGCATTCAAATAACGCGTGTACGATGGGCACTCTACTAAAAAGGGTTGATATACCGTAAAAACTGGCAGGCTTACCGAAAGAAAACGAAACTGTACTTGTTACTTTTTTTTCGATTAGATTTTATTTTTTATTTTGCTTTGAATCACGACTTTCCTCACTTTCGTTTTTGTTAATTTTTTTTTTTACTTTTTGCAGTTTATTTATTTGTTTTTATTGCGTTTTCACTTTTCAATTACGTTTATTCTCTCTCTCTCTCTCTCTCTCTCTCTCTCTCTCTTTCTCTATTTTCTTCCTCTACAAACTTTCTCTTTCTTTCGTACGCGCATCCTGTGTTTCACTGGAAAAAAAAAGAAATTCCACAGTGTTTTCTACATCAATCTGTATAATTTACTGTTAATAATATTATCCGGTGGCTAGAAATATGCACATATCTTACTCACCAAAATTTTGCATGACGGGATGGAAGTATATATATTTATTATATTACTCGGTTGCCGGGGTAAAAGCTGTCTCTTCAGCAATCACCGTCGGTCGCGACCCCCCTTCCCCTCCCCTCCCCCGTTGTCAGGGGCAGAAGTAAATACTAAATCTTATTAAATGGGAGTGTCAGATCGTGACACACAAAATAAAAAACTTAACTTCTCAGATGTTAACTATACAATATCATTGTCATTGTCTTATTTTTTACGTCTCTATTTGGTAGTTTGTTACATTGGGACCTGGGCTAACTTTGACCCTGACCCTAACTTTAACCCTAACCCCCAATGACCCTGAACTTTATAGCTAACCCTAACCCTAACCCTAACCCTAACCCTAACTTTAACCCTAACCCCCAATGACCCTGAACTTTATAGCTAACCCTAACCCCTCACTGACCCTAACCCTAACGACGGGGACAAAGAGTCCCAATGTAACAGAGCTCCTTCTATTTGTTAGTAAGTTTACTTTTTGCGATTTATTTATTTGTTTTTATTGCGTTTTCACTCTTTCTCTATTTTCTCCCCCTCCCTCTCTTACGAACACACACTCTCTCTTTCTTTCGACCGCGCTCTCAGTGTTTCACTGAGAAAAAAAAAACATAGCTTATTGTCCGTTCAAAACATTTAAGAAATAAATACTGGTCACTTACCATCCAGAAATAATAAATAAATATTTTAACACTTTAAGAAATACCAATGATACCCGCGCTTGGTGCAAATAAAAAATAAATACTTAGTTCAAACTATCATTGAAAAAAAAAACATTGCTTAACGTCCGTTCAAAAAACAACAACAACAAATAATAGACATGCCCTATAAACGCCAAAATAAAAAACAAAAAATAGTTTTCAGTTTTAAGCAACACAAAAAAAGTACTTTTTGACCAGGTGATTTTAAAAAAATGTATTATTTCTTCCCCTTCCCCTCGAAATGTAGAAAAAAAAATCTTAGAGGTTGGTTGGGATCGAACTATAAACCAGTCGGGCCGAAGACAAAAATACTACGTCGCTTACAGTTGCGCCAAAGGGAAATACCTCAAATTTGTAGCAGGAATTAGGCTAATTGAATGTTTTTCAAAATCTAGGTGCGGCACGCATGCGCAGAGCTTTTGTCGGAAGCGTGACACACGTACGGACACCTTAGCGTATTAATATATAGATAAAGAGATACACGTTAACATTTTGGTAATTTGGTACAAATGTATTTTACTTTCAATTCGCGTGAGTGCTGGTGTGTGTATTAGAGCGCCTTTTTTTACTTATAATTTAGAAACACATGACAACTTGTTGAAAATCAAGTCAGCACCCTAAAAGCTGCAAAGAAACATTTAATCATGAATGCGAAATGTTTTACGTACGGAATTCTTTTTAAATGATTGAATTTAAAAACCATAACCATAAACCAAAATACGCCTTGCTAACAGGAGAGGGCAAGAGATACAGGGGCGAGGGAGAGAAAGAGGGGCGAGGGAGAAAGCGAAAAAGCAAGTAAAAAAGCGATCCAACCACCCTTCTTCATTTCGTGTTTTCGCTAATGTCTCGTAGCGAACAATGTGAGTTTAATGTAACGAAGTTTTAATTAAATCACATCAATTAATTACTGTTAATATCGACGAAACAATTACATATATGTAATATCTGTAGTAAAAAGAGGACAATATAATTCCAAATTAATAACACCAAACATTAATTTATTATGAACTGTTTCAAAAATAGTTATGCAAATTTGGCATTCAAACAACTGTCTCTTCATCGTTCATCTGTACTATATATATATATATATATATATACAGTATTTCAAAATACGTTGTATTATTGATCGGCCCTTGTTCCGATGGATACTACACCTCATAAACTGATATCGTCTTGGCCTTCAGGGCTTGACTTACGCCGGTCTATGGGTCTGTCCTGTGCAGTTCTAGGAGGTCCACCCTCCCAGGCTTTGCCGCCCCTCTTTGAGGAGGAGTAAGTTTATTGCTTACTGCCTGAGGCGCCCCTACCGGGGAATGCCGACGGGGCTGCCCAGGCAATTTTTAATGGCCAGAGTGCTCACCTTCTCGGGCGCTGCTTTTCAAGTCCCACTTTCCCGACCCGACCTTAGGTCACATCTTACCTTGTGGGAGTAAGATAAAACTGGCCTTGTGCCTAACCTCCTGGGAAGGTAAATAAAATGATGTATTATTGACATAACGTAAGAGTTGATGGTAAAATAGGAGTGATGATTGAAGAAAATTTTCGCATCATTTATTTGGATCATTTATTTAGATATATAAGAGAACTATTAAGAGTAAGTGAGACTAAAAAACGGGAATTAAAATCCTTTTACACTTATATATATATATATATATATATATATATATATATATATATATATATATATATATATATATATATATATATTATTTTGAACACAAAAGCGTAAAAGAATTTTAATTCCCCCTTTTAGTCTTCCTAATTCTTAATTGTTCTGTTTTAACTTTTTTCCTGGTTCCATTAAACCAAATTCCATTGAACCAAATTAACAACCTACTAAATAACTGCCCTGCACCGGAAATACGCAAATCGATAAAAAAAAATATCATTTCCGGTCTGTCCGTGTGTGGAATAGAGAAGAGCACAATAAAAATACAACAGAACTAAATCATTTTCGATCAATAGACTCTCGTCTCGACTGCACTGATTTCTTCTGAAAGGATTGCGTACCTCTGAACTCAGACCATTCCGAAGTATGTCTGAAAAGTAAATAGACTGACGGTGTTATGTGCTGTGTGAAATATGGGCGAAAGGAGGATTGTGTTATCATGAAACACATGTAATCTTTGTTTTCTGCGATCATTGATATCATTGGATACCACGTAGTTCCTGACCGAATATAATATCTCCGTATTTAGCTTATCTTGCATCATGTGACGTTTCTTTTCTTATTTAATGTGCTTTCGCCTTCACCACGACAATGAACCCGCTTAAAAAATCTTGAACATCTGGCAATTCCTGACCGACAAGAACATCGCTGTAGTTGAAACACCATCATATTCACGTTATCTTGCTTCATGTGACTTTTCTTTTACTTTTTTCGCATATTATTGTTTACATTTCTCCTCCAACACGATAATGCATCTGCTAACATCACCATGAATATCAGGTAGTTCCTGATCGAGAATAACATTGCTGTACTGAAACAACCGCCATATACACTTTATTTTGTTTCGTGTGACTTTTCGTTTTTTTTTGTTTTTTGTTTTTTTTACATGCTCGACTGAACTCCAATCTCTCGTCCAAAACATTCACAGCAATAAACCACCTGGCTATAACCGCAGTAAGGAACTATCCTTTCTCTCTCTCCGTACCAAAGACCAAGCGAAACTTCCATGGGCAAAGAACGTCTCATCTCACCACGAGTCTGTTTCTTAACCGACTACAAGATGGTCATCTTCAAGTCTAATGTAAACAAATACTTATTGAGCTGTCTTCTTGCATAATCAATTCCTCGTAAGTAATCTTCTGACCATTCCACTGTTGTTTCCAATGCTCGCATGATGACGCTTATCGTCCAACCAACGATCTCTTGAGCCCTTATCCTCGAGTGGCCCTTGAGCCTTGATAAGCGGTGTCCCTTTAGTAAAAATAGGTGTTAGCTTCATGAGGGAGCCCTTGATCTCTTCGAACAAACTGAAGTAAAATAGGATAGTAGAAAGCGAACTTTCGGTTTTCTTTCGGCAACCTCGAAACTCTCGCTTCTCTTATTGTGTCCTTTAGTCCTCACATTCCATGAGCGATGTTTCTGACAACGAGAGAAAGTTGCTGTTTTTTGGTTCGAAATCTACCACTCTTAAAACTTTTTACCTTTTGCCCAATAATACATGTCTAATGAAGACTAGTGTCAACTTATCAATTAGAGCAAAGTATCTGTTGGAGCAGTATTTATCGTTATCTAGTTTTTGACTTTGAACTAGTATTTTTTAACTCCTTACATCAAGTGGCGTCACGCTTTGTCTGGTCGTTTTTATTGCAAAACTTTTTTCTAAGTCACATAATCTTTCATTGAGGTATCTTTTCAAAAATGTAAATATTTTCTTAAAGGAAATTAAGGTGCTTCTTCAGATTAGGACCCGTGCTAGCTTTGACCCCAATCCTGACTCTAACTCTGACCTAACCATAACCCTGACCCTGACCCTGACCCTGACCCTGATTCTGATCCTGACCCTAACTTTAGTTAGCTATAGAAGGTAGAAAGTGGACCTTGTGTTTATTTTCGGCAGCCTCGTAACTCTCGCTTCCCTTATTGTGTCCTTTAGTCCTCACATTCCATGAGCGATGTTTCTGACACAGGGAGAAAGTTGCTGTTTTCTGGGTCGGAATCTATCCCGCTAACTCTTATCGTTGGCTAGTTTTTGACCTTGAAGTAGTATTTTTAACTCCTTACATCAAGTGGCTTCACGCTTTGTCTGGAGTGATTTCCATTAAAAAAAAATTAGTAAATAAAAGTGACAGACACAGACATACAACTTTCCTTTATATAACAGATTGAACGTTTAACCGCCAGAGACTGTCCCTTAGAATTGACGCCATTAACCGTTACAACATGGATACTAATCTACAAAGTTCCAAAACCGAGTATCAATTTAATTGTTTTGTTACACGATCAACACGGACCAATTGCGTAACGCCCAAATTGCCAATAGCAACAAGACGACTGAGTCGCCCACCAGGACCAATTTGTACAACAGCAGCGCGATGCCGATCTTACTCTATGGATCAGAAACCTGGTCGGCTGCCATGATCGACGATGACCGTAACCAAGCGTGCGATCAAGCGTCAAATGACAAGCGTACACTGCGTCGACCGGGTCAGCAGCCAGCAGTTACGGTATGTGACCAAAATGGTCGACCGGTCGATTCGGCTAACAAATCTAAGAATAGATACACCGGTCACCTCGCTCAAAGGACGGTCGTGCAATAAACCAGGACGTTAGTTAAGTGGTTGCCGATCGATATCAAGTGACCACTTCGCCGACCGGCAACAATATTGTCACAGTATGCCCCGTGAAGTACTGGTCGTAAAAAAATTATTGATGGCGGCTCGCTGTTGTGAATTCGGAATAGCAGCGTCTTGGTAAAGTAATACAATATCGCCAAAATAGTTAATTAAAAAATAAATTGCAATTAATTAATTTAATTTTAAAACTACTATTAAAATAATAATTTGGTTTTAAGAAATGAATAAATAACGACATGCAGCTTCTCATTTATAAATAAGAAGATGCAAGACATTTTTTGTTGTTTTTGAACTCGTCATATTATAATTTTAAAAAATTAAAAAAAACTCAAAAGTATTTATACGATTTGAATTTCAATTTTTCGTAAGACCTCTGGTCGTTTTTATTGCAAAGCTTTTTTCTAGGTAACATAATCTTTCATTGAGGTATCTTTTCAAAAATGTAAATATTTTCTTACAGGAAATTAAAGTACTTCTTCAGATCAGGCCCCGTGCTTACTTTGACCCCAACCCTGATTCTAACTCTGACCTAACCATAACCCAAACGCTAACGTAACCCTGACCCTGACCCTAACCTTGATCTTGACCCTAACCCTAACTTCAGTCTGCTATGGAAGGTAGAAAGTGGGCCTTGTGTTTACTTTCGTCAGCCTCATAACTCTCGCTTCCCTTATTTTGTCCTTTAGTCCTCACATTCTATGACCGATGTTTCTGACAAAGGGGGGAAAGTTGCTGTTCTCTGGGTCGGAATCTATCCCTCTAACACTTATCGTTGGCTAGTTTTTGAGCTTGAAGTAGTATTTTTAACTCCTTACATCAAGTGGCTCCATGACTTTTATTGGGCGATTTCCATTAAAAAAAAAAACTAAAAAAGAACGAACCCTAACGACGGGGTCAAAGTTAGCTCGAGCCCTAATCTGGAGAAGAAAAAGACAAAATAGGGATAAGGAGAGCAAAACAAAAAGAAATGTCGACATTCAACTCCCCAGTCAACTCTTCAGTCCCCTTTAGAGGGTACAAGAGGCGGAACGTCTGCTCAGCTCGACTGCACGTTCTGTCGTTGTTTGTTTTTTTGTTTTTTTGATTCTCTCTTGATCTGTGGCGTAATCCTTCTCACTTGTTTTTAACGCATTCCTCACATCGGGTACCTAAAATATAAACAATAAAATGCTTATGCTTTTGTTAGGACAACTAACGAAAACGGAATTATCTCCCTTGAACCATTTCGCCCTTGAAATTGTCGGCTGCCTAGAGAGAAAGATAAACAAAGATCACGGCATCAGACGGTGAATATAACAATCGCGTCCAGCGGCCAATTAACTCATTAATTCATTCTGTGTTCAGTTTTAATAAATCTGTTAAACGTTTCTCTTGATAGTTCATCCATTTATTTACAAGTTATTATTTATTATAACCTAAATTACAAGGTTATAAAAGCTTTACATTCGCGTCTCAACTTTGCAATTATCACAACAATCATAGTCGCATTCAAAACGCGACGTCTACTCACACCCCTAACCTACATCTTCTTACCATCGTGGTTATAAGTTTTATTTATTAGCCCGCTGTTTCGACCACCCAGTTACAGGCAGATCAAATTAGTTAATTGAAGAGTCGTAAAAATAGACCCCCCCCCCCCCACAAAAAAAAAGAAAATTGATTGCCTTTTAAATTCCGAATTTTATATATTTTAAAGAAAGCCTATCTAAACGATTCTATTGATGAAAATGTTATCAACATTCGATAAGCCCGGGGTAATCTCGTGATGCTCTGGGAAAGAATTTGATGGCTCTGACTCAAGACACTGCTCTGGCTCGTACATTGTGATTCACGCCGAAAAGACACTAGCTCGCGGTGGTCGATCGAATAAATAATTAAAAGTAAGAACTTATGTTTATGTCGGGACCAGTACAGCTTTTGAACCAGACAAAACCGACTTTTGCCGATGCAGAATTACGTAAACAGCCGGAAAAGGCCGAATGAAAACGAACCGGCGTCAAAATCAAAACGAGGCGGCTTTCCAACAGGACAAATAATAAAACAGCACTTCAAGCAAGAAAAAACTCATTGTATGTTTATTTTAATGAAACATTATTTATTTTTGACGAAGAAAATATCTGAAACAAATGTTATTTTATTTTTTGTTAGGAGAAACTTTTTTATTTTTTCGGTACTGGTATTGTAACCAGACGAACCCTAATTTTTTATTGCCTTCGGTAACAGTTATTTGTTGGCTATTTGACTTTTTTTCTCTGTTTCAAATTCTTGACAATCGACAATTTGAGATTTAATTGATATACAATTTAACTTGTCGTCTGCTATTTTGCCTTCTAATTAGATAAGCGCTTCAGCATCTTTCGGTTGTTTACGTAAACAGTCGGAAAACCGCCGAACGAACAGTCGGTTTAGTCTGGTTCAAAAACTGTACCAGTACCTTTTTTTTCTGATTCGATTGGCGTACAAAGTAGTACCATTTGAGATACCCAGTGTAGACGGATGCTTCAAATAGTAAAAAAAAAAAAAATTTAACGGCCGAATTGCGTGATAAATCAGTTTTATATATGGCTGTAAGTGTGTTTTTCATACGCTTCCGGGTTCATGGAAATGGAAAAGAAGAAGAAATAGACAAAATCCTGAAGAAAAAAACCCATACAAAACAACAAAAAAAAAACTATGTTTAAGGAGGTTCTTACAAAGATAATCAGATCGTTTAGAATTTCTAAGATCTTTTTTCCCCATGATTAAGGAAAAATAATGACATCGCCATTCACGACAGAGGACGGTTTTTTCTCATTTAGACAGTCTTTGATCTTGCCTAGAGCCATACACACACATATATATATATATATATATATATATATATATATATATATATATTATTACTATTATTATTATATTATTATTTTATATTTATTTTTATTATTATTATTTTATTTTTTTAATTATTATTATTTTACTTTTATTTTTATCTTTATTTTTATTATTATTGTTATTATTATTATTGTTGTTATTATTATTATCATTTCATGCATCTAAATAAAATGTTAGAAGAAGATATTCTATTGTATGAATACATTTTACTCAATACTTGAGTCGAGTTAGGTAGTAAGTTATAAAAATATATTTATGCCATACATATATTTTCATAACTTACTATATATATATATATATATATATATATATATATATATAAATATTATTATTATTTTCATGCTTATTTTAATTTTTATTTTTAATTATTATTATTAGCATTATTGGTCCACCGATTTTATAAATCGGGGGACCTATGTTTTGAGGCATTTCCGTCCGTCCGTCTGTCCGTCCGGATTTTTCTCCGCAACCATCCATTGAATTTCTCTGAAATTTTGCATGAAGTCGTAACTTTGGTCAGGTTAGAAAGTGACATTCTCCGATTTTTGAATAAAAATCTGGTTAACCTCTACCCCCATGGGGTCCAAAGGCCCCGAAATGGCAAAAAATGACATTTTTTGCCCCATAACCTTTCATCGATCCATTCAATTTCTCTGAAACTTGGCCAAAATATGGAGGCAATGGTTCCAAATAGAAAATATGTATCGCTGACTTTGAAAAAAATCTGGTTCGCGCCCCCAGGGAGTCAAAGCCACCAAAATGGCAAAAAATGATCCTTTTCTCTCATAACGTTTGATCCATCCATTCAATTTTTCTGAAACCTGGCCAAAATGTAGAGGCAATTGTTATGGATATAAAATGAGCATCCTTGACCTCAGAAAAATTCTGGTTCGCGCCCCCAGGGGGGTCAAAGGGGGGGGGGGCAAAAATGACCCAAATTGCCCAAAGTTATTGCATTTTACACTCGCCACATCGAGCTACATACAGAGGGGGGACCACGCATGCGCGGCTTGTTATCATTATTATTATTATTATTATTATTATTATTATTATTATTATTATTATTATTATTATTATTATTATTCCATGCATCCAAATAAAATGTTAGAAGAAGATATTTTATTTTATATATCGATTTTACTCAATACTTGAGTTAAACTAGGTAGTAAGTTATAAAAAATTTATTTATGCCATACATATATTTCCGTAACTTACTATATATATACATACATATATATATATATATATATATATATATATATATATATATATATATATATATATATATATATATATATATATATATATATATATTTATATATTGACGGTAAGCGATTAAAATAAATTTAATTCAGTATTCGTTTCAAAAAAAAAAATATTAAAAAAGCAATAATATTTCTCATTAATTTAAAACTATCGATTTTCTCCTGACGAGATGAAAGCGCCCTGATGTTTTTTCGGCAATTTTGTTTGTATATATATATATATATATATATATATATATATATATATATATATATATAATATCAAATATTAGCATTTTCGTAAATTATCTTTTGCAAACTTATTTGTCTTCTCTCCTCTGACGATAAGATATCATTCTTTGAAAAGCCATGGTTTAAGGAAAAAATAATAAAATTTCTCTTATTTAAAACCTCTTGTTTTTAACAATTGATGACTTAATATATATTGTATTTTACACAATTCTTATTCTCATCATTTGTTTATATCATTTCTCTATCTTGTATATCGAGCACAACTATTCATGATAAATTTTACTTTAAAAGTATATTTTATATATTTATTCGTCTCTCTCTCTCTCTCTCTATATATATATATATATATATATATATATATGTGTGTGTGTGTGTGTGTGTGTGTGTGTGTGGGTGTAAAAAATTCATGTGAAAAATATGTAAATGTTCATATTTTTCAGTTAATTATTCATTATCTGTTGACGTATATATATATATATATATATATATATATATATATATGAAAGGTTCCCTTCTAGCTGATAGGAGTATTTAAATCCAGGCGAAAGGAACTTACACACACACACACATATATATATATATATATATATATATATATATATATATATATATATATATATTTATATATGTGTGTGTGTGTGTGTGTGTGCGTGTGTGTGTGTGTGTGTGTGTGTATGCAAGGTCCGCTCGAGCGTCGAATACTGTAGATAACGATGACACTTTCCCCGCCTCCCGAGTAAGTGTACCTTAATTTCAATTACTGTCTGTGTCGTTTTCCCGCAGCCGTGTGGTCCTGGGCGTTTGTCTCGTGATTCTAGACTGAATCTACGAACGGCATTCGAGCCCATGCGACCGCCTTCATCCACCACGCCTACACTGATGAGGTTAAGAGAGTCAGAAACGACATCGTCTGTAGGTGAAAAACACTTTAATATTTTTTTTAATATATATATATATATATATATATATATATATATATATATATATATATATATATATATATATATATATATATATATATATATATATATATACTAGCGGGACCTTGTGAGAAATCTACACTTACTTGCTTCATCTATCTGCACAATTTATTTTTGATGATAATATTGTGTTTGAAATAATACATTTATGTAAGGTTTCATAATGTTAAGCAAAAAAAGTATTTTTCGTTTCCCGTAAAAATAATTGCCATGCCCAGTTTCATATTCTTTAAATAAATAAAACGAATCTGCTTCTTCTTTCATTTATTGAAACTTGTAACAGTAGATCTCTTTTAAATAAATAAATATTCTATTTCTTGTAATTGTCAGCTGAAATTTTTTTTAGATAAATAGACCGAAAGTGTTTTAACATTTTTATTTACAATTTAAATCGTTTCAGAATAAATACTTTCTTTCGTGATAATAATTGTCACCTGAATGTTTTTTATATAAATAAAAAAAAAAGTTTTTTGTCATTGAATCTTTAGCGATCGGGCGATCATATCTTAAAAAAATTGTTTTTTTTTCATTGAATCTTCAGCAATCGGGCGATCCTATCTTAAGAAAAATGTTTTTTTTTTCATTGAATCTTCAGCAATCGGGCGATCCTACCTTTAAAAAAATGTTTTTTTGTCATTGAATCTTTAACGATCGGGCAATCCTACCTTTAAAAAAAATTTTTTTTTTTTTTATTGAATCTTTAGTGATCGGGCGATCATATCTTAAAAAAATTGTTTATTTCATTGAATCTTTAGCGATCGGGCGATCCTATCTTAAAAAAAATGTTTTTTTTTCATTGAATCTTCAGCAATCGGGCGATCTTACCTTTAAAAAAATGTTGTTTTTTTCATTGAATCTTCAGCAATCGGGCGATCATATCTTAAGAAAAATGTTTTTTTGTCATTAAATTTTCAGTGATCGAACGATCTTATCTTTAAATAAAATGTTTTTTTGTCATTGAATTTTCAGCGATCGGACGATCCTACCTTTAAAAAAATGTTTTTTTTGTCATTGAATCTTCAGCGATCGGACGATCCTACCTTTAAAAAAATGTTTTTTTGTCATTGAATCTTCAGCGATCGGACGATCCTACCTTTAAAAAAATGTTTTTTTTGTCATTGAATCTTCAGCGATCGGACGATCCTACCTTTAAAAAAATGTTTTTTTTGTCATTGAATCTTCAGCGATCGGACGATCCTACCTTTAAAAAAATGTTTTTTTTTGTTATTGAATCTTCAGCGATCGGGCGATCCTATCTTAAAAAAAATATTCTTTTTGTTATTGAATCTTCAGCGATCGGGCGATCCTATCTTTAAAAATGTTGTTTTTTTCATTGAATCTTCAGCGATCGGGCGATCCTACCTTTTAAAAAAATGTTATTTGTCATTGAATCTTCAGCGATCGGGCGATCATACCTAAAAAAATGTTTTTTTTATCATTGAATCTTCAGTGATCGAGCGATGCTATCTTAATTTTTTTTTATGTCAATGAATCTTCAGCGATCGGGCGATCTTATCTGGGTGATAGAGTACGTACGTACATGAAATTGTCTTAGTATGTTATTATATGGATGTTTTTGTTGTTGTTTTACTTCAATGGAAGTTCTCAGAAATCAAGGGCCCCTTTCATGGGACTAACAGTTGATTTCTATATGAGATAAATAGATATCCGAGTGTTCAATTCATTTTTTCTTTTACCTGACAAACGTTGAATTAGTCAAAAAAAAGTTAAGAACATTAATTTTCCTCCGCTCAACTGACCAGTTAACTATTTTATAGTATATATTTCTTGTCTTTCAGGACTCCAGGAAAGAATTCATCTAGTCTGGTGGAGCATCCAGCTTAGTGCTGTTACTAGAGGCAACATAACTTGGAGAAGGTGCACTATTCCTCGTATAAGCCAGTGTGTATCCATACACATACAATGTCATGTTGAACATTTGGTCAAGGTTTACTTGTAGGGTGAAGTATCTTCATTTCAAGTTGTCCGGAGAAACCCCAGTACAGAGAGGCCTTAGACACTCGAGGACAGTGTCAAGTAGGCATTGTGTATGTGGTTGGTTAAATAGTGCATATTGTCTCTCTGATCTTTGATTGATGAGTTTTCGAATTTCAAACTGAACCTGGCTGATGAACTTGCAGTACTTGTTGTGTACCTTAGTACTTTCGGTTCCTTCTGGAAGACAAGCCTCGTATATGAATTTCAATGTTGAATGTTTGGTCAAGGTTTACTTGTAGGGAGAAGTATCCTTATACGAGGTTGTCCTGACCAACCCCGTGTACAGAGAAACCTTAGACCTGCGGAGGATAGTGTCTAATAAGTATTCAAATTATCCCCTGTAGGCATTAAAATTCTCGGTGCTTTCACAGATTAGGACCCACGCTAACTTTGACCTTGTCGTTAGGGTCAGGGTCATGGTCAAGGTGGTTAGGGTTTAGGGTTAGGCTTAGGGTTAGGCTTAGGGTTAAAGTTAGCGTGGGTCCTAATCTGTGAAAGTACCAAATTCTCTCCAGCTGGCATTCAAATTCTCTCAGTGTGTGTGGGGGGGTGTAAACACAACTTATTAACAAAAATTGACGTTTCATTTTTACGTCAATCTTTCCAGGTGTCGAACATTTTTTCTCGGTTCTTGTACTAAAGAATAAAGTAAACATCCAATGGTCAGCGGGTTTTAGATTTACATAAGCCATCTTCAGTCCTCAGGATATCGACGACGATATACTGCTTCACTCTTCTGATGAACGATCATGTGGCGTCTGAGGGCTCAAACTTACATCGGTCGAAACGCTGTGCCAATAGCAACAAAGATGAGAACAGAAGTCCGAATATGGTCGAAGGTTCGATCCCTGCTGTTGGATGGGTGCTAGTCTAGCCGCACTGAAGAGCTGTATACAGCAAAACAGTCGATCTGTGGATGAATATATATATATATATATTTAGAGACCGAGAGAGAGAGAGAGAGGGAGAGAGAGAGAGAGAGAGAAAGATGAGAATTACAAAATTGTAAAGATACAATATTTATTAGAACATTCATTTCCGATATAACAACTGTTTTTATTTTTTACGTGTTTTTGGACAGCATCCACCCTGACTCTACGCCCTCATCTCAACATAAAACTCTTAACTTTTTGGTCTTTATTTTGTTTTATTTCATGTAAAATTTTCAAAGTTAAATGTTGCCGATAATATTTACAATTACATTATCGGTTTTTCCCTATCCTCTGATGAAAAGAGTTTATCTTTGAAAATCCATGGATTAAGGATTTGAAGTTCCTTGCTCTGAACTTTTGATGTTCTAATAAATATTGTATCTTTACAATTTTTTATTCTCATCTTTCATCTCTAGAATTGATTGCTCTATTCTATATATTGAGCTTTATATTATCACGATAGATTATTATTTAACGATAAATCAATTATCTTTAATTTAATTCAACATTTAAATATTATATATATATACTGTGTGCATTTAGGCAGCATTTTCTCATTTATGCAAACATTGTTAAAAATAACAGAATTCGTCCGTTTAATTATACCATTTTATTATTTTTTCAATTTTCTGTATTAAAATCAAAACAAAAAAATAATAAATGTTCCATAGGTTTCACATGTTTCACGAACGTTTTCGATTCTTCGTCGAATCATCCTCAGGTGTCAAAAGCAAATGAACAAAAAAAGCTGGAGAAAGAAGAGAATTTAAAAAAAAAAAAGACGGTGGAGAAACACGCATAGAACGTTTTCCACATTGTTCCAGGAAGTCGTTGACGATTTTAAATTCAGCAACGCTGGATGGCATCACAGAACAAAATCGCATTACGTTAAGCATTTTAAAATGTTACTACTGGTTTCATATGTGATCTTGTTAATTTTAGGTTGTTGTGTTTTTATGTAGATAGCTTCGAGTATTTTTAATTTTTTCAAATTGGTTTCGGAATGTATGAATTTAGTGTTATTAACTAGAAATTGTCTTAAATCTGATTTTTTAATTTTTTTATTTAAATTATCTTACCTTTATTGGTTTTGGCTTCACTTTTGAGATACCAAAATTTTAATTCGTGTAGACATGGTATTAAATTGGGCAGTTTGTAGTCTTTAAACGATTATATGTATCGATGATCACACAGCGCGCGAAATCATCAGTCACCATGGAAATTTATTTCAGTGTTTAACTAATTAAAACTACGTCAATGTATTTATGGTGCAGCTAAGCAATTTAATTGACTTCCTTTCAACAGGAAAAAAACGTTCGTGTCAAGGGAAGTAACCTATATTTAGATTATCGCCCTTGGATTGTAAATATTTGTTATTTTATATACGTGTGCCGTGCCCATTTCAATCTCATGTTTTTATTTATCTATCTCCCACAAGGTAAGATGTGACACAAGGTCGGGAAAGTGGGATTAGATAAGTCAGCGCTCGAGAGGTGAGCACTCTGGCCATTTAAAAATTGCCTGGGCAGCCCCGTCGGCATTCCCCGGTAGGGGCGCCTTAGACAGTAAGCAATAAACTTACTCCTTCCCAAAGAGGGGAGGGAAAGCCTGGGAGGGTGCACCTCCTAGAACTGCACAGGACCAGCACCCCCAATAGACCGACATAAATCCAGACCCAAAGACCCGGACGATACTGGTTTATAGGTGGGGTACAGTGTAAATATAGACTTTCTTTTAAACATAGTTCACCCCAAACAAGGCAAGTTGCCACTGTAGACGTAAGGGGCTACTGAGAATTAGGGTTAAAGTTTAGGGGGTTCATTCTAAATTGAGATCTGCGCAGCGAGATGCTTGTTCACATTAGTTTTAAATTTCTGCATATCGGTACAATCGGGAAAACAGGGAACAGGGAGGGAGTTCCAAAGGCCGGCAGCACGAGGAAATAAGCTATTGGAGTAGAAGGCTTCCCGGCATCTGGGGACCTCCACAGTGAATGAATGGGATTAAGCTGATTGTCGGGTTGGTGGAGTGTATTTACGTCGAGGGGAAATCAGAGCAGCAAGTTCATCGGAGCACATTCCATTGAAGTACTTGTAAAACAAGCACAAGGATGCAACATTGCGGCGATGGGGCAGGGGCTGGAGCCTGGTGGATAGTGAGGGACCTATTGGATTTGCGACTTTTTTTATTGACCTTGTCTAAGAATGGATGGTACCCAGCACAGATGTGACAACAATACTCCATGCATGGGCGGATGGTGGCTTTGTAGAGATATAGGATACTGTCATGTGTGATAAGTTTTCTAACACAGTAGAGAAGCTTCTATCTATATATAATTCACTAAGGCAGTTTCATGTGTGTACGTACGTTATCGCCCTTCAGCTTTTTTGCCGAAGAGGCAATGCAAAAAAAAAGTTTGTTATTTTTAAGTTATTTTTTTCCCTCGATGTGTCGAACATAGAACCCGAATTAAAATACATTTTCTTGGCTAGGATCAAAGTATAGTATCTGTTCTATCCAAAATGTATATTCGGTACAATAATATCGTGATGTCTACGTTCGTGCCGGAATTCCATAAAATGGAAATATATCACAAATCCCTACAAAGGTTTTGGATATACACCCTAACCCTAACCCTAACCCCAAACCCAACACTAACCCTAACCCTAACTCCAGTATCCAAATATATTCTGAAACTACAGGTTGGTCTCTAGAAAAGCGGGAAATTTGAGGTTGCTAATTTTACTGTTTAAATTTTATTATGTTTAAATTTTATTGCGTCTGGCTTATTCACTTCATCGACATTTTGAGCATCTGTTAGTGTATTATAGTATTAGTCTTTGAAAAAATTTATGAAAGTTATTCTTTGTAAAAATAAATTAACGTTTGACAAATTTCACGCTTTTCTAGCGCCCACCCTGTATATTAAGCAGAGTACTTAGTATGTTTCAGTTTAACAAAGGTGGTGGTGGGAGTGATGATGATGATGATGATGATGATGATGATGATGATGATGATGATGATGATGATGATGATGATGATGATGATGATGATGATGATGATGATGATGATGATGATGATGATGATGATGATGATGATGATGATGATGATGATGATGATGATGATGATGATGATGATGATGATGATCACGACGACCACGACGACCACGACAACACCAGTATAAAAAATGGAAACACGACAATATCGCTCAGGTACTACACTGGAATATATGCAAACTTTATGAATTGGACCACAATGAGAAGTGGTATGAACATAAGCCAGATGTGGTACAGGAGAACGACAATGTCAAACTTCTTTGGAACACTTCTGTCTTGGCCTTTTGGCTAAGATCAAAGTGTAGTATCTGTTCCGATGGATACTGCACCCTATAGACCGGTATTGTCTTGGCCTTCGGGGCTTGATTTACGCCGGTCTATGGGTCTGTCCTGTGCAGTTCTAGGAGGTCCACCCTCCCAGGCTTTGCCTCCCCTCTTTGGGGAGGAGTAAGTTAATTGCTTACTGCTTGAGGCGCCCCTACCGGGGAATGCCGACGGGGCTGCCCAGGCAATTTTTGATGGTCAGAGTGCTCACCTCTCGAGCGCTGGCTTTTCAACCTCCACTTTCCGACCTTGGGTCACATCTTACTTGTGGGAGTAGGATAAAACTGGTCTTGTGCCTAACTCCTGGAGAGGAGTAAATAATACTAATAAGGTTCTTCTTGGCCTTTTGGCTAAGATCAAAGTGTAGTATCTGTTCCGATGGATACTGCACCCCATAGACTGGTATTGTCTTGGCCTTCGGGGCTTTATTTACGCCGGTCTATGGGTCTGTCCTGTGCAGTTCTAGGAGGTCCACCCTCCCAGACTTCGCCTCCCCTCTTTGGGGAGGAGTAATTTTATTGCTTACTGTCTGAGGCGCCCCTACCGGGGAATGCCGACGGGGCTGCCCAGGCAATTTTTAAATGGCCAGAGTGCTCACCTCTCGAGCGCTGGCTTTTCAACCTCCACTTTCCGACCTTGGGTCACATCTTACTTGTGGGAGTAGGATAAAACTGGTCTTGTGCCTAACTCCTGGGGAGGAGTAAATAAAACTAATAAGGTTCTTGAACATTCAAACCCCGACTTAATCTTTCTAAATAAAAACAAGAGAACTTGCTTAATCATTGATATAGCCTGCCCCTTCGATACCAGAATGCATGAGAAAGAACACGAACAAAATAAATAAATATCGACATCTAAAATGGGAATTAGTTAGACTATGGGAATGTAAAGAAGTAAAGGTGATTCCCATTGTAATTGGAACGCTTGGAACCATAACGAAAAGCCACCATATATAGCTTAAACGAGACCATTTCTTTTCAAATTTTGCAAAAGGCTTGCCTGTTGGGAACAGCGAAAGTGTTAAAGGCCACTTGTTAGAAGTGGGTCCTGTTCCCGACTATAAGCGAGTTCATAAAATCAAGCAATTGTTGCATGCAAAAACAGAGTAATAATTAACAAACAAAAGGAGGTAGTTCAAATAAGGTTTATTGAACGTGTGTGTATGTGGGATGATGACGTGTGTGGTGTATGTATGTGTGTCGATAGAAAACAGTTTTTGAAAAGAGTATGTAAAGAAATGAGTCCGGTGTGGGAAAGTCCTTGAAAATCGTATACAAAGAAAATGAGTTGAGAACTTTTACCGTTGTTGAACACGTGTTGACGGAGCACTGGTGTCTTAGCGTCGTTCAGCGAGGCCAATTGAATAGAGAAGAGGCCTTTTTCCGGTGTCCCTTGGTTATATATCCCCTAAGGGCAGAAAACTCCTGGTCGCTTTCAGCGTCACCTGACGGTGAACAGCGACACCTACCGGCCGGTTAGTGCAGTTATGTTTTGAAAGGAGGGGGATAACTGCTACACACTCGAGGATAAAGGTTAATGAGTTTGTCAGGTGGACAGTGAGACAACACCGTGACGATTAGCAACGATGGTTGAAACTGAACTAAACTCGATTATTTAAGATGGCGGCTCAACAAGAATTTGTTTACATTGAACCTGAAAACGACCATACCCGATCATGACTGACGGAACGATGAAGGGTTCAGTTCAAAATTCCGTACAGATTCCCGAGTTCGACATAAAGATTCTCGAGTTTTAAGCACACGAAGAAGACGTACGCGAAGAAAGTTGGAGGTTACATCGGCCGAAACGTTGTGAGAATAACATCAAAGATGGGAAATGTAATCCAAATAAGACAGATTAATAAACGCATTCATTCATCTTTAAACAGGATATATGAATGGAATTTGGAATGGAAAAGTATGACTTACTTAAGATGCAAAGGGGGAAACTCTTAACAAAGGAAAACATAGAACTTGCCAATCGAGAATTTATGAAGGCACCTGGTGAACGTGTTAACTACAAATATCTGGGCATTCTGGAAGCGAATACTATCAAATACACATAGATGAAAGAGATGATTAGATAAGAATACTTGCGGTAAACTTTATTTATATATGATATAAACCTGAATTTAATACTTTATACATTTAAATGAATAACTGCAAAAGTTGGGCGCATTTCTCGCACGAACAATGAAGTCAAAACGCCCCATTTTAAGGTCATTCGACTTTACGCAATAGACGTACCATATTTTTATATAATGCTTATGAATATGCGATATCTTTTTATATACTGCTTATGAATATGTGATATATTTTTATATACTGCTTAGGAATATGCGATATCTTTTTATATACTGCTTATGAATATGTGATATCTTTTTATATACAGCTTATGAATATGCGATATCTTTTTATATGCTGCTTATTAACATGCGATATCTTTTTATATACTGCTTATAAATATGGCATATCTTTTTATATACAGCTTATTAATATGCGATATCTTTTTATATACTGCTTATGAATATGCGATATCTTTTTATATACTGCTGATGAACATGTGATATCTTTTCATATACTTCTTATGAACATGCGATATATTTTTATATACTGCTTATGAATATGTGATATCTTTTTATATACTGCTTATGAATATGCGATATCTTTTTATATACTGCTTATGAACATGTGATATCTTTTTATATACTGCTTATGAATATGCGATATCTTTTTATATGCTGCTTATTAACATGCGATATCTTTTTATATACTGCTTATGAATATGTCATATCTTTTTATATACTGCTTATTAATATGCGATATCTTTTTATATACTGCTTATGAAAATGCGATATCTTTTATATACTGCTTATGAACATGCGATATATTTTTATATACTGCTTATGAATATGTTATATCTTTTTATATACTGCTTATGAATATATGATATCTTGTTATATACTGCTTATGAATAGGCAATATCTTTTTATATACTGCTAATGAATAGCCGATATCTTTTATATACTGCTCATGAATATGCGATATCTTTTTATATACTGCTTATGAATAGGCGATATATTTTTATATACTGCTTATGAATATGCGATATCTTTTTATATACTGCTTATGAATATGCGATATCTTTTTATATACTGCTTATGAATATGCGATATCTTTTTATATACTGCTTATGAATAGGCGATATCTTTTTATATACCGCTTATGAATATGCGATATCTTTTTATATACTGCTTATGAACATGCGATATCTTTTTATATACTGCTAATGAATAGCCGATAGCTTTTTATATACTGGTTGTGAATATGCGATATTTTTTATATACTGCTTATGAATATGCGATATTTTTTATATACTGCTTATGAATATGCGATATATTTTATATACTGCTTATGAATAGGCGATTTCTTTTTATATACTGCTTATGAATATGTTATATTTTTGTATATACTGCTTATGAATATGCGATATCTTTTTATATACTGCTCATGAACATGTGATATCTTTTTATATACTTCTTATGAACATGCGATATATTTTTATATACTGCTTATGAATATGCGATATCTTTTTATATACTGCTTATGAATATGCGATATCTTTTTATATACTGCTTATGAACATGTGATATCTTTTTATATACTGCTTATGAACATGCGATATATTTTGATATACTGCTTATGAATATGCGATATCTTTTTATATACTGCTTATGAATATACGATATCTTTTTATATACTGCTTATGAACATACGATATCTTTTTATATACTGCTTATTAATATGCGATATATTTTGATATACTGCTTATGAATAAGTAATATATTTTTATATACTGCTTATGAATATGCGATATCTTTTTATATACTGCTTATGAACATGTGAAAACTTTTTTATATACTGCTTATGAATATGCGATATCTTTTTATATACTGCTTATGAACATGCGATATCTTTTTATATACTGCTTATGAATATGCGATATCTTTTTATATACTGCTTATGAATATGTGATATCTTTTCATATACTGCTTATGAATATGGTATATATTTTTATATACTGCTTTTGAATATGTTATATCTTTTTATATACTGCTTATGAATATGTGATATATTTTCATATACTGCTTATGAATATGGTATATATTTTTATATACTGCTTTTGAATATGTTATATGATTTTATATACTGCTTATGAATATGTGATATATTTTCATATACTGCTTATGAATATGGTATATATTTTTATATACTGCTTTTGAATATGTTATATGATTTTATATACTGCTTATGAATATGTGATATATTTTCATATACTGCTTATGAATATGTGATATATTTTTAGATACTGCTCATGAATATGCAATATTAGTTGCAAGATTAACTAATGTGCATATTGGTTTTAAAAAGTACATTTTATTTATTAACTGTTATTTTTTATTGTTTTTTTTAAATTTCATGATTTTCCTTTATTTATATATTACAAATAGTTATGTTTCGCCATAGTGTTCTATTTTCGTCAGAAATAGTTAACAGTTGTGTTCAAATGGTCCTTCTTTAGGAAGTCGACTTTATGTTCAACAAGTTGCGATCTATTTCTAAATTGCGAGTTAAAAAGAAAACTGATTTCTTCTTTCTTTTTCTTTGTTGAAGATCACATTTAAAAGAATAATTAATGTGTATCGAAATTACCAAAATGTTTATGTTTATCTATCTATATGAATAAATGAGAAAGATGTTGTTTCCAATTTACAACAGAGTTGTGAATAAAATGTTTATTATTTTTGTTGTGGCCGTAACGGACTGAAAAGAAATAACACGGACAGAAGGTAATTGAGAAGAAATTGTATTAACAGAAAGTACAGAAGTAATGGGTTGACAGAGGCTGCTTCCTCACTTCTACTGATTGGTCATAACGACTCTATTCATAGAGTCAGGAAGAGTCCGTGCTGTGACGGAATTGGGTGGATCACCGTAACAGCAAGTAACCCAGCTTTGCGTAAAATATCTTTATTTTCTTCAGACACACAGACTATTTATAATACAGGCTATTCCAGAAGTCTTATGCATCTTTTGACATTGAATATACATTTCAAGTCCTTATATCAGCTCAACTATGAATGGTAGTAAGATGAAACTGGTATCATTCTAAAGCTCAATTCGTAAAGTTTCTTGTCAGGTACTTTTTAAGACGCGCCAAACAGTTGTTGTAAGAAGTTGAAGTTGCCTACTGGCTCTTCGATCTATTTACGATGGCTCCGCTCGAAGGCAGTTCGAACTCGCTCAATTGTATCAACTGAAGTTGAGGGGCGTCCCGTTCTTCTTAGCTGGGCCCAAAAACCCATGCTTCATGGATTTACCCTCACATCTAAACATGGATTTTCTTCCTAGTCCATTTTTTCGGAATTTTGCGCGAAATGCACGTTGAACAAGTGTCCATGATTCAGTTTGTTTTTTTTCAAATTAAATGACGCAAAACACGTTTTTTGATTGAGTGAACGCCATTACTGGATCTGTAACATTATTTTCTGTAGTAGTCTTAAAGGGCTGAAAATAAGACACAAACAGAAGGTAATTAACAATAAATTGTATTAAAAGATAGTACAGAAGTAATGGGTTGACTGAGCCGGATTCTTTACTTTGCGCTTCTGTTGATTGCTCAAGTCGACTCTATTCATAGACTCAGGAAGAGTCTATTCACTGACGGAATAGGGTAGATCAGGATACCAATTGTAAATTAATGTTTCAAGTATTTGAAGTAGCGAACTTTGTGAAGCGATAGTGAGCCGGTAAGGCCAGCGAGTATACAACTGAATACACATTGGTCGTTATTATAGAGTGGGAGATTATTTTATTGTTATTTTTTTAATTAAATGTTGACGAAAACTAATTCCGGAATAAAGGGGGTGCCCTGAGGGAGTAGGGGCGCCCTCGTCTACGTCTTTACAGCAGACAAATTGTTGATTTAAAATGGACGAGGTAAAAAAAGAAGAAGAAAAACATATAAGCTGTCAAACAAGACGCACTGACCAACGGGTGTGTGTCAATACGAAAGTCAAAAAGGCTGTTGGGGAGACGAAGAGAGGGACAGGCGTTATGTTTCATTTCAATCAGCAAATTAAATTGAAAAGAAAATTAAATAAAGATGAAAAAAAGACAACAAACAAAATAATAAAGTAAGTATAAGTTTGTTAACTCACAAGAGTCGGTTCACACTTCAGAGACAATTGCAGACCAGGTGCGTGGTATCGTTTCATTTTTATATATACTCCCCTCTCTCCCTCTCCCTCTCTCTCTCTCTCTCTCTCTCTCTCTCTCTCTCTATATATATATATATATATATATATATATATATATATATATATATATATATATATATATATATATATATATATATGTATATATACTAGCAGGGCTACCCGGCGTTGCTCGGGGTCATAAAGACACAAAATAGAAGAAAAATCGCGTGTGTAACATCTTTATATTCAAACTTCTATTTCTCTCCCTCTCTCTCTATAGCCGTCTCTGTATCTTTCTCCATTTCTCTTCCCAGATCGCCCCATTTCACAGCCCCTCTCCCCGTTGCCACCTTCTTCCTGTTGCCTTCGGCGAAGGCTGTCTCTTCCCCACAACTCCTCTTCCATTGCCAAGGGCAAAAGTATGACATTTCTATAAAAAGTGAAACTTCTATCTGCACCTTCTATATACGTACCTATCCCCGCCCCGTTGTGCATACTATATACGTACCTATCTCAGCCCCGTTGCGCATACTATATACGTACCTATCTCATCCCCAGTGCGCATACTATATATACGTACCTATATCCGCCCCGGTGCGCATACTATATACGTACCTATCGCCGCCCCGGTGTGCATACTATATACGTACCTATCTCTACCCCGGTGCGCATACATAAAATGGAGGAGGTAATTCCTGAGAGGATGGTATCATGACAACAGAACTGATACTACACTAACTCCACACATCTCAAAAAAGGAGGAGGTAATGCCTGGGAGGATGGTATCATGACAACATGATAGAACGGTTGAATTTGAGGAAATTTATTTTTTAAAAAGACTACATGATATAATTGTTTTCTATTTAAATTAATACATAATTAAATTCAAATTAAGCTAGAATAATCGACCCCCCCAGAGCCCCCTTAGGCGTTAATTTAGAGATTCGGGAATGCTTCCATTAACTTTATCGGTAAATTTTACATTAGAATACACTTTTAGATTTTATCTAGACTCGCTAACGTTTTTCTATAGGGCACACACGCACACACACACACACTAACACACATACATACAGACATTGTGTTATATATATATATACTATAAACATTATAAATATTATTTAATATTAAAGTGTTTGTCACCTACAGACAATGTCGTTTCGGACTCTCTTCACCTCGTCAGTGTAGGAGTGACGGTTGCTCAAACGTCGTTCGTGGATTCAAACACTCAGGACCACGCGGTCGCGAGAAATGGCCACAGACAGTAGTTGTAATTAAGATACACTTACCCAGGAGGCGGGGAAAGTGGCATAGCTGTCTACAGTGTTCAACGCTCGAGCGGAAATAGCTTATATATATGTATATATTTTATTTATCTATCTATCTATCTATCTATCTATCTATCTATCTATCTATCTCTTTTTATCTCTCTCTCCATCTCTCTCTCTCTCCCTCTCTCTCTCTCTCTATACATATATATATATATATATATATCTCTAGCTCCCTTATTCTTTTTTCTTCCGCTTTTTTAACACTTGCTTGATTCTCTTTTACTCTCTTTTTCCTTCTCTCTCACTCACCATCACTCTTACTTTTTCATTCTTCCTCTATTTTGTTTACCCCATCTTTTTTTCGTTCTCTATCACCTTTACTCGTAACCTTGATTTGCCTCTCTCTCCCTCTTTCTTTCTCCCTCTTTCTCTTTCACTTTCTTTCTTTTTTCTCTGTCTCTCTCTCTTGCATTCGATCTCTCTATTTCTCTCCGTCAGTCAGTTCTTTATTTTTCTCCTCGTCTCTTTTTCCTTTATATTCAAATTATTTTTCTCGCTCCATCTCACTCCCTCTCGCTTTCACCACTTTCTTTCGTCCTTTTCGCTTTCTCATTCTTTCTTTTTTCTGCTCTCTGACTCTGTCTTTCACACACACATTATTTCTCTCTCTCTCTCTCTCTCTCTCTCTCTCTCTCTCTCTCTCTCTGTCTATCTCTTTTGCTCTTCTTTCTTAACCTCCCCCCATTCTATTTTCTCTCTTCTTTCTTTACCAACAATCCTTCATGTGAAATTTATTTTTTTATTTTCTGTCACTTTTACGCGCGAACTTCGATCACAAATCGCCACTGATTCGCAGTCAAGAGAGTTACAAGTTGGCCACTAGAAATTATCTTGGAATTTTAGGAGGAATGTAATTTTGTAAATACCAAGTCGGCGAGTATTCACAGCAAACGGCGCAGAGTGATCAACAACAATTGTTTGTATCCCTCTTGCACTTTAAGAGAAATATATATATATATATATATATATATAAAAATATCTTTATCTTTATATATATATATATATATATATATCTTTCTCTTAAAGTGCACGAGAGATACAAACAATTGCGCTGAAAAAGGCGGTTAGAATCTTAAAAGGATCACTCGGTTGGAGTCTCTGAAATAGTTGATGAATGTCTGCCATCCGGTTTTAACACGTGCGATTCATTCCGCCTCCAAACAAATTCTTTCCGGCTCCCAACATACTAATTGATACTTTCGTTTATGTCTATTTTCATCCCATGCCTGTCAACTTTGAACTCTTGAGCGTTTGGTAGTTTACATCCCGTCTTCATCTTTGCCAATGCCACATATATAACAAGAGAACCCCGATGGTAAAGTAAACACAGACAGCCAACGCTCTACCACAGCTACAACAAAATGTCCCAAGGAAGTCAGATCATCCTTTTTATTCTGCAGGTGTCTAGCCGACCTCCTCACTAATCAAGCCTGGTGATTAAACTGGTGTAAGCAACAAGAATTCGACTATCTTTCAGATATTACTAGATAACGTAGTACCGGTGGAAACTCATTGAGTGACATATGATATGGCACAGACTCACACAAAATATTGTATTCTTGTTGAATATTGTAATTAAAGGGGGACGAGTTGTCTGCCCTTTTCACGACCGATCCGAGAGTAAGGTGACGTCATAGCCGGAAAAGGATTTTCTCATTTTTGTTACCGTCTCTGCTCTCTCTCTCTTTCTCTCTCTCTGTCTCTCTCTCCCTCCCTCCCTCTCCCTCTCTCTCTCTATCTACCTATCTATATATATATATAGCTCTCTCTCTCTCTCTCTGTCTCTCTCTCTGTCTCTCTCTCCCTCCCTCCCTCTCCCTCTCTCCTTCTATCTACCTATCTATATATATATAGCTCTCTCTCTCTCTCTCTCTCTCTATATATATATATATATATATATATATATATATATATATATATTCTGAAATTTCGAAAGAGTTTGAGACGTTGACTCACGTCCGGTGTCAAGACGAATGGAACGCGTCCCCCTCTTTCCAGTAGTAGTTAAACAACCACGATGCACTGCTTTCGTTTTCCGGAAAAAAATAAGAATCGATGTGAACCGTAATAACAGGTGTCATTGTTTCTTTCAGGGCACTCTTTTCGGGTCGACAGCGTGCATGTTTCAGATCCAAAATGGCGGACTGGTAAAGCAGATTAAACTAATCAGTAATGCCTGGAGGGATATTAGACCCCGGGGGGGGGGGGGTCTCTGATGGCTTCCTCCGAAGAAGTAAGTTTACAGGGAATATCAAATTCACAAGGTGTCCCCCAGACGCATGTATATCTTGATCATGGGTAGATGACATATAGCACCGAGCATCACCAAATGGTCACCCATTTGGTACTGGCCAGGCTCTACATCGATTAATTTCGGTGATCGAACGCGATTATGTCGTACTGAAGCAGATTACTTATACTATATTCACTATCGCCATCATCAAAACACTGACATTAGATAAGAACCTATGCAAGTCAGAGTGATGTCAATGTGTAATTAGCTACTTATCTGTCATCTATCTAATATTCCTGACTTCTATCATCATTTGAGAAGATTAATTTTAAAAAATTAAATTTCCAACGCTTCAATATTATTGCAGTGTTGTTATTTAGGACTGTTGGGAAGTTATGCGTGAAACTTGATGGACACGTCGGGCCTAGGCTAAAGTTTATTCATACCAAATATGGTTAGATTGCAGAAAGGATCTGATTTTTTTTTACGATTTCATGGATGGAATTTTTTTTTTACGATTTCATGGATGAGATTTTTTTTTTACGATTTCATGGATGAGATTTTTTTTTTACGATTTCATGGATGAGATTTTTTTTTTACGATTTCATGGATGAGATTTTTTTTTTACGATTTCATGGATGAGATTTTTTTAACGATTTCATGGATGAGATTTGTTTTTTACGATTTGATGGATGAGATTTTTTTTTTACGATTTCATGGATGAGATTTTTTTTTTACGATTTCTTGGATGAGATTTTTTTTTTACGATTTCATGGATGAGTTTTTTTTTTACGATTTCATGGATGAGATTTTCTTTTTACGATTTCATGGATGAGATTTTTTTTTACGATTTCATGGATGAGATTTTTTTTTTACGATTTCATGGATGAGATTTTTTTTTACGATTTCATGGATGAGATTTTTTTTTACGATTTCATGGATGAGATTTTTTTTTACGATTTCATGGATGAGATTTTTTTTTACGATTTCATGGATGAGATTATTTTTTACGATTTCATGGATGAGATTTTTTTTTTTACGATTTCATGGATGAGATTTTTTTTTACGATTTCATGGATGAGATTTTTTTTTTACGATTTCATGAATGAGATTTTTTTTACGATTTCATGGATGAGATTTTTTTTTACGATTTCATGGATGGAATTTTTGGAGGGCGGGGGGGGGGCTCACATTCGGTATCGTTTCGTCATTAAATTATTGATTAAACAAAATTGTTATAAAACTCTGATTAATTTTAAGGTAATGTTTTAATCCCTAAGCGAACTAAAATGTAAGATTATATGATCAAAGTTTTTCCGTTAAAATCACTTACAAACACAAACGGTCTTCTATGTAATTTAAAATCGTTCATTTAATAAAACAACCCATATTTCCAGGTTCATTTTCCACTAGCTGTTCTTACTCGGTGTTGCCCGGGAGCCTTTTTTACTTTTATTTTTATTTCACTTTAAAAAAAAAAAAAACTTTGCCGTTTATTTTTTTTTTTTTTACCATCATGTTAAAACCACCGTTCCCTCCTCACAACCGCTCCCCATCTGTCTAAAACTCCCCCAAACTTCTTAACGACGATTAGTTAGAAGGTCAGTATTGATCAACGCAGCGATGCATATTTATAACATATCTTTGAACGGCGATAAAACTAAAACTGTTGGACAGTCATGCGTAAAACTTGGTGGACACGTCGGGCTTAGGCTAAAGTTTATTCATACCAGTTATGGTTGGATTACAGAAAGGATTTGAAATTTTATTTACGATTCCATAGGTGAAATCTGGGGCAAGGGCTCACCTACGGTATTGTTTCGTCGTTAAATTATTGATTGAACTTCTGTTTGCAGACATCGATGGTCATGGCTCTCCATTCTTATTTGAATATTTTGTTTCACCATGATGTTCTTTGCAAACGGGTTTTATTTACTCCTCCCCGGGAGTTAGGCACAAGGCCAGTTTTATCTTACAAGTAAGATGTGACCCAAGATCGGGTCGAGAAAGTGGGGTTTGAAAAGCCAGCGCTCGAGAGGTGAGCACTCTGGCCATTTAAAAATTGCCTGGGCAGACAGTAAGCAATAAACTTACTCCTCCTCAAAGAGGGGAGGCAAAGCCTGGGAGGGTGGACCTCCTAGAACTGCACAGGACAGACCCATAGACCGGCGTAAATCAAGCCCCGAAGGCCAAGACAATACCAGTCTATGGGGTGCAGTATCCATCGGAACAGATACTACACTTTGATCTTAGCCAAAACGGGTTACCTAGAGTGGGTTGCAATTACCTTCTATAAGGGCAGTGCTCTTACAGAGCATGAAGTCTTAGCCAGTGTACAAAAATCAGTATCGTCTACCTAACACAAAACGAAGGGTTGACCAGTTTCTAAAAATCCATTAGGCTGCTCAACCCTCTATCAATCACCTGCCTGCCATGACTTCACGTGCGCTGATTGGGGGGATGGGGGGGGGGGCTAAGTGTGTTCTCGACCTTGCCCAAGGGTCTCCTACAGGCTAGCGGAGGGAAGGAGGCGCCTTACTGCACCTGTTGTTTGAAATATTTCCACCCCAC
>OY744540.1:71345971-71365971 GCA_963556195.1 Sepiola atlantica | reverse complement strand
TGCATGTGTCTTTTAAAGCAATGTGCATTAAAGACACTAACCAAAATATAATGAAGTTTCTAGATGTTACACTCAACCCAATTAATGGCGCCAACTCACTGTATAATAAGCTTAATCAAACGCTTTATTATGTACAGAAGCAATCTAACCATTTTTTAAATCAATAATGAATGGCATTGTCAGTAGAATCTCAAATAGGACTTTAGCCATATTTGCACTTCTCAAATCTTTGACCAAAATAAAGATTAGTATAACAATGTGCTTTGTAAGGAAAATAGCTTTAAAGAAGGGGGGGGGTACAAATAACCATAGAAAAATATTAGTATTATAACACATAGTATGGTTAGTAACGATAACAAATAAGAAATAAAACAACTAAAATGTGAGGATATCATTCAAAGGAATGGCCTCATACGGCCAATAAATTTAACCCTAACCCTAATCCTAATCCTAACCCTAATCCTAACCTTAACCCTAACCCTAACCCTAATCCTAACCCTAATCCTAACCCTAACCCTAACCCTAACCCTAATCCTAACCCTAATCCTAACCCTAACCCTAACCCTAATCCTAACCCTAATCCTAACCCTAACCCTAAACCTAACCCTAATCCTAACCCTAACCCTAACCCTAACCCTAATCCTAACCCTAACCCTAACCCTAATCCTAACCCTAACCTTAATCCTAATCCTAATCCTAACCCTAATCCTAACCCTAACCCTAACCCTAATCCTAACCCTAATCCTAACCCTAACCCTAATCCTAACCCTAACCCTAATCCTAACCCTAACCCTAACCCTAACCTTAACCCTAACCCTAACCCTAACCCTAACCCCAGGAAATAAGAACCAATATGCATAGGGAGAGTTTTCTGTCAAATGTTAAATTATTAATGATACAAACACCACACTGAATAGAAGAAGCAGATAGGATGGCCGAATTTTGGAGGAAAATTTTGAATAAAGATACAAAATAAATTTACTTTTTTTCGCTAGGGAATGCGATTAGAGATAAAAAAAAACTGATTGAACGTACCAGGCAAAATGTCCTACTGCGGAAAAGATTCGGTAGGTAACGCTTTTAGGGGCATTAACCATTTATGCAAAGTTTTCTTTTAAATATCCTTTTTCACTAAACCCATTTGCAAAATGCCGACAACTATCAAATTTCAGGACTCGCTCTGATTTTTTTAATTCGTTTCAAATCGGCTTTTGATTCGAAAAATATTTCACAAAAACTTTGCACAAATAAAAAAAGTAAGCGAAATCGAGATTTAAAAAAAAGTTGGTTGAATAAAGATACGTGCGTCAACCTCCCCCCCCCCCTTTCTTGGCGTGCAAACAAACACCCTGAAAGAATTTCATAGTATAATCGATAAAAATATTTGTAATCATCTCAGATATAATAAAGTTTTGAGCAAAAGTATTATAAAATGATCCTGCTCTACGGTACCGAATTAAAGCCAATATATAATCACTACAAGTTATCATAAATTAAGAACATTCCAAGCTAGTACTCATTCTGACATTCTGACACCCAGACCTCACGCCGTAATTGTAATAATAAGGACGAATGTCCTCTAAAAATAATTGCGTGTATTCCAATGTAGACTATAAATGTTTAGTAAGATATGGATATAATAATTATACTATAAATAACAACAATAATGTAAGTACCATTAGCGTTACTATCAGTACTAGTAATAATAGTAAAAGTAACAACAATCACACTAATAATACAAATAATAATAATAATAATAAATAGAACGAGAATAGTACTAATATAAATGTTTTTTCTTACATTGGATCAACATAATCTAAAATTAAGAAAAAAAAATCGCACATGTAAGCTAATTTGAGAATGAATACCGTGAAACAATTACTTCTCTATCAAAGCATATTTGGGACCTTCAGAAAATAAACGCCCCATACATATAGACTACTCTATTATTAGAAAAACTAACTCTTATTACCCCAGATCAAGAAAATTCAATCTATGTTTAATAGAAGCACTAGTCATTTGGAAGAATAAGGTCATTATTTTAAATAGGAAATCGGAAATCATATCAAACTGTTTACATAAAAAATAAATATCAAAAATCCAAAGTTAATTAAATTTACCTCGTCATTAATTAGCAACTCTTAGTACAATAACCGCCATCCAAGATATAAATTTGAAAAACCGTAGGTAAACAAGCGTTGATTAACTCAGTGTTAGTATGATAATATGTAAATATATTAATTCAGCATCTTTTATAGAAGGTTTGCAAAAGCCAATTATATCTTGAAATACGTTTCCTTGATTAGATTATTATTGTTTTGGAGTTCTAGCTGGACACACATAAACACAGACACGATCACATATTTTATGTATAACGTTATCTTGTCGAATAGCATTTAAGCCAATAAATCAACTTTGCTTTTTACTAGCCAATTTTCATTTGTTATTATTTGCCGTGTTATTAGCAATATAATAATGTGCTTGTTACAATTTATTTAAAAATTACTTAATTCGACCCAGACAAATGCATAATCACTTAAAAATAAAATATACACATTTTAAATTAAAGAAGATGATAAGAGTTATCTACTGTAATCTTAAAAATGTGCAAACATAAACATTAAAAACTAAAATGACTTTGCTGTATCCCTGGCAATGCCGCAGAGATACAGCTAGTACATCTCAGTCAGGGAGAAATTTAAAAAAAAAGAAAAAAAGAAAAAAAAAGAAAATGACTATGCTTCCGATGAAGGTATCTTACACCGAAAGTAATCAAGTTTAAACAAAAACAACAAAAAAAGCTTTTTGAGATAAATAAATAATTTATTTAAAAAAAAACAAATGTCTGCGTTGTTTCAGCCTTCAAAATATATTTTTTTTAATATTCTCTTTATTATTCTGATTTCATCAGCGCCTCGATGTGCGACCTCTCAATATAAATATATATATATATATATATATATATATATATATATGTGTATATATATATGTATATATATATATATGTATATATGTATATATATATATATATATGTATATATATATGTATATATATATATATATATATATATATATATATATATATATGTATATATATATATATATATATATATATATAAACACCGTAAGAACACCGGTCGCTATCGCCCAAACAACAACAAAAAAACAATAGCAACATTATAGGTGATAAAACGTCGTGCAGAAATAGGCAGGTAATTCTAGTCTAGTAGTTAGAGCGCTAGTCTACGATTGTTAACGCCGAAGGTTCGATCCCTACCTGGTGAATGATTCTGATGACGTCGTCTATCCAGAAACGCGCGTGAATGTGTAACCTTTGTGCAAGCAAAAATGAATTTGTAAATTAATTATAAAAATCTGTATGCAATAAATTGGTTTGTAACTTAAAGTATTTTTTAAACTCTCTCTCTATATATATAGAGAGAGAGAGATTTAAACTCTCTCTCTATATATAGAGAGAGAGATAAATAAGACCATAGGGTCGAAATAAATTATCACACCGGTTATTATGTGATTCCGTGTTAGTTTATTTTATTTTATTCTTGCTATGTTTATTACATTGAGCTCTCATACCCAGATTTTCTTTCTGGGATTCATTTCACTCTAACACACTATACACACTATACACACATGCACACACACACACACATATATATATATATATATATATATATATATATATATATATATATATATATATATATATATGTATATATGTGTGTGTGTGTGTGTGTTTGTGTGTGTGTGTGTGTGTAGCAAGAATGTACATATGTGGGCGGTAGGATAACAAAGACGGTTGAAAGAAGAAAAAAACACTAAAGAAGTAAATAGAACGGAAGTGGAATTTTAACGCAATAGGAAAACAAAAAAATAAGATGAGATCAAATTAAACGCCGCTTACTTTTTACGTAATCGTCACTTCTCAAGAATATAAAATCCACAGAAAAATCTGCTCTAGTTTCAACTTCGACAGAGGTCAGCGTCAATTGTAAACAAAAGCGGCAACCACTGTTGACTCAAGCGTTTTCGTCGGACACCCAATTACGCTGACATAGACAGGGGCTTGTCAAAATCAAAAAACCTGCAGGTTTTGACTTTCATCGAGCACCTGTTCTTATCCCATCTGTTTTCATCAAAGTATAATGTATATATATATATATATACGTGTGTATACATAGATACATATATATTATTTTTGCTTTTATACTTTATATTTTTATTTTTATTTTTTATTCTTTTAATTATTGTATTTTTTTATATATATGTATACATATATTGTTGTATTCTGTTATATCTTATCGAAATCTGACATTGCTATATGACACACTTATAAATTTAAGTAAACTAGTTAACACACTTATAAATTTAATTAACTTTGGAAAAAAAGCATTGTCTAGTTTTTTTAATCAGTTAAACTTAATTACCTCTTTTGCATGATTGCAATGTAACTGTAATTAACTTTACTCAGTTATCTCCCCTTTTCGGAATTCTTCAGTGATTGTATGTGGCATCAGTATGGAAGCGATAATCAACCGATGATTGTTTATTTTTTTTACTTTTTCTTTAAATTTGTTTTAATTGAATCCTGGGTGGTTTTTTTTTAAATAGTTTAAGCATGTTTCGAAACTATTATCACATCTTTTATAGTGGATTATGAACAGGTTTTAGAACAACGAAGTTCACATCATCGGTATAGAAGAGTTCCCACACGAGAGTTAGCATAGTTGTTTTATTAGTCTCTCAATCGCTAATCGGCATCGTAATTAATATGACGTTATTTAACGCACAGTGTAATACGAAAAATTTACCCCAATTAGATTTATACTGTATTTCTGTTACGGTGTTATATGTCGAAGGAAGAAGACTTATTACTGGTGGTATGTAACTCTTACTCTAATAATTAAAGAGAAAACGGTGTAACGGATAACATTTTAAAAGCTTGTATTAAATCAAGCATGGTTTAAGATCCTACTGGTGTTTTGGAAACGTATGCGAACACAAAATGTGTGCGTGTGTTTGTAAAGAAAAGATATATGTCTGTCTGTCAACGAATTAGTTGTCAATACCCTTTCCCTGCACAGTACTCAAGAGAATGTATTTAATTACAATGTTGCGAACTCTAGGTCCGGCAACTGTAGATATATTTAAATTTCTTCATGTGTCTTTTAGTTATATTTTCTTGTTGTCAGCAATGATAAAGAATTATCAGGAAGTAAAATTCTGCGAAGAAATTGTCAAGCGATACAGAAATAATAACGAATAAAATTGTAAATCATGGTATAAGAAAATACAAATGCCTTCTTAGAATTGGCGCCAAATAAAGGCAAAAAACAAAGCACAATATTTTACTTTCAGGCTTCATCTATTATCTTTTTCATTTGAATCTGTTCTTTTCTTTCTCTCCATACTTCCTCTTTCTTTTCCTAACATCTGTCTGTCTGTTGTTAATTGTTTATCTCTGAGCAAAACCAATGGAATATTTGGACTCAGCAGCTGCCTGTTAATGATTTTATCTTGTCTTAAACGATTTAGTGTTAGATTATTTTGTTAAGCCTCATATTAATTAATACTTAAATTTTTTATTTTTGTAAAATAATTGTCCAAGGAACATTAGTTGTACTACTTAATATAGAAGAGCTCCCACACGAGAGTTGGCATTGTTGTTTTATTAGCCTCTCAATCGCTAATCGGCATCGTAATTAATATGACGTTATTTAACGCACAGTGTAATACGAAAAATTTACCCCAATTAGATTTATACCGTATTTTTGTTACGGGGTTATATGTCGAAGGAAGCGGTATGTAACTTACCAATGGGATATTTGGAATCAGCAGGTGCCTGTTAATGATTTGATCTTGTCTTAAACGATTTAGTGTTAGATTATTGTGTTAGGCCTCATATTAATAAATACGACTATCTTACGATGTGAACATATCATATTTCTAGACAAATGTTTTATTTTTGTAAAATAATTGTTCAAAGAACATAAGTTGTACTACTTAACCCATAAATGGCAGGAAAATGGGGTTCATACCTTTCGCAAGTTTTGTTAGAAAACCGGGAGATGACGGTAGTAAAGTGGTTAACGACACAGACTGACAACCAGAGTGTTCCAAGTTCGAATCTGGTTCGTTCCACACAGACACTTTCACTAAGGATGTTGGCAACCTTCACGTGGTCCCTCTCGTAGGTATCTTATTTCTTTCCAAAAAGAATTCCGACGAGAAAGATATTGAGAATACCAACACCAACAATAGAATCATCTGATTCATACGAGATGAATAAATGAATTAGAGAACCGTTGTCTTTTTTTTTGAAAGCACATGTGGGCGTTCATCTCGTCGTGAATTACAGTTTAAAACAACTGATTCCGACAACGAACGAAGTTTTATTCCAAAACAGAAATGCTTATATATTGTTTGTAAAATATTTCTACATAATTCAAGAGTCCCACATCAAAATGTATTTTAATAGAAACCGATTTCCCGTCCACATATGCACGCAAACAGAAATAGACAAAATAGATTATAAAACTGAATACACAAAAACAGGTGTGAACTCCGAATTGGGAGGCTTGAATAATGTATAAACATGGTACAGACTGAGAACAGTTTGGTTTTGGGATTAAACTTTGTTCACTGAAGGAAAACATAAATAACTGACCAATGAAGAAATTTAAATATATCTGCAGTTGTCGGACCTAGAGTTCGTAAGATTCTAATTAAATACATTCTCTAAAGTACTGTGCAGGTGGGGGGGTGATAACTAATTCGTTGACAGACTGAGAAACCTTTGGTTTTGGAATTGAACTTTGTTCACTGAAGGAAATTAGTTGTTTTTAAGTATAATTCACGACGAGATGAACACGCACGCGTGCTTTTTTTATATGCAAATAGAATCGCGTCTGTGATTTCCAACTGTGAGAACAGGCCCTATTCTGCACTCGACTGCACGGGTCCACCCGCGCTACTTCGCGCAAGTCAAACCAACGATTTCCAACAGATACGTCCATTCCCATAGGGCCATTATCCAACACTTACACTAAATCTGAGCAAACATACATACCACTCTAAGCAGATAACGCGTCCAAACGAGAGTGACACGTGCTTCACATTTCCGAAACAGATGACAACATAAGCTGAAGAGAACCGGTTGGCCAAGTCCTTCTGTGCTTGAAACCGACGGTACGAATGTTGTACTAATTTTTCTGTACCAAAAAAAATATATGTATATAACCTACAAATAACCTACACGTGCGTACCAAATCACACCACTTATATCGGACATTACGTACCAGACTTCAATAAGAACAGAACTACAAGGCTAACTGGCAACATGTTGCTTATAAAAATAAAGAAAAAATATGGTAAAACCTCCTGAATGACAGTCACCAATAAGGTGGACGGAAACCAGAAAGGGTTTCCTCCTCCAGGAGTGATCAACAACCTTGATGGTGATGATAAATATAACAATGTTCGAAAACTGGTTTGTGTAAGAAATATTTTAAAACATATTTTTCATACAGTAGAATGTAGCATCGATTATTTTTAAGTCTTACTATTTCATTGCAAAAAATAAACATGAAAAACAAAAGGATCACTAGTAAAACAGTAACAATTATTAAAATAACTTTTGAAAACATTTGAAATTTTAAAAACATTTCCATTTATTTTCTTGAATAAATCTCGTTTCCGTGTGATATTTATTATATCGTGAAGAAACGTATTGTTAGAGTCCTAGTGTATATGCATATAAGTTTATGACACCCCCCCCCCACAAATACAGCATTACATCAGATAACTCAACTCTAACAGAAAAGAACATCTGATGATTGCCTCTTGAGAACGTGAAACCAGGTGTAATGTACGATCTGTGGGTCAGTTGTAATGTTAAAAACTCTACAAACTCATGCATATATATTTTTTTTAATTCATAATATTAAGCAATCCATTAAATAAGATTTAAATTCCATTGTTTTTTTTTAAAGACCACGTTTTTTTCTGGAGGGGAGGGGGCAATTGATAGAAAGATTTCACGTAAAATACCTTGCACGTTAAGACAAAGTTGAAAATTCCAGTTTATATCAACACTTTCGTATAATTCAGTTTTTATTATTTTTTTGTATAAAAGAGCGGATGGCCGCTGGATGTCATTGAAATTATAACAACACCTTATGTTTCTATGAGGCCATATTTTATTTGTCAAATGTGCAAAAATTTCTATTATTTTAGCCAAGAAACAGATTTTAAATTACAACAAAAGTTCACGTGGATTTATCATATATATATATATATATGCTTGATTTTTATTTGTTATCCTTTGTAAAAGGCGCTGTAGAAGAGACATATTTTAATCGTCTCAGAAACAATCGTACGCCTAATTATAGAATTCTTAGAACTTCAATAAATAATGTTATAAATTTATTTGTCTCTATCTATCTATTTTAATTTAAAAAGTTAGTCCATCTGGATGAAACCGCATTACGACTCTGAAATATGTAACGTATAGTTTTGTAAATAAATAATTTGTATTAAGCTCTCATTTTTTGCGATCGAGCACTTTTTTATTTCTTTTTAAACATAAACTAACGCACTATATATATATATATATATATATATATATATATATATATATATATATATATATATATATATATATATATGATAGGGACAGTAATGGAAATAATATTCCAACGTAATTTTTTAGCCAATATTTTATATTTTCATAAGCGACCCTTCGGATTTATACAACGCACGCACCCTACTGTATTGTATAGTGTTGGAAAATATAGCGACAGCCATGTAGACAAACTCGGGCAGGTACTATCTTTACCATCAATTTAACAGTATAAGCAGTTTAAAAGAGGTAAATAGGAATTTAATACACATACACACACAGACACATATATAATAATAAAAAATATTTATTGTTATTACACCAGTAGTTCGTACTTATACAATCTTCAGTATAGGAGATTCTTATTACTGACAGTCGAAGGATTCGAACCCAGTTGAAAAGTTAACTTTGACTCTGCAGCCTGATATTCAACCCCTAGGCCACCATTAATTAACATGGGAATGAAGAGAATTTAAACTCGATAAATGTCAAAGCAGCGCACATATGCAGAAAGCTTAGTCAAATAATGTTCAACAGCAGAGGCTGGAAAATCGCTTTACGCCCTTCCTAGAGGCCCTATATATATATATATATATATATATATATATATATATATATATATATATATATATATATGGTCTCGGAAGTTTTTTAACCTTCAAAACTGGAAAAGCAAAAAAACTTGTTTCGTTGAAAGATTTTTGTCTAGTAAGTCAATCAATCTATTGCAATCACTATATTATTTAACTTCCAAGAATTTACTCTAATATAAATATACTTTTATATATGTTTTTTTTAATATAAGGGATCGTCAGTTGTTTACCATGAAAACAGTTTCGGGATTTTAAAAACAAAACAGTATTTCTTTATAATGGCATCCCAGCAGTGTTGATCAGAGACCACCTCCCTATTTAATAATTATTGTTTAATTAAAAAGTTTACGAATATTTGATTTAGTTTTGCCTCCAGATTTGTTTTTCTAAAGTTATTTAATATAGTTTCTCCTATATATATATATATATATATATATATATATATATATATATATATATATATATATATATATATATATATATATATATATATATAAATTTTATAAACTCCGTACAAAGTTTTATATAGTATACCAGCAGTGTATAATACGACAAGAGCTCTTAATTTAACATGATTTAATTCCAGTTAATTTTAAAAGAAAATTTTATTTATAATCAATTTTTTTGCCCATTTCGTAAATATACGCATTTATGGTATACAAAATGTTTCCAAATATTCACAAAGAGGCTTCATCAGTGTATAATACATTACATTGATGCTGGAGAAACAAGACGCATCCAATATTCAGTAAATTAATATATATCTAGTTTCTATATTCTTGAGTGCCGGTTTGGGTGGGCGCACCGCTAAATGGTAAAGTTTACAAAAATAGTGTGCACATGTTACTCACCGGGTATTCCAACGTTTATTATACTCCGTTCATTAGTTTAGGAGACTACCATATATATATATATATATATATATATATATATATATATATATATATATATATATATATATATATATATATGATAGTCTCTTAAATATATATATATATATATATATATATATGTGATACATATATATATATATATATATATATATATATATATATTTAAGAGACTATCATATATATATATATATATATATATATATATCGGAGACTACCATATATATATATATATATATATATATGTATCACATATATATATATATTTAAGAGACTATCATATATATATATATATATATATGATAGTCTCTTATATATATATACATATGTGATACATATATATATATATATATATGGTAGTCTCCTAAATATATATATATATATATATATATATATATATATATATATATATATATATATATATATATTCGATCTCCTGTCACAGAATCAACCTAAACTCTGTAAGCAAGCGCTGTAACCATTAGGCCACATGGCATTACCACATTAAAGAAGGGAATTAAAGTTCTATTTATGCGAAGGGCGGCATATCAAGAAAGACTGACTAAAGTATTCAACGAACGTTGTCGGAGTATGCCTTATAGCTACGTGTCAGACTATTTTTAACTTCCCCGAATAGGGCTCAACTTTAATCTTATTAAAACAAACCCCCCAAAAAACAATAATTTAAAAAAGCAAAAGTTTACGAGCAAAAATCAAAAATTATATGTACGCTTCTTTTCTTGACCCTTTTCTACTATTCTTCATTCTTATATTAATAAACTGTGGCATACATCAGTTAATGTAATGTTAATGCATTCTTCTTGCATATCCCTATCCCTATAAAATGTTCAAGTCTTTGACACCTATAAACAGTTGCAGTCGGTGTGCAGTTACCGGTCGTCGCAGTGCGGAGAGTCCAAATAGTTATTATCTGTTTCATGTATTTTGAGTATTTCGTTAATTTATTATCTTTCAATATGCCTTTGGCATACAGCGAGTTGTATTCAAGGCGTTTTCTTTATATCGGCGTCCGTATTGATACCAGTCGATTTGATATTTCTGGGGGTGTGCACGTCGTTTCTTTCAAAGTTTAGTCAGTCTTTTGCTTCTGTTGTTTTTAGGAGCGAGATATTTTGCATCCTGTTCCCCCAGTCTCGGGGTAGATTTGTGGCTAGACCTAGGGATTTGTTTTTTAAAACGTCAGATGAGTAGTAGATTATTTATTAATATATGATATTAATTCTAACCCTAACCCTAACATCTGTTAATGCATTCTTCTTGCATAACTAAAAATAATAAGTCTCTTTACTTCCATATTATAAGTGAAGAGATTATTTTGTCATCTAATTTATATGCATGTTTGTATACGGCATGATCACGTTGACACGTCGTTAGATAACCGAAGTTACGCAACGTTGAGCCTGGTCAGTACTAAAATGGGTGACCATTTGGGAATACCGGGTGCTATATGTTCTCTCCGCTTATCTCGGCATTGTTTCCAGTCGCCCTGGACTTCCCCTTGTGACTGAAATCAATCAATGACGACTCAGGAGAGGTGTGGTTGTAGCTTCCGCAACTTTTGCTTCGAAATTACACGCGCAGCCACCCTTACAGGGGGTATCCGTTGTCTCTCAAGTCTGAACGGAGGCCATGATACACGCTTGTGTTGCATGTACTATGTACATTAGATGACAACGCTGAAGAAAGAGAGCCACCCTTTCTCTAAATTCTCACAGATATTAAGACATATTAGAGAGTTCTATTCTGGTTCAGTTAATTTGTATGCTATATTTTTAATGCTTTTACGTGTATTATCACTAGACGTACATGTGACCCGTTGGGTCACAGTCACTATCCTTTCTGATTCTACTATTCTTCATTCGAAAATACATAAACCGTGGCATATCTGTTAAGACATTCTGTTTGTATAAGTAAAAGTAATAAGTCTCTTTACTTCTATATTATAAGTTGAGAGACTTATTATTTTGCCATCTAATTTACATACGTGTTTGTGGTGTTTGCATACACTAAGTACATTAGATGACAACGCTGAAGAAAGAGAGACACTCTTTTTCTAAATGTCCATAGAGATATTAAGAAATATTATAGAGTGTTTGAATCAAGATAGATCGAGAAAAATACATAGATAACCAAGTGGGAGATGGGTGGTGTGATGGTGATGCGGTTTGGGTGGTGAGTCACAAAATAATTCAGAAATAAAGCGATGAAACGGTTATTAGGAATTTTAACAAGTTTAAATGGTTAATTTTACAATTTACAACTGAATAATTTAATTTAGATGAAGCATCCTCCATCTTGAATTTTCCATCATGAGGTACCATCATATGATCTGTCAAGGGCAGACTACCCTGTACCCTGCCCAATCTCTCTCCCCCCCTCTCTCTCTCTCTCTCTCTCTCTCTCTCTCTCTCTCTCTCTCTCGCCAAGGGCAGATAAATCCTAATTTGGCAAGCGAGATAAATTTAAGTTACAAAGGTGTTATCACCCTTTAAACAAAAAATAGTTTTGATGGATTATTTGATTTCCTTCTAACCGGTGACTTCTTTAGTTAATTACAAATTACCTCTAATTATAACAATTAAAACATAATTCTTTTAAAATATAACTCAATCCCAGAATTGAGGAATATTTTAGCATGTATTTTGTGTGATCAAAATATATATGTAAAAAGCCTTAGAGAAACAAACGTGGATTAACTCAGCTTGAGTATAATGATAGATTGTTACTATTAGTATTAGTATTAGTAGTAGTAGTAGTAGTAGTAGTAGTAATAGTAGTAGTAGTATGCTAGTCATATAAGTTTTTTAATCTACCCACCATTTCAATAAAGGTAGGCACATGGTCAGTTTATAGTTGGGTATCTAGTTCCACTAAATGAGTCACTCACGATAGGTGCAAATTTGCCGTAATAAGCCCCTTCAGGCAATAAAACAACGCATGTCCCAAACGAAGAGGTAATCCCTGGAAGGATGAACTCCTGAGACCTGACAAAATCATAGTCAACTCGAAAGTTGGGGATTGAAAAGCCAGCAAACAAGATGCGTGTGTACTGTTGTCTACAAGAAATGCCTGAGCAGCCCCATCGGGATTCCCCAGGAGCGCCTCAGGTGATTAGTAGTAAACTAACTCCTTTTCAAAGAGATAAGCTAATGCCGGGTAAGGTGGACCTTCTTTAAAACTTAATAGGACGATACCTCATTCAAACACAAGGCGTGTACACTGTGGCCCACAAAAAATGCCCGAACAGCCACGTCGGCATTCCCCGGTGGTGGCGCCTCAAACGATTAGCAATAAACTATCCTTTTCTCAAAGAAAGAAGGTAATGCCTGGGAGGGTGGACCTGGTAGGACTTAAGAGTGCTACACTATATTCAAACACAGAGCCCCAGTATATGAGCAAACCTTAACGGAGTGTAAGAATGTGACAAGGTTTTACCTCTGTGCCAGGTATGTCTTGCCACGTATGCGTCACATTTTTCACGCTAAACATCAGGTTACCTGTCGAGTTCACGCGATAAGTGCGGGTTTTCAAACCTTGTTAACAACTAAACAAAAAAAAACTCTATTACGTATGCAAACCGTACCAGGAAACGCCTGCCTCTTTTGACAAATGTTTTTTTGTTTGTTTTGTTTTGTTTTTGACTTATCATATAAATATAGCCTAACACTGACGAGCCAGTAACATACCGTGGCGACCTCAATTTTCATAACTTAAAATTCACAGCCCTTCCTGTTCATTCGTTTATTTTATTTTATTTTTTAATTTTTTTGCTTCAGTAAAACAAGTCAGCCGCTTCTTCGATAACGTTGATATTTTCCCGGACGGATGTTTTATGGATCCACGGAACTTTTTTTCTTCGGTGACACAACTACTTTCGCTTTCACAGGATCATTCTCAGATTAAAACGATCGTTTCTTTCTCTCCAGTTCGCTATGCCTTTCGCGGTTAATAAGCGTGGCCCCTATGTACTTGCTCGCCAACGTGGGTAGAATAAGACAGAAAGTAGGTTTTTTTAATGTGGAGAAAATTAATCCCCTCCCCCTAAAAAAAAAAGAGGTTCTCTGGATTAGGACATTTTTTATTTTTAAATTGCCTCAATCTAGAACGATTTCTCATTTACTGACAGAGAACAGAAAAGATAAAGCGTAGTATCAGGACAGGTAATATATTTTTGCTCCGATACAAAACCGTGGTCGTCCTGCCGGATTTCAAGCAAGCAACACACGTGGACAACAACTACCATTGAATTAAGGATATTTATTTACGAATCAAAAGCAGTAAGACAAGTTTTCTTTTTTTTCTTTTTTCTTTTTTTTCTTCTTCTTCTTCTTCTTCTTCTTCTTACTCTTCTTCTTCTTCTTACTCTTCTTCTTCTTTTTACTCTTCTTCTTCTTCTTTTTACTCTTCTTCTTCTTCTTACTCTTCTTCTTCTTCTTCTTCCTCTTCTTCCTCTTCTTCTTCTCTCTATCTGAATCTATTTTTAAGTAAGACACATTGCTACGCAACACCTTACTTCACTGATTCACATATGACGATATATTACAGACTATTACATATTTTGATTTGTAGGTGTTATACTTTTCCTGCCTACTAACGAGGAAAAAGTTATACATAAAGTCTATTTAATATGAAGAATCCGGCCCCATCCCCCAAAAGGGGCATTCTAAATTGGGCACAAAAATAACCTGTATAGTCTCGCTGATACTCCCTCGCAAAATGAGGTCATCTTAGGTAACAAGAAATAAACCCATCCCCAGGTATGTTAGTATTGTCAGATTTTATCGCCTCTCAAACTCTCTCTCTCTCTCTCTCTCTCTCTCTCTCTCTCTCTCTCTCTCGCTCTCATATATATATATATATATATATATATATATATATATATATATATATATATATATATATATATATGTATATATATATATATATATCAAGTTCAAATATATTAATAAAATGAATATAAAACCAATATTTTCAAGAGTGCTCAATATGAAGTGGAGCCTTTATAAAACTGTATATATATATATATATATATATATATATATATATATATATATATATATATATATATATATATATATATATATATCCTGAGGAAGTCTTACAATAAAGACGAAACGTTGATGAATATATCAAAAATATCTCTTGGACTTTTTTCGTTTTTCATTTCCCATTACGTCGGATTACTATCATCCTTCCTTTCTCATATATATATATATATATATATATATATATATATATATATATATATATATATATATATATATATATATATATATATAACTTCTTTGTAATATAGTAGGAAAAATCCCAGCAGAGTGCTCGATTAATTAAGAATTAAAGTTAAAAATTAAGAGCACAATATTTATTTATTTTGGTACTAATTTTTCTGTACCAAAATAAAGAAATATATATATATATATATGTGTGTGTGTGCGCGCGTGTGTATGTGTGTGTGTGCTTCTGTGTGTGCGTAATTCCTTATTTAATCTTAAGGAGTAACATGCTATCGTTCCGTCAGCCATGATCGGGAAGAAGTCCTAAGTAATTCGCAATTGTAGAAGAGTGTCAATTAGAACTAGATTTTACTTAATACTTTATCCGTTACGCCACGGGTCCTTGCAGACAATTCTAGTGTGAATTTTCGGAGCCTTAAACCTATTTTTGTTTTTTAGATGTGCAGTACTAACGAAAGGAATAATTTTGTTCTTTTCTTTTTGAATGAACATAGCCGTGAGAATTTTTTTAAAAAGTCCATTATATAAGCGTTATCACTATAGAGGAGGTCTACTATAAAGAGATATTTTTCAACAACTGCATTGATACAACGACTTTCGTCTCATCATTAAAACTTTCTTTGAACTACTTTCGCTTCAAACATGTCTTAAAATTCTTGTCGCAAATTTTCAAATTAATACTTACCAATCATTAGTAATTGATTGGGTTTTTTTCCTTCTGGGAATAAGAGTAATTCTGTGGAAATCCATGGATTAAAGGTCATTGTATTATATTTCATGTTTAAATACGTACTTTTATTTTTTCATCATTTCAAAATTTCATATATATATATATATATATATATATATATATATATATATATATATATATATATATATATATGCTCTGCAGAGAGCAGTGAGGAAGAGACGGATCGCGATACTTCCAGCACATGGAGGAAATATGAAACAGCTAACGTGCCAAACTTGCAATTTGATAACTATGTCACGTGTCGGTTTGTTGAATCACCAACGAGTGCATGTGTTGCAAAATCAAGCACAGGTAAGAGGTAGCTTCAATTATATATATATATATATATATATATATATATATATATATATATATATATATATATATATATATATATAGTCTAAAGAAGCTTTGAGTCATTTTAAACAAAGAAAGAAGATGCAGTTTAAATTCCCAGAGAAACTAACTAAATCCACGATATCGCAGACTTAGCACTTGCATAAGCCGACCCACCGTTTGAAAAATTCATAAATAAAAAAGGGGGATTCAAGTATCTAACAATGAAACAAAAACAGGGGGCTTAACTTGAGCGTGAAATATTAAAACGGGGATTATCAGCTATTTACCATGTAACTGTTTCGAAGATTTAAAAACAGGACAGTTATAATATCCATGGCTCTCCAATGGTACTGATCTAACGACCACTTCCCCAATAATCAAATGTAGAAATAATTCAGCTTTAATTTCACTAATAAATAAATAAATAAATAGATGATGATGATGATGATGATGATGGTGGTGGTGGTGGTGGTGGTGATGATGATGATGATGATGATGATGATGATGATGATGATGATGATGATGATGATGATGATGATGATGATGATGATGATAATATTATCCAAACACTACACCCAAGAACCATTCTGCGATATGGTAGTTATGTTGCATTACCCGTTCTTTCGGGGTACACGGTAAGATCCAACAAGAATGACAAAGAACAAAACGTATATGAAAAAACTTTGGTTTTCTTTATTTGTCATTACCGGATGGTTTACGCCGGCTACGCACACATATTAAACAATCTTTTGACATACTTTTGTCTCATGAAAGTCTTGTTCTTGCTGAGGTCACAGACTTGGTATCCGCTAGAAACTCGTTCGTATATACATCCGATTGGAAAGCAATTTGCTCTGCATTGTCTATCCGAGCGTGAAAATGAAGCAATTGTTCTACAAGCATTTTGGTGAAGTACAAGTCAGCGGATTCCTTCACATAACCAACTGGCTTATCAGCCGCATTTTTAGTAAGCGGCCACGAAAGCCTAACAGCAAGACGGGTTTGGGTACCATAGCCAATAAAGCTTCATCGGTGCTATAAACATCGGTAAACTCCCATTCTTCTGGGACTTCGATACTCCGATCACCAAGCGTTTCGGCTCTTCGCGTTTTTGAAACCACCGCCTTTCGAGTCTCTTTGCACTGCGGAACCTTCTCCTTCTTAACAGTTATCAAGTCGCCTTTTTTTCTTCTTTCTCAACGTCCCACCCACAATGGAATCGTCCACAATTCACTTTTGCCACTCTTCATTATCTTACAGTTAGTAATAAAATTATATAGGAATAATATATATATATATATATATATATATATATATATATATATATATATATATATATATATATATATATATATATATTGCTCTAACAAATTGCGTTTCGTTTTTCTTTCATATATGTAAAACCTCAGTGTACTTCCACAAGTTAATCCCACGGAAAATTCTATCTAATTTCTCTCTGCCCAGTTTTGTTTTTTACTAAAAGTATTTCTGACAGATTCTAGCTTAAGTGACGGCAGCAACATTATTGTTCATACTGCGGTCATTATGTGATGTTCTTGGATTGCTATTACTATTATTTTTCTTACTCCCATATACTCTGTTTTAGATTCATATCTAATATAGACCATATTTATTCAATATGTATTACTTTAACTTATTATCACTAATAATATTTTATTACTATTATCGTTATCTTCATTATAAGTATTATTATAAGTATTATCATCATTATTATCATCATTATTATTATTATTATTAATACTATAATTATTAAAATTATTATTAATGATATAATTATTATTATCATTGTTAATTTGATTATTATTCCTATTATTTATAATTATTATTACTGATTTTATCTTTATAATAATAATTAGATTTGTTATAATGACCATGTTAACTACAACTATTACTATGATTATTAGTAAAATTATTATTATCTTTACCAAGATTATTATTATTATTATTATTATTATTATTATTATTATTATTATTATTATTATTATTATTATTACCTAATAGTAGAACTCACATGATGTATAATCATGTGTTTACTGTGTTAAAAGAATTCGTTGTCAATGTTTGTTAATTATGTGAAAGATGTTGATATTTTCACTGAATTTCTATTGGTCACCTAAGTATAAGGTGCGGAAGAAGACACATATTCGAAAGCATATATAAAAAAAATAGAAAATTAAATATGATTCTGAATCGTCTTTGAAACCAGCGTACGCCAGACCATTGTTGGCATTAAATTCTTGTAACTGTAATAAATAATGTTATAAATCTTTTGATTTATTTATTCATCACTATTCATTCAATATGTGCTTGAAACATAACTCGTGTTCCGAGTTTCAAATCCGGCGACCGGTATGAATCATCATATATATATATATATATATATATATGATTGACTCTCCCGTCGATTTCGACGTATGAGTGCCCCGCCAGGGGCTGCCCGCGCGTGAATTTGTAATTGCAAGGGTTGCGCAATCGCCAACAACCGCTCTCCTGAGTCAGCATTGCTTGATTCCAATGGCAAGTAGTAATACAAGACGACTGGAAACAATGCCGAAATAAGCAGAGAGCACATACAGCACCTGGTATTCCCAAATGGTCACCCATTTAGTAATGGCCAGGCTCGACGCCGCTTAACTTCGGTGATCTAACGGGAACCGGTGTGTCAACGTGATTATATATATATATATATATATATATATAGAGAGAGAGAGAGAGAGAGAGAGAGAGAGAGAGAGAGAGAGAGAGAGAGAGAGATAGATAGATAAAAACAAATATATATATATATATATATATTTGTTTTTATCTATCTATCTCTCTCTCTCTCTCTCTCTCTATATATATATATATATATATATATATATATATATATGTATATATATATGAGGTTAAAAAACCCGAAACGATATCATCTGTAAGTGACAAAAACACTTTAATATAAAAAAAAAACCTTGAAAGATGTAATAGTCTTAAATCTATAGAACCGTGAAATTGACAAAGATTGTTGTCATCTGCAATAAGCGAGTTCCGCACGAGCATTGAACACTGTAGGTAACAATTACCCTTCCCCCTGCCTACCCGGGTAAGTGTATCTCAATTTCCATTACTCTATGTGCTGATTGCCAACGGCAGTCTGGTCTTGAGCATTTGTCTCGTGATTCTAGCCTGAATCTACGAACTGCGTTCGATCCCATACGACCGTCTACAACTGCCACTCCTGCACTGATCAGGGTAAAAAAAACGAAACAATTTAATATTTAATATATATATATATATATATATATATATATATATATATATATATATATTCATTGCATACATCGGGTTGTTAATCAAATGTTCCGTGATTAATTATTTGATGAAAAACCCGACATGTGCAATGAATTTTACATTGACTCATTTACCATCTTGAGTCGACCTCACTCGATATTCCATCTGAAAGTCTTAGAAACAATCTATGCTCGTTTGAAAAAGCCCTCCGTCTGTAAACAGAGGGAATATCTATTAGGATCAGGCGAGAATAGTCCCTATTGTATATAT
>OY744540.1:71320971-71340971 GCA_963556195.1 Sepiola atlantica | reverse complement strand
CTGATGTTTTACGATGCGTGTTCAAAAAAGTATTAATATTAATATCAAGACTAACGTTTTATGGTGTGTGTTCAGAGAGTATCAAGGCTGGCGTTTTACGATAAGTGTTTCAAAAGTATCAAGACTGACCTTCAGCGATGCGTGTTCAAAAGTAGCAATACTGACGTTTTACGAATCATGTTTTAAGAAGTATCAAGAGTGACGTTTTACGATGGATGTTAAGTAAGTATCAAGACTAACGTTTTAAGGTGCGTGTTCAGAAAGTTCCAATACCGAAGTTTCAAGATACATGTGGGATTAACTAATAAAGCAAAAACTCTCATGAAATGTTGGACTTTATTCATTGACAAAATCCCCTGCTAGGATGATACGCGGATTCCAACGTTTCTCTTACAATTCGATGCGTTTTTTTTTATAACGATTTATCGTTAGCCTCAATATATAACCCAGTTTCCGATATAATTTCTTCATTGGAGCTAAATCTTTTACCTGGAGCATATTTTTGAGGTCTGCAAACAGCTAGTTTCTCTGAGCTCTACAGGGTGTCTCAAAAAAATGTACTCACTCTTAGAATGACGAGAAAACCTTTATTAATGAACATGCGCGTTATCAGCTTTGTTTGAACAATAATGGTCATCAGTTTGAACATTTGCGAACATGATTCTTCAATTACATCTGTCTCATGTATTCGATGCTATTTCATTTCACTCTATGTTCATAAATAAAAGTTTTCTCGTCATTCTACGAGTGAGTACATTTTTTTGAGACACCCTGTATACATGGAGAAGAGAGTGGATACGGAAGCAATTCGAAGTGAAATTGATGTAGTTTTGCTATCGTTGTGATCGACTTGAGACACGGTGCATTGTCTTAGTGAAAAAGCAATTTTCCTTCTTTATTTGTGTCCGTTTCTTTTTTCCTTCAAACGCACCAATAATGCTATATAAGATTCGCTATTAATAATTGTTCCTTTCTCAAAGTAATCGATGAACATAATTCTTTTAGGCAACCCAAAATACGGAGGCCCAAACCTTTCCTGCTGATGTTTGCGTCTTTTGTTACTTTTGGGCGGCTTTCACCTGCTGCTGTGCACTCAGTCGGCTGCCGATTTGACTCCGAGTTAAGTGGTGGAGCAATGTTTCATCCATTCTCACATATTGACTCAAAAAAACTTTTTAATTTCGTTTAAACAGTTGAAAACAACGCTCTGAGACGTCGACATGCTGTTGCTTTTGATTGACTGTGAGCAAATGCGGCACCCACTTTGAGCACTGTTTTCTAATTCACAAATGTTCATGAATATACTGCCTTCTGATGTCTTCATTTCTTCTGCTAACTCACGTAACTTTAATTTATGATCGGCCAAAAGAAGTTTATCGACGTTTTTGATGTTTTCCGGAACAAATGCCGAATTTGGGTAACTTGTGCCTTCAGCATCACATGCGTCTGTACGACAACGTTTACAGTCAGCATACCACCTCTTAACTGTTGTTTTTGACACAGCGGCGTCCGAATAATACTTATTAAACCATTGCTTTGCTTGAGCAGTACTTTTTCCCATCAGAAAGCAATGCTTTGTCAACGCACGAAATTCAGATTTTTCCATTTTTTTCTCAATTTGCCAGAGTATTGATTTACTCCTCTCCAGGAGTTAGGTACAAGGCCAGTTTTATCTTACTCCCACAAGTAATATGTGACCCAAGGTCGGGTCGGGAAAGTGGGGTTTAAAAATTGCCTGGGCAGCCCCGTCGGCATTCCCCGGTAGGGGCGCCTCAGGCAGTAAGCAATAAACTTACTCCTCCCTAAAGAGGGGAGGCGAAGCCTGGGAGGGTGGACCTCCTAGAACTGCACAGGACAGACCCATAGACCGGCGTAAATCAAGACCCGAAGGTCAAGACAATACCGATCTATGGGGTGCAGTATCCATCGGAACAGATACTACATTTTTCAATTTGCCAGAGTAGCTTAACTTAAATAATTGTAATTTGTAAACTAATAATCCGATTAGACTCAAATTTTGACACGTGTCATTTGAAGGTTAGTACTTTATAACAATAATGTGGATGTTTTGTTAGTGACGCTATCTATATGTTAGGCCCGAGATTTATCGAGTAATGTGTTATCAAGACTGACCCATAGCCATGTGTGTTCACAAAGTAGTAAGTGACGTTTTACAATGAGTGTTCAGAAAATACCAAGACTGACCTTTAGTGATGCCCGTTCAAAAGTAGCAAGACTGGTGTTATGTTCAGAAAGTATCAGGAGTGACGTTTTATGATGTGGTTAGATATACAGCTCCGTAGGTCTCGGTGTTGACCCAGGGGGGTGGACATTGCAAAAAGGTCGGATAACCGCTGGGTAGACCGACATGGAAAGTTGTCCCGGAAAAGGCAGTTAACGCATTGATAGTCTAGTTGAGGCGTTGCTAGTCTTTCTCTACTCTTTCGTTATTTGTATGGTAGGCGCTCAACTGAGCTCCAATCTCTGGTCCCACCCCATTCACAACAAAAATTCGTCAACCTAAAACCAGAGCAAAGAATCTCTCTCTCTCTCTCTCTCTCTCTCTCTCTTTCTCTCTCTCTCTCTCTCTCTCTTTCTCTCTTTCTCTCTCTCTCTTTCTCTTTTTCTCTCTTTCTCTTTCTCTCTCTCTCTGTAGACCTAAAACCAAACAGAGCTCCCATAAATAGTTTCTTTCCTAGAACCTCCTATCTGTGGAACACAATACCACAAGGCTGCTTCCCAGCTGACTACAGCATGGTCGTTTTCAAGTCCAATGTTAATAAATAGCTAGTCTTTCTCTACTCTTTCGTTATTTTTATGGTAGGTGCTCAACGGAGCTCCAATCTCTGGTCTCACCTGTAAATTAATTCACAGCAATAACTCATTTCTTTCTCATGTGTACCTAAAACCAAATAGAACATCCATGAACAGAGTTTCTTTGGAAGAACCTTCTATCTGTGGAACACGATACTATATGAATGCTTCCCTACTGACTACAACATTGTCGTTTTCAAGTCCAATGTATACAATTACTAGTTGAACTACCATCTAAAGTAATCAAATGTTTCCCATTTCAACCATCATTTCCAATCCTCTCATAATGTTGTTCATCAGCCAATTGACATTCTCATTAACCCTTATCCTCGAGTGGCTTTTGGCCTTGGTAAGTGATGACTCTTTAGTATAAAAATTGTAAGCTTTCCTGAAAAGGACTGGTAGAATCGCACGAAAGTATAGTGGGTAAGTTGTCCTGAAAAGAGACGAACGAATAGAATGGCAATGTCTGGTCGGTTGTGTGCTGGTCGAGTCGACGGTTAAACAGGCAGGAGAAAGTGGCCAACTGGACACAGACGGATTGTGCCACCAAACAACTGGTTTTTATTAGCTCTAATCGCTAATCATCATCATATTCGGTTTAACGTCCGTTTTACATGTTGGCATGTGTTGGACGGCTTTAAAATTTGACTTTCAAACTAACCTATCTTTGGCCAGATCATTTATTCCTTTTTTTTTCTCAAATGCATTTTTATCACTTCCTCCGATGTTTTCCTTGGCCTTCCCATGTGCACTGGACCTACCACCAACGAAGTCCCCTGTTCTCAGCACATCTCACTATACTGTCCAGAGTTTATCTTCTTCTAGGGTCATCAGATCTAAGCCTGTCTTTAAGACTCGCATTAAACATCTATCGTATCATTCTCATATCATTTATCTCCATGCAACGCATGTCCTAAACCATTAATAACCATATTTCACTTCCATACATCATCGTTTGAAATTTGAATACAGGAAAAGTTAACGGAAACGTGTTCGAAAATAATATTTTGGATTTAATCACGTGACCCTTACGGGCATTAATTTTGCTTCGTTCTTAAAAATAAATACATAGACAACGGAGTATTGGGAGCTGAGGAAATTGAACTAATAAACGCTACGATTAAAACACGTTCTGGGTGTGTAGCCATACTATGTTTGTATAAATAAAACTTTTAATATATATATATATATATATATATATATATATATATATATATATATATATTATTATTATTATTATTATTATTATTAGTGGTCCCCCGATTTTATAAATCGGGGGACTTATGTTTTGAGGCATGTCCGTCCGTCCGTCCGTCCGGATTTTTCTCCGCAACCATCCATTCAATTTCTCTGAAATTTTGCATGAAGTTGTAACTTTTGTCAGGTTAGAAAGTGACATTCTCCGATTTTTGAAAAAAAATCTGGTTAGCATCCTCAGGGGGTCAAAAGGCCCCGAAATGGCAAAAAATGGCATTTTTTGCCCCATAACTTTTCATCCATACATACAATTTCTCTGAAACTTGGCCAAAATGTGGAGGCAATTGTTCCTAATAGAAAATAAGTATCGCTGACCTTGGAAAATATCTGGTTCGCGCCCCCAGGGGGTCAAAAGCCCCCAAAATGGCAAAAAATGACCCTTTTCTCCCATAACGTTTGATCCATCCATTCAATTTTTTCTGAAACTTGGCCAAAATGTAGAGGCAATTGTTCTGGATATAAAATGAGCATCCTTGACCTCAGAAAAATTCTGGTTTGCGCCCCCAGGGGGTCATAAGAGGGGGGGGGGTCAAAAATGCCCCAAATTGCCCAAATTTATTGCATTTTACACTCGCCACATCGAGTCACATACAGAGGGGGACCACGCACGCGCGGCTTGTTGTTGTTATTATTATTATTATTATATTCGTTTTTATCTACATACGTATACGTTTCATCCGTTCAGGAATCGTCAGTGTAGAGATGATTATTTATACTGGTCGCAGGACTCGAAACCCCGGAACACGAGCATGATTTTAACTCAAATTCCGACGCTTCAGCCCACACGGCCACTATAAATAACCTGATAAATCAGCGAGAGATTAAACCTATTGAAGGCAGCCGTCATCTAGAGTGTTCAACTACTGAAGGAACATGCATTAAAGCTATAATTTCGGTTGTGTTAATACTACTCACTACAGTATCCAGCCTAGATTTGGGGGCGATAAATAATTATATTTTATTGATTATAGATTAAACCTATTAAAGCCAGCCGTTTATTTTTGCAAATGCGTATATGTTTCATCCTAATGGAATCATCAGTGTGGACGATAACTGGCGGCCGATTTGAACCTTCGGACACAAATAATCTGTTACTTATATTCTGGCGCTCTAACCAAAGGGTTAATTCAACAGCTATGCGACAAGCCGAAAAAATAAATACTAAATATGTCAGGAAGCGGACAATATAGTCAACAGGTCACGTTGAAAGGAATTTCGCATTTTAGCTTAGAATAGACAACTTATTTTATTTTTTTCTTAAAGACCCTACTCGAAAGGTGGTTATAAATAATTATTCAATTATATTTATTTAATTATTCTCCACATACGTATACGTTATATATATATATATATATATATATATATATATATATATATATATATATATATATATATATATATATAGTCTAAAGAAGCTTTGAGTCATTAAAAAAATAAAAAATAAAAATGTAAAATGCAGTTTAAATTCCCAGACAAACTAACTAAATCCAAGATATTGCAGACTTAACATTCGTTGGAAAATTAATAAATGAAAAAATATAAGTAAAATAAAAAAAATAAATAAAAAAATAAATAAAAATAAAGGGGGGTTAATTATCTAAGAGTGAAACAAAAACAGGAGACCTTAAGCGTCTAATATATATATATATATATATATATATATATATATATATATATATATATATATATATACTTTGTGTTTCAATTTACTTCAGCAAAACTTCTGAGAAATCAAGGGGCCCCTATCCTGGGGCTAACACTTGAACCCTATATGAGATACATAGTAATTCGAATATTCTCTTAAAGTTCTCCCTTACCTCTCAAACGTTAGTTAGTTTCTTTACTAGGTTAAGAATGTAAATTTTCCTTTCCCCAATTGACCAGTTGACTATATTATAGTATATCTTTCTTCTAATCTTTTGATCTTAGCGGATTCAAGAACAAGAATTCATCTTGTCTGGTGGAGAATCCAGTTAAGTGCTGTTACTTGTAGTAACATTACTTGGAGAAGGTTCACCATTCCTTGTTTGAGCCAGTGTATAGTTATGTAGATAGAGACCTTATTTGGGCTTCAAATACTATGATATTTTTAATATTTGATCAGGGTTTACCTGTAGGGTGAAGTATTCTCATGTCAGGTTATCCTGACAAACCCTTGTACAGAGAGACTGAAGACACTCGAGGATGGTGTCTAGTAGGTAATTCAAATTCTATATTTATGTGTTTTTACAAATAATATAATTTTTTTAAATTTAGTCCTCATAATATCTTAAATGTTTCCAATTGTAAGCTCAATGAAGCTGTATTAAAGGATTCAGAGCATATATATCTTATATTTACATTCCATACACCATGGGGAATTAATCCAGAACCATAATTTTCATTGGTTTTAACAATTACTTTATTTCTGTAGTTCGATGAGTTGTTTTTACATATCTCATTTTACACACAGAAGTAATTTATTCAAATTGAACATTCATTCCTATCCCTTACGCGCGTTTCATGACAAAATTCGGATAAGTGTAATTTTATTCTTTAGTCAAATTTTGTTCAACATTTTTTTTCTGAAGTAGTATCCTTTTTCCTAAGTGAGTGTGTTGCTTTTATATACTTCAGTTTACAGATTTTTTATCAGAAATCAACCTGGATTTTCACCGTATTTTCCCATTCCGATGTTTTTGTCTATGACATGCTCTTTCGCTATTAAACGATAAATGCTGCAATCCTTTGAAGATTGGGAAAATTGGACTAATTAATTAGAAATACATTTATCTGATTAAAATATATTTCTAAAAAAGAAAAGGAACATTTATACGTGCTTCCAAGTGTCCAAAAATGTCGGACGAATATTAAATATAAAAAAGCTATTTTCTGTAATTTATTTAAAAATATTTTTTAAGTTCTCTCTCTCTCTCTCTCTCTCTCTCTCTCTCTCTCTCTCTCTCTCTCTCTCTCTCTCTCTCTCTCTCAAGTGGTATCCTTTTTCCTAAGTGAGTGTGTTGCTTTTATATACTTCGGTTTGCAGATTTTTTATCAGAAATCAACCTGGATTTTCACCGTATTTTCCCCATCCGGTGTTTTTTAGGTTCTCTCCCTCTCCCCTTCCCCCCCTCTCTCTCTCTCTATCTCTCTCTCTCTCCCTCCCTCTCGCTAGATCGGCGTATATAGAGGTTGGACAAAATAATGGAAATACTTTCAAGTATTAGTTTACTGATGACAACCTTCTTATAAAATCCAACCTTATGAAGCTTTCGACGAACAGTTTTTGTTGAAACGGGATTATCTAGATGATTGTTAAGCTCTGCTGTAATCTTGGGTGCCTTGGTTTTGTGCTCTTTCTTTACAATCCTTACAAATAAATTGATTTTTATACGATCTCTTTCAGACAGTTTCGGCTTTCTTCCAGAATTTTGTTTGGAGGGGGATTGTTTCCCTTTTTTTTTCCATGTGCTGTCATCACTTTCGAGACAGTTCCTCTCGATACGGCCACTATCTCAGCCACTTCCGTTAGAGTAACATCTGCCACACGGGCACAAACAATCTACTCTCTTTGCCATCTATTTTTTTTTCTAACTATATGAAATAAAAAATAAATTTTACCGATTAATTACTCGCAACAATAAATACAAATTAAAAAAATTGAAACAAACATTTCGGTAATTCTTTTCAATTTCTATAGGTGTTTTAAAATTGATGCGAAATTCACAAGGTGTTTCCATTGTTTTTTCCAACTCCTATATATATATATATATATATATATATATATATATATATATATATATATATATATATATAATAAAAGTTTTTTTAAAAAGCTGAAGGCAATGCGAAGTTCCAGGAGCGCTGGGGGGGGGTATTCCGGTTTAACCCCCCAGCGCTCCTGGCATTTTCTCGGAATCCGGGATTTTTCTTTTATTTATTTTCTGACAAGGAGAGGAAAAAGAAAGAAAAAAAAATCTCTCGAAATATATCAAATTGATTCTTGATAATCCGGATATTACAAACTAACACCCTTGCTGTCTAGAAAAATCAACAAACCTTTCGATCTATATCCGACTTATTTCGGTTTTGTTTTGTTTTTGTTCTTCACAGCTTCCAGCGATCCGGAACTTCGCATTGCCTTCAGCTTTTTAAAAAACTTTTATTATTACTCCCAGCAATGCTTCCAGCAAACTACCAATTTCTATATTATATATATATATATATATATATATATATATATATATATATATATATATATATTCGTGTTTTCCCACGTATGTTTCACTTTTATAAACAAGTATTGACCTTTGACCTCTGACAAGTAGATAGTTAATCGTCCGAAATATATCACTCAACAAAAAGAAAGAGAAAAACATACGTTTTCTCAAGTGTTTACAAAATGGCGGTCGAATATCAAATATAAAAAAACAGTTTTCCGTAATTTATTTGTTTTTATTTTTTAAGTTCTCTCAAAGGCCAATATTTCTCTCTTTCTGTCTGTCTGTCTCTCTCACTCTCACTTGCTCTCACTTTCTCTCTCTCTTACTATCTCTCTCTCTCTCTCTCTTTCTCCTCCACTCTCGCTCGCTCGACATATATATATATATATATATATATATATATATATATATATATATATATATATATATATATATATATATATATATATATAAATTCTCTGTAAGTTACACCTCATTTAAACGTCACTACTTATAAAATTTCCGATCAATCAATTTAGTTGCATTTATAATTAAACTGCAAAGATGAACGTATGCTGATTATTTATATATTTTTAAATATTCCGTCCGGTGGGCAACACTGCTGGTGGCGCCAGGGGTGGCAGTACCACCTCAGTCACCGAAACTGTGATATCACCCCGGTTGAATAATGGCTCCAGAATAATAACTTCTGTGCACAGGTTTTATTTACTCCTCCCCAGGAGTTAGGCACAAGGCCAGTTTTATCTTACTCCCACAAGTAAGATGTGACCCAAGATCGGGTCGAGAAAGTGGGGTTTGAAAAGCCAGCGCTCGAGAGGTGAGCACTCTGGCCATTTAAAAATTGCCTGGGCAGCCCCGTCGGCATTCCCCGGTAGGGGCGCCTCAGACAGTAAGCAATAAACTTACTCCTCCCCAAAGAGGGAGGCGAAGCCTGGGAGGGTGGACCTTCTAGAACTGCACAGGACAGACTCATAGACCGACGTAAATCAAGCCCCGAAGGCCAAGACAATACCAGTCTATGGGGTGCAGTATCCATCGGAACAGATACTACACTTTGATCTTAGCCAAAAGGCCAAGAAGGTCATGTTTACATATTTAAAGACATATTCGAAATGGTTCATCTACAAATTTACATATCATTTCTCATTTAAAAATGTTTTACTTTCTCGCCATCATTGGGTACGTTTTAATAATTCGATATATCTTGTTGAAGATATAATTATAAATAACCCGAGTAGAAGGTCTTTAAAATAATAGGTTTATTTCCGGATATATATATATATATATATATATATATATATATATATATATATATATATATATATATATATATAGTTTTCGGGTTCGATTATTTTTGATAGGATTCCGAATCAGAGAGCTCTATGTCCGTTCAAACAGAGCATGAATACGTTATGAGGTTTAAAAAGACTAAATATACATTCGGATTGTACACATTATAAGTTATTTCGACCGTAACTAGGTCTCCTCGGATGTGTTTCCAATCATGAATCGTGATTGGAAACACATCCGAGGAGACCTAGTTACGGTCGAAATAACTTATAATGTGTACAATCCGAATGTATATTTAGTCTTTTTAAACCTCATAACGTATATATATATATATATATATATATATATATATATATATATATATATATATATATATATATTGTACATACAAGATATGTTAACAAAATACAGAATATGTAATAGGGAAGACCGACTAGAGAATACGTGAGGCAGAATGTTAAGACTTCATGTGTCTTAAATCGAATGCCTCGACTGCTCTCTGTAGTCGTACTTATAGTCCCACGAGTCCATCTATTTCGTGAATGGGGAAGTCAGGTTATCCCATCACAACATAATTCGATACTGATTTATTAAGCTTTTCGTTCGTCTGATTATCCTATGTTTGCAAGATTAAAACAATATTCGATTAGGAAATAAATCGTGAACTTGTTTTGCTTTTTTTTTTAGTTAAAAAATGTTTCGGAAGCCAAACATTTGGTAATTTTATAAATATCGATTAAAACAACATTATGTCATCAAAAGTAGTTATATTTATTTAGCTTCTCTTAAGAGGTTACACGCAAGTTTATGTGAACATTTGAAAAGCCAGCTCAATACAAGTGCACTCTGGCTTATAAAAAATGTTGGAACAGCTCAGTCTGCATTCCCCCCCTTGAGGCACCTCAGTTTATTAATAATAAACTAATCCTTTCTGAAAGAAAGAAGGTAAACACCTGTGAGGATGGACCTCCTCGGAATGCACAGGGTGATACTATGGACGTCCCCTCCTCCAGAGCCGAGGAAATGATTCACAAAAAGGTGGAAGAACAGTCGGAAGTAGGATAGGTACAAAGACAATGATATGAAATGACTCACGAAAGCAGACAAAGGCAATCGGAAACGGTAAGGGGCCTCACAGTTGGTGGTCAATTTCCTCGTATCAGTCACTCTATGACAAAAACCAGGCGTTTTACGAGTAGCCGAGTCATTTCCGCTTGTCGGTAACTAAGACAGAAGACCGGACATGGGATTGTTTGGAGTGAAAGTTGTTTGCGACAGGTTTTGTGACAGTAGAGTTTCACGACGGTTTAGTTTACGGCAGTTGACAGTTTACGGGTGTTGACAGTTTTGCGGTAGTTGGCAGAGAGAAAACGATTAGATCGGAGAAGATCGGGCAGAGCCTTTGCAGATGACGAGATGAACTGACGACTTCGAATAAAAACAATGGGGTTCCCGACAGTCCGCAATGGTGTCAGACACAATCAGAGTACAACTGATTTATACACTATGGGTCTGAGTTGTGTTTTCTCTTGTGAGTCTGTGTTGTTTTGTTTTTCTCAATAAAATAATAGAATTACTTCAGTAATTTAATTTTTCATATGTAAATTATTATAATTTCTAACGATAAACAACGTATACCGTTGATATTTATTAAGAGTGAAGGATTTATTTACGAATTTATTTAAGACAGGAGGGGTGTCTAACTTGCTTGTTGCTGTCTCGCTTCCCCTCACCATTAGAAAGGGTTGCGGTTTTACTCGTTACATTTTGTGTAATGGGACAGATATATTATATTTATTTATATAAAAATATACAAATAAATATATATTGATCTTTATTATATATAGGAATATATATATATATATATATATATTATTTTTTATTTTTTATTTTTATTTATTTATTTATTTTAAATGCAACTTTTATTCCTATATAATTTTATTGCTAGCTACCATATCGCAGAATGGTTCTTGAGTGTAGTGTTTAGATATAATTATTTTTATTATTATTATTATTATTATTATTATTATTATTATTATTATTATTATTATTATTAATGTTATTTGATATGCAAATTAGCATATCACACGGTAGTCTAAAGGGTTATATATTATTAATATTATTATTATTTTATTATTATTATTATTTATTAATGTATATATTAGTGAAATTTAAGCTGAATTATTTCGACACTTGATTATTGGGGAAATGGTAGTTTAATCAGTACCATTAGAGAGCAATGAATATTATAACTGTCCTGTTTTTAAATCTCTGAAACAGTTACATGGTAAACAGCTGATGATCCCCGTGTTAATATTAGACGCGTAAGGTCTCCTTTTTTTTGTTTCACTATTAGATACTTAACCCCCCTTTTTATTTTATTTATTTATTGATTTATTTATGAATTTTCCAACGAATGTTAAGTCTGCAATATCTTGGATTTAGTTAGTTTCTCTGGGAATTTAAACTGCATTTTACTTCTTTTTTTTCTTTTGTTTAAAATGACTAAAAGCTTCTTTAGACTATATATATATATATATATATATATATATATATATATATATATATATATATAAAGAGATAGATAGATAGATAGATAGACACAAATGTGTGTATATATATACAAACGTATATATACACGTTTGTGTGTGTGTGTGTATATATATATATATATATATATTCTATATAAGTTACACCTACTTTATATGTGATTACTCATAGAATTTCAAATCAATTAATAAAATTGCATTAATAATGAAACTGAAAAGACGAACGTACGCTGATTTATTATACAGATACACACACATAGAATGAATTGAATACTATCCCCAGATAATAGCTTCCCACATGATTGAGAACAAAACTTCCACCCAGGTAGCGTTTTTTTTTTCGTTGTGTCAACACGTGTTGATTAGCAAATTAAGCATATATATATATATATATATATATATATATATATATATATATAAATAAATATATATATATATATATATATATATATATATATATATATATATATATATATATATATATATATATATATATATATATATTCCATGATAAATGCCAGTATACTGAAATCATATGCCCTTAATAAGGTTAAGATGAAAATTCATATACACTAAATGTACAAAAGCAAGGAAATTCCCAAATTGTTACACTTTTATTGTCATTAATTAAGGGTATGACTACATATCAACCAAACGATTTCATTATCACATCACAACAGTATAAATCTCTATGCATGAGTGGATGAAGTGTGTGAGGTGCGCTGAAGAAAAATTCCTACCAGTAAAATTCATAGCCCTGTTGTGCTCGTATACCCTTAATGACAATAAAAGTGTAAAAATTTGGGAATTTCCCTGCTTTTGTACATTTAGTGTATATGAATTTTCATCTTAACCCTATTAAGGGCATATGATTTCAGTATACTGGCATTTATCATGGAATGTCACTACTTTTGTAAAGGCTATGCCTAAAGAAAATGGTCATTTTTAAGTTTGTTTTTAATTTTCTAGAAGCCTAAGGTATATGGTAAACTGAAATTAAAATGCCATCAACTAGACCCTAGAAACTCTATCTCTGTCAAAAAATCAGCTGAATCCATCAAATAGTTGATGAGATACAGGGTAGCACATACGTACGTACGTACACACGGATAACACAAAATCATGCCTGACCTTTCTGGATCTCTGGGTTGCCTTGACTAATGATGCTGAAATTCTACACACTTATAGAACCTATCAAATAAAAATTTTGTGCAAAGTTTCAACTAATTTGGTTTATTGTTTTTTGAGTTATGATTGATCAAAGAAATGAGATTTCTAGCATAGGTCGTTTTTGAAGTCTATTAAGGGATAGAGCGCTCTCGCGCCTCCCTTGATTACATTGAATACGAACTTTTGATGTTTTATGAAATTTAGTATTTGTACAACTTTTTATTTTCATCATTCTATATGTTTCTATATGTGCCTCCTTCGCATAAATAGAACTTAAATTCCCTTTCTTGATAATTCTTGATAATTCTTAATAATTCTTGATAATGTCTTGTGGCCATTTGGTTATGACGCTTGCATGCGGAATCTAAGGTAATTCTGTAACCGAGTTCGAACCTTACAACCGTCTGATATTATCATATTATTCCCTACACTGATAAGAGCGAAAGCTCACTGCGCTCGCGTATGTAGGTAAAAATAATTTAAACTATTTACTTAAAATTAATATATATATATATATATATATATATATATATATATATATATATATATATATATCAAACTTGGATATAGAAGTCTTTATCAATGCAAGATTAATTTTATTAATTTTTACTTTAATCTTATTAATTTCGGAATAATATTCCATCATCAGAGTTGACCAGTATTGTGTCCTTGTAATCGATGTTATCGACGGAGATCTTCTTGCCGGTTACGAATTCAAATTCTGGTTGTAGACCGAAGACGCATTCGCATCTCGTAGTTTAGAAAGACAGGTCGTTCATTTAAATATATAGTTTTAATTATTTTACCCTAAAAATGATCATGTAGAATAGATGTTCACAGGAAAAACGGTTCAATCGAAATCGGCGGTGAAATAGTTTCTTGCCATATCCGCGTAGACCTCTTTCTGGTGCAGGAGTGAATAATAGGTCCTGGGTTATATCGTAATGACCATTAAGGAGATTGTAGGCCAATATGAGATCACAGCGTAATCGTCGGTACTCGAGGGAGAAAAGGTTAAATTTCTTGAGTCGGCTTTCATAGGGCAGATCCCATAGACCTTACACCATTCGAGTAGCCTGTCTTTGAACTCTCTCCATATACTGGATATCACGTATTAGATACGGAGCAGAGACCTCGCCTGCCTTGGCCTTTTGGCTAAGATCAAAGTGTAGTATCTGTTCCGATGGATACTGCACGCCTGTCCTGTGCAGTTCTAGGAGGTTCACCCTCCCAGGCTTTGCCTCCCCTCTTTGGGAAGGAGTAAGTTTATTGCTTACTGTCTGAGGCGCCCCTACCGGGGAATGCCGACGGGGCTGCCCAGGCAATTTTTAAATGGCCAGAGTGCTCACCTCTCGAGCGCTGGCTTTTCAAACCCCACTTTCTCGACCCGATCTTGGGTCACATCTTACTTGTGGGAGTGAGATAAAACTGGTCTTGTGCCTAACTCCTGGGGAGGAGTAAATAAAACTCTAACAGTGGTCCGATGAATTAGCGTCAAATCGCCGCAACCCTTGGGATTTCACTTTTCAATTTTAACCCAAGTGATTGTCCAATTGACTAGCGAGGGAAAATAATCAATATTATCTCGCCTAGGTCTATCAGGACGCTATGACAGAAGTCATTATTAATTATTCAGGATAATAAAGGGGGCTATTTACGGCTGTTATGTCTGAGAACGCAAATAAAGCGAGAAAAGAAGAATATAAAAAAAATGACGGAAAGATAACGCCATTAGATTTATATGAAAATAAATTCAAAGCAAAAACCCGTCTTCTACCACAACTGAAAACAATATTCCTTCTTCCTCCATGGAATTTCCATAAACAGAGTTTCTTTCCAGTCTAGTTACCACCACCGCAAAGAATTTTCCTTTTTTCTTCTCTGTTTTCCTAAAATCAAACAAAACTTCCATGAACCGAGCTTATTTCCAAAAACTTCCCGTCTGTGAAACATTACCAAGGGATTGCTTCCCTGCAGACTATAACTTGTCCGTCTTCACATACAATGTCAACAAATACTTTTCGTACACTGTTCTCATAAGGAAACCAACTTTCTATTAATCATTTTCAATCATCTAATAATATATTCTTCATCATAAATCCGATAATCCATCCATAACTTGAACCCTTTTCCTCGAGTGGCTTTTGGCCTTGATAAGTTGTTGCTCGTTAGTAACAAAACGAACAAAAGAAAGGAAAAGGTTCAAATGAAATAGGGGAGAACCAAAACAAACAAAGAAAGAAAGAAATTAGATAATATCTCGAAAGTCGGAAGTCGTAGAGAAAAGAAAGAAAAAATAAGAAAAACTAGAATGAATTGCGAAAGAATTTTTTTAAAAAGAATGAATAAAAAAGAAAGAAATAAAGAAGATAATATCTCGAAAGTCGGAAGTCGTAGAGAAAAGAAAGAAAAAATAAGAAAAACTAGAATGAAATGAGAAAGAATTTTTTTTTAAAGAATGAATAAAAAAAGAAAGAAAGAAATTAGATAATATCTCGAAAGTCGGAAGTCGTAGAGAAAAGAAAGAAAAGACAAGAAATCCTAGAATTAAATGAGACAGATTTTTTTTAAAAATGAATGAATAAAAAAGAAAGAAAGAAAGAAGATAATATCTCGAAAGTCGCACAGAAAGGAAAGGAAGAAAATAGAAAGAAAAACGAAAAGAGAAAAAAAAACAGAGAATAAGAATGAAAGAAAAAAAGAAGGAAATATACAATATAGAACCTCGAAAATCGTATAAAAAAGGCAACTCGGAGTTGACCTCTTTCCAGCGACCTGCCCTCGTAAAAAAAATATGTTTAATTAGAAGAGAGAGACAGAGAGAGAGAGAGAGGGGGGAGGGGGAGAGGGAAGAGATAGAGAGAAAAGGAGAGAGAGGGAAGGAGATAGACATACTGACAGAGAAAGAGAGAAACAGATGGAGAAACAGAGAGGGTACAAGACCTACTGAGAGACAGAGAGACAGAGAGACAGACAGACAGACAGACAGAGACAGAGACAGAGAGAGGAGAGATAAAAACCGTACTGAGAGAGTGATCGGGAGAGGGAGAGAAGGTAAAAGACTTACTGAGAGAGAAAGAGAGGGAGCGAGAGAGAGAAAGGCATATATATATATATATGTATATATATATATATATATATATATATATATATATATATATATATATATATATAGAGAGAGAGAGAGAGAGAGAGAGAGAGAGAGAGAGAGAGAGATGGGGCGGAGGAGAGTGGTTTTTATAATCAAGTGTCGAGTCCAAACAAACGGACCCAGAAGCGTGGGAAGGATGGATGAATAAAGAAAGAGGACCCCCCCTCCTCACCTGTCACCTCCATCCTGACCCCCAAGAGCCAGAGAAAGAAAGAACAGATGTTTGCATAAATGGACATACAGTCGGGTCGGGGGCGTCCAGTTAGGTCGGAGACGGAGACGCGACCGTCAACCTTTGAGAAAAGCTTAGTTGGCCTTACAAAACTAAATAAAGAGAGAAAGAAAGAGAAGGGAAAAAGCCTTTTTATTTTTAATGAATTTTCCTCGTATATGATCAGGTAAGTTTTTCTTATATCCGATGCTTTTCTGTACTTCATTTACCTTCTAATTGATTTTTTTTTATATATGGCAAACGATACCTTTAATTAGTAAGTGCTTTAATTTGTATATAACTCGATGTAGCAATCCGGCGTTACCCGGGACTCTCTGAAATTTATTTTTGTTTCGTTTTTTTTATATTTTTAACTATACAGTTTTTGGTTCTTGTATATTAAAAGTACAAAAAAAAGTTTTTTGTCTTTTACTTTTTGAGAGGTAAATAAGGGGCAGCTAACTCCCATTTGCCGATTGTGTTGTGACTCGTAAGTGTTCGGATCTTAACTCTTTCAAGTTTGAAGATATTACTGTGCAAGTAAAACATCGATTAGACATAAAAGTATATTTGACAAATCTAAATTACCTATTCGGGAAATATTAAAATTTATTTATTTATGGGCGCATGGAAAAGCTGATTTTGCTTATGGGTGCATGGAAAAGCTGATTCAGAGAAGACCAATGGTTTTTACCAGCGAGGAATCAATGGTAAGCGGGTGTTGCAATACTGCAAGATCATTTGCGGTGGTTATGGAAAAGAGGTTGAGAGTACTGGAAATCTGGGAAGGCGTTTTGTCACTCAGACTGAAGGGAACACCACCGGTTGTTGTCGGTGAGCAATCACTGACGACAACCTGTGTGATAACTCCTAGTGAGTACAAATAATAATAATAATTATTATTATTAATAATAATAATAATATTATTATTCATAGTAGTCTCAACTTTTGGATGTTTTTAGTTGGGGTTTTGTTTTTTGTTTTGTTTTTAACATCAAGTCAATTCCCTTGACTTTAGATATTCAAGCTGTACCTTAACACTTTCGCCGTTACTAATAGGCAAGCCTTTTGCAGAATTAGAAAATAAATTTTCTCGTCAATCTGTCTAAGCCATTTATGGTGGCTTTTCGTTATGGTTCCAAGCGCTCCAATTACAACGGGAATCACCTTTACTTCTTTACATTTCCATAGTCTAACTAATTCCGATTTTAGATCTTGATATTTTTTTTCGTGTTCTTTCTTCTGCACTCTGGTATCGAAGGGGCAGGCTATATCAATGATTAAGCAAGTTCTTTTGTTTTTGTTCAGAAAGACTAAATCAGGTTTAGAATGCTCAAGAACCTTGTCAGTTTGTATGCGCATGTCCCAAAGAAGTTTGACATTGTCATTCTCTTGTACCACTTCTGGCTTATGCTCATACCACTTTTCATTGTGGTCCAATTCGTAAAGTTTGCATATATTCCAGTGTAGTACCTGACCGACTCTGTCGTGTCTCCATTTTTTATACTGATGTTGTGCCAGCATTGGCAACTCAGTTACAATATGCACCATATTATTATTATTATTATTATTATTATTATTATTATTATTATTATTATTATTATTATTTACTCACTAGGAGTTATCACACTGGTCATCGTCAGTGATCACCCACTGCCAACAACCTGCGGTATTCTCTGGAGTCTGAGTGACAACAAGTCTCCTCAGACTTCCAGTATGCTCCACCTCTTTTCGTTCATCACCGCTGATTATTATTATTATTATTATTATTATTATTATTATGATTATTATGATTATTATTATTATTATTATGATTATTATGTGTACAAATACTACAGCAAATTTAAACTTTAATGAAAGCGGTTAAAAAAAATTACCTAAATTTTACATTTTTTTAGCAAGTTTTGAAAAGTCTCTTGAAAGATAAAGATCGCGTTTCTGAAAAAAATCTCTTTAAAACTTTTGTTCACCAAAAACACGGCATGTTGTCACTGAAACGTTAAGGGTTACTGTGATCAAGGCCAGATTTATAGGAAGCATCCTAAGTGAGGAGTTGTGAAGCAAGATATTTGTTCACATTACATTTAAATTTCTACACGTGGGTACAGAAGGATGAACAGGATGCAGGTACCGGGTAGAAAGATGTTATTAGAGTAGATGGGGACCTCTATAATGAAGGGGTGGGATTTTTCTGATAATCGGGTTAGTCGGGGGTATTTACGTTGAGGGGGGGGGGGCAAGTGAGAGGGGATCAGATTCCGTGGAAGTACTAGTAAGACAGGCACGAGATTCAACATTGTGACGATGGGACAGGGGGTTGAGCTTGGTAGACAGTGATCGGGGTTGGTCGAGGATATTTACGTTGACGGGGGGGTACAAGTGCAGAAACTGTCGGAGCACATTCGATGGAAGTACTTGTTAAACAAGCGCGGTGATGGGACAGAAGCTGAAGTTTGGTAGACAGTGCGGGACCTATTAGGTTAGAGACACTTTTGTGCACCTTGTCCAAGAGAGAGAGAAAGAGAGATACTAGTGGTTGGTGCACCAGCACACATGTGAAAACAAAACAATACAATGGGCGAATGGTGGCTTTCTTGGCCTTTTGGCTAAGATCAAAGTGTAGTATCTGTTCCGATGGATACTGCACCCCATACTGGTGTTGTCTTGGCCTTCGGGTCTTGAATTACGCCGGTCAATGGGTCTGTCCTGTGCAGTTCTGGGAGGTCCTTCCCAGGCTTTGCCTCCCCTCTTTGGGGAGGAGTAAGTTTATTGCTTACTGTTTGAGGCGCCTCTACCGGGGAATGCCGACGGGGCTGCCCAGGCAATTTTTAAACCCCACTTTCCCGACCCGACCTTGGGACACATCTTACTTGTGGGAGTAAGATAAAAACTGGCCTTGTGCCTAACTCCTGGAGAGGAGTAAATCAATACTCTATCGTTATTTCCATGGAAGCAGCTCGATTGAGCTTAAATCTATGGTTCCTCCATTGTAAGTCGTTCACAAAAACTCTTATAACCACAACTGCAAATAACATTTTTTTCTCTTATTCCGTATACCCAACAGAAATTTTCTTGAACAAAGTTTCTCCCCAATAAACTTCCCATCTGTCGAACACGTTGCCACAAAGTTGCTTCCCTGGGGGCTACAAAAATGTCCACATGACTATATCAATAAACACTTGTCATGAACTATTCTCATGAGTCATCAAGATTCATTCATCCCATTCATTATTTTAAATACTTTCATAATATTCTTCAACATTCAACTGACAATCTATCCGTCTAAATAACCTTTAAAATCGAGTGGCTTTTAACCTTGATAAGTGGTTTCTCATAAGTAAATAAAAATAAAT
>OY744540.1:71228471-71315971 GCA_963556195.1 Sepiola atlantica | reverse complement strand
AAAAATTTCTTGCAACTATAACTAAAAATTATAGGACGCAGCAACGTATCAAAATAACAAAAAATATTTATTTGATAATAGTAACTTCGCTATGTTTTGCTTGTTTTTTTTTTTTGTTGTTGTTTCTTTTAGAAAATTTCTTGAAAATATAACTTATAATCACAGGACGCAGCATCGTATAAAATTATCGTCTGGTACCATTCGGCTCGTCAACACTCGGGCGTTTGCGAGTCGAACCTCACGAAAACTGGGTCAGGATCGATATCAATACCTATAATCGTTTTAAAGAACGACACAGAAAAAGTATTTATGGAATTTAAGTCGATAATTATCAACGCGCGTCTATAATAAATGCTTAATTACGACAATAAAAAAGCCAATTTAAAGCCGGCCAAAAAAAAATATATATAAACCTGTGTATGTGCGTCTAAAATAAACGTGTACGTAGAAAAATAAATAAGCTATTTAATTGCGGGCTACAATTTAATAGGGAACGAACAAAAATGTTACACCGGTTGATTTGGTGCGACGCATTAAATAACCGATTTAAATAATGAACGAAAAAATGTATTTGATATTCACGAAGCTACCAAAAACATTTTCAATTTTTTTTTTAAATCAGAATAAATGAAAAAAAAAGATACCGAAAATCCATAATAAATAATCGTTGCTTGTTAAATGCGATAAATGCAATAAAAAAAAAGTATTTTTCTATTGGGAACAACATTTTGGAGAAATTAAAAAAAATAGTCATTTTACGGATCAAACAGATTTTATGATTTCATCATCATACTGTCTCAACCTAAATTATAAAACTAATAATTGATTAGAAATATTTATATTTTAAAATATTTCTTTTAAAGGGTGAAACGGGAATCGAGTGTGAAAGTCCTTATCAATATATGTCTGTTGCAAAAAAGGTTATCTCCCTTTACCGGGCTAGAAAACTACTCGCATTTCGGATAATGACAAATGCGAGTAGTTTTCGAGTGACAGTTTTCTTATTTATTCACCTGCGTTATTTTTACCTGTGCCATTTTTACGATGCGATTTATACCTGTGCCATTTTTACCGTGCACCGTTATTATGATAACATAAAAATACGATGTAAAGTTATTTTACTCATGTAATAAATGATGTAAATTTATTTTACTCATAATGAAACTGCAAAAATTTGCTACGTAACCTTTGAAGGATCCGAAAAATGCTTTAAAATTTAAAACATTTTTTCCAGAAAAAAATACTGACGAATAAATGAATTAAATAAACAAGCCGCGCGTGCGTGGTCCCCCTCTGTATGTGACTCGATGTGGTGAGTGTAAAATGTAATAAATTTGGGCAATTTGGGGCATTTATGACCCCCTGGGGCGCGAACCAGATTTTTTCTGAGGTCAAAGATGCTTATTTTATATCCAGAACAATTGCCTCTACATTTTGGCCAAGTTTCAGAAAAATTGAATGGATGGATCAAACGTTATGGGAGAAAAGGGTCATTTTTTGCCATTTTGAGGGCTTTTGGCCCCCTGGGGGAGCGAACCAGATTTTTTCTACGGTCAGCGATACTTATTTTCTATTAGAAATTGAATGGATGGATGAAAAGTTATGGAGCAAAAAATGTCATTTTTTGCATTTTCGGGGTCTTTTGACCCCCTGGGGGGCTAACCAGATTTTTTTTCAAAAATCGAAGAACGTCACTTTCAAACCTGACTAAAGTTACAACTTCATACAAAATTTCAGAGAAATTCAATAGATGGTTGCGGAGAAAAATCCGGACGAACGGACGGACATGCCTCAAAACATAAGTTCCCCGATTTTATAAATCGGGGGACCAATAAATCAATTCTGAAAGTGTTAAATATAAAAAATGCTTTTAATTTTGTTTAAATTCATTTATTTTCGCTTTTGGCTGTTTTATTTAATTATATGCTAGGGCTTTTTTTCCGGTAGGGTTTTGTCCGCTACCCCAGCATTGGCAAACCTTAACAGAGATGGGCAAAAGGTGTGAAAAAACTTTGAACATTTTGTAAGGGTTAATGTGGAGTTCAATTACTGAATTTAATGGTTTTCGTGTCTACATGTTAGAAGTCCATTCTTTGGTGGCAGTTCTTTGATTTTGAGTTCCCATGTATTGAACTGGTTGGAAAAAGAAACTTCAAAAGATATATAACATATTTGAACTCTTTTATTATCCACAACAAATCTTTGGCACAAAAGAATAAACTTTGAACATTCATTTCATACAAAAAGAAACAAGTTTCAACGGAATTTATAGTCTCTATTTCTAGTCCCAACAGGGATAGAGTTAGACATACAGGGTGGGCCAAAATAAGGGTCCTATCTTTAAATTTGAATAACTTGAATTTGAATAACTTCCACAAAATAAAAGTTAAACTCACCAAACTTTATGTGTGTGTAGACTGACCCTTCCGAGATTTTTTGAAATAAACAAAACAAATTTTAGCCGAAAAACACTTCTTAAAACTTACAAAAACTAAAGTATTGTTTTTTACACTGTTTTGAGTTTTTTAAGCAAAAATAATGTTTTCTAAATGAGGGTACGTTCCTTAGGGCTAATACGGCTCATGCTTGCTTCGAAAGGGGTCCTTTACTTATTCTAAAAAAAAAAAAAAAAATCAATAAATAAAAAAGTTATGAATTTTTAAAAATAGGACCCTTATTTTTGCCCACCCTATATAAAATCCGATTCATCCAATTAGGACAAAAATTAAAATTGCTGTAGTCTAGAAGGATTTTTCTTTCTCACGGATAGGGGACAGGAAAGATAAAATGAAGTATCGATTGATAGGCATAAAAGTTAAATTTTATGTACATTCAAAAATAAATTAGAATTTTGTATCCGAACAAACAAAACGTTTTGTGTTACGCAGACTTTTTATTGTGTAAAAAACATATTTCAGTTTTTAGGAAAAACACTTTTATTCCATTGATGATATTCCTAAACAGATTTGGGAAGCCATCTTGAATTTTAGTCTAAATAAAGTTTTTATAAGTTTAACTTCAAATCACTAGCAAACTTCCACGTTTGAAACGACCTGAACTATCTATAGCATTTTTTAAATATAAAACAATTACAAGATCAAAGATAAAATAATTTCAAATAGAAATCAGTGCCATCCTATATCAATATGTAGCGTGTAATCATTCCCTTCGAAACGTTTTATTTATCTGTTTAGTTGCAACCACTGTTACGTCAGCAGAAAAACGAGACTCAGTGGAATGAAACTCGTTTTATGTATTCAACGATTTGAGCATTTCTGTTTTATTTTTTTCTCAAAAAAAACAGCGTATTTCCGGAGAGAATGATGCTCAAGCAGCTTTCTGTTATTGATGCTTTAAACCATTTCAAATAAATTATTTATACAGCTACTCACATTGGCCTTTTGGCTAAGATCAAAATGTAGTATCTGTTCCGATGGATACTGCACTTCATAGATCGGTATTGTTTTGGCCTTCGGGTCTTGATTTCCGCCGGTCTATGGGTCTGATCTGTCCTGTGCAGTTCTAGGAGGTCCACCCTCCCAGGCTTTACCTCCCCTCTTTGGGGAGGAGTAAGTTAATTGCTTACTGCCTGAGGCGCCCCTACCGGGGAATGCCGACGGGGCTGCCCAGGCAATTTTTAATGGCCAGAGCGCTCATCTTCTCGGGCGCTGGTTTTTCAAATCCCACTTTCCGACCTTGTGTCACATACTCCTATTGTGGGTAGGTGTTAAATAATGGCCTTTTGGCTAAGATCAAAGTGTAGTACCTGTTCCGATGGATACTGCACCCCATAGACTGGTATTGTCTTGGCCTTCGGGGCTTGATTTACGCCGGTCTATGGGTCTGTCCTGTGCAGTTCTAGGAGGTGTACCCTTCCAGGCTTCGCCTCCCCTCTTAGGAGAGGAGTAAGTTTATTGCTTACTGTCTGAGACGCCCCTACCGGGGAATGCCGACGGGGCTGCTCAGGCAATTTTTAATAGCCAGAGCGTTCACCTTCTCGGGCGCTGGCTTTTCAAATCCCACTTTCCGACCTTGTGTCACATACTCCTATTGTGGGTAGGTGTTAAATAACGGCCTTTTGGCTAAGATCAAAGTGTAGTATCTGTTCTGATGGATGCTCACTCTGTAGACCGGTGTTGTCTTGGCCTTCGGGCCTTGATTCCTCCGGTCTGAGATACTGTCCTGTGCAGTTCTAGGAGGTCCACCCTCCCAGGCTTTGCCTTCCCTCTTTGGGAAGGAGTAAGTTTATTGCTTACTGCCTGAGGCGCCCCTACCGGGGAATGCCGACGGGGCTGCCCAGGCAATTTTTAATGGCCAGAGTGCTCACCTTCTCGGGCGCTGGCTTTTCAAGTCCCACTTTCCCGACCCGACATTGGGTCACATCTTACCTTGTGGGAGTAAGATACACCTGGCCTTGTGCCTAACCTCCTGGGGGGGTAAATAAAAAGTGTAGTATCTGTTCCGATGGATACTGCACCCCATAGACTGGTATTGTCTTGGCTTTCGGGGCTTGATTTACGCCGGTCTATGGATCTGTCCTGGTCAGTTCTATTAAAGTCCACCCTCCCAGGCTTTGCCTCCCCTCTTTGGGGAGGAGTAAGTTTATTGCTTACTTCCTGGGGGCGCGCCTACCGGGGAATGCCGACGGGGCTGCCCAGGCAATTTTTAATTGCCAGAGTGCTCACCTCTCGGGCGCTGGCTGTTCAAACCCCACTTTCCCAACTCGACCTTGGGTCACATCTTACTTGTGGGAGTAAGATAAAACTGGCCTTGTTCCTAACTCCTGGAGAGGAGTTAATCAATACTCACCTTAGCGTATTTTTATTATTTTGTATATGTATGTTACTTGTTTGTCAATTTATAACATAACATTAGAATAAAATAAGATTTGTATTCATAATTTCACTCTAACTCATTTGGATGATTCAATTGCGATCCTTTAATTCGTAGTTACCGAATTCGAATTCATCCTATCTTGTCAAATTAGCGAATTTTACGGACAGCGCAAATATAAGGATTATAATGTTTTTTTTAGTTTTGTTGTTGTTGTTGTTGTTGTTGTTGTAAAACTTACTAGTTTAATATTTAGATATGGGAGGGGTCACTTCGCTATGCAACTTTGACGTAAATTGACCTCCAGGAGGTATGAGACAACATTCTCTTATGTAGGTGGTTAATGTACGTTAAGCTCACATAGCGAGATGGAGCCAACTCGTGACCCCTCTAAAAATTAAATAGGTAAGTTTTTCATAGAAAATTATAAGCTTCAAAGTTGTTATTGTATCGTGTGTACCGTAAAACACATATAATGTGTTCACATATGTAATGTACATAGGCGATTTTCAGCATAAGATTTGTTTTAAAAAAATGTCTACCCATGTAAAATTCACACCCTAAACATTTTACAATTGCCAGGCGGAAGTAAGCTGTTTTCATTTGGTTGGATTTCACATAGTCTCAATTAGATACGAACTTAAGATTACATTTAGTAAATGTAAGTTAAAATGAATTTTGTGAGGCATACATTTCAATGCTTAGAAGGGATGACATAAATTAGAACTGAAAATTAAAGCGGGTTAGGGTTAGGGTTAGAGTTAGGGTTAGAATAACAAACAAAGAAAAAGGGGCACAGTTTTCTGTCCATTTTTTCTTCTTTCTTTTCTCTTTGCAGTATTTTCATTATTTAAATAAGTTACTAGTTCATTTAATAAGAAATTTAGTAATAAAGATTCTGGTCGTCTACGTTCAATTGTTTTGTTGAGATTTTTCCCGTTAAAATGAAGGACAAAGACTGTAGTCCGCTGCAAGAAAAGTTGGTGGCATATAAACGTGGCTAGACAAGAACAGAGATAACAAACAACTTGGGTAGATAAAAAAGGGTATTTATATAGATAAAAAAGAGAAGAAAGAAAGAGAATGTTGCTTGCAAAAGAAGTGCCTTTGTGGACTCACTGAAAATGCCAGTTGTCTTGTAACAGGATTCCTTCTGGGGACAAGGCTGTGAAGAGTAGTTGAGAACATCAAGAGGGCTTCGTGCGTATTATATACGCTAAAAAAGCATGTGCCCGCTCGCACCTGCTGCAACAGAGAAGAACCATGTTGACGGCAGCGAGGCTGGAGAGAAGAGGCCGATATTTTCAAAAATAGGCGCTCTCCTGGGTTTTCTGCAGAGATTGAAGCAGTGGTCTGTGATTGGCTGATTTTCATCCAATCACAGGACACTTAGAATTCACTGCGCTTAATAATAATTCCAATAGTTTATGAAAAAATTCAAATAAAATTTTGTCAACTTACAACGAACGACTGCAAATCGACTTTGTTTTAAAAAGAGAAATAAATCTGTAGTGGCCTCAGTATTTTCAATCAATTACGGGGAACACATTTCAGAAAAATAATTTTAAAAGTTCTATTTGTGTAATGTACGCCCTTCTCCACGGGTGTTTTTTTTTTACTTTTGCGGAAATATATGCACACATTACACAAGTTTTTACGGTATACCGAAAATTTAAAAAAAACAAAAAAACTCTAGAACTAAATATTTTTAGGAATTAAAAAAAAATGGAATCGGAATCGGTAATTGTATCGGAATCGGGGAAAAAATATGTTAATCTTCCTATCAGTAGTTTGGAATTTAGAAAAGATTGCGAATGTCGTTTACGATACTCTAAGCGACATTTGGATGTTCACCCTATTTTTTATTTTTGTTTCATCAGAAAGAATTCTTTGCATTTGCAATGGTGTATTCTTACCAGTTTTTGCTTGTATTCGTATCAGCTCAACTCGCCAGTTTCGTTTGGTTTACCTGACGACACATCAACTATTTTCGTGATTATTTTATTCCGTTGGAACTCATTCAATGGATACCGTTAATAAAACAAAAATTACTATTCTACTGAATCCCATGGTAAATTAGGTGTTCATATCCTTCATGTGGTCGAGCAGGATTTAAAATCGGTATAGATGCAAATACGATATCAAAAGAAAAGACGGCCTAAGTCTATCATTTAAAAAAAAACATAAATAATTTGTGTTGTCCAGGTTTTCAAAATATTTAAAAATATATTCTCCTTATTATTGCCATTTCAGCAACGTTTTCGATGTGTGACTTTTACAAACTACCTTATTCACGTAACCGCGTGCTACGCACACCGGCATATCAACATTTATCGTCGATAACATCAAGACGAATTTCAACTTGACTGCGATAGGTATGTCTCAGTCAGAGATGATTATACGAAAAAAAAAGAGAAAAAATATGCTTATACTTCTGACAAGGGTGTTTATCACCGAAAGTACTGAAGTTTTTAAAAAAAGTTTTTAAAGTAAATAAATAATTTATTTTATAAAACATAAATAATTTGCGTTGTCCAGGTTTTCAAAATATTTTTTAAAATTATTCTCCTTATTATTGCCATATAAATTTTTGTTTACAAATTGTTAGGATAACCAAAACCAAAGAGTGAGTAGTGAATGAGAGCTTAGAACGTGCCAAGTAAACATGTTTATTTTGCTATCACATTGTGGACACGCGTGTGGCAGTGTGTATAAGTTCAGTAGGCATTGTAGAGAGATTGTGTATATTTACTAGCCTTTGTTTTCGTCAGTCTGAGAGTGTTTGCGTGAACCTGTGTGTACGTGAGTTCGTTGAATTGGATAAAAATATAAAAGTGACACTAAACAAAGTGTAGAAGAAGGGTGACCCCGAGCCGGAGGTTGGCATAGAAAAGAACCTTTTTACTTGCCTCCCCACGAGAGCAGTAGACACAATGTCGGTTTTCAATGTGGAGGAAATCCAGCTCCCCAAAAAGAGGAACTCTGAATTGTAACAAAAAATTTAATTGCCTCAGTCTAGAAAGATTTCTTCTTCACTGACTGAGGACAAAACAAATGAAGTGTAGTATCAGAACAGATATTACACTTTGCTCGTAAAGAGCTATTTGCCGTATTTAGAAAGGGTTATTTTTTCTTTGGCATACATGAAGTCCGTGCGAGTAAATAGCGTTATTCGTCCAACGCGAAAAGAATCTATATAATAACACGCTAAAACAATTTCATGTTCGTACGTACGTTATCACCTACCACCCCTTTATATAATAATACGCTAAAACAATTTCATGGTCGTACGTACGTTATCACCTACCACCCCTTTATATAATAATACGCTAAAACAATTTCATGTTCGTACGTACGTTATCACCTACCACCCCTTTATATAATAACACGTTAAAACAATTTCATGTTCTTACGTACGTTATCACCTACCACCCCTTTATATAATAACACGCTAAAACAATTTCATGTTCGTACGTACGTTATCACCTACCACTCCTTTATATAATAACACGCTAAAACAATTTCATGTTCGTACGTACGTTATCACCTACCACCTCTTTATATAATAATACGCTAAAACAATTTCATGTTCGTACGCACGTTATCACCTACCACCCCTTTATATAATAATACGCTAAAACAATTTCATGTTCGTACGTACGTTATCACCTACCACCTCTTTATATAATAATACGCTAAAACAATTTCATGTTCGTACGTACGTTATCACCATCCACCTTTTTAAAGATGGGATCGTTCGATTGCCGGAAATGCAATATAAACAAAGTCATTTTTTTATTTCATCTGATGTTGGTATGGTCTCGAACCTGAAACTCAAACTAAAATATATTTTCTTGTTCTTCGGCTATCTATTCTCTCCACTAATATCGTGGGGTCTTCGTTCGCGCGGATATCCATAGTACAGAAATGTGACACAAACGTCTAAACGGTTATTTGGAGATAGACCCCACATAACAAACTATATTCTGAAACTGTATTAACCATAATACATAGATAAGTGTATATCAATTTGACAAAGGTGGTACAATAATATCGTGGGGTCTGCGTTCGCGCCGAACATCTCTAGAATATAAATTGTTTTGCGCGCGGTAATATACAACAGATCTATGACAAAACTGTGGAATTTTCTACGTGTCCCGCTAGTCTATATAATCATACGCTAAGCCACCTCATGTTCGTAGTACGTTATTACCTTTCCCCTACATTAAAACAAATGAAAACATCCGATTAGCAAAAACGGTTATTTGTGATTGTCGCCAAGGTAAAAGAAATTCTAACTTTACCATTTTAAAATGAATTGTTCCAAAATCAAATTGTGTCCTTCCCGTCGACTAAAACAGAACAATTTTAAATAAATTAATTTCAAAAGGTGACATTCGTTTTATTTGAAGAATATTTAGCTGATAATTTTTGACCGTAAGAAGACATTGTTTTAAACTGAATTGTTCTCACATCAAATTGTGTCCTCCCATAGACTAAAACAGAACAATTTAAAATAAATACATTTCAAAAAGTGACATTCGTTTTTATTGCTTTGAAGAACATTCAGCTGACAATTTTTGCTACAATTTAAAATAATAAATAAAAAGACATATTCGACTTATTTATTTAAAGAATATTTAGCAGAAGATAACCATTATCTTTTACAGAAGAAGAACAAGATATTTTTTAAAGGAAATCGCTTCAGACAAGGCATGAAGCCACTTGATGTAAGGAGCTAACAAGAACGAAATATGATTATCGCAAAGTCAAGAGATGTCTATTGGCCTTAGTCTTGAACAGACCTAGGCTATAGGTAGGAGGAAAACAGTCAGCAGAAAGAGAGTTCAACAAGCCTGCAGTTCTTGGAAATAAGTTACTAGAATAGGAAGATGTATCATAATGAGGTATCAAAACAGCGAATTGATCGAAACCACTAAACAAACGAGTGGAATCAGCTGGAACAAAGGAAGCAGGGAATAGATGACATAATTCTGAAGAACACATGCTATAATAGTATTTATAGAAAAGACTGAGACTAGCAACATTACGTCTGTGGGAAAGAGGGTGCAGAGAAGAAGAAAGCGTGTAGCCTATCAAATTACAAATACTATTCTGCATCTTATCAAGAATCGTCAAATGGGACAGAGATTCACCAGCCCAAATATGATAACAGTACTCTTTTCTTAATAGTATTGACCCCGACAGATATTTATTATTTCAAAATGAATATTAGTATTAAGAGTGGATTATGTGGAATTTCCACAGGGTTTACTAGTTCGCTAATATTTCCCGTAGTGAAAGAAACAGTTTCCGAGGCGATTATATCCTAAACCTCGTATTAACGATCCGAGGTTTATTTAACCTAGCGGAATGAAGGCAAACAACTGAAAAGCCGAGATGTTAAGAGTTCGTGCGATTTGCATCGGGATTTGCGAATGTTGCTCCTGAAACACCGGATTAAGTACTTTGGGCAAAAAGGGAAGGACTTAAGAAGAATTATTGTTCTGGAAGTTCAGATTTGAGCACGTAATATACACAATAAATTTTTGTCTGCGTATTTTTAGTCGCTTCCGGGTGTTTTAAGCTTCTGTTCGATGACATCACTTCCGTTTCGGATTTCTTCTTTTCTTAACTTTAGTATTACGTGCAGTTGCATAGTTTTTTGCATTACCTATTTTTTGTATTACGTATTTTTTACATTACGTATTTTTTACATTACGTATTTTTTACATTACGTATTTTTTTGCATTACGTATTTTTTATATTACATATTTTTTACATTACGTATTTTTTACATTACGTATTTTTTACATTACGTATTTTTTACATTACGTATTTTTTTGCATTACGTATTTTTTATATTACGTATTTTTTACATTACCTATTTTTTTGCATTACGTATTTTTTATATTACATATATTTTACATTACGTATTTTTTACATTACGTAATTTTTACATTACGTATTTGTTACATTACGTATTTTTTGCTTCTTTTTTGTTTGTTTGTTTTTGTTGCTTTTTTGGTTTTTGGTTTTAAATTGGTTTCTGTTTTTTGTTCGTTTTCACAAAGCACATCGTCTGAATAAAAATTAAAATTAAGTACACCCCGCAGATTTTTACTATTTTTGTTAGGATTTCCTAAACATTCACGATCATGTTTACAATGTACGATTATTGTATACCAAAACGTGTGCGTATTTCTTGCTTTTATGTGAACTTGAAAATTACACATCGAATTACTTTTTTACTTACTGTTACTGACATGAGAAGAATTATTGTGTTGGAAGTTCTGATTTGAGCACGATACATTTTTGTCTGTGTATATTTAGTCGCTTCCGGTTTTTTAAGCTTCTGTCCGATGACATCACTTCCGTTTCGGATTTCTGTGTAAAAGGGAATTTGGTCAAAAAATGTCATCTTTACATGTTTTCATACCTCTCTCCTTCCTTCCCTCTCTTTCTCTACCCCCTCTCTCTCTATCTATCTCCCTCTCTCTCTCTCCCTCTCTTCTCTCTCGCCCTCCCTTTATCTATCTAGCTTTGACTCACCCACACTTTCTTACGTATACAAAATAAGCGAACTTTTTTTTGTATCTCTATTACAGCTCTTCTCTCTATATACTTTCCTCTCTTTCTCTCTCTTTCTGTGGTTTAAGATAGAGGCTAACGGTGTGTTAATCTCTATCTCTCTCTTCTCACTCTCTCTCTCTATATATATATATATATATATATATATATATCTATCTATCTATCTCTCTCTCTCTCTCTCTCTCTCTCTCTCTCTTTCACACATTCTATTTCTCTCTCCACACACTCTCCTTCTCTTTCTCATTTGCTAAGAAAATTAAACTCACTTTGAATATCTGACCTACCCTTCTCTCTTTATATATATATAAATCTTTCTCCCTCCTATCTCACCTCTCTTTCTCTCTCTCCCTCCTCTCCCCCCCCTCTCTCTCTCTCTCTCTCTCTCTCTCTCTTATATACATATATCCATCCACATATAGCAATAACGTGTGTATGCGTGTCTCCAGACGTTAGTTTTAAAACTTTGATTTAATAACACCAATGACATATATATAATCAAGTTTCCCGGGATCTCTTATCATATACTAGCAGAATCCGTCGCCCGGCGTTGCACGGGAGAAAGTACTACCTATTGCATGACGTCGAATAAAAAAAAAGAAACGTCCTATTGTTTTTTCTCCCCCCCCCCCCGCTACCGTGTTTGCGAATACTATAAATTTAAAAAAAAAGGAAATAGTGGTATAGTAGAATGGGAGCGAACGCTGAAACTGCCGATCATGAAACCTCTCTTCTTACGCTGCGCTACCGATGGGAGTTAAAAGATATATGTGAAAATAGGTCAATTAAGCTAAGCTTGATTATTGGGCATGCGTGTTATGTTAAGATTCAGCAATGACACGGTTTATGTCATTTGTAGATGATGAAAATGACTAGATTTGGGCAAGTTTTCTATAATATGCGTGTTAAGCGTGTATGATTTTGAAAATGTAAATCTATCGGTATCTACCAGTATCTTGGTTCTTATTGAATTAAATAGGAAGTCGATTCGATCCAGAAATTGTAGCCGCCATGTTGAATCAATAAATGTTGCAGGAACTGTGTTCGTTAATTTCATTCGCTTAATTCCGGAATGAATATAAATGTAGAAGTCATAGGTAGAAATTGTAATAACGTAATCTGGTATTCACGGAAAATCATCGTAGTGAACGGGAGCGGTCATTAAGTCTTTGCGTATTGCTTTATATTATGTAGTAAATTAATACCAGGCAAATAATAAATAAGAACTGGGTGTTTTGTGAAAATTAAACTGTGCTTATTAGTTCCCGGTGTCGGTGAGTAGTTTAGATTTGCCTGTTCATATATAAATATATGTATATAATGCGACACAACGGAATGTGCAAATACTTTCACTGGACTATATGTAAAAAGTTAAATATCCAATGTAGCGAAAATTTAAAGTAAAAAAATCAGTGTTCATGCAAAATGTGTCCTTTTGGGTTGTTGCTCATTCTGGGGGTGCCTCAGATTCATTTGATCCATTTTTATACATGACTTCCTCCTTTAAAATTGATTCATGTAATTTACCACTTTGAAAGAATCGAAATAACACTTGTCTATTTTGGGAGAAAGAATGGTTCATGCTATAAGTAACCAACAAACGGATATGAGATTGTCTTTGACTTTTTTACAACTAAAATAAAAAGCACAATCGTCTTTGACTTTTTTACAACTACAATAAAAAGCACAATCGTCTTTGACTTTTTTACAACTAAAATAAAAAGAACGATCGTCTCTGACTTTTTTACAACTAAAATAAAAAGCACGATCGTCTCTGACTTTTTTACAACTAAAATAAATAGCACAATCGTCTCTGACTTTTTTATAACTAAAATAAAAAGCACGATCGTCTCTGACTTTTTACAACTAAAATAAAAAGCACGATCGTCTCTGACATTTTTACAACTAAAATAAAAAGCACGATCGTCTCTGACTTTTTTACAACTAAAATAAAAAGCCCGATCGTCTGTGACTTTTTTACAACTAAAATAAAAAGTACAATCGTCTTTGACTTTTTTACAACTAAAATAAAAAGCACAATCGTCTCTGACTTTTTTACAACTAAAATAAAAAGCCCGATCGTCTGTGACTTTTTTACAACTAAAATAAAAAGCACGATCGTCTCTGACTTTTTTACAACTAAAATAAAAAGCCCGATCGTCTCTGACTTTTTTACAACTAAAATAAAAAGCACGATCGTCTGACTTTTTTACAACTAAAATAAAAAGTACAATCGTCTCTGACTTTTTTACAACTAAAATAAAAAGCACGATCGTCTCTGACTTTTTTACAACTAAAATAAAAAGCACAATCGTCCCTGACTTTTTTACAACTAAAATAAAAAGCACGATCGTCTTTGACTTTTTTACAACTAAAATAAAAAGCACAATCGTCTTTGACTGTTTTACAACTAAAATAAAAAGCACGATTGTCTTTGACTTTTTTACAACTAAAATAAAAAGCACGATCGCCTTTGACTTTTTTACAACTAAAATAAAAAGCACAATCGTCTTTGACTTTTTTACAACTAAAATAAAAAGCACGATCTCTCTATCCTAAACAAACAAGACATTACCATTTTGATAAGGCAATGACTAATATCTCTCTATATAAAACTCAATGTCTGCATGTTTGTATGATCTATATAGTAATGAAAGGTTAGAGAATCTACATAAAGTATAAAAGTGTATTCTCATGTTAGATTTACCGGGAAGACAATGGGAGTGTTCCCAAATATCTAAGTGCGCCCTTAAAAGTGCTTTGGGGAGAATAGCCCCTCTAAATTTTCAAATATATTATTTTTAGAAAAAAATTAATCATATCTATAATATTTTCTAGGAAAGAAAATGGAAGCTTCCTAAAATTCCTAAGTGCTCTCCTAAACTAAGGGAGCAACAAGAGTCTTTAAGACTTCAAATATATCCTGTAATCATATGTATAAAATTTTCCGGGAAAGACAATGGAAATGGTCCCGAATGCTTACGTTACCCTCTATGTGCCGAATATCTACATGCCCCCACATCTAAGTTACCCATGAAGGCACAACCTCCTTAAAACTCTAAATATGTACGCAGGCTGTCTAAAAAGGCTCCGACATTTTTTTTGTGCGAAATAGAGACGATAGGGCAGTGCCAATCTACACAGTGAAAGAAGACACCGCCTTCCTGTGCGTTAGTCGCTGCCTGTCGGTCGCTGAGTGAAGTGCTACACAACGTGTTCGTCGGATTACCGATTCTCTCAAGATGACTGAACATGTGAAGCAAAAGTACTGCATCAAAGTTTGTCAAATACTTGGTGATTCTCAAAGCAAAACGATTCGTAAGATTCAGCAGGTGTTTGGAGAAGATGCGATATGTTTAACACAAATTAAGGAGTGGTTCAACCGATTCAAAAATGGACGCACATCAGCGGAGAATGACCAGCGTTCGGCTAGGCCTCAAACTGCTCGGAGTGCAGCTGTTGTTGAGAGGGTGCGAAATTTGGTGATGGAAGATCGTCGTTCACCTTGCGAGAGATAGCCCAAGAAGTCGGAGTGAGTAAAGTTTCCGCTGCGAAATTTGTGCCCAAGTTGTCGCAGGTACAAAAGGACCTCCGTTTTCAAGTTGCACAGGAACTTCTGGAAACCGCAAACAGTGATACTGAGTTTCGGAACACCGTGATAACTGGAGATGAGTCATGGGTGTACGGATACGACCCAGAAACAAAAAGACAGTCGTCGCAATGGACGCATCCCGAGTCTCCAAGGCCAAAAAATCGTGACAGGTGCAAAGCAAAATCAAGGTGATGCTGACTCTCTTCTTTCATATCAGTGGAATTGTGCATCACGAATACGCACCGGACGGACAAATAGTGACAAAAGAGTACTATCAAGATGTTCTCCGGCATCTCCGTGACGCAGTTCGGCGTAAAAGACCAGGCATGTGGACGGCGAAAAACTGGCAACTGCATCACGACAACGCCTCTGCCGATTTATCTCAATTGATCCAACATTTCTTGGCCAAACATGGAATTCCATTTTTTTGGGGGGAGGGGTTAACATGGTTCATCTCATACAAGGCAGGCCGCCACTGTAGACGTAAGAGGCTACTGAGAAAAAGAAAAGGGGAGAAGGTTGGGGGAGGACAGTGTAAATTGGGATCTGCGCAGCGAGTTGTTCGCCAACCTCCCTACTCTCCAGACATGACTCCTTGCGACTTCTGGTTGTTCTGAAAATTGAAGACTCCACTGAAAGGTCCCCGTTTTGAGACTAGAGAAGAGATAATGCGGAACGCGACGACAGAGGTGAACACCATTCCAAAAGAAGACTTCCAGAGGTGTTTCCGGCAGTGGGTGGATCGGTGGACTAAATGTGTGCAAGCACAAAGGCGTACTTTGAAGGGGATTAGAGTCCCAACCCCGTCAGGTATTTGAAATATTTTTTTCTAACCTAAGGTCTGATATTTTTTAGACAGCCCTCGTATATTCGATTTTAATGTAATTTAAACCATATGTATAAGACACTAATTCAGAGAGTTTTTCGACATGTTAGCTTCTTCTAACTATATTAGGCGGCTAACCGGAGGGCATAGGGTAGTAAAAAGAAAGTAAGTAATATGTGAAAGTAAGAGCATAGTGAAAACGTGCATAGTACTGATCCTTATTCAATCCCGAGCAACGTCGAGTAACCCTGCTAATATATATCTAATAATACCATTGTTACTACATTAATACAATCGTCAAATAATTTTACATGACTATTCAACCCCGGTTACCTGACGTGTTTTGGGTTCGAATATGGGATAACATCATACGCAACAGAATATTAAGTAGAGCTTAATATCTTAACCACTAAGCTATTCATAATTCATACTCTTAAAATAATGCTTATAAATAGATTAATTCCAATGTGCAACATGTGGAAAAGGGCCCCTTAGGCCCCTCTCGAAGGCAGCTATAGAAACGGGACTATTTATCTAATGTTTATAGGAATATTTGACGTGTAATACACTTATATTTAAGGTAAATTCCTAGTTTGTCTTCATAGTAAGGCACAGACAGACACACAGACAAACAGACGTTTTCCTGTATTATGTATATAGATCTAAATATATGTATAGAAGGAGATGGCGAGAGATAGGGAGAAAGATGTACAGACGAATAGACGTACACAGAGGTGTTAGGTACTAAATATACCAAAATCTAAGATGCTTTTCATTTACATTTTATTATATAAAAAAGGAAACTAATATTCTTTGTTTACTCTAAAAGAATAAATATTTTTTATAATTCTTAGATATTATTCACCGGGGCAACGCCGTTCAAGAAAATAAAAACTTTGTGGTAGTTTTACAGTCGAGCACCTACCATACACATAACGATACAATAAAGAGAGACTAGCAACATATTTTTTTGTGTGAAAGAGGCTGTAGGGACGAGAAGAAAAAGAGATCATCTTCACTAGCTTGCGAAGTTGACCTTTTTCTGACCATGCCATTTACATTTTTTTAGAAAATTATTATATTTTAAATAGAATTTGAAAAATTAAATTTACGTCTTAACAAATTGTTTGGCCATTTAATTATAAGTTGAACAAAATTGTCATAAAACTAGAACTAATTTTGTTGCGATCACTTCGTGTTAATCTTTATGTATGAAATTATTCGACGTCAATAGATTCTAAAATTGTCAATCTCTTAATACATCAGGGTTTGCTAAAAGAATTTAAGACCAGACATGACTTCTAATTCGACAGTTTAAATCAGGGGCGGGCAACTTCCGACCCGCGGGCCACATCCGGCCTGCGAAGGCTTGGCGTCCGGCCCACCACCCTGCTATGCTTTATTATGGCAATCCGGCCCGCGGACCTCCCAGTAAAACTCAGATCATATTGTGACATAGACGTAAAAGTAGGTTTCAATTAAGATTTACAGTAGGATAAAAATGTATGAATATCAGCGAGCGATGATGCATGTATTATATTTCATTTTTCTTTAACTATTAAGAGATAAAAACAGAAAAAGAGAAAGAGAGAGGCAAAGAGGACACGTGAGACAAGGAAAGGGCATGAAACATAGAACCTATGTGAGGTGTGTCAAAACGAATGCTGGATCAACTTGCTACTTCCCCCGTCATTATTTTTTATCATTCCAAAATGGCTCTTCGTTGAGCCTTTTATATCATCACATACAGAAGTCTTTTGAGAAAAAATATCAGATTTGTAGAGTGTTCAATGCAATTTTTGTACAATTTATTCATGTAAACAAAATATAGTAATTCTGAGATTTCGTTTTTCACTCCGGCCCGCGATCTCCTTCCAAAAGTCTCATCTGGCCCTCACTCTGAAAAGGATGCTCGACCCTGGTTTAAATGATTCCAAATTAATTTAAAATTTCGAAAAGTAGAAATTAATTCATTTCTTTTCAAAAAAGATTAAAAGGGCCGATTTGTGAATGAAGAAACCGAAATGTATTCTGGTAGATTTTTTTGGAGGGGGTGGGGGTATGATTTTTTAAAATTCGTTTTATTTTATACTATTTCATTTTTTTTTATTTCACTAAATATACAGGTAATTAATATACATCAAAATGTTAATCTAATTCTCGTTGGGTCATTTTATGCCAAAACCGTGCATATGTTTTGCATACGATTGATTAGTTGATCAATTGCAAGAGATATTTTCGTACATACAGTTCCCATTCTTCGTAAGTGGTCACCTAATTAGTTCTAGCCAAACCCAACGTCGCTTTGCTCCAATCTTTAGTAAGACATTCACAGCAAGAGCTCGTCTTCTCCCAAACGTCTTCTACCACAACGGAAAGTGACTTTCTCTTCGCCCTCCTAGCGTCAGGTGGAATTTCTATTGACAAAGCAACTTTACAAGTGCTTCCCGCCTGTTGAACGCAATACCGCGGGACTGCTTCCCTGCTGATTACAACTCGGTCATCTCCAAATTAAATTAAAACAAATTCTTGCCATAAACCGCTCCAGTGTTCGTACCTTTGAACAATGTTAGTACTTCCATAGTGTTCCCATTCTCTCTGCTGACAATCATTACGTCTCATTAACCCTTATCCTCGTGTGGCTCTTGGCCTTGATTAGTGGTGAGCCGATAATGAAAAAGACAAATAGCTGTACAGTGCAGTATTTTAAGTAGAGTTCTGATGTAGCAAGATTTAGATGCTGATCTGTACAAAAAATAATGTAATTTCCGCATAAATAGATCTTATACATATATATATATATATATATATATATATATATATATATATATATATATATATATATATATAATGGTAATAATCCAGGTAAAAAATATCCACAGGGTGGTAATCCAGAGAATTTAAACCGGGTTTATAAAAAGTGCTCAATATCAAAATAGAGCTTTATATATGATAATTTTATTTACACAGACATGTACAAAATCTGCGACACTGGCATGTCGATGTTATCGATCAACAGTTACTATAAACTGAGATCTCATCAGGCAGAGGTAGAATCCGATCTTAACCTCAGATCATATTTGGAGAGAATGAAATGGAGGGATAGAGAAAGAGAAGAAGAAGAAGAAGAAAAAGAAGAAGAAGAAGAAGAAGAAGAAGAAGAAATTTAACATTTCAAAAATTGAGGCCGTTAAAAAATTAAAAATTAAAAATCTAAAAAACTTAAAACTTTGTTTTTAGATTTTTTAGATTTTTAATTTTTAATTTTTTAACGGCCTCAATTTTTTAAATGTTAAATTTCTTTTCTTCTTCTTCTCTTTCTCTATCCCTCCATTTGATTCTCTCCAAATATGATCTGAGGTTAAGATCGGATTCTAACTCTGCCTGATGAGATCTCAGTTTATATTAACTGTTGATCGATAACATCGACATGCTAGTGTCGCAGATTTTGTACATGTCTGTGTAAATAAAATTATCACACACACACACATATATATATATATATATATATATATATATATATATATATATATATATATAAGGATTTTATAACTATTATTATTAAAGCCCCTTTAAGAAAATTAAAGTTGAACACTGTAAAGAGGAATTTAAAATAGACATTCATTTAACTACATAACAAGACTCCGCGTCAGTTCGTTGAGTTCTCTAGTCTGTCTTGATGTTTACGCTGTAATCGGCATAAATATAACTTAAATTCTCCGTATCAAGCATAGGGTTAACAGAGGGGGAAATTCTGTTAGAAGTCAAGTTCGAGTTGGGGCTACGTAACAGGATATTGCGTTACAAACAGGAAATCCATGGTGATACATAGTCGATAAGCTGATGAAATCTTTCTCTTATTTTCTGGACTGTAAGAAACGGCGGTTTTTGTTTGGGGCGCTACCCTATTCCATGGGTGATAATTGCGGGTACTATGTATGCGTACTGTATACTGGGGAGGAAAAATACAAACTCCGAATGCATCGTTAAACACAAATGATTTTGTATTGTCCATATATATATATATATATATATATATATATATATATATATATATATAACTCAATGTCTTCGTGTATGTGTGTGTGACCTTTGTGTGTTACCTATAGAAAGAAAGGTTAGAGAATCTACATAAAATCTAAAAATGTATTCTCATGTCAAATTTATCGGGTAAGAAAATAGAAGTGCTCCCGAGTGGGGTTATGAGGGCATAACCCCTTTAAAACTTAAACTATATCCTATTTTTATGAAATTTAAATCATATATATAAAGTTTTCTGGGGAAGACAATGGCAGTGTTCTCGGATCTATAAATGATCTCCTTACCTAAGGGAGCTATAAGGGCCGAACCTTCTTTCAAACTTCGATTATATCCCATGTTGATGAAATTTATATCATATGTATAAAATTCTCCGGGAAGACAATGGAAGCGGTCTCGAATCCCTATGTTACCCGCTGTGTGCTGAATATCTACGTGTCCCACCCCTAAGTGCCATAATTATAAGACACTAATTCGGTGACTTTGCCAACATTTCAGCTTCTCCCGACTATATTACGGGCGACACGTGGGAGAGGGTAGTAAAAACAAAGAAAGTAATATGGTGTTATGAGCATGGTGAAAAAGGTACAGGGTAGTGATTCTCATTCAATCCCGAGCAACGTCGGATCTTCCTGCTCGTTTTTAATAACTTTAAAAATCGCTAACATTAAAATGCCGACAACAATGAAATATAGGTGAGAAAAAAACGAACCGTTGCTACGTGTCATCAAAACCTCAATACTCCCGCTATCTACGCGATGAGCCACAGTCAGGATAATATTCTGCGACACAGATACGAGATGAAATCACAAAGACGATCACTCGTAGGAGGTATAACATAACAAAATGTTGATGTAACCAGCATATTGTTACATCGTAGTAGAGGTGTTCATGGAAAAGTTTGGAGGTTGGCAGTCCGTGCAATCGGGGTTGGGGCACCAAGTGAAAGTTAGGCAAACCATGTAATTTCCGGGTAGAGCACTTATCCTCGCCCTTAGCCGGCGAGACTTGAACAAGTAAAGACGCGTTTTTGCATGCTGTCCCAACAACAGAGACAGTTGTAGTGGAATCGCTTCTCTCTCTCTCCTTCTCTCTCTCTCTCTCTCTCTCTCTCTCTCTCTATATATATATATATATATATATATATATATATATATATATATATATATATATATATATATATATCTTACACACAAAGCATGCAAAGTTTCTGTTCTGCCCTTTGAATAAACTTGTTGGTAAACTAACAAACAAGGGTCGACGTGGTTTTGTATCAGCGCATAAAAAGCAACCTGAGCTCACAACTATGACGGTGGCTGAGACGACGAGATGATCGACCCGCGTGCGTAAATGACTTTATACACCCATCGGTACGAGTGTATATAACAATATACAAAGAAAGAGAGTGAAGGAGGGCACTGAGAAAGAGAGGAGAGGGGAGAAATAAAAGATATTGGGTTAGATAATGAGATTGTCATTTGCTCCCGATGACGTCACATCCCTCGCGTTAGACAAACACGTAATCGATCTCTATTTTAGAACTCTTGATTTTTTTTTTTCGCACGACAAGTACAAACCCGAATAAACAAAAAACAAAACTGATACGGGAAAATTAATGAACTGGCTTTTTATTTCCTTTCATATTTCACACGGACGTTTAAGTCAAATATAGACGAGAGAAACAAGTCTTTAACTTTGACGTCATCGGTTTTCTGTTGTAGCGCGTAATGTCATCCTTTACTTATATAACAGCCAGATACGTCACAAGATGGAGTACCGCTGCCACATGTGGGGAGGTACTGCTCAAAGCGATCCTTCTTTGCTCTGAGAGAATCCTGAATCAACTCCGAAATCGAGTGGGGGATAATCTCTTCCGTTCCTTACATCCTTCTTTTCTCACAAAAGAAACATTGCTAGTCTCTCTCTACTCTATCCTTATTTCTATGAAAGGTGCTCGACTGAGCTCCATCTCTGGTTCCTCCTTGCAAAACATTCACAGCAAGAACTCGTCTTCCAATCACAACGAAGAAAGGCTTTCCTTTCTACCTCAGTGTGTTCAGCGTCAAGCGAAATTTCCACAGAACAAAGCTTCTTCAAAAGAGCTTCTTGTTTGTAAGACACATTGTCGCAGGACTGCTTCCCCACAGACTACAACTTTGTCGTATTCAAAGCCAATGTCAACATATTCCTATCTGGAACTGTCTCCATAAATATTCGAACTTGATTCTGACAATCATTCCATCTGATTAACCCTTATCCTCGAGTGGCATATAGCCTTGATAAGCGGTAACTCCTGATGTAGAGCAATTATTTTCTCTATTTTTTGTATCTAACTTATATATATATATATATATATATATATATATATATATATATATATAGTATACACTTTTATCTATACAAACATTATTGGTTACATATGTGCATACATGTTTCGGTTGTACTCTTCACATAGAGTCAACCTCTTTTATCTGAAGAGGTTGACTCTCTGTGAAGAGTACAACCGAAACATGTATGCACATATGTAACCAATATTAATAAAAAAAATTATACTAAAGAACAGCTCTACTCGTTATTAAGCACTTTTTATAAACATTGGACTTTCAACGGATTTACATCTACAGAAACTAATATATATATATAATTATATTTACCTACAGACGACGTCGTTTCGAGCTTTTTATTCTCATCAGTGTAGGGAAGTGATAATTTCAGACGGTTGTCGGACGCGAACCCGATTCACAGAGCCACCTTTGAATCTGCACGACTTACTCACAGCCATATGAAATGATCACGTGATACGGAGAATTTAACTTATATTTATGCCGATTACACCGTAAACATCAAGACAGACTAGAGAACTCAACGAACTAACGCGGAGTCTTGCTTTGTAGTTAAGTGAATGTCTATTTTAAATTCCTCTTTACAGTGCTCAACTATAATTTTCTTTAAGGAGCTTTAATAATAATAGTTATAAAATCCTTATATATATATATATATATATATATATATATATATATATAGTACATGTATTGTATTAGTTTCTGTAAATGTAAATCCGTAGAAACTCAAGTGTTTATAAAAAGTGCTCAATACCAAGTAGAGCTGTTTATAAGTATAACTTTTTATTTATACAAACATTATTGGTTACATATGTGCATACATGTTTCGGTTGCACTTTTCCAAGAAAGTCAACCTCATCAGACCAAGAATTTTTCAGGATATATATATATATATATAAGATCTATTTTATTACTCAACCACACACAACACTACATTAACCTATCTGACTTCGAACTTACAGGACACCAAAAGGAATTCCTAAATCTCGGACCTAACTGCCACCTTTTTACTCGCTTCAACCTCTAAAACAAAACAAAACAAAACAGAAATAGAATTATTAGATGAAAACAACTAAAGTAGAAACCGAAAAATAAATCACAACACATCTCAGATTACGTAATCTCCTAAAAGCAGAAACTATAAAAAAAATTCGACATAATAAAGACAACAATAATCTAAAAATCTAAAAATCTAAAAATAATATCATTATAAAAATGTAGACAGAACAAACATATTTATAGTCCTTAATAAATCCGACTATCACACTAAACTTCAAATAATTCTTGATGACCACACAATTTTTTTTTTAAATTAACAACAATTTCTTAAAACAATGATCTGCGGCTACGGTAGTCAAATGACATTCCGTAGCTGCAATCAGTCCTCCATGCTAGTCCCAGGCCATCTGGCTTTGTCATGCGCAAGTTGTCGTAGGCAATGAAGTTGTTCCGCTGTACATAGTGGTCCTAGTCCCGCCTGCTTGAGGTCAGCACGAAGTGTGCCCAGCAGATATGTGCAGTGCCGTCCTAGTCGCGATTGGTAGGCTTGCGAGCCAGTAACGGCAAAGTCTAGTGCCCTCTGTGCGGGAATGTCAGGGTCCATTCGTAGGACATGGCCTAACATAGACCATCTTTATTGAGCGACCTTTGTGGAGAGGGTTTTTTCGTTGCACAGCTCGTATAGTGCCTTGTTGCTGATAAGTTTTTCGCGGCCAGCAGTGACCTGTGATGAAACGGAGGTGTCTGCGGTGGCACGCATCCAGCTTGTCAAGCATGGATTTTGTTATTGCCCAGCTGTTGCAATTGTAGAGCATGGTGGACACGCAGTACGCGTTATAGAGACGGAGTCTAGTCTTTAGCGGGATCTTGGTTCGTCGGCTCCAGAGTTTATGTAATGAATGAAACGCTACATTGCAATGTATACAGCAATCCTACTTATATATATATTTACTTAACATTCATAATATCCTGGATTTAGCTTTTTAGGACATGTTGCATTTTTCCAACGATGTGGATTTTCTTTGCTCAAATTTTTTGTGTATTTTTGTATATTTATATTTTTTTTATATTTTCAAATCTGTGCTAAACAGTAATATAATTGTACTGATTTATCCCGATGACCTCCTCTGATTATAAAAGCTTGCATTTTTGAAAATCCATGGGTTAAGGAAAAGAAAAAAAAGTTTATTTATATATCATTTGTTTAACCAATTTGGTGATCCAATAAATATTGTTCTTCTTCCAATTTTTATTCTCATCACTCAATTCATTATATATATATATATATATATATATATATATATATATATATATATATATATATGTATATGGGGGTGATTGCTAACAGTCCAATGTGATAAAAAGATTTGAATATTCGATACTTCTATCGTTCCTGACCCAATTTCCGTCAACTTCGCGTCGGCAGCGTTCGGACATGCTACGTAAACACCCGAGAGATGACGAAGCTTTTGAAATAGGAAGTGTACAAGGCATATCCAATTCACAAGGTGTCTCCAGCCACATGTATATCTCGATTATGGGGAGATGGTATACAGCGCCTAGCATTCCCAAATGGTCACCCATCTGATACTTGCCAGGCTCAACGTCGCTTAACTTCGGTGATCTAACGCGGAAAGATGTGACGCAAAGTCGGAAAGTAGTGGTTGAAAAGTCAGCGCACAAGAGGCGTGTGCACTCTGGACCACAAAAAATGCCTGAGCAACTCCGTCGTTATTCCACGATTAGCAGTAAACTAACCCCTTCTCAGAGAGTAGGTAACGCCTAGGAGGGTGGACGGAACCATACCTAAGTCGGACAGCAACAAAGCCACCGTCAGACTAAAAATACGTTCTCTGAAAAAGAAAGAGTCGATATTAAATTAAATCTTCATGAATATCATTTACTTTTTTTACTACAAAAAAGACTCTTATTCCTACAACCACTATCAATAATTTCTCTTTCTCCCTCTATATACCTAAAACTAAACAGAGCTTCCATGAACAGATTTTCTCTCCTAGAACTACCCGTCTGTGAAACACAATATCGCGGGGCTGCTTACCAGCTGACTACAACATATTCGTTTTCAAGTCCAATGTAAACAAATTCTTGTTGAACCGTCGTCTTAAATAATTGCATTCTGACCAGTTCCAACCATCGTTTCCAATCATCACGGTGTTATCTCACTGTCCACCTGACAAACTCATTAACCTTTATCCTCGAGTGGCCTCCTAGCCTTGATAAGTTGTGACCCATTAGTACAAAAAAAAACATCCAACGTAATTTTAAAACTATAAATCGAATAATCGGATAGAATGACGTCTTATTTTAAAACTATCACATATAGAAGGTAAAGCCTGGGAGAGTGGGCGTCCTAAAACTGAAAAAAAATCATAGCACTGCCTGACAGAAGTAAGGTCACTAACTCAAGAATGTCCCAGATCTTGTCGGATTGATTGTCGATGACGTATCCTCTACTGGTATAGACAGCACCAACTCTTGTTTGCAGTATAAATCTCTTCCAAATGAATCGACTGCATTAAGGTATATTTTACAACCGAATCAAGTCAGACAGAAATCTTTATACATTTTTTTAAAATTTGTTTGTTTGTTCTTTTTGTAAGCAGAGTAAAGGGCTGGCTACCAACGTTGAAAAGAAATGCCATGTAAGGTCAATATTTCCTGTGACACAACCACTTTGAATAGATTTTGGACACCAAACCAGTAGTGTCCACTTGATGATCGTCCAAACTGACCCAAGCACTTGAGTTCACTCATCCCATCTTGTCACAGTTTCATCACGTGTTGCGTACAAAACGAACCGGTAACACTAGTTGTATTAGACCTGAGCGGGCTAAGCCGACTTCCTCAGAAAGAGGAAGTTTATAGGGAATATCAAATTCACAAGCGGCCACCAACCGCATGTATATCCCAGTAATGGGAAGATGCCATAGAGCGCCTAGCATTCCCTAATGGTCACCCATCTGGTCCTGGTCAGGATCAACGTCGCTTAACGATGGTGATCTAACAGGAACCGGTGTGTCAACGCGATTATGTCGTATTCATACTACAATTGTCTACCTGCACCCGTGACGCAAGAGTAAAAAGCGTTGATTAACAATCAGTCGGAAGTAACAATTTTTGGGAAGTTGACAGTTCAATCTTTTCTAAAATCAATAACTAAGAATACGATAATAATTAACACTTCAATAACTAAGAATACGATAATAATTAACACTTCAATAACTAACAATACGATAATAAGTAACACTTCAATAACTAAGAATACAATAATAATTAATACTTCAATAACTAAGAATACAATAATAATTAACACTTCAATAACTAAGACTACAATAATAATTAACACTTCAATAACTAAGAATACGATAATAATTAACACTTCAATAACTAAGAATACAATAATAATTAACACTTCAATAACTAAGAATACGATAATAATTAACACTTCAATAACTAAGAATACAATAATAATTAACACTTAAATAACTAAGAATACAATAATAATTAACACTTCAATAACTAAGAATACGATAATAATTAATACTTCAATAACTAAGAATACGATAATAATTAACACTTCAATAACTAAGAATACGATAATAATTAACACTTCAATAACTAAGAATACGATAATAATTAACACTTCAATAACTAAGAATACAATAATAATTAACACTTAAATAACTAAGAATACAATAATAATTAACACTTCAATAACTAAGAATACGATAATAATTAACACTTCAATAACTAAGAATACAATAATAATTAACACTTAAATAACTAAGAATACAATAATAATTAACACTTAAATAACTAAGAATACGATAATAATTAACACTTCAATAACTAAGAATACGATAATAATTAACACTTCAATAACTAAGAATACAATAATAATTAACACTTCAATAACTAAGAATACGATAATAATTAACACTTCAATAACTAAGAATACGATAATAATTAATACTTCAATAACTAAGAATACGATAATAATTAACACTTCAATAACTAAGAATACGATAATAATTAACACTTCAATAACTAAGAATACGATAATAATTAACACTTCAATAACTAAGAATACTATAATAATTAACACTTAAATAACTAAGAATACAATAATAATTAACACTTCAATAACTAAGAATACAATAATAATCAACACTTCAATAACTAAGAATACGATAATAATTTACACTTCAATAACTAAGAATACAATAATAATTAACACTTCAATAACTAAGAATACGATAATAATTAATACTTCAATAACTAAGAATACGATAATAATTAACACTTCAATAACTAAGAATACGATAATAATTAATACTTCAATAACTAAGAATACAATAATAATAAACACTTCAATAACTAAGAATACAATAATAATTAACACTTCAATAACTAAGAATACGATAATAATTAATACTTCAATAACTAAGAATACGATAATAATTAACACTTCAATAACTAAGAATACAATAATAATTAACACTTCAATAACTAAGAATACAATAATAATTAACACTTCAATAACTAAGAATACGATAATAATTAATACTTCAATAACTAAGAATACGATAATACTTAATACTTCAATAACTAAGAATACAATAATAATTAACACTTCAATAACTAAGAATACAATAATAATTAACACTTCAATAACTAAGAATACGATAATAATTAATACTTCAATAACTAAGAATACGATAATAATTAATACTTCAATAACTAAGAATACAATAATAATTAACACTTCAATAACTAAGAATACAATAATAATTAATACTTCAATAACTAAGAATACAATAATAATTAACACTTCAATAACTAAGAATACGATAATAATTAATACTTCAATAACTAAGAATACAATAATAATTAATACTTCAATAACTAAGAATACAATAATAATTAATACTTCAATAACTAAGAATACGATAATAATTAACACTTCAATAACTAAGAATACAATAAAAATTAACACTTCAATAACTAAGAATACGATAATAATTAATACTTCAATAACTAAGAATACGATAATAATTAATACTTCAATAACTAAGAATACAATAATAATTAATACTTCAATAACTAAGAATACAATAATAATTAATACTTCAATAACTAAGAATACAATAATAATTAACACTTCAATAACTAAGAATACAATAATAATTAACACTTCAATAACTAAGAATACGATAATAATTAATACTTCAATAACTAAGAATACAATAATAATTAACACTTCAATAACTAAGAATACGATAATAATTAACACTTCAATAACTAAGAATACAATAATAATTAACACTTCAATAACTAAGAATACAATAATAATTAACACTTCAATAACTAAGAATACAATAATAATTAACACTTCAATAACTAAGAATACGATAATAATTAATACTTCAATAACTAAGAATACGATAATAATTAATACTTCAATAACTAAGAATACAATAATAATTAACACTTCAATAACTAAGAATACAATAATAATTAACACTTCAATAACTAAGAATACGATAATAATTAATACTTCAATAACTAAGAATACGATAATAATTAACACTTTAATAACTAAGAATACAATAATAATTAACACTTCAATAACTAAGAATACGATAATAATTAATACTTCAATAACTAAGAATACGATAATAATTAATACTTCAATAACTAAGAATACAATAATAATTAATACTTCAATAACTAAGAATACAATAATAATTAACACTTCAATAACTAAGAATACAATAATAATTAACACTTCAATAACTAAGAATACGATAATAATTAATACTTCAATAACTAAGAATACAATAATAATTAATACTTCAATAACTAAGAATACAATAATAATTAACACTTCAATAACTAAGAATACAATAAAAATTAACACTTCAATAACTAAGAATACGATAATAATTAATACTTCAATAACTAAGAATACGATAATAATTAATACTTCAATAACTAAGAATACAATAATAATTAACACTTCAATAACTAAGAATACAATAATAATTAACACTTCAATAACTAAGAATACGATAATAATTAATACTTCAATAACTAAGAATACGATAATAATTAATACTTCAATAACTAAGAATACAATAATAATTAACACTTCAATAACTAAGAATACAATAATAATTAACACTTCAATAACTAAGAATACGATAATAATTAATACTTCAATAACTAAGAATACGATAATAATTAACACTTCAATAACTAAGAATACGATAATAATTAACACTTCAATAACTAAGAATACAATAATAATTAACACTTCAATAACTAAGAATACGATAATAATTAATACTTCAATAACTAAGAATACGATAATTATTAATACTTCAATAACTAAGAATACAATAATAATTAACACTTCAATAACTAAGAATACAATAATAATTAACACTTCAATAACTAAGAATACAATAAAAATTAACACTTCAATAACTAAGAATACAATAATAATTAACACTTCAATAACTAAGAATACAATAATAATTAACACTTCAATAACTAAGAATACAATAATAATTAACACTTCAATAACTAAGAATACGATAATAATTAACACTTCAATAACTAAGAATACGATAATAATTAATACTTCAATAACTAAGAATACGATAATAATTAACACTTCAATAACTAAGAATACGATAATAATTAACACTTCAATAACTAAGAATACGATAATAATTAACACTTCAATAACTAAGAATACAATAATAATTAACACTTAAATAACTAAGAATACAATAATAATTAACACTTCAATAACTAAGAATACAATAATAATCAACACTTCAATAACTAAGAATACGATAATAATTTACACTTCAATAACTAAGAATACAATAATAATTAACACTTCAATAACTAAGAATACGATAATAATTAATACTTCAATAACTAAGAATACGATAATAATTAACACTTCAATAACTAAGAATACGATAATAATTAATACTTCAATAACTAAGAATACAATAATAATTAACACTTCAATAACTAAGAATACAATAATAATTAACACTTCAATAACTAAGAATACGATAATAATTAATACTTCAATAACTAAGAATACGATAATAATTAACACTTCAATAACTAAGAATACAATAATAATTAACACTTCAATAACTAAGAATACAATAATAATTAACACTTCAATAACTAAGAATACGATAATAATTAATACTTCAATAACAAAGAATACGATAATAATTAATACTTCAATAACTAAGAATACAATAATAATTAACACTTCAATAACTAAGAATACAATAATAATTAACACTTCAATAACTAAGAATACGATAATAATTAATACTTCAATAACTAAGAATACGATAATAATTAATACTTCAATAACTAAGAATACAATAATAATTAACACTTCAATAACTAAGAATACAATAATAATTAATACTTCAATAACTAAGAATACAATAATAATTAACACTTCAATAACTAAGAATACGATAATAATTAATACTTCAATAACTAAGAATACAATAATAATTAATACTTCAATAACTAAGAATACAATAATAATTAATACTTCAATAACTAAGAATACGATAATAATTAACACGTCAATAACTAAGAATACAATAAAAATTAACACTTCAATAACTAAGAATACGATAATAATTAATACTTCGATAACTAAGAATACGATAATAATTAATACTTCAATAACTAAGAATACAATAATAATTAATACTTCAATAACTAAGAATACAATAATAATTAATACTTCAATAACTAAGAATACAATAATAATTAACACTTCAATAACTAAGAATACAATAATAATTAACATGTCAATAACTAAGAATACGATAATAATTAATACTTCAATAACTAAGAATACAATAATAATTAACACTTCAATAACTAAGAATACGATAATAATTAACACTTCAATAACTAAGAATACAATAATACTTAACACTTCAATAACTAAGAATACAATAATAATTAACACTTCAATAACTAAGAATACAATAATAATTAACACTTCAATAACTAAGAATACGATAATAATTAATACTTCAATAACTAAGAATACGATAATAATTAATACTTCAATAACTAAGAATACAATAATAATTAACACTTCAATAACTAAGAATACAATAATAATTAACACTTCAATAACTAAGAATACGATAATAATTAATACTTCAATAACTAAGAATACGATAATAATTAACACTTTAATAACTAAGAATACAATAAAAATTAACACTTCAATAACTAAGAATACGATAATAATTAATACTTCAATAACTAAGAATACGATAATAATTAATACTTCAATAACTAAGAATACAATATTTATTAATACTTCAATAACTAAGAATACAATAATAATTAACACTTCAATAACTAAGAATACAATAATAATTAACACTTCAATAACTAAGAATACGATAATAATTAATACTTCAATAACTAAGAATACAATAATAATTAATACTTCAATAACTAAGAATACAATAATAATTAACACTTCAATAACTAAGAATACAATAAAAATTAACACTTCAATAACTAAGAATACGATAATAATTAATACTTCAATAACTAAGAATACGATAATAATTAATACTTCAATAACTAAGAATACAATAATAATTAACACTTCAATAACTAAGAATACAATAATAATTAACACTTCAATAACTAAGAATACGATAATAATTAATACTTCAATAACTAAGAATACGATAATAATTAATACTTCAATAACAAAGAATACGATAATAATTAACACTTCAATAACTAAGAATACAATAATAATTAATACTTCAATAACTAAGAATACAATAATAATTAACACTTCAATAACTAAGAATACAATAATAATTAACACTTCAATAACTAAGAATACGATAATAATTAATACTTCAATAACTAAGAATACGATAATAATTAACACTTCAATAACTAAGAATATAATAATAATTAACACTTCAATAACTAAGAATACAATAATAATTAACACTTCAATAACTAAGAATACGATAATAATTAATACTTCAATAACAAAGAATACGATAATAATTAATACTTCAATAAATAAGAATACAATAATAATTAACACTTCAATAACTAAGAATACAATAATAATTAACACTTCAATAACTAAGAATACGATAATAATTAATACTTCAATAACTAAGAATACGATAATAATTAATACTTCAATAACTAAGAATACAATAATAATTAACACTTCAATAACTAAGAATACAATAATAATTAATACTTCAATAACTAAGAATACAATAATAATTAACACTTCAATAACTAAGAATACGATAATAATTAATACTTCAATAACTAAGAATACAATAATAATTAATACTTCAATAACTAAGAATACAATAATAATTAATACTTCAATAACTAAGAATACGATAATAATTAACACTTCAATAACTAAGAATACAATAAAAATTAACACTTCAATAACTAAGAATACGATAATAATTAATACTTCAATAACTAAGAATACGATAATAATTAATACTTCAATAACTAAGAATACAATAATAATTAATACTTCAATAACTAAGAATACAATAATAATTAATACTTCAATAACTAAGAATACAATAATAATTAACACTTCAATAACTAAGAATACAATAATAATTAACACTTCAATAACTAAGAATACGATAATAATTAATACTTCAATAACTAAGAATACAATAATAATTAACACTTCAATAACTAAGAATACGATAATAATTAACACTTCAATAACTAAGAATACAATAATAATTAACACTTCAATAACTAAGAATACAATAATAATTAACACTTCAATAACTAAGAATACAATAATAATTAACACTTCAATAACTAAGAATACGATAATAATTAATACTTCAATAACTAAGAATACGATAATAATTAATACTTCAATAACTAAGAATACAATAATAATTAACACTTCAATAACTAAGAATACAATAATAATTAACACTTCAATAACTAAGAATACGAAAATAATTAATACTTCAATAACTAAGAATACGATAATAATTAACACTTTAATAACTAAGAATACAATAAAAATTAACACTTCAATAACTAAGAATACGATAATAATTAATACTTCAATAACTAAGAATACGATAATAATTAATACTTCAATAACTAAGAATACAATAATAATTAATACTTCAATAACTAAGAATACAATAATAATTAACACTTCAATAACTAAGAATACAATAATAATTAACACTTCAATAACTAAGAATACGATAATAATTAATACTTCAATAACTAAGAATACAATAATAATTAATACTTCAATAACTAAGAATACAATAATAATTAACACTTCAATAACTAAGAATACAATAATAATTAACACTTCAATAACTAAGAATACGATAATAATTAATACTTCAATAACTAAGAATACGATAATAATTAATACTTCAATAACTAAGAATACAATAATAATTAACACTTCAATAACTAAGAATACAATAATAATTAACACTTCAATAACTAAGAATACGATAATAATTAATACTTCAATAACTAAGAATACGATAATAATTAATACTTCAATAACTAAGAATACAATAATAATTAACACTTCAATAACTAAGAATACAATAATAATTAACACTTCAATAACTAAGAATACGATAATAATTAATACTTCAATAACTAAGAATACGATAATAATTAACACTTCAATAACTAAGAATACGATAATAATTAACACTTCAATAACTAAGAATACAATAATAATTAACACTTCAATAACTAAGAATACGATAATAATTAATACTTCAATAACTAAGAATACGATAATTATTAATACTTCAATAACTAAGAATACAATAATAATTAACACTTCAATAACTAAGAATACAATAATAATTAACACTTCAATAACTAAGAATACAATAAAAATTAACACTTCAATAACTAAGAATACAATAATAATTAACACTTCAATAACTAAGAATACAATAATAATTAACACTTCAATAACTAAGAATACAATAATAATTAACACTTCAATAACTAAGAATACGATAATAATTAATACTTCAATAACTAAGAATACAATAAAAATTAACACTTCAATAACTAAGAATACAATAATAATTAACACTTCAATAACTAAGAATACAATAATAATTAATACTTCAATAACTAAGAATACAATAATAATTAATACTTCAATAACTAAGAATACAATAATAATTAACACTTCAATAACTAAGAATACGATAATAATTAATACTTCAATAACTAAGAATACGATAATAATTAACACTTTAATAACTAAGAATACAATAAAAATTAACACTTCAATAACTATGAATACGATAATAATTAATACTTCAATAACTAAGAATACAATAATAATTAATACTTCAATAACTAAGAATACAATAATAATTAATACTTCAATAACTAAGAATACAATAATAATTAACACTTCAATAACTAAGAATACAATAATAATTAACACTTCAATAACTAAGATACGATAATAATTAATACTTCAATAACTAAGAATACAATAATAATTAATACTTCAATAACTAAGAATACAATAATAATTAACACTTCAATAACTAAGAATACAATAAAAATTAACACTTCAATAACTAAGAATACGATAATAATTAATACTTCAATAACTAAGAATACGATAATAATTAATACTTCAATAACTAAGAATACAATAATAATTAACACTTCAATAACTAAGAATACAATAATAATTAACACTTCAATAACTAAGAATACGATAATAATTAATACTTCAATAACTAAGAATACGATAATAATTAATACTTCAATAACTAAGAATACGATAATAATTAACACTTCAATAACTAAGAATACAATAATAATTAATACTTCAATAACTAAGAATACAATAATAATTAACACTTCAATAACTAAGAATACAATAATAATTAACACTTCAATAACTAAGAATACGATAATAATTAATACTTCAATAACTAAGAATACGATAATAATTAACACTTCAATAACTAAGAATACAATAATAATTAACACTTCAATAACTAAGAATACAATAATAATTAACACTTCAATAACTAAGAATACGATAATAATTAATACTTCAATAACAAAGAATACGATAATAATTAATACTTCAATAAACAAGAATACAATAATAATTAACACTTCAATAACTAAGAATACAATAATAATTAACACTTCAATAACTAAGAATACGATAATAATTAATACTTCAATAACTAAGAATACAATAATAATTAACACTTCAATAACTAAGAATACAATAATAATTAACACTTCAATAACTAAGAATACAATAATAATTAACACTTCAATAACTAAGAATACGATAATAATTAATACTTCAATAACTAAGAATACGATAATAATTAATACTTCAATAACTAAGAATACAATAATAATTAACACTTCAATAACTAAGAATACTATAATAATTAACACTTCAATAACTAAGAATACGATAATAATTAATACTTCAATAACTAAGAATACGATAATAATTAACACTTTAATAACTAAGAATACAATAAAAATTAACACTTCAATAACTAAGAATACGATAATAATTAATACTTCAATAACTAAGAATACGATAATAATTAATACTTCAATAACTAAGAATACAATAATAATTAATACTTCAATAACTAAGAATACAATAATAATTAACACTTCAATAACTAAGAATACAATAATAATTAACACTTCAATAACTAAGAATACGATAATAATTAATACTTCAATAACTAAGAATACAATAATAATTAATACTTCAATAACTAAGAATACAATAATAATTAACACTTCAATAACTAAGAATACAATAAAAATTAACACTTCAATAACTAAGAATACGATAATAATTAATACTTCAATAACTAAGAATACGATAATAATTAATACTTCAATAACTAAGAATACAATAATAATAACCACTTCAATAACTAAGAATACAATAATAATTAACACTTCAATAACTAAGAATACGATAATAATTAATACTTCAATAACTAAGAATACGATAATAATTAATACTTCAATAACTAAGAATACAATAATAATTAACACTTCAATAACTAAGAATACAATAATAATTAACACTTCAATAACTAAGAATACGATAATAATTAATACTTCAATAACTAAGAATACGATAATAATTAACACTTCAATAACTAAGAATACGATAATAATTAACACTTCAATAACTAAGAATACAATAATAATTAACACTTCAATAACTAAGAATACGATAATAATTAATACTTCAATAACTAAGAATACGATAATTATTAATACTTCAATAACTAAGAATACAATAATAATTAACACTTCAATAACTAAGAATACAATAATAATTAACACTTCAATAACTAAGAATACAATAAAAATTAACACTTCAATAACTAAGAATACAATAAAAATTAACACTTCAATAACTAAGAATACAATAAAAATTAACACTTCAATAACTAAGAATACAATAATAATTAACACTTCAATAACTAAGAATACAATAATAATTAACACTTCAATAACTAAGAATACGATACTAATTAATACTTCAATAACTAAGAATACAATAAAAATTAACACTTCAATAACTAACAATACAATAATAATTAACACTTCAATAACTAAGAATACAATAATAATTAACACTTCAATAACTAAGAATACGATAATAATTAACACTTCAATAACTAAGAATACGATAATAATTAACACTTCAATAACTAAGAATACGATAATAATTAATACTTCAATAACTAAGAATACGATAATAATTAACACTTCAATAACTAAGAACACAATAATAATTAACACTTCAATAACTAAGAATACGATAATAATTAACACTTCAATAACTAAGAATACAATAATAATTAACACTTCAATAACTAAGAATACAATAATAATTAACACTTCAATAACTAAGAATACAATAATAATTAACACTTCAATAACTAAGAATACAATAATAATTAACACTTCAATAACTAAGAATACAATAATAATTAACACTTCAATAACTAAGAATACGATAATAATTAATACTTCAATAACTAAGAATACGATAATAATTAATACTTCAATAACTAAGAATACAATAATAATTAACACTTCAATAACTAAGAATACAATAATAATTAACACTTCAATAACTAAGAATACGATAATAATTAATACTTCAATAACTAAGAATACGATAATAATTAACACTTCAATAACTAAGAATACGATAATAATTAACACTTCAATAACTAAGAATACAATAATAATTAACACTTCAATAACTAAGAATACGATAATAATTAATACTTCAATAACTAAGAATACGATAATTATTAATACTTCAATAACTAAGAATACAATAATAATTAACACTTCAATAACTAAGAATACAATAATAATTAACACTTCAATAACTAAGAATACAATAAAAATTAACACTTCAATAACTAAGAATACAATAATAATTAACACTTCAATAACTAAGAATACAATAATAATTAACACTTCAATAACTAAGAATACAATAATAATTAACACTTCAATAACTAAGAATACGATAATAATTAATACTTCAATAACTAAGAATACAATAAAAATTAACACTTCAATAACTAAGAATACAATAATAATTAACACTTCAATAACTAAGAATACAATAATAATTAACACTTCAATAACTAAGAATACGATAATAATTAACACTTCAATAACTAAGAATACGATAATAATTAACACTTCAATAACTAAGAATACGATAATAATTAATACTTCAATAACTAAGAATACGATAATAATTAACACTTCAATAACTAAGAATACAATAATAATTAACACTTCAATAACTAAGAATACGATAATAATTAACACTTCAATAACTAAGAATACAATAATAATTAACACTTCAATAACTAAGAATACAATAATAATTAACACTTCAATAACTAAGAATACAATAATAATTAACACTTCAATAACTAAGAATACAATAATAATTAACACTTCAATAACTAAGAATACAATAATAATTAACACTTCAATAACTAAGAATACGATAATAATTAATACTTCAATAACTAAGAATACGATAATAATTAATACTTCAATAACTAAGAATACAATAATAATTAACACTTCAATAACTAAGAATACAATAATAATTAACACTTCAATAACTAAGAATACGATAATAATTAATACTTCAATAACTAAGAATACGATAATAATTAACACTTTAATAACTAAGAATACAATAAAAATTAACACTTCAATAACTAAGAATACGATAATAATTAATACTTCAATAACTAAGAATACGATAATAATTAATACTTCAATAACTAAGAATACAATAATAATTAATACTTCAATAACTAAGAATACAATAATAATTAACACTTCAATAACTAAGAATACAATAATAATTAACACTTCAATAACTAAGATACGATAATAATTAATACTTCAATAACTAAGAATACAATAATAATTAATACTTCAATAACTAAGAATACAATAATAATTAACACTTCAATAACTAAGAATACAATAAAAATTAACACTTCAATAACTAAGAATACGATAATAATTAATACTTCAATAACTAAGAATACGATAATAATTAATACTTCAATAACTAAGAATACAATAATAATTAACACTTCAATAACTAAGAATACAATAATAATTAACACTTCAATAACTAAGAATACGATAATAATTAATACTTCAATAACTAAGAATACGATAATAATTAATACTTCAATAACTAAGAATGCAATAATAATTAACACTTCAATAACTAAGAATACAATAATAATTAACACTTCAATAACTAAGAATACGATAATAATTAATACTTCAATAACTAAGAATACGATAATAATTAACACTTCAATAACTAAGAATACGATAATAATTAACACTTCAATAACTAAGAATACAATAATAATTAACACTTCAATAACTAAGAATACGATAATAATTAATACTTCAATAACTAAGAATACGATAATTATTAATACTTCAATAACTAAGAATACAATAATAATTAACACTTCAATAACTAAGAATACAATAATAATTAACACTTCAATAACTAAGAATACAATAAAAATTAACACTTCAATAACTAAGAATACAATAATAATTAACACTTCAATAACTAAGAATACAATAATAATTAACACTTCAATAACTAAGAATACAATAATAATTAACACTTCAATAACTAAGAATACGATAATAATTAACACTTCAATAACTAAGAATACGATAATAATTAATACTTCAATAACTAAGAATACGATAATAATTAACACTTCAATAACTAAGAATACGATAATAATTAACACTTCAATAACTAAGAATACGATAATAATTAATACTTCAATAACTAAGAATACGATAATAATTAACACTTTAATAACTAAGAATACAATAAAAATTAACACTTCAATAACTAAGAATACGATAATAATTAATACTTCAATAACTAAGAATACGATAATAATTAATACTTCAATAACTAAGAATACAATAATAATTAATACTTCAATAACTAAGAATACAATAATAATTAACACTTCAATAACTAAGAATACGATAATAATCAACACTTCAATAACTAAGAATACGATAATAATTAATACTTCAATAACTAAGAATACAATAATAATTAATACTTCAATAACTAAGAATACAATAATAATTAACACTTCAATAACTAAGAATACAATAAAAATTAACACTTCAATAACTAAGAATACGATAATAATTAATACTTCAATAACTAAGAATACGATAATAATTAATACTTCAATAACTAAGAATACAATAATAATTAACACTTCAATAATTAAGAATACAATAATAATTAACACTTCAATAACTAAGAATACGATAATAATTAATACTTCAATAACTAAGAATACGATAATAATTAATACTTCAATAACTAAGAATACAATAATAATTAACACTTCAATAACTAAGAATACAATAATAATTAACACTTCAATAACTAAGAATACGATAATAATTAATACTTCAATAACTAAGAATACGATAATAATTAACACTTCAATAACTAAGAATACGATAATAATTAACACTTCAATACCTAAGAATACAATAATAATTAACACTTCAATAACTAAGAATACGATAATAATTAATACTTCAATAACTAAGAATACGATAATTATTAATACTTCAATAACTAAGAATACAATAATAATTAACACTTCAATAACTAAGAATACAATAATAATTAACACTTCAATAACTAAGAATACAATAAAAATTAACACTTCAATAACTAAGAATACAATAATAATTAACACTTCAATAACTAAGAATACAATAATAATTAACACTTCAATAACAAAGAATACAATAATAATTAACACTTCAATAACTAAGAATACGATAATAATTAACACTTCAATAACTAAGAATACGATAATAATTAATACTTCAATAACTAAGAATACGATAATAATTAACACTTCAATAACTAAGAATACGATAATAATTAACACTTCAATAACTAAGAATACGATAATAATTAACACTTCAATAACTAAGAATACAATAATAATTAACACTTAAATAACTAAGAATACAATAATAATTAACACTTCAATAACTAAGAATACAATAATAATCAACACTTCAATAACTAAGAATACGATAATAATTTACACTTCAATAACTAAGAATACAATAATAATTAACACTTCAATAACTAAGAATACGATAATAATTAATACTTCAATAACTAAGAATACGATAATAATTAACACTTCAATAACTAAGAATACGATAATAATTAATACTTCAATAACTAAGAATACAATAATAATTAACACTTCAATAACTAAGAATACAATAATAATTAACACTTCAATAACTAAGAATACGATAATAATTAATACTTCAATAACTAAGAATACGATAATAATTAACACTTCAATAACTAAGAATACAATAATAATTAACACTTCAATAACTAAGAATACAATAATAATTAACACTTCAATAACTAAGAATACGATAATAATTAATACTTCAATAACTAAGAATACGATAATAATTAATACTTCAATAACTAAGAATACAATAATAATTAACACTTCAATAACTAAGAATACAATAATAATTAACACTTCAATAACTAAGAATACGATAATAATTAATACTTCAATAACTAAGAATACGATAATAATTAATACTTCAATAACTAAGAATACAATAATAATTAACACTTCAATAACTAAGAATACAATAATAATTAATACTTCAATAACTAAGAATACAATAATAATTAACACTTCAATAACTAAGAATACGATAATAATTAATACTTCAATAACTAAGAATACAATAATAATTAATACTTCAATAACTAAGAATACAATAATAATTAATACTTCAATAACTAAGAATACGATAATAATTAACACTTCAATAACTAAGAATACAATAAAAATTAACACTTCAATAACTAAGAATACGATAATAATTAATACTTCAATAACTAAGAATACGATAATAATTAATACTTCAATAACTAAGAATACAATAATAATTTATACTTCAATAACTAAGAATACAATAATAATTAACACTTCAATAACTAAGAATACAATAATAATTACCACTTCAATAACTAAGAATACGATAATAATTAATACTTCAATAACTAAGAATACAATAATAATTAATACTTCAATAACTAAGAATACAATAATAATTAATACTTCAATAACTAAGAATACAATAATAATTAACACTTCAATAACTAAGAATACAATAATAATTAACACTTCAATAACTAAGAATACGATAATAATTAATACTTCAATAACTAAGAATACGATAATAATTAATACTTCAATGACTAAGAATACAATAATAATTAACACTTCAATAACTAAGAATACAATAATAATTAACACTTCAATAACTAAGAATACGATAATAATTAATACTTCAATAACTAAGAATACGATAATAATTAACACTTCAATAACTAAGAATACGATAATAATTAACACTTCAATAACTAAGAATACAATAATAATTAACACTTCAATAACTAAGAATACGATAATAATTAATACTTCAATAACTAAGAATACGATAATTATTAATACTTCAATAACTAAGAATACAATAATAATTAACACTTCAATAACTAAGAATACAATAATAATTAACACTTCAATAACTAAGAATACAATAAAAATTAACACTTCAATAACTAAGAATACAATAATAATTAACACTTCAATAACTAAGAATACAATAATAATTAACACTTCAATAACTAAGAATACAATAATAATTAACACTTCAATAACTAAGAATACGATAATAATTAACACTTCAATAACTAAGAATACGATAATAATTAATACTTCAATAACTAAGAATACGATAATAATTAACACTTCAATAACTAAGAATACGATAATAATTAACACTTCAAAAACTAAGAATACGATAATAATTAACACTTCAATAACTAAGAATACAATAATAATTAACACTTAAATAACTAAGAATACAATAATAATTAACACTTCAATAACTAAGAATACAATAATAATCAACACTTCAATAACTAAGAATACGATAATAATTAACACTTCAATAACTAAGAATACAATAATAATTAACACTTCAATAACTAAGAATACGATAATAATTAATACTTCAATAACTAAGAATACGATAATAATTAACACTTCAATAACTAAGAATACGATAATAATTAATACTTCAATAACTAAGAATACAATAATAATTAACACTTCAATAACTAAGAATACAATAATAATTAACACTTCAATAACTAAGAATACGATAATAATTAATACTTCAATAACTAAGAATACGATAATAATTAACACTTCAATAACTAAGAATACAATAATAATTAACACTTCAATAACTAAGAATACAATAATAATTAACACTTCAATAACTAAGAATACGATAATAATTAATACTTCAATAACTAAGAATACGATAATAATTAATACTTCAATAACTAAGAATACAATAATAATTAACACTTCAATAACTAAGAATACAATAATAATTAACACTTCAATAACTAAGAATACGATAATAATTAATACTTCAATAACTAAGAATACGATAATAATTAATACTTCAATAACTAAGAATACAATAATAATTAACACTTCAATAACTAAGAATACAATAATAATAAATACTTCAATAACTAAGAATACAATAATAATTAACACTTCAATAACTAAGAATACGATAATAATTAATACTTCAATAACTAAGAATAAAATAATAATTAATACTTCAATAACTAAGAATACAATAATAATTAATACTTCAATAACTAAAAATACGATAATAATTAACACTTCAATAACTAAGAATACAATAAAAATTAACACTTCAATAACTAAGAATAGGATAATAATTAATACTTCAATAACTAAGAATACGATAATAATTAATACTTCAATAACTAAGAATACAATAATAATTAATACTTCAATAACTAAGAATACAATAATAATTAATACTTCAATAACTAAGAATACAATAATAATTAATACTTCAATAACTAAGAATACGATAATAATTAATACTTCAATAACTAAGAATACGATAATAATTAACACTTCAATAACTAAGAATACGATAATAATTAATACTTCAATAACTAAGAATACAATAATAATTAACACTTCAATAACTAAGAATACAATAATAATTAACACTTCAATAACTAAGAATACGATAATAATTAATACTTCAATAACTAAGAATACGATAATAATTAATACTTCAATAACTAAGAATACAATAATAATTAACACTTCAATAACTAAGAATACAATAATAATAAATACTTCAATAACTAAGAATACAATAATAATTAACACTTCAATAACTAAGAATACGATAATAATTAATACTTCAATAACTAAGAATAAAATAATAATTAATACTTCAATAACTAAGAATACAATAATAATTAATACTTCAATAACTAAAAATACGATAATAATTAACACTTCAATAACTAAGAATACAATAAAAATTAACACTTCAATAACTAAGAATAGGATAATAATTAATACTTCAATAACTAAGAATACGATAATAATTAATACTTCAATAACTAAGAATACAATAATAATTAATACTTCAATAACTAAGAATACAATAATAATTAATACTTCAATAACTAAGAATACAATAATAATTAATACTTCAATAACTAAGAATACGATAATAATTAATACTTCAATAACTAAGAATACGATAATAATTAACACTTCAATAACTAAGAATACGATAATAATTAATACTTCAATAACTAAGAATACAATAATAATTAACACTTCAATAACTAAGAATACAATAATAATTAACACTTCAATAACTAAGAATACGATAATAATTAATACTTCAATAACTAAGAATACGATAATAATTAACACTTCAATAACTAAGAATACAATAATAATTAACACTTCAATAACTAAGAATACAATAATAATTAACACTTCAATAACTAAGAATACGATAATAATTAATACTTCAATAACTAAGAATACGATAATAATTAATACTTCAATAACTAAGAATACAATAATAATTAACACTTCAATAACTAAGAATACAATAATAATTAACACTTCAATAACTAAGAATACGATAATAATTAATACTTCAATAACTAAGAATACGATAATAATTAATACTTCAATAACTAAGAATACAATAATAATTAACACTTCAATAACTAAGAATACAATAATAATTAATACTTCAATAACTAAGAATACAATAATAATTAACACTTCAATAACTAAGAATACGATAATAATTAATACTTCAATAACTAAGAATACAATAATAATTAATACTTCAATAACTAAGAATACAATAATAATTAATACTTCAATAACTAAGAATACGATAATAATTAACACTTCAATAACTAAGAATACAATAAAAATTAACACTTCAATAACTAAGAATACGATAATAATTAATACTTCAATAACTAAGAATACGATAATAATTAATACTTCAATAACTAAGAATACAATAATAATTTATACTTCAATAACTAAGAATACAATAATAATTAACACTTCAATAACTAAGAATACAATAATAATTACCACTTCAATAACTAAGAATACGATAATAATTAATACTTCAATAACTAAGAATACAATAATAATTAATACTTCAATAACTAAGAATACAATAATAATTAATACTTCAATAACTAAGAATACAATAATAATTAACACTTCAATAACTAAGAATACAATAATAATTAACACTTCAATAACTAAGAATACGATAATAATTAATACTTCAATAACTAAGAATACGATAATAATTAATACTTCAATGACTAAGAATACAATAATAATTAACACTTCAATAACTAAGAATACAATAATAATTAACACTTCAATAACTAAGAATACGATAATAATTAATACTTCAATAACTAAGAATACGATAATAATTAACACTTCAATAACTAAGAATACGATAATAATTAACACTTCAATAACTAAGAATACAATAATAATTAACACTTCAATAACTAAGAATACGATAATAATTAATACTTCAATAACTAAGAATACGATAATTATTAATACTTCAATAACTAAGAATACAATAATAATTAACACTTCAATAACTAAGAATACAATAATAATTAACACTTCAATAACTAAGAATACAATAAAAATTAACACTTCAATAACTAAGAATACAATAATAATTAACACTTCAATAACTAAGAATACAATAATAATTAACACTTCAATAACTAAGAATACAATAATAATTAACACTTCAATAACTAAGAATACGATAATAATTAACACTTCAATAACTAAGAATACGATAATAATTAATACTTCAATAACTAAGAATACGATAATAATTAACACTTCAATAACTAAGAATACGATAATAATTAACACTTCAAAAACTAAGAATACGATAATAATTAACACTTCAATAACTAAGAATACAATAATAATTAACACTTAAATAACTAAGAATACAATAATAATTAACACTTCAATAACTAAGAATACAATAATAATCAACACTTCAATAACTAAGAATACGATAATAATTAACACTTCAATAACTAAGAATACAATAATAATTAACACTTCAATAACTAAGAATACGATAATAATTAATACTTCAATAACTAAGAATACGATAATAATTAACACTTCAATAACTAAGAATACGATAATAATTAATACTTCAATAACTAAGAATACAATAATAATTAACACTTCAATAACTAAGAATACAATAATAATTAACACTTCAATAACTAAGAATACGATAATAATTAATACTTCAATAACTAAGAATACGATAATAATTAACACTTCAATAACTAAGAATACAATAATAATTAACACTTCAATAACTAAGAATACAATAATAATTAACACTTCAATAACTAAGAATACGATAATAATTAATACTTCAATAACTAAGAATACGATAATAATTAATACTTCAATAACTAAGAATACAATAATAATTAACACTTCAATAACTAAGAATACAATAATAATTAACACTTCAATAACTAAGAATACGATAATAATTAATACTTCAATAACTAAGAATACGATAATAATTAATACTTCAATAACTAAGAATACAATAATAATTAACACTTCAATAACTAAGAATACAATAATAATAAATACTTCAATAACTAAGAATACAATAATAATTAACACTTCAATAACTAAGAATACGATAATAATTAATACTTCAATAACTAAGAATAAAATAATAATTAATACTTCAATAACTAAGAATACAATAATAATTAATACTTCAATAACTAAAAATACGATAATAATTAACACTTCAATAACTAAGAATACAATAAAAATTAACACTTCAATAACTAAGAATAGGATAATAATTAATACTTCAATAACTAAGAATACGATAATAATTAATACTTCAATAACTAAGAATACAATAATAATTAATACTTCAATAACTAAGAATACAATAATAATTAATACTTCAATAACTAAGAATACAATAATAATTAACACTTCAATAACTAAGAATACAATAATAATTAACACTTCAATAACTAAGAATACGATAATAATTAATACTTCAATAACTAAGAATACAATAATAATTAACACTTCAATAACTAAGAATACGATAATAATTAACACTTCAATAACTAAGAATACAATAATAATTAACACTTCAATAACTAAGAATACAATAATAATTAACACTTCAATAACTAAGAATACAATAATAATTAACACTTCAATAACTAAGAATACGATAATAATTAATACTTCAATAACTAAGAATACGATAATAATTAATACTTCAATAACTAAGAATACAATAATAATTAACACTTCAATAACTAAGAATACAATAATAATTAACACTTCAATAACTAAGAATACGATAATAATTAATACTTCAATAACTAAGAATACGATAATAATTAACACTTTAATAACTAAGAATACAATAATAATTAACACTTCAATAACTAAGAATACGATAATAATTAATACTTCAATAACTAAGAATACGATAATAATTAATACTTCAATAACTAAGAATACAATAATAATTAACACTTCAATAACTAAGAATACAATAATAATTAACACTTCAATAACTAAGAATACGATAATAATTAATACTTCAATAACTAAGAATACGATAATAATTAATACTTCAATAACTAAGAATACAATAATAATTAACACTTCAATAACTAAGAATACAATAATAATAAATACTTCAATAACTAAGAATACAATAATAATTAACACTTAAATAACTAAGAATACAATAATAATTAACACTTCAATAACTAAGAATACAATAATAATCAACACTTCAATAACTAAGAATACGATAATAATTTACACTTCAATAACTAAGAATACAATAATAATTAACACTTGAATAACTAAGAATACGATAATAATTAATACTTCAATAACTAAGAATACGATAATAATTAACACTTCAATAACTAAGAATACGATAATAATTAATACTTCAATAACTAAGAATACAATAATAATTAACACTTCAATAACTAAGAATACAATAATAATTAACACTTCAATAACTAAGAATACGATAATAATTAATACTTCAATAACTAAGAATACGATAATAATTAACACTTCAATAACTAAGAATACAATAATAATTAACACTTCAATAACTAAGAATACAATAATAATTAACACTTCAATAACTAAGAATACGATAATAATTAATACTTCAATAACTAAGAATACGATAATAATTAATACTTCAATAACTAAGAATACAATAATAATTAACACTTCAATAACTAAGAATACAATAATAATTAACACTTCAATAACTAAGAATACGATAATAATTAATACTTCAATAACTAAGAATACGATAATAATTAATACTTCAATAACTAAGAATACAATAATAATTAACACTTCAATAACTAAGAATACAATAATAATAAATACTTCAATAACTAAGAATACAATAATAATTAACACTTCAATAACTAAGAATACGATAATAATTAATACTTCAATAACTAAGAATACAATAATAATTAATACTTCAATAACTAAGAATACAATAATAATTAATACTTCAATAACTAAAAATACGATAATAATTAACACTTCAATAACTAAGAATACAATAAAAATTAACACTTCAATAACTAAGAATAGGATAATAATTAATACTTCAATAACTAAGAATACGATAATAATTAATACTTCAATAACTAAGAATACAATAATAATTAATACTTCAATAACTAAGAATACAATAATAATTAATACTTCAATAACTAAGAATACAATAATAATTAACACTTCAATAACTAAGAATACAATAATAATTAACACTTCAATAACTAAGAATACGATAATAATTAATACTTCAATAACTAAGAATACAATAATAATTAACACTTCAATAACTAAGAATACGATAATAATCAACACTTCAATAACTAAGAATACAATAATAATTAACACTTCAATAACTAAGAATACAATAATAATTAACACTTCAATAACTAAGAATACAATAATAATTAACACTTCAATAACTAAGAATACGATAATAATTAATACTTCAATAACTAAGAATACGATAATAATTAATACTTCAATAACTAAGAATACAATAATAATTAACACTTCAATAACTAAGAATACAATAATAATTAACACTTCAATAACTAAGAATACGATAATAATTAATACTTCAATAACTAAGAATACGATAATAATTAACACTTTAATAACTAAGAATACAATAAAAATTAACACTTCAATAACTAAGAATACGATAATAATTAATACTTCAATAACTAAGAATACGATAATAATTAATACTTCAATAACTAAGAATACAATAATAATTAATACTTCAATAACTAAGAATACAATAATAATTAACACTTCAATAACTAAGAATACAATAATAATTAACACTTCAATAACTAAGAATACGATAATAATTAATACTTCAATAACTAAGAATACAATAATAATTAATACTTCAATAACTAAGAATACAATAATAATTAACACTTCAATAACTAAGAATACAATAAAAATTAACACTTCAATAACTAAGAATACAATAATAATTAACACTTCAATAACTAAGAATACAATAATAATTAACACTTCAATAACTAAGAATACGATAATAATAATACTTCAATAACTAAGAATACGATAATAATTAATACTTCAATAACTAAGAATACAATAATAATTAACACTTCAATAACTAAGAATACAATAATAATAAATACTTCAATAACTAAGAATACAATAATAATTAACACTTCAATAACTAAGAATACGATAATAATTAATACTTCAATAACTAAGAATAAAATAATAATTAATACTTCAATAACTAAGAATACAATAATAATTAATACTTCAATAACTAAAAATACGATAATAATTAACACTTCAATAACTAAGAATACAATAAAAATTAACACTTCAATAACTAAGAATAGGATAATAATTAATACTTCAATAACTAAGAATACGATAATAATTAATACTTCAATAACTAAGAATACAATAATAATTAATACTTCAATAACTAAGAATACAATAATAATTAATACTTCAATAACTAAGAATACAATAATAATTAACACTTCAATAACTAAGAATACAATAATAATTAACACTTCAATAACTAAGAATACGATAATAATTAATACTTCAATAACTAAGAATACAATAATAATTAACACTTCAATAACTAAGAATACGATAATAATTAATACTTCAATAACTAAGAATACAATAATAATTAACACTTCAATAACTAAGAATACAATAATAATTAACACTTCAATAACTAAGAATACGATAATAATTAATACTTCAATAACTAAGAATACGATAATAATTAATACTTCAATAACTAAGAATACAATAATAATTAACACTTCAATAACTAAGAATACAATAATAATAAATACTTCAATAACTAAGAATACAATAATAATTAACACTTAAATAACTAAGAATACAATAATAATTAACACTTCAATAACTAAGAATACAATAATAATCAACACTTCAATAACTAAGAATACGATAATAATTTACACTTCAATAACTAAGAATACAATAATAATTAACACTTCAATAACTAAGAATACGATAATAATTAATACTTCAATAACTAAGAATACGATAATAATTAACACTTCAATAACTAAGAATACGATAATAATTAATACTTCAATAACTAAGAATACAATAATAATTAACACTTCAATAACTAAGAATACAATAATAATTAACACTTCAATAACTAAGAATACGATAATAATTAATACTTCAATAACTAAGAATACGATAATAATTAACACTTCAATAACTAAGAATACAATAATAATTAACACTTCAATAACTAAGAATACAATAATAATTAACACTTCAATAACTAAGAATACGATAATAATTAATACTTCAATAACTAAGAATACGATAATAATTAATACTTCAATAACTAAGAATACAATAATAATTAACACTTCAATAACTAAGAATACAATAATAATTAACACTTCAATAACTAAGAATACGATAATAATTAATACTTCAATAACTAAGAATACGATAATAATTAATACTTCAATAACTAAGAATACAATAATAATTAACACTTCAATAACTAAGAATACAATAATAATAAATACTTCAATAACTAAGAATACAATAATAATTAACACTTCAATAACTAAGAATACGATAATAATTAATACTTCAATAACTAAGAATACAATAATAATTAATACTTCAATAACTAAGAATACAATAATAATTAATACTTCAATAACTAAAAATACGATAATAATTAACACTTCAATAACTAAGAATACAATAAAAATTAACACTTCAATAACTAAGAATAGGATAATAATTAATACTTCAATAACTAAGAATACGATAATAATTAATACTTCAATAACTAAGAATACAATAATAATTAATACTTCAATAACTAAGAATACAATAATAATTAATACTTCAATAACTAAGAATACAATAATAATTAACACTTCAATAACTAAGAATACAATAATAATTAACACTTCAATAACTAAGAATACGATAATAATTAATACTTCAATAACTAAGAATACAATAATAATTAACACTTCAATAACTAAGAATACGATAATAATCAACACTTCAATAACTAAGAATACAATAATAATTAACACTTCAATAACTAAGAATACAATAATAATTAACACTTCAATAACTAAGAATACAATAATAATTAACACTTCAATAACTAAGAATACGATAATAATTAATACTTCAATAACTAAGAATACGATAATAATTAATACTTCAATAACTAAGAATACAATAATAATTAACACTTCAATAACTAAGAATACAATAATAATTAACACTTCAATAACTAAGAATACGATAATAATTAATACTTCAATAACTAAGAATACGATAATAATTAACACTTTAATAACTAAGAATACAATAAAAATTAACACTTCAATAACTAAGAATACGATAATAATTAATACTTCAATAACTAAGAATACGATAATAATTAATACTTCAATAACTAAGAATACAATAATAATTAATACTTCAATAACTAAGAATACAATAATAATTAACACTTCAATAACTAAGAATACAATAATAATTAACACTTCAATAACTAAGAATACGATAATAATTAATACTTCAATAACTAAGAATACAATAATAATTAATACTTCAATAACTAAGAATACAATAATAATTAACACTTCAATAACTAAGAATACAATAAAAATTAACACTTCAATAACTAAGAATACGATAATAATTAATACTTCAATAACTAAGAATACGATAATAACTAATACTTCAATAACTAAGAATACAATAATAATTAACACTTCAATAACTAAGAATACAATAAAAATTAACACTTCAATAACTTAGAATACGATAATAATTAATACTTCAATAACTAAGAATACGATAATAATTAATACTTCAATAACTAAGAATACAATAATAATTAACACTTCAATAACTAAGAATACAATAATAATTAACACTTCAATAACTAAAAATACGATAATAATTAATACTTCAATAACTAAGAATACGATAATAATTAACACTTCAATAACTAAGAATACGATAATAATTAACACTTCAATAACTAAGAATACAATAATAATTAACACTTCAATAACTAAGAATACGATAATAATTAATACTTCAATAACTAAGAATACGATAATTATTAATACTTCAATAACTAAACATACAATAATAATTAACACTTCAATAACTAAGAATACAATAATAATTAACACTTCAATAACTAAGAATACAATAAAAATTAACACTTCAATAACTAAGAATACAATAATAATTAACACTTCAATAACTAAGAATACAATAATAATTAACACGTCAATAACTAAGAATACAATAATAATTAACACTTCAATAACTAAGATAACGATAATAATTAATACTTCAATAACTAAGAATACGATAATAATTAATACTTCAATAACTAAGAATACAATAATAATTAATACTTCAATAACTAAGAATACAATAATAATTAACACTTCAATAACTAAGAATACAATAAAAATTAACACTTCAATAACTAAGAATACAATAAAAATTAACACTTCAATAACTAAGAATACAATAATAATTAACACTTCAATAACTAAGAATACAATAATAATTAACACTTCAATAACTAAGAATACTATAATAATTAACACTTCAATAACTAAGAATACAATAATAATTAACACTTCAATAACTAAGAATACAATAATAATTAACACTTCAATAACTAAGAATACGATAATAATCAACACTTCAATAACTAAGAATACGATAATAATTAATACTTCAATAACTAAGAATACGATAATAATTAATACTTCAATAACTAAGAATACAATAATAATTAACACTTCAATAACTAAGAATACGATAATAATTAATACTTCAATAACTAAGAATACAATAATAATTAACACTTCAATAACTAAGAATACAATAATAATTAAAACTTCAATAACTAAGAATACAATAATAATTAACACTTCAATAACTAAGAATACGATAATAATTAATACTTCAATAACTAAGAATACGATAATAATTAATACTTCAATAACTAAGAATACAATAATAATTAACACTTCAATAACTAAGAATACAATAATAATTAACACTTCAATAACTAAGAATACAATAATAATTAATACTTCAATAACTAAGAATACAATAATAATCAACACTTCAATAACTAAGAATACGATAATAATCAACACTTCAATAACTAAGAATACGATAATAATTAATACTTCAATAACTAAGAATACGATAATAATCAACACTTAAATAACTAAGAATACGATAATAATCAACACTTCAATAACTAAGAATACGATAATAATTAACACTTCAATAACTAAGAATACGATAATAATTAATACTTCAATAACTAAGAATACGATAATAATTAACACTTCAATAACTAAGAATACAATAATAATTAACACTTCAATAACTAAGAATACAATAATAATTAACATTTCAATAACTAAGATTACAATAATAATTAACACTTCAATAACTAAGAATACAATAATAATTAACACTTCAATAACTAAGAATACGATAATAATTAATACTTCAATAACTAAGAATACGATAATTATTAATAGTTCAATAACTAAGAATACAATAATAATTAACACTTCAATAACTAAGAATACAATAATAATTAACACTTCAATAACTAAGAATACAATAAAAATTAACACTTCAATAACTAAGAATACAATAATAATTAACACTTCAATAACTAAGAATACAATAATAATTAACACTTCAATAACTAAGAATACAATAATAATTAACACTTCAATAACTAAGAATACGATAATAATTAATACTTCAATAACTAAGAATACAATAAAAATTAACACTTCAATAACTAAGAATACGATAATAATTAACACTTCAATAACTAAGAATACGATAATAATTAACACTTCAATAACTAAGAATACGATAATAATTAATACTTCAATAACTAAGAATACAATAATAATTAACACTTCAATAACTAAGAATACAATAATAATTAACACTTCAATAACTAAGAATAGGATAATAATTAATACTTCAATAACTAAGAATACGATAATAATTAACACTTCAATAACTAAGAATACAATAATAATTAACACTTCAATAACTAAGAATACAATAATAATTAACACTTCAATAACTAAGAATACGATAATAATTAATATGTCAATAACTAAGAATACGATAATAATTAATACTTCAATAACTAAGAATACAATAATGATTAACACTTCAATAACTAAGAATACAATAATAATTAACACTTCAATAACTAAGAATACGATAATAATTAATACTTCAATAACTAAGAATACGATAATAATTAATACTTCAATAACTAAGAATACAATAATAATTAACACTTCAATAACTAAGAATACAATAATAATTAATACTTCAATAACTAAGAATACAATAATAATTAACACTTCAATAACTAAGAATACGATAATAATTAATACTTCAATAACTAAGAATACAATAATAATTAATACTTCAATAACTAAGAATACAATAATAATTAATACTTCAATAACTAAGAATACGATAATAATTAACACTTCAATAACTAAGAATACAATAAAAATTAACACTTCAATAACTAAGAATAGGATAATAATTAATACTTCAATAACTAAGAATACGATAATAATTAATACTTCAATAACTAAGAATACAATAATAATTAATACTTCAATAACTAAGAATACAATAATAATTAATACTTCAATAACTAAGAATACAATAATAATTAACACTTCAATAACTAAGAATACAATAATAATTAACACTTCAATAACTAAGAATACGATAATAATAAATACTTCAATAACTAAGAATACAATAATAATTAACACTTCAATAACTAAGAATACGATAATAATTAACACTTCAATAACTAAGAATACAATAATAATTAACACTTCAATAACTAAGAATACAATAATAATTAACACTTCAATAACTAAGAATACAATAATAATTAACACTTCAATAACTAAGAATACGATAATAATTAATACTTCAATAACTAAGAATACGATAATAATTAATACTTCAATAACAAAGAATACAATAATAATTAACACTTCAATAACTAAGAATACAATAATAATTAACACTTCAATAACCAAGAATACGATAATAATTAATACTTCAATAACTAAGAATACGATAATAATTAACACTTTAATAACTAAGAATACAATAAAAATTAACACTTCAATAACTAAGAATACGATAATAATTAATACTTCAATAACTAAGAATACGATAATAATTAATACTTCAATAACTAAGAATACAATAATAATTAATACTTCAATAACTAAGAATACGATAATAATTAATACTTCAATAACTAAGAATACAATAATAATTAACACTTCAATAACTAAGAATACAATAATAATTAAAACTTCAATAACTAAGAATACAATAATAATTAACACTTCAATAACTAAGAATACGATAATAATTAATACTTCAATAACTAAGAATACGATAATAATTAATACTTCAATAACTAAGAATACAATAATAATTAACACTTCAATAACTAAGAATACAATAATAATTAACACTTCAATAACTAAGAATACAATAATAATTAATACTTCAATAACTAAGAATACAATAATAATCAACACTTCAATAACTAAGAATACGATAATAATCAACACTTCAATAACTAAGAATACGATAATAATTAATACTTCAATAACTAAGAATACGATAATAATCAACACTTAAATAACTAAGAATACGATAATAATCAACACTTCAATAACAAAGAATACGATAATAATTAACACTTCAATAACTAAGAATACGATAATAATTAATACTTCAATAACTAAGAATACAATAATAATTAACACTTCAATAACTAAGAATACAATAATAATTTACACTTCAATAACTAAGAATACAATAATAATTAACATTTCAATAACTAAGATTACAATAATAATTAACACTTCAATAACTAAGAATACAATAATAATTAACACTTCAATAACTAAGAATACGATAATAATTAATACTTCAATAACTAAGAATACGATAATTATTAATAGTTCAATAACTAAGAATACAATAATAATTAACACTTCAATAACTAAGAATACAATAATAATTAACACTTCAATAACTAAGAATACAATAAAAATTAACACTTCAATAACTAAGAATACAATAATAATTAACACTTCAATAACTAAGAATACAATAATAATTAACACTTCAATAACTAAGAATACAATAATAATTAACACTTCAATAACTAAGAATACGATAATAATTAATACTTCAATAACTAAGAATACAATAAAAATTAACACTTCAATAACTAAGAATACGATAATAATTAACACTTCAATAACTAAGAATACGATAATAATTAACACTTCAATAACTAAGAATACGATAATAATTAATACTTCAATAACTAAGAATACAATAATAATTAACACTTCAATAACTAAGAATACAATAATAATTAACACTTCAATAACTAAGAATACGATAATAATTAATACTTCAATAACTAAGAATACGATAATAATTAACACTTCAATAACTAAGAATACAATAATAATTAACACTTCAATAACTAAGAATACAATAATAATTAACACTTCAATAACTAAGAATACGATAATAATTAATATGTCAATAACTAAGAATACGATAATAATTAATACTTCAATAACTAAGGATACAATAATAATTAACACTTCAATAACTAAGAATACAATAATAATTAACACTTCAATAACTAAGAATACGATAATAATTAATACTTCAATAACTAAGAATACGATAATAATTAATACTTCAATAACTAAGAATACAATAATAATTAACACTTCAATAACTAAGAATACAATAATAATTAATACTTCAATAACTAAGAATACAATAATAATTAACACTTCAATAACTAAGAATACGATAATAATTAATACTTCAATAACTAAGAATACAATCATAATTAATACTTCAATAACTAAGAATACAATAATAATTAATACTTCAATAACTAAGAATACGATAATAATTAACACTTCAATAACTAAGAATACAATAAAAATTAACACTTCAATAACTAAGAATAGGATAATAATTAATACTTCAATAACTAAGAATACGATAATAATTAATACTTCAATAACTAAGAATACAATAATAATTAATACTTCAATAACTAAGAATACAATAATAATTAATACTTCAATAACTAAGAATACAATAATAATTAACACTTCAATAACTAAGAATACAATAATAATTAACACTTCAATAACTAAGAATACGATAATAATAAATACTTCAATAACTAAGAATACAATAATGATTAACACTTCAATAACTAAGAATACGATAATAATTAACACTTCAATAACTAAGAATACAATAATAATTAACACTTCAATAACTAAGAATACAATAATAATTAACACTTCAATAACTAAGAATACAATAATAATTAACACTTCAATAACTAAGAATACGATAATAATTAATACTTCAATAACTAAGAATACGATAATAATTAATACTTCAATAACAAAGAATACAATAATAATTAACACTTCAATAACTAAGAATACAATAATAATTAACACTTCAATAACTAAGAATACGATAATAATTAATACTTCAATAACTAAGAATACGATAATAATTAACACTTTAATAACTAAGAATACAATAAAAATTAACACTTCAATAACTAAGAATACGATAATAATTAATACTTCAATAACTAAGAATACGATAATAATTAATACTTCAATAACTAAGAATACAATAATAATTAATACTTCAATAACTAAGAATACAATAATAATTAACACTTCAATAACTAAGAATACAATAATAATTAACACTTCAATAACTAAGAATACGATAATAATTAATACTTCAATAACTAAGAATACAATAATAATTAATACTTCAATAACTAAGAATACAATAATAATTAACACTTCAATAACTAAGAATACAATAAAAATTAACACTTCAATAACTAAGAATACGATAATAATTAATACTTCAATAACTAAGAATACGATAATAACTAATACTTCAATAACTAAGAATACAATAATAATTAACACTTCAATAACTAAGAATACAATAATAATTAACACTTCAATAACTAAGAATACGATAATAATTAATACTTCAATAACTAAGAATACGATAATAATTAATACTTCAATAACTAAGAATACAATAATAATTAACACTTCAATAACTAAGAATACAATAATAATTAACACTTCAATAACTAAGAATACGATAATAATTAATACTTCAATAACTAAGAATACGATAATAATTAACACTTCAATAACTAAGAATACGATAATAATTAACACTTCAATAACTAAGAATACAATAATAATTAACACTTCAATAACTAAGAATACGATAATAATTAATACTTCAATAACTAAGAATACGATAATTATTAATACTTCAATAACTAAGAATACAATAATAATTAACACTTCAATAACTAAGAATACAATAATAATTAACACTTCAATAACTAAGAATACAATAAAAATTAACACTTCAATAACTAAGAATACAATAATAATTAACACTTCAATAACTAAGAATACAATAATAATTAACACTTCAATAACTAAGAATACAATAATAATTAACACTTCAATAACTAAGATAACGATAATAATTAATACTTCAATAAATAAGAATACAATAAAAATTAACACTTCAATAACTAAGAATACAATAATAATTAACACTTCAATAACTAAGAATACAATAATAATTAACACTTCAATAACTAAGAATACGATAATAATTAACACTTCAATAACTAAGAATACGATAATAATTAATACTTCAAAAACTAAGAATACGATAATAATTAATACTTCAATAACTAAGAATACGATAATAATTAACACTTCAATAACTAAGAATACAATAATAATTAACACTTCAATAACTAAGAATAGGATAATAATTAATACTTCAATAACTAAGAATACAATAATAATTAACACTTCAATAACTAAGAATACAATAATAATTAACACTTCAATAACTAAGAATACAATAATAATTAACACTTCAATAACTAAGAATACGATAATAATTAACACTTCAATAACTAAGAATACGATAATAATTAATACTTCAAAAACTAAGAATACGATAATAATTAATACTTCAATAACTAAGAATACGATAATAATTAACACTTCAATAACTAAGAATACAATAATAATTAACACTTCAATAACTAAGAATACGATAATAATTAACACTTCAATAACTAAGAATACAATAATAATTAACACTTCAATAACTAAGAATACAATAATAATTAACACTTCAATAACTAAGAATACAATAATAATTAACACTTCAATAACTAAGAATACAATAATAATTAACACTTCAATAACTAAGAATACAATAAAAATTAACACTTCAATAACTAAGAATACAATAATAATTAACACTTCAATAACTAAGAATACAATAATAATTAACACTTCAATAACTAAGAATACGATAATAATTAACACTTCAATAACTAAGAATACGATAATAATTAATACTTCAAAAACTAAGAATACGATAATAATCAACACTTAAATAACTAAGAATACGATAATAATCAACACTTCAATAACAAAGAATACGATAATAATTAACACTTCAATAACTAAGAATACGATAATAATTAATACTTCAATAACTAAGAATACAATAATAATTAACACTTCAATAACTAAGAATACAATAATAATTAACACTTCAATAACTAAGAATACAATAATAATTAACATTTCAATAACTAAGATTACAATAATAATTAACACTTCAATAACTAAGAATACAATAATAATTAACACTTCAATAACTAAGAATACGATAATAATTAATACTTCAATAACTAAGAATACGATAATTATTAATAGTTCAATAACTAAGAATACAATAATAATTAACACTTCAATAACTAAGAATACAATAATAATTAACACTTCAATAACTAAGAATACAATAAAAATTAACACTTCAATAACTAAGAATACAATAATAATTAACACTTCAATAACTAAGAATACAATAATAATTAACACTTCAATAACTAAGAATACAATAATAATTAACACTTCAATAACTAAGAATACGATAATAATTAATACTTCAATAACTAAGAATACAATAAAAATTAACACTTCAATAACTAAGAATACGATAATAATTAACACTTCAATAACTAAGAATACGATAATAATTAACACTTCAATAACTAAGAATACGATAATAATTAATACTTCAATAACTAAGAATACAATAATAATTAACACTTCAATAACTAAGAATACAATAATAATTAACACTTCAATAACTAAGAATACGATAATAATTAATACTTCAATAACTAAGAATACGATAATAATTAACACTTCAATAACTAAGAATACAATAATAATTAACACTTCAATAACTAAGAATACAATAATAATTAACACTTCAATAACTAAGAATACGATAATAATTAATATGTCAATAACTAAGAATACGATAATAATTAATACTTCAATAACTAAGAATACAATAATAATTAACACTTCAATAACTAAGAATACAATAATAATTAACACTTCAATAACTAAGAATACGATAATAATTAATACTTCAATAACTAAGAATACGATAATAATTAATACTTCAATAACTAAGAATACAATAATAATTAACACTTCAATAACTAAGAATACAATAATAATTAATACTTCAATAACTAAGAATACAATAATAATTAACACTTCAATAACTAAGAATACGATAATAATTAATACTTCAATAACTAAGAATACAATCATAATTAATACTTCAATAACTAAGAATACAATAATAATTAATACTTCAATAACTAAGAATACGATAATAATTAACACTTCAATAACTAAGAATACAATAAAAATTAACACTTCAATAACTAAGAATAGGATAATAATTAATACTTCAATAACTAAGAATACGATAATAATTAATACTTCAATAACTAAGAATACAATAATAATTAATACTTCAATAACTAAGAATACAATAATAATTAATACTTCAATAACTAAGAATACAATAATAATTAACACTTCAATAACTAAGAATACAATAATAATTAACACTTCAATAACTAAGAATACGATAATAATAAATACTTCAATAACTAAGAATACAATAATGATTAACACTTCAATAACTAAGAATACGATAATAATTAACACTTCAATAACTAAGAATACAATAATAATTAACACTTCAATAACTAAGAATACAATAATAATTAACACTTCAATAACTAAGAATACAATAATAATTAACACTTCAATAACTAAGAATACGATAATAATTAATACTTCAATAACTAAGAATACGATAATAATTAATACTTCAATAACAAAGAATACAATAATAATTAACACTTCAATAACTAAGAATACAATAATAATTAACACTTCAATAACTAAGAATACGATAATAATTAATACTTCAATAACTAAGAATACGATAATAATTAACACTTTAATAACTAAGAATACAATAAAAATTAACACTTCAATAACTAAGAATACGATAATAATTAATACTTCAATAACTAAGAATACGATAATAATTAATACTTCAATAACTAAGAATACAATAATAATTAATACTTCAATAACTAAGAATACAATAATAATTAACACTTCAATAACTAAGAATACAATAATAATTAACACTTCAATAACTAAGAATACGATAATAATTAATACTTCAATAACTAAGAATACAATAATAATTAATACTTCAATAACTAAGAATACAATAATAATTAACACTTCAATAACTAAGAATACAATAAAAATTAACACTTCAATAACTAAGAATACGATAATAATTAATACTTCAATAACTAAGAATACGATAATAACTAATACTTCAATAACTAAGAATACAATAATAATTAACACTTCAATAACTAAGAATACAATAATAATTAACACTTCAATAACTAAGAATACGATAATAATTAATACTTCAATAACTAAGAATACGATAATAATTAATACTTCAATAACTAAGAATACAATAATAATTAACACTTCAATAACTAAGAATACAATAATAATTAACACTTCAATAACTAAGAATACGATAATAATTAATACTTCAATAACTAAGAATACGATAATAATTAACACTTCAATAACTAAGAATACGATAATAATTAACACTTCAATAACTAAGAATACAATAATAATTAACACTTCAATAACTAAGAATACGATAATAATTAATACTTCAATAACTAAGAATACGATAATTATTAATACTTCAATAACTAAGAATACAATAATAATTAACACTTCAATAACTAAGAATACAATAATAATTAACACTTCAATAACTAAGAATACAATAAAAATTAACACTTCAATAACTAAGAATACAATAATAATTAACACTTCAATAACTAAGAATACAATAATAATTAACACTTCAATAACTAAGAATACAATAATAATTAACACTTCAATAACTAAGATAACGATAATAATTAATACTTCAATAAATAAGAATACAATAAAAATTAACACTTCAATAACTAAGAATACAATAATAATTAACACTTCAATAACTAAGAATACAATAATAATTAACACTTCAATAACTAAGAATACGATAATAATTAACACTTCAATAACTAAGAATACGATAATAATTAATACTTCAAAAACTAAGAATACGATAATAATTAATACTTCAATAACTAAGAATACGATAATAATTAACACTTCAATAACTAAGAATACAATAATAATTAACACTTCAATAACTAAGAATACGATAATAATTAACACTTCAATAACTAAGAATACAATAATAATTAACACTTCAATAACTAAGAATACAATAATAATTAACACTTCAATAACTAAGAATACAATAATAATTAACACTTCAATAACTAAGAATACAATAATAATTAACACTTCAATAACTAAGAATACAATAAAAATTAACACTTCAATAACTAAGAATACAATAATAATTAACACTTCAATAACTAAGAATACGATAATAATTAATACTTCAATAACTAAGAATACGATAATAATTAACACTTCAATAACTAAGAATACGATAATAATTAATACTTCAATAACTAAGAATACGATAATAATTAACACTTCAATAACTAAGAATACAATAATAATTAACACTTCAATAACTAAGAATACAATAATAATTAACACTTCAATAACTAAGAATACAATAATAATTAACACTTCAATAACTAAGAATACGATAATAATTAATACTTCAATAACTAAGAATACGATAATAATTAACACTTCAATAACTAAGAATACAATAATAATTAACATTTTAATAACTAAGAATACAATAATAATTAACACTTCAATAACTAAGAATACAATAATAATTAACACTTCAATAACTAAGAATACGATAATAATTAATACTTCAATAACTAAGAATACAATAATAATTAACACTTCAATAACTAAGAATACAATAAAAATTAACACTTCAATAACTAAGAATACGATAATAATTAATACTTCAATAACTAAGAATACGATAATAATTAACACTTCAATAACTAAGAATACGATAATAATAACACTTCAATAACTAAGAATACAATAATAATTAACACTTCAATAACTAAGAATACGATAATAATTAATACTTCAATAACTAAGAATACGATAATAATTAATACTTCAATAACTAAGAATACAATAATAATTAACACTTCAATAACTGAGAATACAATAATAATTAACACTTCAATAACTAAGAATACGATAATAATTAATACTTCAATAACTAAGAATACGATAATAATTAACACTTTAATAACTAAGAATACAATAAAAATTAACACTTCAATAACTAAGAATACGATAATAATTAATACTTCAATAACTAAGAATACGATAATAATTAATACTTCAATAACTAAGAATACAATAATAATTAATACTTCAATAACTAAGAATACAATAATAATTAACACTTCCATAACTAAGAATACAATAATAATTAACACTTCAATAACTAAGAATACGATAATAATTAATACTTCAATAACTAAGAATACAATAATAATTAATACTTCAATAACTAAGAATACAATAATAATTAACACTTCAATAACTAAGAATACAATAAAAATTAACACTTCAATAACTAAGAATACGATAATAATTAATACTTCAATAACTAAGAATACGATAATAATTAATACTTCAATAACTAAGAATACAATAATAATTAACACTTCAATAACTAAGAATACAATAATAATTAACACTTCAATAACTAAGAATACGATAATAATTAATACTTCAATAACTAAGAATACGATAATAATTAATACTTCAATAACTAAGAATACAATAATAATTAACACTTCAATAACTAAGAATACAATAATAATTAACACTTCAATAACTAAGAATACGATAATAATTAATACTTCAATAACTAAGAATACGATAATAATTAACACTTCAATAACTAAGAATACGATAATAATTAACACTTCAATAACTAAGAATACAATAATAATTAACACTTCAATAACTAAGAATACGATAATAATTAATACTTCAATAACTAAGAATACGATAATAATTAATACTTCAATAACTAAGAATACAATAATAATTAACACTTCAATAACTAAGAATACAATAATAATTAACACTTCAATAACTAAGAATACAATAAAAATTAACACTTGAATAACTAAGAATACAATAATAATTAACACTTCAATAACTAAGAATACAATAATAATTAACACTTCAATAACTAAGAATACAATAATAATTAACACTTCAATAACTAAGAATACAATAATAATTAACACTTCAATAACTAAGAATACAATAATAATTAACACTTCAATAACTAAGAATACGATAATAATTAATACTTCAATAACTAAGAATACGATAATAATTAATACTTCAATAACAAAGAATACAATAATAATTAACACTTCAATAACTAAGAATACAATAATAATTAACACTTCAATAACTAAGAATACGATAATAATTAATACTTCAATAACTAAGAATACGATAATAATTAACACTTTAATAACTAAGAATACAATAAAAATTAACACTTCAATAACTAAGAATACGATAATAATTAATACTTCAATAACTAAGAATACGATAATAATTAATACTTCAATAACTAAGAATACAATAATAATTAATACTTCAATAACTAAGAATACAATAATAATTAACACTTCAATAACTAAGAATACAATAATAATTAACACTTCAATAACTAAGAATACGATAATAATTAATACTTCAATAACTAAGAATACAATAATAATTAATACTTCAATAACTAAGAATACAATAATAATTAACACTTCAATAACTAAGAATACAATAAAAATTAACACTTCAATAACTAAGAATACGATAATAATTAATACTTCAATAACTAAGAATACGATAATAACTAATACTTCAATAACTAAGAATACAATAATAATTAACACTTCAATAACTAAGAATACAATAATAATTAAAACTTCAATAACTAAGAATACAATAATAATTAACACTTCAATAACTAAGAATACGATAATAATTAATACTTCAATAACTAAGAATACGATAATAATTAATACTTCAATAACTAAGAATACAATAATAATTAACACTTCAATAACTAAGAATACAATAATAATTAACACTTCAATAACTAAGAATACAATAATAATTAATACTTCAATAACTAAGAATACAATAATAATCAACACTTCAATAACTAAGAATACGATAATAATCAACACTTCAATAACTAAGAATACGATAATAATTAATACTTCAATAACTAAGAATACGATAATAATCAACACTTAAATAACTAAGAATACGATAATAATCAACACTTCAATAACTAAGAATACGATAATAATTAACACTTCAATAACTAAGAATACGATAATAATTAATACTTCAATAACTAAGAATACAATAATAATTAACACTTCAATAACTAAGAATACAATAATAATTAACACTTCAATAACTAAGAATACAATAATAATTAACACTTCAATAACTAAGAATACAATAATAATTAACACTTCAATAACTAAGAATACAATAATAATTAACACTTCAATAACTAAGAATACGATAATAATCAACACTTCAATAACTAAGAATACGATAATAATTAATACTTCAATAACTAAGAATACGATAATAATTAACACTTCAATAACTAAGAATACGATAATAATTAACACTTCAATAACTAAGAATACGATAATAATTAACACTTCAATAACTAAGAATACAATAATAATTAACACTTCAATAACTAAGAATACGATAATAATTAATACTTCAATAACTAAGAATACGATAATAATTAATACTTCAATAACTAAGAATACGATAATAATTAATACTTCAATAACTAAGAATACGATAATAATTAACACTTTAATAACTAACAATACAATAATAATCAACACTTCAATAACTAAGAATACGATAATAATTAATACTTCAATAACTAAGAATACGATAATAATTAATACTTCAATAACTAAGAATACAATAATAATTAACACTTCAATAACTAAGAATACAATAATAATTAACACTTCAATAACTAAGAATACGATAATAATTAACACTTCAATAACTAAGAATACAATAATAATTAACACTTCAATAACTAAGAATACGATAATAATTAATACTTCAATAACTAAGAATACGATAATAATTAATACTTCAATAACTAAGAATACAATAATAATTAACACTTCAATAACTAAGAATACAATAATAATTAACACTTCAATAACTAAGAATACGATAATAATTAACACTTCAATAACTAAGAATACAATAATAATTAACACTTCAATAACTAAGAATACGATAATAATTAATACTTCAATAACTAAGAATACGATAATAATTAATACTTCAATAACTAAGAATACAATAATAATTAACACTTTAATAACTAAGAATACAATAATAATTAACACTTCAATAAATAAGAATACGATAATAATTAACACTTCAATAACTAAGAATACGATAATAATCAACACTTCAATAACTAAGAATACGATAATAATTAATACTTATGGTCACTCATCTGGCACTTGGCAGGCTCTACGTCGCTTAACTTCGGTGATCTAACGAGAACCGGCGTGTCAACGTGATTATGCCGTATATGTTGCGTACAGTGTACAATTATATGATACACTTGTGTCTGTAAGCATTTACGGCGAGAGTGGAGGAGGCGTCTTCGTTCCTCACGGATGTTTTTCGTCGACGTTTTACATTAATCCTATTAATTTCGGAATAAAATTCCATCATCAGGGGTGACCAGTATTGAGTCATTTTTTTTTCATCAAAAAACAAGAATAAACAAACTTGTTTCTTTGTTACTTGATAAACGTCTTTGGTGCGATGTCTCCGCTGTTGTTGTTGTTGGCGGTTATGATTCAAATTCCGGTGTCGAACGAAAAGAGCGTTGGCTCGCTAGTCTTGATAAAATATGTGTTGGTCGTTCAATTTCAAAGTATTGCAGGGTTAGTTAATAAAATTGAAATATAAGCCATTAGCAATACAAGACTTTTTTATATATATAATATATATATATATATATATATATATATATATATATTATATATATATATATATATATATATATATATATATATATATATATATATATATATATATATATATATATATATATATATACCACTACCTCCTGCACTGATGAGGGTGTAAGCTGAAACGACGTCGTCCATAGGTATAAAACACTAATATTTAATTTAAAATATTTATATGTTATTAGACCTCCGAAATTGAAATTGTGTAAGAATGCGTATGTGTTTGTGCGATTGTATGTCTATACAGTGACAGTACGCTAAACAAATAGATGCGATGGTCTTGTCAAGTCTTAGCACAGCCAGCTAATATATGCATACATACATACACTCGCTTACAGAGAGAGACGAGGGGGGGCACTTGGCTCTGAGGAATTCTTTCCTTTAAAACGTTGTTATTGTCAGTGTAAACAAAATAATACATATAGTCATCCATATACAGCTGTTTTGCCGTATCACGGTTCTTCAGTGTGGCCATATGAGCACGTGAACCAAGTTTAAGATTCGAAACCTGATCGCTTAGTCGACACTCGGAACATCTTACCGCTACGCTATCAAATAAAAAGAAATTATAATGCTTATATATGTTTACATTCGTATTATCGACCGCCTAGAGCTTTTAATTGTTTTACGAAAGGCTTACGCTAAGTAGTCAGCCACAGGGGTGTGCATTGTCGAATAACGGCTCTTCAGTGAGGTTTAGCAAGCGAGTGCTTGATAACATGTGTATGTAGGTTTGTGTGATCAGATAAAAGCATATTTACATTTTAAGAAAATATATTTAGCAACAGTTCAACCACGGGTTCGCCAAATCGCATTACCCCCACCCAACCCGCATTCGATGACAACACACGTGTCTCTACCCCAACCCACCCACACCAGCATCCTACCTGTCTTCTTCTGACTGCGCAACAAAAAAAGGTTTACATTTGAGCGAAGTTTTGAAGCTTCAAATGTCGTTTGAAGACAAACAGTGCTGCGTCAATATTATTGCTTTTTGACTCGCTGACCTCATGACAAATGACACACGCAGTTGCAATGGTTTTTTTTGTGTTTATTTGTAACAAATGCAATGGCATTTGGATAGGGGTGGCTGGGGGAAGATGGGGTGCTGATTCTGTCAAGAGGGGGTGGAGATTTTTGTGTTTTTCTTTTATTTTAATACATATACCCACAGACTCTCTCTCTATATATATCCCTATCTCTGTCTCTGTCTCTGTCTCTGTCTCTCTCCCTCTCTCTCTCTCTCTCTCTATATATATATATATATATATATATATATATAGAGAGAGAGAGAGAGAGAGAGAGAGACAGAGACAGAGACAGAGAGAGAGAGAGAGAGATTTTAATACTCCTTGTTATATCCAAAAATGTCCAATTCCAAGTTCAATGAAGTTGCATTATAAGATTCAGAGCTTATATATTATATTGCATCATGAATCAAGATAACGCCTTATATAATATTTTATTTTCCTAAAGCCTTATTTATATATATATATATATATATATATATATATATATATATATATATATATATATATATACATATATATATACATATGCATATATATACATATACATATATATGCATATATATTTATACATATATATATGCATATATATTTATGCATATACATATATATTCATATATATTTATGCATATACATATATATATATATATATATATATATATATATATATATATATATATATATATATATTCAACGTCGAATTGCATTTTTAAATCCGTTTTTATTTCATGGGTCGCCGATGATTTGGCATAGATTGTAACGGTCTTCACTAAACAGTAAAGCGTCGATCAATGTCAGTAAAACCATGGTACGTCTCGGGAATATGTAACGTATAGTTTTTTAAATAAATAATATATATATAATATATATATATATATATATATATATATACTAAAAGAATACTGGTCACAAGAAGGATACAGCATTAGTTTTAAATTTTAATATTTTTTTCTTTTGGGATAGAGACTATAAAACGGTGTATATACTATTGATGTCCACGCGCACACGCCGATTTTTTTTGAAATTGTATTATTTAATATTACTCAAAATTTGATGTGGAGCAATTCTTTTCTCTATTAATTTATTTTAGATCGAACTATTTTTAAAGTTTTTGTGGTGAGAGGACAGGTGCGACTTTACGTAGACGCACTTTCTACATCGGAAAGTTTACAAAAAAATAATGCGCCTTTGTTACCGAGTTTCCGAGAATATATCCTAAAGTTCATAATGATGGTTTCATTAGTTTAGGAGTTTATCCTGTACAAAGAAATATATTACACAACTTTAGATATATACACACATTAAATCTTAAAATTTACAAAGAAAATAATGTGCCCATGTTATTCACCGTGTTGCCTAGAATATATATTCCAAAATTTATAATGATTTGTTCATTAGTTTAGGAGATTTTTTTGTACATAGAAATGTATATATATATATATATATATATATATATATATATATATTTGTTATTGTTTATTATCTATGTACGTATACGTTTCGACCTTGATAATCGGGACTCATCAGCATAGAGATATGACTATTCACTACCGGTCATGCGATTCAAAAACCCGGATTACGAGTATTTTACAACCCAAATTCCGACGTCTAGAACCACTCGGCCAATAGCGAATAAACAGTGATAATTTTAACACTTTATCTGACGGCTTGACGTCATAAGAGGATTTATATAAGAATTTATCTTATAAGGTGTGTTACCGTTATGCATTTTAATTAACTTAAAGAAAAATAATATATATATATAATATTTGTTATTGTTTATTATCTATGTACATGTACGTTTCGTCCTTAAATAATCGGGACTCATCAGCATAGCAATATGACTATTCACTACCGGTCATGCGATTCGAAACCCCGGATTGCAACTCGAATCCGACGCCTTAACCACTCGGCCAATTTTGAATAGTGAATAAACTGTGATAATTTTAACACTTTATCGGCGGCTTAACGTATGAGAGCGTTCTACTTTTTTTTAATGAAAGGAACGATGCATTTAAAGCTAGTGACGTCATGCTGTGTTAATACTATACTTACAGTGCTCTACTTTTTCGGGGAGCGACAAATAATAATAAATATTTGTATTAAGCAAATTAAACGTATTAATAAAATTAATTAAAAACTAATAGTTTTAAAAGTACTTAATACTAAGTAGCGCTTTATAAATATTTATTATATAAACATTTTATCCGGCTTACGGAAATCAAGATCAAAGTGTAGTATCTGTTCCGATGGATACTACACCCCGTAAACTGGTATCGTCTTGGCCTTCGGGGCTTGATTTACGCCGATCTATGGGTCTGTCCTGTGTAGTTCTAGGAGGTCCCCCCTCCTAGGCTTTGCCTCCCCTCTTCGGGGAGGAGTAAGTTTATTGCTTACTGCTTGAGGCGCCCCTACCGGGGAATGCCGACGGGGCTGCGCAGGCAATTTTTAATGGCCAGAGTGCTCACTTTCTCGGGCGCTGGTTTTTCAACCATCACTTTCTCGACCTGACCTTGGGTCACATTTTACCTTGTGAGAGTAAGATAAATCTGGCCTTGTGCCTAACCTCCTGGCGAGAAGGTAAATAAATTACGCAAATGCAATAACGCTTCAGCGACCTAATGCTTGTCGGAGCCGAATAAATGATTTGTATAACGGGTATAAAAAACAAAAAGGGGAAATCAGAAATAAAAACAACGTCAAAAAAAACAACAACAGCACAGCTTACGCAAATCCGGTTTATCCGGCTTACGCAAATACAATAACGCTTCAGCGACCTAACACTTCATCGGAGCCGAATAAATGATTTGTATAATGGGTATAAAAAACAAAAACGGGAAATCAGAAATAAAAACAACATAAAAAAAACAATAGCAGCACGGCGGGTTACCATCATGCCCTCCCAAATGAAATCGTGTAAACCGTGAATACAGTCGAGTCGTCATTATTAGCAGGGTTAATCATAAAGGAGAGGGAGAGAAAGACAGTTGAGCATGTCAACCTTGTTATATCGTTTCTTCTTTTTCTTATTTCCTCTTCCTCCATCTAATTATTTTTTTTTAATTTATTAATGATTATTTGCAAGTAAAAATGAATGCGTCGTTTTCTTTCTTACGTATTGACCGAATTTAAAAGCTTAACCGTTACTAAGTTATTGCCAATATGCATACACTACATAATATGTATATACATATACACACATATATCCATATATGTACACATACTTACACACATATATCCACACATTTTTAGTTTTAGTTTTGTTCTTATTTCATTTTTTTATATATATATATATATATTTTTATTTTTTACTTTTTTAAAAACTTTTTTATTTTTTATTTTGTGTTATCTTATTTAACTGTCTAATCTCCTTTTAACGCGTTTTTAATTTCTGATTTTTTGCTATATAACATGTTGCTATAGGCGCTGAGGAAGAGACGTTTTGGACCAACTTTATAAAATTATAAAATAAAATAAAGTATTTCCAAACTGTTTTGGAAAGGATCGTACGCCATAATGGGCGTGATATATTAATGCTTGGAACAGTAAAAGTAATGCTTTGATTCATTCTGATGACGGCTGTGAGCCAGAAACACGTGTCCATGGATTACTTTTATGTACGTATAAAATATATATATATATATATATATATATATATATTAACGAAAAATACGTCCTATAACGTTAAGGGCGACTAACAATGCAATTTTCTGCATCTTAATCACTTAGGAAGTGAGACAATCGAAATAATAGTAAGCAAAAAAACAACGAACGTTGCAATCACCAATAAAAATAATTACATAAAAACACATTAAATATTTAGGTGATGAAAATCGTACATATTTCTAGACAGAGCGTCTTGGTCCGATGGTAAAACGCTGGACTATAGACATCAATATCGAAGGTTCGATCTCTGTGTAAGTTAGCCATGACGACTGTGAGCCAGAAACACGTGTCCACGGATTACTTTTATGTACTTATAAAATATATATATATATATATTCCATGATAAATGCCAGTATACTGAAATCATATAATCATATAATAGGGTTAAGATGAAAATTCATATACACTAAATGTACAAAAGCAAGGAAATTTCCAAATTTTTACACTTTTATTGTCATTAAGGGTATGCGAGCACAACAGGGCTATGTATTTTACTGGTAGGAATTTTTCTTCAGCGCACCTCACACACTTCATCCACTCATGCATAGATATTTATACTGTAGTGATGTGATAATGAAATGGTTTGGTTGATATGTAGTCATACACTTAATGACATCATGGAATGTCACTACTTTTGTAAAGGCTATGCCTCAATACAATGGTAATTTTTAAGGTTTTTTGGAATTTTCTGGAAAACTAAGGTATATGGTAAACTGAAATTAAAATGTCATCAACTAGACACTAGAACCTCTATCTCTGCCAAAAATCAGCTGAATCCATCTAATAGTTGATGAGATACAGGGTGGCACACACGTACGTACGTACACACGGATAACACAAAATCACTCCTGACCTTTCTGGATCTCTGGGTTGCCTTGACTAATGATGCTGAAATTTTACACACTTATAGAACCTATCAAATGAAAATTTTGTGCAAAGTTTTAACTGATTTGGTTTATTGTTTTTTGAGTGATGACTGATCAAAGAAATGAGATTTCTAGCATAGGGCGTTTTTGAAGTCTATTAAGGGATAGAGCGCTATCGCGCCTCCCTTGATACATACACGTATCAACGAAGATGAGACCCCGTAATAAAATATTAACAGCCTAAAAAATAAAATAAAATTCGTTTTTTACCTTCGGTTTTCTTTCTTTTTTTCTTATTCTAGTTTTTTGGTCTTTTTTCTGTTTATCTATCATCGTATTTCAAATTATTCTTAATACACATTAATCTTAAGCCTATGCTTTAAGACATTTTCTATAATCAAAATCATGTAATGGATTTTTATAAAAATTAAAATAAGGATTCTAGACATAAGGTTTAGTATTATTATATTTTGTTTTTGATATAAATCTTGTGCAAAACTGTTTTGTTCTGGGGGTTAAATAATCTCGTCCTTGCATGGGCATTTTTCTAGTTTCGTTAAAAACTATCTTAAAAAGAAAGAAATGGGAAAAAAAAGAATGACAAATACGACCATTAACACTAACACTAAGTCCGAGTCGTAAGCCCCGTCCCAACAAAAACCCTCTTAAAACTACGCATAATCGTTTAAAAAAAGAATAACCCCCCTCCCAAGAAAAATACCTGTATTTATGATTAACTGATAAACATTTAATTTTGGATAATTAGGTGAGAGCGATTGCAAATAAAACAAATCTAATTAGGGTGTCAGTTTGTTGAAACTCATATAAGCTGCTCAAATGCTGAGTTATCTTCTTCTAAATGGTTTCATGACATTTGCCAGCAAATTTTACATATACATATCAAATTTCATTCCTTTATCTTGTAGCAGTTACCTCCTCCTTTCAAAACATAACTACACCGGTTTGCCGGTAGGTGTCGCTTTTTCACCGACAGGTGGCACTGTAAAGCGACAGCAGAGTTATCTGCCGTTCTGACTATAAAAACCGTTGCAAACGAAAAATCCATCTCTCCTTCACCGACCAGCCTCGGCAGACAGACGCTGACACTAGCGTCCCGTTTCACTCTTCTCTGGTCGACAGAACGACGCTAATACACTAGCGCTTCGTCTAACGCTTTTCTCTTCAACTAGTCATCGGCATAACAACTACCAACACACGTGGTCAAACAACGGTAAGAGTTCACAAATCTTAAATAGTTTTCAACTTCCAATTACTAGAAAACAAGGGGTTTAATTTCTACTATGATAGTTGAAGCACAGTAAAATTAATTTATATTACTATTTTTTTTCATATGTATATTCCTATTAATTGCTATTATCTACGTGTAATTTAATTTCCTATCGGTTAGATATGTTAATCTAAACACCTTAAAGAATTTTGAATGCAATTTATTCAATTCAATTCAGATGAGTCATCTCATGCCAGTAGACGCAGGTGAAACGTTGATATATTCCGAGCTCCAGAGGTGGTGCACTGACGGTGTCATGTTTTTTCTTCTAATGGTTGAATGTGTATACAGATCGCTACACCTGTATACGTATACAGCACCTGGTATTCCCAAATGGTCACCCATTTGATACGACAAGGCTCAACGTCGCTTAACTTTGGTGATCTAACGAGAACCGGTGTGTCAATGTGAAAATGCTGCAGTTTATAAGAGATTCATATTAATATCTATTACTTATCTAGTGAAATTATTATTATGTTCATACCCACTTCTATATTCATCCAAAGTAATTTGTTTGAAGTGCATACAATTAATTTCTACTTCTCCTCTTTGGTTTAATAATTTCTCTCTCTCTGGAAATCTAATGCTCGCTAATATTTCATTGAGACAAATATAACACAGGGACCCTCTTTAAAATGCCTCACTTTAGGATGTGTGCTTTATTATTCGTCTTCAGAAACCATATGTACTGAGATAATGAAGTGTTGATCTTCTTTTCTGAGTTATTAACACATACTTTATGGTTAGAATACTTAGTTTTAAAATCTCTTTTGATTAGGATTATCTTCCGAGTACGCTGTTCCCATGCAGATTATACTCTTAAAAATCTGCCTGTAATGGACAGTTATTTTTGTTTCTGCAATTACAGTCCCTATTTTTGTAATCCTTACTCTCTTAGGTTTTATTAATCTTACCTTGCATTTATATCGATTTTCTTGGTTTAGAATAGGTCTGTTATGACTTTTAATGTTTTTTCCAGATTTTTGTACAACTATAGCTAAGTTTTTTTACATTTCTACTGAATATTTTATGCAGTTGATTAATAGTATGGAAATGTAGATTTACAAGGTTAAAGAATCTATGATCTATTTTAGATTTAACTATGCAGCTTTAATGGAGGGGGTGAACCAAATAATTTTCGGCTTCTATTTTTTGTTCTAATATTTTTAATATTTCTGTTAAAAAAGCCTGAAAACGGACTCTAAGATAGAACTAATCAAGAGGTTTGAAAATAGCCTACTGGGCATAATAAATAATTTGGAATTTCACAGTCTAAAAAAAACTTAACGAAACAGTGAAATGCATTAAACGTTCGGATAAGCTATTAGTTAAAGCGGGTAAAACAAGGAATTTGTATGAAATGGACAGGACTGAATATTATCAACTAATTAACGAAACATTAACGAAGAATTACAAAAAAACTATGACCTTAAACATTATCAATAAAATTAACTTGGATATCAAAACAATAACGGATAAGCGATAGATTATACAAACTCAACCCTAAGGATACTTCTAAATTATCAAAAGACGACAAACCGGATGTTATCAACAAACCGGATGTTATCAACGAACCGGATGTTATCAACAAACCGGATGTTATCAACAAACCCACCACTAGGTTAATCAACCCTACCAGACCTGAAATTGGAAGAATTAGCAAAATAATACTTGAAAACACAAATAAGATTATCAAAGAAAAACTCCACCTTAACCAATTTATTAATACTACAAGTGGTATATATTTAACTGGATAGAAACCATTGCCCGTTCATCCAATTAAACATAAGAGGTTTTTATACAAGGCTCTGGATTTCGCAAAATTGTTCACGGATATAAACAATGTAGTTATTAAAATTCAATACTGATTCAGATAATTTTACACAAGCTTCTGGTAATTATGTATTACATTTTCGGAATGGTGTTATTCCAGAAAACTATCGAACCATAATACAAGAAGACAAGTCTGTCGTGAGACTGCATATCGCCGGCTAACAACGTAAGAATTGGCCAAAGTCTTATCTGGGTCTTACTTCTTCATATTGTATGAAGTATTCCAGAAGTTATGCCATGGAAACATCGATAACTCGAAAATAATTTATCTGATCAGGATGATGGGTTGCATGGTGCTTACTGTTCTCAAAGAGCATCAGAACCATAAATCAAAGAGCATCTGAACCATAAATCAAAGAGCATCAGAACCATAAATCAAAGAGCATCAGAACCATAAATCAAAGAGCATAAGAACCATAAATCAAAGAGCATCAGAACCATAAATCAAAGGGCATCAGAACCATAAATCAAAGAGCATCAGAACCATAAATTAAAGAGCATCAGAACCATAAATCAAAGAGCATCTGAACCATAAATCAAAGAGCATCAGAACCATAAATCAAAGAGCATCAGAACCATAAATCAAAGAGCATCAGAACCATAAATCAAAGTGCATCAGAACCATAAATCAAAGAGCATCAGAACCATAAATTAAAGAGCATCAGAACCATAAATCAAAGAGCATCAGAACCAAAAATCAAAGAGCATCAGAACCATGAATCAAAGAGCATCAGAACCATAAATCAAAGAGCATCAGAACCATAAATCAAAGAGCATCTGAACCATAAATCAAAGAGCATCTGAACCATAAATCAAAGAGCATCTGAACCATAAATCAAAGAGCATCAGAACCATAAATTAAAGAGCATCTGAACCATAAATCAAAGAGCATCAGAACCATAAATCAAAGAGCATCAGAACCATAAATCAAAGAGCATCAGAACCATAAATCAAAGAGCATCAGAACCATAAATCAAACAGCATCTGAACCATAAATTAAAGAGCATCAGAACCATAAATTAAAGAGCATCAGAACCATGAATCAAAGAGCATCAGAACCATGAATCAAAGAACATCAGAACCATAAATCAAAGAGCATCAGAACCATAAATCAAAGAGCATCAGAACCATTTTCAAAGAGCATCAGAACCATAAATCAATCAGCATAAGAACCATAAATCAAAGAGCATCAGAACCATAAACCAAAGAGCATCAGAACCATAAATCAAAGAGCATCAGAACTATAAATTAAAGAGCATAAGAACCATAAATTAAAGAGCATCAGAACCATAAATTAAAGAGCATCAGAACCATAAATCAAAGAGCATCAGAACCATAAATCAAAGAGCATCAGAACCATAAATCAAAGAGCATCAGAACTATAAATTAAAGAGCATAAGAACCATAAATCAAAGAGCATCAGAACCATAAATTAAAGAGCATCAGAACCATAAATCAAAGAGCATCAGAACCATAAATCAAAGAGCATCAGAACCATAAATCAATCAGCATCAGAACCATAAATTAAAGAGCATCAGAACCATAAATCAAAGAGCATAAGAACCATAAATCAAAGAGCATCTGAACCATAAATTAAAGAGCATAAGAACCATAAATTAAAGAGCATCAGAACCATAAATTAAAGAGCATTAGAACAATAAATTAAAGAGCATCAGAACCATAAATCAAAGAGCATTAGAACAATAAATTAAAGAGCATCAGAACCATAAATTAAAGAGCATTAGAACAATAAATTAAAGAGCATCAGAACCATAAATTAAAGAGCATCAGAACCATAAATTAAAGAGCATAAGAACCATAAATTAAAGAGCATCAGAACCATAAATTAAAGAGCATTAGAACAATAAATTAAAGAGCATCAGAACCATAAATTAAAGAGCATACGAACCATAAATCAAAGAGCATCAGAACCATAAATCAAAGAGCATCAGAACCATAAATCAAATTTGGAAACATCGGAAGTTGAAATTACGTAAAAATTTCGACCGAATTTTTTAAAGTTTCGGTCGAATGTCAAGGGTGAAGTCATATACGACGCGGGGCTGGCTACAATATGGGCTAAGTTTTTACGATGAACCGAACCGGTTAACGCTAAAAGTGTGACTTTCAACTTTTTTGTGACCTTGACCTAAATATCCCAAAAGTCAATAAATTCTAAGTTAGACCACGGCCGATATTTTGACGAAGTTTGGTGACGATTGGTCAAGCGATGTGGACGCTAGACTGTACACAAACAAACAAGCAACTATATTGACAAACAAAAAAACAAGACCGAAAACATAACCTCCCTGGCGAAGGTTAACATACAAAAATAAAAAAGCAATCTGTTTTTTTTTATGTTATGTTGATTTCAAAAAAAAATACTGATTATTGTTTTTCTATTTTTACAGTTTTGTTATTTATTTCCAATGTGGCGGCGACTGCTTCTCTTTTTACTCTACATGGTCGGAACAGCGAAGGCCATCGAAGGTAAGACGCCTTTGATTTGATACATGCTACGCGTGTTGAATATTGTGGGTGGGGGTCGTATGTTTGCTCGTATAAATATTAGTTTGAATAGATTTGATTAGATAGATCTTGCATTACGTTTCAAAGCAGGAAACGTTTCTGACAAGGAGTCACGAAACGTTCAAACCCGGCTTGTATAAGCTAATAAGCGTGAGAAAGGAAGTCGAAACTATTTAGTCGGATATGACGTCAGACTTACAAGGACAGTAGCGGATACAATTCTGGACAGTTTAGTAGAAGCGGCTGAACTGAGAACACGCGTTTACGATTTTCTAATGCAAAGTTAAGTAATTAAGCAACTGGCTTAGGATTAATTCACAACATTTCTCATTCTCTTCTATCCCCATTTACCTTGCAGTCTACTGGACGATCATGGTTAAATAAACCATTCGTCTTCTAATATCGTGCTGTTGAATTAATTGAATGATAATTAATGTAAGAAGGTACCGGCGGTTTATTATTATAGTTAACGAAAGTGTCCTCAGTCAACAGGATAACAACATACATACGCGAATGACGCCGCCTGCCAAAGGACAAGGTATGATTAAGATACAAATGATTAAATTAATGAAATGTTTTCCCCACGTATTTGAACACGATCATGCTTTCAAGTTCGAACAGGCCAAAATCATTAAACACATTCATAACTAAGCTCGGTGAAGACTACTTGAAACAGCACTTATCACAGACTCTAACACCATCAGACATCGAAATAATTTCTACAATCTATCCCCCTTAATAAGCAAAATTATCCTGACCGAACAAAAACTAAACCTAGATCATGGCTAACCTTTCCTCTAATCGTTCTTACTTGCACTTATATACAACTCCGCGCATACACACTTACGTACTGACTCCTTTCTCACATATATATGCATTCACATACACATGAATCACCCACTCCGAATCAAAACTATTAAACCACAAATAACAGCTTTACAAATTGACACAATTTACACATCCTTACTAATATTTAGATAGTTAAACCCGTTTTTCTCTCAATTTACTCTCAAACCATCAACACATCCTGAACGAAACCACATTTGACTTATTACTCCCCTAAAATTAAAATCATTTTTCTTTCTACTCATGAAGCCCCACCCCCTCGTCCCCAGCACACTTTTTACACATTCTTTCAAACACACTTATGCTCACACATTCCTGACATAGCAACCTGGTCAATACTCATCCCTCCCTCCCTCCCTCCCTCCCTCCCTCCGGCCTAAAAAAAGGCCAAATCAGCAAGCATGCAGATTGATTACGTGACTAATTCAGGGAGGGGAAACTGACTACGTATTGTCAGCTTTTTGTGCATGCGAAGAGGAAAAGCTAATCAATATTAATGAAGACTAAAATTGTTTTTTTCATATATTCATCATTCGTTATCTCATATTATTTCAGTAAATATTCAGTCAATAGTAAATAAATAATAAAAATTCAATGAGTAATTATCGCAGTTACGTTGACACGAGAGACAAACACACACACGTGAAGTTGTTTCATAATTTCATCAATATAGAAGAAAAATCTTCATAAGAAATGAATACCACAATTGAATTCCGAGTAAAATTTTATGCTAGAAAAGTTTGGTTAGATCTTGGTATAGGTTGTTTTTTTTTTGGGGGGGGGGGTTGCAGATAGAGATAAAAAATGAATAAAGACATACATCTATATTTACCTGCATTTACCTGATTCAATCCCTTTCCTTACTAAGGATCGCAATCGATTGATTCGGTAGGTAGACCAAAACGGTCTTGTGTGAGCCTCCATCTTCAAATATATATCCACATGGTTCTTGAAGCTATTGATTGATTCGGATTCTTTGTTCTAATATCTCATGGTACTTACACTAAAAAAACTGTTTTCGTTACTTCCAGTCTAGCTCACGGAGTAAACAGCTTCAATCTATGGCACCTTGTTTGATTATAACAATGATGAATAAAATATTTCTTCGGTCCTTAGCCTTTTGACTAAGATCAAAGTGTAGTATCTGTTCCGATGGATGCTCCACCCCATAGACTGGTATTATCTTGGCCTTCGGGGCTTGATTTACGCCGGTCTATGGGTCTGTCCTGTGCAGTTCTAGGTGGTCCACCATCCCAGGGTTCGCCTCCCCTCTTCGGGGAGGAGTAAGTTTATTGCTTGCTGCCTGAGGCGCCTCTACCGGGGAATGCCGACGGGGCTGCCCAGGCAATTTTTAATGGCCAGAGTACTCACCTTCTCGGACGCTGGCTTTTCAAGTCCCACTTTCCCGACCCGACCTTGGGTCACATCTTACTTGTGGGAGTAAGATAAAACTGGCCTTGTGCCTAACTCCTGGAGATGGGTAAATAAATACCCTTTTATAGCCGTGCAGAAACTTGAATGTTTCAATGACGTCACGAAAGTAATTCAATTCATCCTTGGCAGTCGCTGCTCATATGGCAGATGCCTTAGTGCCACAACCATTTCACTGCCCTTTTCTAACTTTAGAATATCCGTTTGCAATGAGGGCTCCATACTTGCACAATATATTCAAAATGTGGTCGCACTTAGGATTGGTACAACTGAAATACAATTCTCTTCTGGTGCTACCAGATCAGGCTGTCGGAAGATACCGGCTTCCTGACCAAAAATGCACCAAACATTGATGTTATTGTTTTTATCCTTTCCCTTTGCAAAACTCAATCATGTTCTGCAAAGCCAAAAACAAAATCAACATTTTTCCTCTACAAAACAACCAAACGAAACACCATAAATAAATACTTGAACAGATAAAGAACTTGAAGCATAAAAACTTTTGCCAAAATGACCGGATTCGGCATTAAATTACCTGAAAACGGTTGATATGCCGTAAAGCAAAACATACAGACAAACAATTCTCTTCCATTTATGTGTTATTGATCGCTTTATAAAATCTAATATTTTGCCGTTTTACAGCTTCTGGCACCTGGTTAGGGTTAAGGTTAGGGTTGCCACATTTAACCCTTAAATACATTTTGTTTTAAATATGACACATTACAACAAAATGCCTATTTAATATTCAACGAACATGTGTAAAACTGCAAATTGTTTCGCATCTGTAACGAGCCTGTTAGCAGGTGTAAGTAGGTATTAGTATGATGTTGCATCAAAACACCCGCTAAATAGGTAATCAGTATATGCGATGTAAAACCAGTATAAACAATAAATCATTTAAGAATGAAGGTCATCAGTTACGCTGATCCTAGTATATTTTTCTTGTTCAACCTGTTCAAAAGTCTGACTATTCATAATATAGGTAGATTGTTCTTTTTCATTGTTTGATACAATTAAACATTTTTCGATTGGTCTTTTTATTTTTTTTTCAGTCAAAAAGTTCCTAAGTGTTTGCTATTTCCCAAATTGGTCTCCGTTAAAGAACGTTTCGACGGCTCGACTGGAAGTTGATGAGATCGATCCCAGGCTGTGCTCTCACCTGATGTACGCCTTCGTCAAGATCGATGGCAATCTGAACATCTACCCGACAGAACCTAATGACCTGCGCGGCAATTACGAAGCGTTTAACAAGCTGAAAGCGGGTTACGATACGGTCACCATGCTGTCGGTAGGCGGCCAGCTGAACGCCGAGAGAGGGTTTCAGCTGGCTTCCGCCTCTGACGAAAACCGTAAGACATTTGCTCGAAACATCATTAACTATGTTCGAAAATACAACTTCGATGGAATCGACATCGACTGGGAATACCCACGCGCGGAGGAGAAGCATCAGTTTACCCTTTTGTTAAAGGTAAGTTCAATTAATCACACGTATTTATCCGATGTGTCTTTGTTATGTCTTCTAGGTGGTGGGGGTCTATTATATAAAGGGCAGTTGTCTATCCTTGTTTAATTTTACTTCAGTAGAAGTTCTCAGAAATCAAGGTGTCCGTTTCTGGGGCTAACACTTCATCTCTATATGAGATACGGCACAATCACGTTGACACACCGGTCCCCGTTAGATCACCGAAGTTAAGCGGCGTCGAGCCTGGCCAGTACTAAATGGGTGACCATTTGGGAATACCAGGTGCTGTATGTCAAATCCCTCAACGGCGGAGTAGTTTATATGTCAGGCTGCGATGGCGGATGAAGAGTTGCAACCAGTCAGGGGGTTCAGTCGTCTCGGTCTCCGTGCCACTGAACATAAAAACCTGCCTGGCCAAGCTGATGGGTCTGTTGTTTGTGCACCAACCTATCCATGTTAAACAAATCCACGCACAGGCGTCTCCAGAGACACCAGTAGTGAGAACCCACAATTGACGCCCTGGAAACCCGCATATTCGAGTGTCGGCCTTTATTTTATTATATGAGATACAGAGATATTCAAATATTCCATTAAAGTTCTCCTTTACCTCTCAAACGTTGATTTTTTAAAGACAAACATTAAATTTTCTTCTCCCCATTTGACCAGTTAACTATGTTATAGTATATAATTATTGTGGTCTCTTGGTCTTACCGAGTTCAAGGACAGGAATTAATCTAGTCTGGTGGAGTATCCAGCTAAATGATGTTACTTGAGGTAGCATTACTTAGAGAACGTGCACCATTCCTCGTATGAGCCAGTGTATACCTGTGTCGAAGGTATCTTATTTGGGCTTAGAATACTATGTTATTTTGAATATTTGGTCAGGTTTTACTTGTAGAGGGAATTATCCTCATGTCAGGTTGTCCTGACAAACCCTTGTACAGACAGATAGAAGACACTCGATGATGGTATCTAGTAGGTAATTCAAACTCTCCTGTAGGTAATTTAAACTCTCGTATGGTTTTCAGGAGAGAACTTAAATGCCTACTAGACACTGTCCTCGAGTGTATAAGGTTTCTCTGTACAAGGGTGCGTCAGGACATCCTGGCATGAGGATACTTCTTTCTACAAGTAAACCCTGACCAAATATTTAATATAACATAGTATTTGAAGCTCAAATGCAACACAAGATGTATCATAGGTGCTCATTAGAAGAAAAATAGTATTCTTTGTCCGTGTTTCTCATCCATGGAACAGCCTACCAGACTAGGTTAGGGTTAGAGTTATAATAGGTACTTATTAGAAGAAGAACAGCCTACCAGAGGGGGTAGTGGTGATGCTTACCATATCCAGGTTTAAAGTCGCCTGGATAAACATTTAGACAGTATATAGACGTACACATCTCCTAACTGTTCTTTTACATGGCTTGTTGCACTTTGCTACTTTTTGCAATAAATTTGATTTGATTTAATTTGATTTGATATAGTTTGTGTTTATTTGTTAACATCAGGTGTAGTACAAGGCCAGGAAGTAGGGAAAATCAGTTCCCTCGAAGGGGCACTTTAGTCGAGTACGAACATAACAGAGAACGGACCTATCGGCATCTCTCAACAGAGGTGCCTTAGACAACCAACGATAACCCAGCACTCCCCCTTCTGAAGGTGGAGGTAATGCATGTGAAGATGTAACCTCTAGGACCGAGGCGTACAATACCTCAAAACGGGTCCAGTGGTTCAAGTCACCTCTTAAGTTGCCATGGCTAACATCGGCTGGAATGACAACTGGCGAACCAGTGTTTATTCGCAGAAAGAAGTTGCACAAGGCCCAAAAGTAGGGAAAACAAGTTCCCCCAATGGGGCGCTCTGGTCGAGTCAGCCAGAAAGGTCACCTGATCTTAAGGTTGTGTTGTTTTTCATACCAAGTTGAGGTTATGTCATCGACAATCAGTATGACAGAGTCTAGTCCGTTTGAGTTAGGTGACTTTTTTCTGTCGACCTGACGTCGGGTTCTGTGCAGTTCTAGGAAGTCCACCTTCCCAGGCTTTACCTACTCTTTTTGAGAAGGGATTAGTTTATTGCTAATCGCCTGAGGATCCCCTACCGGTGAATGCCAACGGGGCTGCTAAGGCATTTTTGTGGGACAGTGCTCTGCCTCTTGAGCGCTGGCTTTTCAATCCCCACCTTCCGGCCTTGTGCCACATCTTCCAGCGGTGGGAAGGAGGTAAATACTGACCCATCAGCATTCCTCGATAGGGACACTCCAGGCGATCAGCAATAAACTAACCCCCCCCCCCTGGAAGTAGGAGGTAATACCTGGGAATATGTTTCTTTCTAAGACCAAACCGGACCATACCACATTCAAACAAAGCCAGCCCTTAAATTACCAAAATGGTGCCAAGCGTGAATCTCGGCTTGTATAACAAGTGTCGAACCAGCACGTAGTTAGACAAGATTCTGACACAAATAAACATACACACACATTACTTTTTTAAAACACACACATTACTTTTTTTTTAAACACACACATTACTTTTTTAAAACACACACACTACTTTTTTTTATAAAACACTGTTTAATATTGACTTGATTTTAGCAAGTCTTCTTAAAGTAGATAATTACGTTCCAATTTGATTTCTTTTTCTTGTTCTTTCGTTTTGAAAACCGGTATTTAATTACAGGTAAATATACGTTTTAAAAGGCCGCCGTACCGTAACCGGGGCGCCAATACCGGTTTCCCAAGTTCTCACCCTAAACTCTTAAACCTTTAACCAAAAGCTTCTCAACAAGTAGATTAATTTGAAAAAGAAAACAAGTATTTTTAAATACGGACATTGTGTCTCTCATAATAACCATGACTGTCGGTCAATCCCAATTAACCTTGCCTCTTGTTTTACGTATCGACTCTCGATTGGACAAAAATCTCCAATCAGCAATATTTTTTGTCACCTAATCAAAGAAACGAGGATACTCACTTCCAAATCTTGCGCGTAGTATAAAAACCCCAACACAGCGTTTTTTTTTCTTCCACAGACAACGCACGCAAGGGCGTCTTTAAAAGCTAACTTCGGCCCCTGGCCGATGGTCCTCGACAAAATAATGAAGACATTCACGAACTACTCAAACCTCGCTCACAAAACGAACGTGCACAATAGTTCATGCATACACTCTCTCACGCATATACATACTTACCCCATTCACACAGACTGTAACACGCAAACGCACGTGGTGTCAGCCGTAATAAACATCTGTACTCAATTTTTTCTTACATGCTAAAAAACTCTTTCACTCAGGACGTTCTTTGGACTTTTTGGACTCTCATTCTTTACTTAACTTTATCAAGTTGTCTATTTATCAAGTTGTCTATACAATGAAACCTCGGTTTTCGAACATAATTAGTTCTGAAAAGCTGTTCGAAAACCGAATTGTTCGTAAACCGAATCATATTTTTCCATTAAAAATAACTTTAAAGAGATTAATTCGTTAATAAGACTGATTTACAAAGAAATTGAGGCAAGCACAAAAATACTCGTTTTTTTACCTAATTTGATGGTGCTGAATTCAAATTTGAAATCCGTTTTTACTCATCACCTCTAGTTTTTCTCTTTTTTTAGATATGCATA
>OY744540.1:71038471-71223471 GCA_963556195.1 Sepiola atlantica | reverse complement strand
TTTTATATAAACTATCCTTATAAACTAATCAATTAAATTTAAAATAGAAATAAAACATTTTTAATTTAAACTATTCTTTTAAACAAATCAATTAAATTCAAAATAGAAATAGACCTATTTTATATAAACTATCCTTATAAACTAATCAATTAAATTTAAAATAGAAATAAAACTTTTTTTGTTTAATCTATCCTTTTTAAACAAATTAATTAAATTTAAAATAGATATGAAACTTTTTTTAATTTAATCTATCCTTTTTAAACAAATCAATTAAATTTAAAATAGAAATAAAACTGTTTTATTTAATCTATTCTTTTTAAATAAACCATAAAATTTAAAATAGAAGTAAAACTTTTTTAAATTTCATCTATTCTTTTTTAACCCACCCATTAAATTTCAAATAGAAATTAAATTTTTTTGAAGTTTAATCTTTTTATTAAACAAACACATGAACTTTAAACTTTTGAAAATGTAATCTGTTCTTTTTAAACAGGAATGGGCCATTAACTATTGGATCGAGAAAGGAGCCCCGCGAGATAAATTAGTCCTTGGTCTAACTGCGGCTGGAAACACGTACACACTCAGCGATCCTAACCAGCATGAAGTTGGATCTCCGACCGACGGCGCCGGAAACAAAGGACCCTACACGCAGAAACGGGGATTTTTATCCTATTATGAGGTAAAGAAATGCATCATATGAACCGGCTGTCGATATCATCTTGGGACGGACAGTGAAAGTGAAATCAATTTTCTGAATATCCTTGATTGAAAGAAAAATCCCATTAAATATTTTGTTTTAATTATCCTTGGCCTTTTTTGCTAAGATCAGAGTGTAGTATCTGTTCCGATAGATGCTACACTCTGTAGACTGGTACTGTATTGGCCTTCGGGCCTTGATTCCGCCGATCCGAGGTATTATCCCGTGTAGTTATAAGAAGTGCACCCTCTCAGGCTTTGCCTTCTCACTCTTTGAGAAGGGGTTAGTTTATTATTACTCATCCGAGGCGCCCCTACCGTGGAATGCCGTCGAGGCTGCCAGGCATTTTTTGTAGGCCAGAGTTCTCTTCCTCTAGGGCGCTGGCTTTCCAATCCCACTTTTCCGACCTTGTGTCACATCTTACCGCCGTGGGCGCTAGATAAATACAAGAACTAAATAAAATAAAAGATGATCGGATCTTAATGATATTTTCAGTATTTAGCCATTAATAAATGAATTTTATATTAATATAAAGAAGGGCTCTATTTACATTTAGAATGACGCAGTCAACGTGCAAACCTCACACACGGACTTTAAATCTCGAACCCTTAACATTGGGCAGCTACTTTCACTGAAACAAAAACAAAATACCTTCGACTAGTCAAAAGAAGAAAAATAGAAAAAAAAGAACATTCTATGACTAAGGTGTTTACGACATAAATTATTAAACTTAAAATAAATATTTTATTTATTTTTTAAAAAAAGCGTATCGTTGTTGGGTTTCTAAATTCATGATAATATAAAGTATCTATTTTATTTATAGATTTTTAGTAATCAGGTAAAAATGACGTCGTTCGGGTTTAGGGTTAGTTTTTTTTTTACTGAAAATTATTTTGATTTTCGTTAGTGTTAAGGTTTACGGTTAGGTATTAAAGTTATTGTGGGGGGGGGGGGGCTGAACATTTTTTTTTCTTTTGCGATCAGTTTTTCTTCCTGACAAAAGTTAATCACTCCTTCGGGAGACGCAACAGCCAGTGATAGCTCGTTAAAATTCTTTGCAGTACTTTCGCATTTGAATCAGTTGCAATCGTGTTTCAACCAGTTGAAATTTTAACATGTAGCCTCGAAAGTTTCTCGAAAATTGATTGGTTAATCTCTTCGGTACTTTCCGGCGGTTACGTCAACATCCGGAAAGTATCGATGGGTCTTAATCTAAGAAAGAACCGGCCTTTCTATAAACAACAACTAATATATATTTATTTATGTAACCTACATCGGTGGGTGTAGGCTGCCGGAAGTTTAAACAGTGAAGAAAACAATAGAAAAGTTATAAAAGTTCGGCTACCGAAAGTCCTCTTGGGGCAGTATATCTTCAAGTGAAGATAGCTTTGTTCAGTGTTTAGCCGACAAGGGTAAGAGAGAGGGTCGACATCTTTCTTAGTGGATGCCTGAAAGCTTTCTAGCTGCCCTGCAAATCCCTAAAAGTCTGGATGTAGTACTTCAAAGGTCCAAAGGTCCGGTCGAAATTAATACGTCCAGGTGTCTGATTAGTCGTCGCGTGACCCCCAAAAACTCACTAGAACTGCTCTCTGTAAGAAGAAAAGAAATGCCAATGTCTATCACAGCCATACCCCCATGTGGTGTAAAAATGATTTTTTTAAAAAAAGATTTATGATCGGCTAATCGTGCTCTAAACGTGATAATCAACAACCATCAGAATAGAGATGGGGTTATCCCAAAATGGTGCGGCCTCTATTCCTGTGCTATTTTCTTACCCGTTGAACAATTACAACAGAGAGTGAAATCAATTAAAGTATGTTATCTTAGTATTTCAATGTATTCCACAGTCTTGGGGATTTTCCCAAAGTTGTGTCAATCAAACTATTCTTGAATTTCTAAATCTGTAGCACGTAGAAAAATTGTCGATGAGAAAAAGTGTTCGTCTGAATGCAATCCTTTTATAGGATGTTCAGCTATCGTCTTCTTCTTCTTCTTCTTCTTCTTCTTCTTCATCTTCTTCTTCTTCTTCTTCTTCTTCTTCTTATTATTATTATTATTATTATTATTATTATTATTATTATTATTATTATTATGATTATTATTATTATTATTATTATTATTATTATTATTATTATTATTATGATTATTATGATTATTATGATTATTATTATTATTATTATTATTTTTTTTTTTTTTTTTTCTTCTTCTTCTACTACCTCCTCCCCCCTTCCTTCTTTCTCTTCTGTTTAATTTTCTTTTCTTTTCTGCCTTTTTCTTGCTCTTCTTCTTCTTCTTCTTCTTCTTTTTCTTTTTCTTTCTCTTCTTTATTTTGTTCTGTGTTTCCTTTCACTGATAAATGGAAGAAAGAAAAGAGAAAATTAAAAACGAAATAAACAGAAGAAAAAAATGAATTTTTCACTTCCTTTTCTCGTCTTCTTTCTCTTCTTTCTCTTTTTTTCTTCTCTTTTGTTCTTTTTGTTATTTCTTCTTTCTTTTTTTTCTTTTCTTCTTTTTCTTCGTCTCCTTCTTTCTCCTTCTGCTTCTTCTCTTTCTTCTTTCTTCTTACGAGTGAAAATTCCACAGACAAAAGATCGTGAATGATTGGCCGCCACGTCACGGTTTTTAATCAGCCATGACGAGTTCAAATCTATCACGGATCAATTGTGACCATTTTCGCACTAATACTGCTGGGAAAGGTGTGAACCCCCAACCCCCACGTCCACCCTCAGATTTGGCTGAAATATCAACTTGCATTCAATCAATCGTATACAACCACTCGATTTCAATACGTATTGTGTTTCAGAATTGAATAATCCGTAAACGATCAGAAGCTGACGCATTTGTGAATTAAATCTTTTTTTAAATTTTAATTCGATATTACCACTTAGGAGGGGAATCCATTTAATGAAATCGTTCTCGACACAAATAATAAAGTCGACGAGCCAAATTCAAGACCCAGTCTGAAGCAATGTTTTCACTTTTGAGATGATACCCTTAGGAAAGGCCATGAATATATATTTTTTACTATGGGTTTAAAGATTGTGTTAGTTAACATGTTCTACTCACATAGCTGGGGAAGGATGGTATCTGTCAGCGCCCCATTAGGGGAGTATGGAATGAGAACCTAACAGCTTTATAAAGTGACGTAGATAGGTAGATAGGTAGGTATGTAAAAGTATGCTTTCTTTTATTTCCTGTAGATCTGTGAATACATACGGAATCGGGGATACGAATACATGTGGGACGAAGAGCAAGGCGTGCCTTACGTTTATATGGACAACCAGTGGATTGGCTTTGATGACTACAAAAGCATCAGAAAGAAGGTAAGTCTCTCTCTCTCTCTCTCTCTCTCTCTCTCTTTCTCTCTCTCTCTCTCTCTCTCTCTCTCTCTCTCTCTCTCTCACACACACATACATACTCCATCACGCTATCTATACATCTCCCTCTCTCTCTTTCTCTCTGTCTCTCTCAATCTTTCTGCATCTTTCTCTTCACTCTCTCAATCTCTCTCTTTCTATCTCTATCCCCCCTCTCTCTCTCTCACACACACACACACACACACACACTCCACCACTCTATCTCTGCATTTACCTCTTTCTTTCTCTCTCTTTTTCTTTCTTTCTCTCTCTCTTTCTCTAAATCGTTCTACGTCTTTCTCTCCACTATCTCTTTCCAACGCTCTCTCTATCCATCTCTACATATATCTCTCTTCCATTCTTCTACTACAGCGCTCCCCACTCCACCACCTCTCTACATGACTTTCCTCTTCCCCAATCTCTCCCACATACTCTCTCTCCAATCTCTTACCCTCTCTCCATTCACTTCCCTCGCTCTCTCCCCCATCCTCTCTCTCTCTCTTTCTCTCTCTCTGCATCCCCCCACCTCTACATTTCTACTATCTCCACCTTTCTCTATTTCTTTCCCCGACTTTCTCTCTTCATCTCTTCCAACTCTTTCTCTCTCTCTCCCCCATCCTCTCTCTCTCTTTCTCTCTCTCTCTCTCTCTCTCTCTCTCTCTCTCTCTCTCTCTGCATGACCGAGGGCAGAACAGATACTACACTTTGATTCCAGCCCGAAGGCCGAGGTGAAGTCACCGCTCAATCGCCATCATTTTTGCTGATTTTGTACAGCGTCTAAGGGAAGCAATCCAAACTAAATCCGTCTGATGAAAGTTAAGAGAGTTATCTTCCCTTCGTAGGAAGTTTTAACCGAACGGTTTACCGTCTGAAGTCCTAATCTCTATCTATATAAAGTTAAGTATGTGTATACGTTTATATATTTGTATTATAAAATTCATTCCTAAACTAATTGACTGATCATTATAAATTTTGGAATACAGTTGCTAGGCGTAAGAGGTGGTAATGTGGACTATATTAAGTTTGATTTAGTTTTATGCAAAGGGATGAAAATTTAGATACCTTCTATTTTTGTGAAATTTTAAAAACTACAATTTATGGGTACGTAGAGACACTTAATTCTAGTATATTAAATATTAATTTATTTTTTAATGCAAATACATAGTTAAAGCTAAATTAAAATACGTAGTTAAATAAATTAAAATACGTAGTTAAAGCTAAATTGTTTTGGACTATTGAAATAGTTTCTAAATAGTTTCTAAATAGTTTCTAAAATAGTAGTTTACTTTCTAAAATAAGTAGTTTCTAATAGTTTCTAAATAGTTTCTAAATGTTTCTAAATAGTTTCTAAAATGTTTCTAAATAGTTTCTAAAATGTTTCTAAATAGTTTCTAAATGTTTCTAAATAGTTGCTAAATTAAAATACGTAGTTAAATAAATTAAAATACGTTATTAAAGCTAAATTAAAATACGTAGTTAAATAAATTAAAATACGTAGTTAAGCTAAATTGTTTTGGACTATTGAAATAGTTTCTAAATAGTTTCTAATAGTTTCTAAATAGTTTCTAAAATAGTAGTTTACTTTCTAAAATAAGTAGTTTCTAATAGTTTCTAAATAGATTCTAAAATGTTTCTAAATAGTTTCTAAAATGTTTCTAAATAGTTTCTAAATGTTTCTAAATAGTTGCTAAATTAAAATACGTAGTTAAATAAATTAAAATACGTAGTTAAGCTAAATTGTTTTGGACTATTGAAATAGTTTCTAAATAGTTTCTAATAGTTTCTAAATAGTTTCTAAAATAGTAGTTTACTTTCTAAAATAAGTAGTTTCTAATAGTTTCTAAATAGTTTCTAAAATGTTTCTAAATAGTTTCTAAAATGTTTCTAAATAGTTTCTAAATGTTTCTAAATAGTTGCTAAATTAAAATACGTAGTTAAATAAATTAAAATACGTAGTTAAGCTAAATTGTTTTGGACTATTGAAATAGTTTCTAAATAGTTTCTAATAGTTTCTAAATAGTTTCTAAAATAGTAGTTTACTTTCTAAAATAAGTAGTTTCTAATAGTTTCTAAATAGTTTCTAAAATGTTTCTAAATAGTTTCTAAAATGTTTCTAAATAGTTTCTAAATGTTTCTAAATAGTTGCTAAATTAAAATACGTAGTTAAATAAATTAAAATACGTAGTTAAGCTAAATTGTTTTGGACTATTGAAATAGTTTCTAAATAGTTTCTAATAGTTTCTAAATAGTTTCTAAAATAGTAGTTTACTTTCTAAAATAAGTAGTTTCTAATAGTTTCTAAATAGTTTCTAAAATGTTTCTAAATAGTTTCTAAAATGTTTCTAAATAGTTTCTAAATGTTTCTAAATAGTTGCTAAATTAAAATACGTAGTTAAATAAATTAAAATACGTAGTTAAGCTAAATTGTTTTGGACTATTGAAATAGTTTCTAAATAGTTTCTAATAGTTTCTAAATAGTTTCTAAAATAGTAGTTTACTTTCTAAAATAAGTAGTTTCTAATAGTTTCTAAATAGTTTCTAAAATGTTTCTAAATAGTTTCTAAAATGTTTCTAAATAGTTTCTAAATGTTTCTAAATAGTTGCTAAATTAAAATACGTAGTTAAATAAATTAAAATACGTAGTTAAATAAATTAAAATACGTAGTTAAAATACGTAGTTAAATAAATTAAAATACGTAGTTAAATAAATTAAAATACGTAGTTAAATAAATTAAAATACGTAGTTAAAGCTAAATTGTTTTGGACTATTGAAATAGTTTCCAACGCGATTGGTAATGTTTACCAATTCATTTATTTATTTTTTACTATCTCCAATGTTTGAATTCATGTTTTGAAACATGACGTAGATCATGAATCTATGACGTCACACCAAAGCTATAATTATGTTGTTAAGATATCTGTCCAAATAGGTCAGTTGGTAGAACCTCAGACTGAATGTCAAGGGTGTCAGTTTCGATTTCCAGTCATGGCTCCACTTTATTTGTTAGAAATGTATTATTTGCTATCAATGCAATATTCTACATTTCGAAAAGTAGTTAAGATTACCGATATTTCGAAATTAGACAAATTCCGCAATGTGTTTATTACGTTTAAGAAAATTGTGACAAACGAACAAAATCTCTGTTTATATAAAATAGATATTAGACACCAATTTATAAATAATATCCAAATTTCAGGGTTTTTTGTATTTTAAAGGATTTTTAGGAGGCATAATATGGGCATGACCATCTATTTGAAAATTCAAATATTTCAGATTTGCATTAAATTAATTAAATTTGCACTAATTAAGCAAGATTACTTGAAATTCAATTTCTTCTTAAGACTCCTTAAGGTTAAGCTGCCAATTTTATACATTTTCTAGAATAAAAATCATGTAATGGATTTTGATCAAAATTTGAATAAAGGATTCTAGACATAAGGTTTAGTAGCATCATATCTTTATTTTAATCTTCGTAAGGGGACAGAAAAGTGGAGCACGACAGTTCTGTTTGGAGAATAAATTTTACCCGTCATGGGACGGGTGTCCTTCTTGTATAAAGTAATTTACATTATTATTTACGATTTTCGGACGGATTTCCTCATCTTGGTTTCGGGTGTTTAGCCATGATGATTCCCAAGTTTGACACAAGTCACCTAAAGTATTGTTGCCACATCTGGGCTGGTGCACCAACTCTCCTTCTTTGACAGGGTGTCGAAAAAAAATTTTTTTTAACTTAATTGTCGCATTGCCGCATTGTTGCATCCCTCTGCTTGTTTTACAAATACCTCCACGGAATGTGCTCCACTAAACTTACTGCACCAGTTCCCCCTCAGTGTAGACCCACCCGACTAGCAGCAAAATCGCACCCCTTCTCTATAGATATACTTAGATGCCGGAAGATTTTCTATTCTAATAGCTTCTTTCCTTGGGCCGCTTGCCTTTGGAATTCCCTCCCTGCTCTCTGTTTTTTTGATAGTGCCAACATACAGAAATTGAATAAAACATCTTGCTGCTCAAATCTCCCCTCAGGTTGTCCTCCTATAAATCGGCCCCTGTCACAGTCGGCTAAAAAGGCTTCAGTGACAATATGCCTTGTTTCGGGGTTGAACAAAATAAAAAAGAAGGCCGAAGAACAAAACGGTCGAAATGATTTGATAACAACAATCGGTATTCTTATAGATACCCCACCATGTTTCTGTGATTTTGCGTCGTCAACGTTCGGGCAGGTCTCGGAAGCGCCCGAGCGTTGACGAAACTATTAACCAATCGGGTTGCAGCAGACATTAGACAATCAGGCTACAGCAAGCAGACGATAACTTTTGGAAGAAATTAATCGCGTTCAATAACAAAAAATGAATTTCTATCATCGCTGTCAGCTCGTTGAATCTCCCGAAGGACTAATTGAGTTCTGCCAGCAACAGAACCAGTACACAAGAAAACTTTTGGACCAGCTGCAACCCTAACCCTAACCCAGAAACTGTCATAAAAGGAAGAAAAAACATCGAAAAAGATTAAAACAAAATCAACAGTTCGTTCGTTGAGAAAAAAAAATTTGCTTAGAAACATTTGTTTCGGTGTTTATGTTAACAAGAAAAAAAAACACATTGACAAAAAATGTAAAAAAAAAACATTGAAAATTTTTTTTAAAACATTGAAAAAAGCAGAAAAAAAAATCAGAAACGTTTGCTTAAAATATCAAACAAAATGATCATATATATTTAAAAACATTTCATTAACAATGTTTCCTTTGAAAATAAATAAAAAAATTAAAAAATAAAAATCTAATTAATGACAGTTGTTTAGCTATGGTTTGTTATTATCGTCTGCCAGTCTTCAATTTAGCGTCTGACAGTTTTCGCCTCGTTTTCACCTCGTCAACTCTAGGGCGCTTCCGAGACCTGCCCGAACGTTGACGACACAAAGTCACGGAAACATGGTGCGTCATCTGTAAGAGTACTTAACAATCAAGATGTAATTCAGTTTCCCAGCTCGATTTGAAAATTTTGAAAATGTTTGTGATTTGTCTGGTTGTCAAACACCAATCTTGTTCAATTACAGCTTTCACTTGGTCAGTGTCGATCATCTTTGGCTGGCCAGAGCGAGGAGTATCTCACTGAAAAATCTCCTTTTCGGAATCGAGCAAACCATTTCTGGAACACCCGTTCTGTTACAGCATTCTCCCCATACACATGGAATATATTTATGCAGGTTTCTGTAGCTTTATTTTACTTTTCTCTAATAAAAAAGCATCGGATATCGGTAGTGCTTTGCTTGATCTTCCATTTCAAGGCCTGAAATACAAGCAAAAATGTAAGAACTCCTCTGCTCTGAGGCTTATTACACACTGACGTCAACATATTGACTACACCAAATACAGGATTTGAAGAATAGGGATATAAAACGAACAGACGTTTTGGCCAACCCAATATATCAATTTTATTGACGGCTTGTTAGGACAATTCGGGTAGGAGCAAACGGTAGTATCTGTTCTAATACTACACTTCATCTTTTCTGTCCTCGATCAGTGTAGCGGAAATCCTTCTCGACTAAGGTAATTTTTATTTGTGTCCCAATCCAAAGTGCCTCTTTTGGGGGAGCTGGATTTTTTCCCACATTAAAAACCGACCTTGTGTCTAACTCTGTCAACGTGGGGAGGCAAGTAAATAAGGCCAACATGTTAGAATAACCAGAAGAAAACTTTTAGTAGATAATGAGAGTTCAACGTATCCAAGAACGTTCTGGGTGAAGAAAGAGATATTTTGTCTGTAAGAGGTTGGGCAGAAATTTTGTTACCTTGGTGATACCATTGGAGCACAGGGTGGAGCAGGTGCTAGTGTGATTGCAAGAGTTACGAGTGGATAGAGTGAGGTCCCCAGATGCCGGAGAACATTCTACTCCAATAGCTTCTTTTCTCGAGCGGCTAGCCCTTTGAACTCCCTTCCTGCTCCCTGTTTCCCTGACTATTCCCACATGCAGAAATTTAAAACTAATGTGAACAAGCATCTCGCTGCACAGCTCCTAATTTAAGATGACCCCCTAAACTTTCACCGTAATTCTCAGTAACCCCTTACATCTACAGTAGCAACTTGCCTTGTTTGGGGTGAACTATGTTAAAAAAAAAAAAAAACTGCCGGCCCAGAAAAGAGTCTACCAGGCATGTGTACACAGTGTGATGATGTATGGCAGTGAAACATGGCCAGCGAGAGTTGAGGATATGCGTTGCATGGATAGAAATGATATTAGAATGATATGATGGATGCGTAATGTGACTCTTATAGACAGGTTTAGATCTGATGACCTCAGAGGAAGTTTAAATCTGAACAGTATAGGAAGATGTGTGTAGAAGAAGAGACTTAGATAATATGGCCACGTTGAAAGAATGGATGAGAATCTTTGGGTTAGTAGATGTAGAACTGTTTAAGTAGCGGGGTCAGTTAGCTGCGGGAAAAGCCAACGAAAACATGAGAGGACGTGATAAGGATGGACTTGAGAGAAAGAGGGATAAATAAAGACGTGGTCAGAGATAGGTTAATGTGGAAGTCAATTTATAAAAGCTGTCTCACATATGCCAGCATCTAAACCAGATGCTAAACCGATGCTGATGCTGCTGCTGCTGCTGCTGCTGATGATGATGATGATGATGATGATGATGATGATGATTTGTTTCATGTGATAGTGTGTAAATGACATTGTAGATGTGTGTGTATATTAGTCTGCCTCTGTTTTGTCAGTGAGAGAGAGAAGTAGAAAGATTAGAATGAGAGCTACCTGTCAGAATATGACGTCATGGACAGGACGTCTGAAGTGGGACGTGGCAAAGAAGATAATGTATTTCTCTTTTGGAGGTGAGCTGACTGGGTTAGACGCCTTTTTTGGAAGCCCTGGCTTCATTTGAAACAGAGCAGACGATAGAAAAGCTTACATCATTACAATGCTGTGAAATAAGCCTTGCTTACAGCTGTTTACCAAGGGAATAGTCTATCAACTTTTTCAACATCATACCCAAACTACCAGTAACCCAGACAGGTTTTGAACCAAAACAATCCTCCAGCTAGTGCTAGTGTGATTCCAATGGTTAGGAGTGGATGGAATAAGTGGTGCTTGTAGTGTTGGAAAATCCCTAGAAAGAGAGAAGTTCCCCTGCTCTGTTTGCGGAAAGGGAGTCAAGTTCAACTAAATTTTGTGTGGTACTTGTAAGCATTGGGTACAAAAAAAATGCAGTGGAATTACTGGTAGTAGGGGTGGGATGTAATGGGTGAAAATTTCAGATTCATGCGAGTAGTATTTTTTTTGTGCTCATTTATACATAAATAACACTAAACAATCAAACATTTTGAAAATTTTGCAAAATTCAGAAGGTGCAGGCCAAAAATAGCCGTTAGGGCTCCACAGGGCTCAAAATCCATCATTTTTCGGTGAAAAAGTGGTTTCATGCGATATTGCAGGCCCTAAAACATCCTCAAAAGCTATGAATGGATATAGATGGTTAAATCTGATATAGTACTTTAATTTAGGACCATTTTCAGGCTGTGAAAGGGTTTTCATGAATGTAGAATAGCCAAAAACTAGTGGCCTGCACCTTCTGAATTTTGCAAAATTTTCAAAATGTTTGATTGTTTAGTGTTATTTATGTATAAATGAACACAAAAAAATACTACTCGCATGAATCTGAAATGTTCACCCATTACGTCCCACCCCTACTGGTAGGTTGAGAGATGATAACCAGTGTTTTTACAAGAAGTGCAAGATAATGGAGATGGATGAGAACTCAGATGTGGAGAAAATATATCTGGATGACAAAGTTATTGAGGTTGTTGAGAAGTTTTGTTATCTCGGCGCCTAACTTTCTGACCAAGGTCCGCATTGAAATTCCGTCATTTTTTCGTTGGTCGGTCACACTTAATGGACACAACTTTAAAAAAATCCCTTCCTTTCTTTTTAAAGCAATTCTCATTTTTTTTCTAAAAACTGACATAATTTATCCGTTTCTGTTTTTTTTTTTTAAATAATACTGAAATTTGATGTTTTTTCTTAAATGACTTCTGTACGTGATATTGTAAATGGCGCTGATGAAGGGAGTGTTTAGAGTTCTCAACAGTATAATACAAAATGATTTTTTTCCAAATTGTCTTGGAAACGATAGTACGCCAAATAATCGTTGCGTTTGAATTCTTGGAACTGATATAAACAATGTTCTAATTTTGTCTATATCAACTTATATATATATATATATATATATCCGTTTCTTTTTACAGACAGAATGGATGATAAACAACAGTCTGGCCGGCGTGATGATGTGGTCACTCGATTTGGACGACTTTAACAATATCTGTAAGAGCGGCAAATTTCCCTTGACCACTGCGATGCGTTTCGCGATAGAAAATGCTGAGGTGGTGACCATACCACCAACCACCGCCACCGTAACCGTACAAACAACACACACCATTGTTGAAACCACGCAACCAACGACACCATCCACAACTCAAGAATCGACGGCATCGAATCTGCTGGCCATTACCATGCTGCAAATGATGTCGACCGTTGCCGTTCTGACTTTTCTAACGCAATATCTTTCTAACATCTTCTAGGAAAGATAGATATTTTAATTAAGTTGTGAATGGGGAAAAAATGAAACGGATTATATTTTTACATTTCAGAACAAATATGGTGTATGCGTCATAATATGTCAACACGAACACAAAATTTTATACAGTGTGACAATCCTCAAAATTCCACCAATTGAAGCGTTAATAAAATTAATAATCCTTTCTGCAATCCAACCATTTTTGATACAAATAAACTTCAGTCTAAGACTGACTTGTCCACCAGGTTTGAGTTATGAATATACAACAGTCTTTGTTTTATCGCCGTTCAATGATTTGGGGGCACTTTGGTGGTTGTGTGATCCTGCATGGACTTCACATTCACCGGACATTAACCCCCATATTCAGTCTGTACCTGCCATGTTCACCAAGTTTCAGTCACAAATGTTCCCGAGTTCTTGCCTTATCGCTGTTCAATGACATGCATAAAAAATGCCACCCATTAAATCGTGAATAAAATTCATAATCCTTTTTGCAATCCAACCATATTTGGTACAAATAAACTTCAGTCTATGCCTGACTTGTCCACCAAGTTTCAGTCACAAATCTTCCGCCATTAACTGATATGCACGTAATGTGCAAGCAAGCACACCTAGATACGACAGACGACATATAAAATTGTCAAGAACTCTAAAAGATTCTTCTCTTAGGCCCTCTCTGATTATAGCTGTGTTATCCCTCTGGCGATTGTTTTTCATCAGCATTACTTTTCAGTTAATCCCACAGATAAAAATTTGGGGCTTAAGGTCCGGTTAGTATAAAGCAGTACTGACCAGGTTCAACGTCGCTTAACTTCGGTGATCTAACGGGAACCGGTGTGTCAACGTGATTATGCCGTACAATGATATGCACCAAATATCATCTGGGAATGCCAGAGGCTGTATGTGGGAGACCTCTCCGCTTATTCCGGCAGTGTTTCCAGTCGTCCTGGATTTCTCCTTGCCACTGGAATCAAGCAGTGTCAAACTCAGGAGAGATGTGGGTTAGAGAATATGCAACCCTTGTTTCACAATTACATGCTCAGCTACCCTATAGGCGGTAACCATTGTCTCCCAAGACAAAACGGAGGCCAAGAGTATGAAGCCCATTCAGGATCACGCCTCTTACGAATGAGACAATCACCAAAGTGTTCATGTTGCTATTCCTGTGAGTCATTTGACGTATGGAGAGTTGTCCCTATCCTGTTGACGTTACTATTCACCCGCACAACATCTTTTCGTCTACCCAAGTCAAAACTTCATAATGACCACTAGGAAGTGCTCAGTGTTGATCATGACTTATCGTTGTTTCTCATCTTCAAACAATTAACGACCAATTGTCACATGTCTTGATATTGCGAGACATGCAGCACACTTGATGGAGTGCAGAATCCTTTGCAGACAATCTTCCTGTGAGGTTATGAAAAAGATGTTACATGTCTATACAAAAGAAAATGAAATTCGTCGATGCAGAGATGTGTGCAACTATACCTGCGCCCTCGACTGACCTCCTTACCTTAAATGCATGTGCCGTGGTCCTTCTTCTTCTTCTTATAGGTCGTGTTGAAATTCTAGTGTTATCAGTTGCCTAAGTGCAAAGCCATAGTCCACAGCAAAAGTCACATATATAGTAAAGACAACAATACAGATTGATGCATTTTATACAAACGACTTGTTGGACACGGATGTGTGTGTGTGTGTAGTTAGATTGTTGTCACTAGTTGTGTTTACGTCCAAGCTAGAAAAAATGTTGCTAGTCTTTCTCTACTCTATCGTTATTTTTATGGTAGGTGCTCGGCTGAGCTTTGATATATGGTCCCCCCCCTCTGTAAAACATTTACAATAAAAACTCGTCTTGCTAAAACCACTGTCAATAATTTCCCTTTTCTCTCTCTCTTATAGGCCGTGTTGAAATTCTAGTGTTATTGGTTGCCGGAGCGCAAAGCCATAGTCCACAGCAAGTCACTAAAAACAAAACTTCCATGAGCAAAGTTTCTTTCCTAGAACTACCCGTCTGTGGGGAACTCAATACCGTGGGGTTGCTTCCCAGATGACTACAACATTGTCATTTTCAAGTCCAATGTAAACAAATTCTTGTTAAGCCGTCCTCTTGGATAATCCAATTCTTCCAAACGTCCACTACCAATCATAACGGTATTGTCTCACCGTCCACCTATCACTCATCAACACTTATTATTCTTGAATGGTTTTTGAGTCTTGATAAGTGGTGTCTCCTTAGTAAAAAACCCCCCCAAAAAAACCACTCTAATCTCTCGCTATTTAGATCTCAGCTAAGACTAACTCTGTCGTCCGCGACCCTTCTCAGTTCAAATAACTCGTTTTTTTTTTTCTTTTCTCTATTTCCACATCTTCTACTTCCTTTTCCGGTTTCTGACTTTTTGTTTTCACTTTGTGTTTTAGCTCTGCTTCCCAACCGGAACTCAAAGACTTGTGCTTTTTTCCACATCTTTCCGAATTCCATATCTTGACCACCCACGCTGTAGTTGCGTCGCTTGTCTGTGAAATTCAAAAGACCCATCTTTTTTAATATATTTTTTATGTCATTCCTAGATAATCTCTCCCAGTGACCCTAGTTGTGGGGGGTCCGTTTCATAGTATCACAAGTGCACAAGTAGAGCATATCATTTAACGGTGATAAAACAAAGACTGTGGGACATTCACGGCTGAAACTTGGTGGACAAGTCAGGCATAGACTGAAGTCTATTTTTACTAAATATGGTTGGAATGCAAAAAGGATTGTAAATTTTGCTAAAGATTCCATTGGTAAAATTTTTGGGCGGTCACCCTGTATTTGAATCGATTTCCTTTTTAAATTAAAAAAAAAAAACTTTTCACAATCGCAAATATAACAGGGTCTTTAAAAAGTCATCATGTATTTTATAATTTTAATAACATCAAAATTATATTTCTGATAATAAAGAAACTCATACACTGAAATAAAAATAAAAATAAAAATAAAAATAAAAATTTGTTTTACTACATTTTTGTTTTACTGCATCATCTTGTATTACGCCATCTTGTTTTAGCTTGACCACCATCTTGTTTTAGCTTGACCGCCATCTTGCTTTAGCTTGACCGCCATCTTGCTTTAGCTTGACCGCCATCTTGTTTTAGCTTGACCGCCATCTTGTTTTAGCTTGACCGCCATCTTGCTTTAGCTTGACCGCCATCTTGCTTTAGCTTGACCGCCATCTTGTTTTAGCTTGACCGCCATCTTGTTTTAGCTTGACCGCCATCTTGCTTTAGCTTGACCGCCATCTTGTTATATACAACACAAGAGCGTGTTAGAATAGTTATTCTTATGGCAAAATGGCGCCTCCTGATATTTTCTTGTGGGGTTGCTTAACACATGAAGTTTTCAGGAGAAAACCACAAAGAATTCATTAATTAGATAATTTATTCGAGAAGAAAGTTTGAGAATAATTCCTGAAATATTGGAAAATGTGATCCAATCATTTGTGAGTCGTTTGCAAAAATGTGTGGCAAGTAGGGGGTATTAGGCTGAATGACATTCATTTTCGATATATACATTATTCTTTGTGTATAAATTTTGTTATTTTCAGAAGTACAGTTTTGATGTTATTACCATTTTTTAAATAGATTATGACTTCTTAAAGACCTTGTACATTTCAAAATGAATTTCACCAAATAATAGCACTTGTTAACCTCAAATAATAGCACTTGTTGACCTTTTTGTTTCATACCACTTAGCAGTAATATGCTTTTGGAGCAAAGTGTAGTTATACTAAAAAATACAACTGCTTATTTCGGTATTATTCACTGAACAAATTATCCAACAAAGATTCATTTATGAAAATCACTCGTTTTGTTACTTTAGACAAAAAAGACAATCTTTGACAAGGGAGATAAATCTGATAATTTGTGTGGACGAGTGACTTCCCTTTAATTACTCTTAATTTAGGTATGATTAACCAGGTCTAACCATAACTTTGTGTAGACAAGAGCTGTAAAGGCATTCTTCAAAAGGAGAGCGTAGAGACGGCAGAGGGCTGCAACAGAGCTCTCAGAACCTTATCTTTGGCAACTGCAACAAAGCCTGCCTGCCGATCCAGGATAGACTTGCACAATCACAGCAAAGCCATAACTTTGCATATTGCTTGAGGCCGGATAGACAGCAGATTGGTTAATTAAATTATGTGACATAACAAATTTGAAATTAATACGGTTGCAGATCAAACTGTTCTGAAAATACAACTACTAACATATTGTCCTGCTAGATAGGGGCGTTTAGTACTGTGGTGATGATCAAACCGGAAGTAACCAACAGTTACGATAAAATTAATCCATTCTCAAATTAATCTCCATATTTATAAAGTTAGATATGTTTATATATTTGTATGTACAGGAGTTACTCCTAAACTAATTAACCGATCATTATGAAGTTTGGAACACAGCTGCTCGGCGTAAGGGGCCCAAATGTGGGCTATATTTAGCTTAATTTAGTTTCATGCAAAGAGTGGAAGCCTATCTTTGTGAAATTTTAACATCAATTAATATATAGTCCCCAAATTTCAGTTTCTTTCAAGTATTTTAAAAAGGGTTTAAGGGGCCATAATATGGAAAATTGAAATATTTCAAATTTGCATTGAATTTGATCCATAGTCCTTAGACACCAATTAAGCAAGAGTCCCTGAATTTTTATTTCTTCTTAAGACCCTTTAGACTTTAAAAATATTCTTGAATTATAATTATTTACTGGATTTTGATCAAAATTGGAATAAGTATTCTAGACATAAATGTTAGTATCATTATATCTTGATTTTAATCTTCATAAGGGGACATAAAAGTGGTGCAAAACGGTTCTGTTCGGAGAATTTATTTTACTCATCATGGATAATCTTCTAGTATATATATATATATATATATATATATATATATATATAGAGAGAGAGAGAGAGAGAGAGAGAGAGAGAGAGAGAGAGAGAAAGAGAGAGAGAGAGAGCGAAAGAGAGCCAAAAACATATATTATTCAAGACTGAACATATTTAATTGTATATTTTCTTAATATGGTCAACTAAGAATTACATTTTCCTTAAACCTAGGCTTTTCAAAAAGGATTCTTTTCTCATCAGAGGGCTAAGACATCCAATGAATTAATAAAAGGATGCTTCAAATATTGTTTGAACATTTTTTTTTAATTTCAAAAAGATTAAAACAAAATTGAAAAAATCTTTTAAAAGTATTTCTTAAGAGTTATTTTTTCATACAACAAACTTTTTTCTTGTTGAAAAAAAAAATGTTTGACCAATTCAAGGTATAAGGTATGCTGTTACTTTTGAGTTTCCTAATGAGGGTTGTGAGAGATGTAGGGTTCCTCTTATTCTAGTTTTTAACTTAACCTATATGGTTGGATATACATATATTGATGCGGGTCAACGCTGATCCTAAATACATGTAGAACGTACATCTACAGTTAAAGTTATTATCATTGTTACTGTCGTTCGCATAGCTATATATATATATATATATATATATATATATATATATATATATATATATATATATATATATATATATTGTTTAAAAACGATGTTATTTTTATAATTATTATTTTGATATTTCGAGTAGTCCTCTGCTGTTGGAATTTTCATCTTTTTGTCAAAAAGCTGAAAATTCCAGTTTTCTCAACGGTTTCAATTTTATTCGTTTTGTGTCATTTTTCTTTTTGACAAAGAGTTGAAAACTACTCGAAATATCAAGATCAAAAATAATATTTACAAAAACAACATTTTCATGCTTCATACATTACCAATCATCTATATATATGTGTGTGTGTGTGTGTATATATACATATGTATATTTGTATGTATATATATATATGTATATATATGTATATATATATATTATATATAATGTATATATATATATATATATATATATGTATATATGTATGTATATATATATATATATATATATATATATATATATATATATATATATATATACATATATATAATGGGTGTATGTACAATTGCCAAAGGTGTCCATATTTTAATACTAACAAACTAAAATGGGGCTGCAACAGAGCTCTCGCAACCAGACACCACCCACATCTGTGACCACTGCAACAGAGCCTGCCGATCCAGGATAGGCTTGCACAGTCACAGAAGACGCTGCAATTCGGCACCGGACTAATCTGAAGCACACAACTCCATTTTCTCCTGGGACAGACAGATGCCAACAACAAAATGGGGTACAAATCTAAATTATACGTAAATAATAGGGATACAAAAGGTTGGCCATATCTGCCATAGATATTCGCCTCTAAAATGAGTGCGGCACACTTTCTACATCCACATTTAAATATACAAAAACTTCCACCTATGATATTACTAATAAAATCTATAATCCTTTCTGCAATCCAACCATATTTAGTACAAATAAACTTCAGTCTATGAGTGACTTGTCCACCAAATTTCAGTCATGAATGCCCAACAGTCTTTTTTTTTTTAGCATCATTCAATGATAATCACACCTGGATATGATAACTTTACATAACTTTGACACAACTTTCTCTTCAGCCATGGCTCTCTTCAGTTTTGAAGGCGGCTGCAAATTGTTTTCCTGGACGTTATCTTTGGGATAATCTCACAGGTAAAAATTTGGGGTTTACAGTCCGGTGAGTGTGAAGTAAATTCAGGCTCACATTTTCTTACTGATCAGACGATCAACAAATTCTACCTGCATATTGAATGACGATAAAACAAAGACTGTTTAACATTCATGACTGAAACTTGGTGGACAAGTCAGGCATCGACTGAAGTTTATTTATACTAAATATTGCAGAAAGGAATGTGAATTTTGTTAGCGATTCCATTGGTGGAATTTTGGAGAGTCATACTATACTTTCACATTTAAAAAAAAAAAGGGGTCAACTAAACTTTGGTTCTTGGTTATATGATCTTTTGTGTTATCTTAGGAAACTAAAGGTCAACAAATTCTAATATTTGGAGAATTCCAGTTTGTCATATTTATCTGCTTTGGTTGCGAGTTTGAACAAAATTTCAATACATCAATAGAAATAACAGGTTGTTACTGAGCTAATAATTCAACAAGGATTGATTCATGAAAATCACTGTTTGTTTTAGCTATGGATAAACCTAATCTAATATGTAAAGTAAAGTCAGTGTCTTTATAGTTTCTTTGTTGTTGATAGATTTCTTGCTACAAAATCAATATTTGATTCTGGTTTACCAGTTTTTCTTGTTTATTCTTGCAGCACATTATTAAGAAGAATAAAATGCAATTCGATTTACTTCCTCCCAGAAAATACTTTCACCAGGTCGGAATTATTTGCATCTTAAAAAAGGGACATAACTCTGTATTCGTCCGTACAGAGTTACTATTTTTATTACTACAAACAATATATATTTTTGAAAAAAAAAAATGGGATAGTTTAAAGGAAAATCTAAACAAGTTGCTAATAAATACATGACCGGACAACGCCGTGTAGATACACCTGCTAATCAATAATCTTCTATATTTCTCCAGCTCTCCTCAACACGCAGTTTAGTTTAATTATTTCGTTTTATGGCATATCAACTCTTTTGGGGGGACATTTAATGCTGCATTCTGTCAATTTGGTAAAAGTTCTGGTACTTCTGCAGTTTACGGACAGTGCTGAAATAATAACGTTATTATTTAGAAATCCATTCTAAACATGGGGACGAGGGTACTTTGTTAACTATTCTGTACTTCAACCTAACTATTTATTACATTGTTAGGTTAAATGTTTAGAATGGATTTCTAAATAATAACGTTATTATTTCAGCACTGCAGAAGTACCAGAACTTTTACCAAAATGAGAGAATACAGCATTAAAAGAGTTGATATGCAATAAAACGAAATAATTAAACAAAAGATACCATACAAATTGAATTTAACTTGAAAATCCGATCTAAAAAATAGCCCGGTTCGTAAATTGCAGAACTACCAAAGTTTTTATACTTCAAATATTTATAGAAAATCATAAATTTTCTAAATAAACAGCCTGCAGACGATAGATTCTATTTAATCTGTTTGTCCAAATCGACTGGTCACACGCATGTTGGAATACATTATTGTTGCCATCCACATTCACACTTATCTTTTCATGGAGTCCTCGAGATAAAATACCTATTGTGCACCGATGCGTCAAAGTCTGCAAATGGCAAATTTGCAACTGGACGACTCGCGTGTTTGGTAAGTTGCATTTATCTTCAACAGTTTGCCTTAGCGTTTGCTACTGCTACAACACATAAAGAACTCCATATCTGTGGAGCACATTACCACAAGATTGCTTCACTGGGGGCTACAACATGGTCCTCTTTAAATCTAATGTCTATAAACACTTATCATAAACCGTCCTCGTAAGTGGCTCTTAATCTAGTGGCCTTGCAGGCCGGTAATAATCAAGACAAACACAGTTGTATAGTTAACAAAAGTGTATTAGCAAAAGTATTTTACAAAAGTACGTGTCATGATTCTGGGGCCATAACTGTTCACAATTGCTGCTACAACTTTTAGTCGTAACTGTATTCATTGTGTTGGGGTAAGTCCATTTATTCCAGAAATAGGTAGACCAGCTTACAACATAACACCTTGATAAGTGGTGATTCTTCAGTAAAAATAAATTATGAATTAAATAAAACCGGTTTTACGTTTCCAAGTCAGACCTGAGTGTAATGGTAACTTTAGGGTCACTCCCCAAAGCTCCCAGATTGGGGATCTTCACGAACTGATTTAATTTAAGCTCATACTGTGAACGTTCATCTGCGTGCGTTCACTCCACGGGCCGTGATTGTCTGCTCGTCGTGCTGGTCCGAAATCGTAGTTCGATTCCGACACCAGTCGCAATGGCAATTGGTTTCAGCCAGCACTGCAACAGAAGAATTCTCCCTCCAAACAAAATGACAACTACAGTTCTAAAACAAGTAACAAAGTTTTATTTTGGGGGGTTACAATGATACTCGTTTTTCTTCTCTTGGACAAAACCTTGTAAATGAGAAATCTTAGTCCAACTAAATCAAAACACAAGTTCAACCGAACACAATCCATTAGCTAAGAGTCCAAGAGCATATCCCTCTCTGTGAGATGCCCAGAAAACCAACTGACTCCCTCCCCTTACGCATCTGCTAGAATATATATAGATATTCGGATCCTTTGTGGTGAACAACCCAGCGTCCATCTGAAAATAATAGCCTGACTTATCTATGGACATAAAAAAACTACTACACAACAGGGAACTTTGTATCTGTAGAACTTTTTTTAAGTTGACAAATCGAATTCTGAGTGGTCAAAACTCCAGACCAGACATATTTCCAATTTCTTGTGTGGTTTCTCTTCTTTTGGTCAAATATTTCTTACTTGCAGTTATCACATGCACTACAAACATGCACCCTACTAAACATGGCACCTAATGCATGTTTACAATACTAAGGACACGTTTGGAGTAGACAGAGTTTGATTAATTGATAATATTGAGAAGTAAGGTAGAAAGAAGAATTTTTTTTATTATAAAAGTTGGAAAGGGCTTTAAAAGAGGAATTTTCGAGTGCTAGGGTGAGTGAGGTCTGAACACCTTGCACAAGGGTATCTGAGGCAGTTTAATACTATGCATGGGACTTTCACCGGGTCGGAATTATTTGCATCTTTATAAAGAGATATAACTCTGTATTCGTCCATACACTAAGCCCAGTCTAATAAAAAATATCAGCAGTGACAATAGCATATTTTATTTTATTTTTACAATTAGGACAGCACTTATAAAGGTCAAGATCCACTCGAGGATGATGATTAATGAGACAGGCATTCATTACAAGCTGAAAGATGAGAAACACTATGGGAGTACTAATATTGATCAATGATATGAACTGCGTTTGATTAATTTGGGGGCGGCCCATGACATTATTTTTTTGACATTGGATCTGAAGACGGTCAAGTTGTAATCAGCAGAGAAGCAGCCCTGCAATAATGTGTTCCGCAGGTGAGAAGCTCTTGCAAATTAAGTCAGAAAATAAAGTATTTTGTCATTGTGGTAAAAAGACGACTGTAGGTATACTTCCTATCCTAGTTTTTTTTTTACTTTTTCCTTTCCTTACGTTTTCTTTTCACTCCTTTTTATGGACTTCTTTTCTAACGAATCCTTGCTTATTTCAAGGTAGGGTTAAATCCGTGACCTCTTCGTGATCTTTGTCTAGAACACATCCTGTTTACAACATAATGCCAAATTTATATGAGCAAATATATTCACTTAATAGTCATACTAGCAAACATACCTACCAATATTTGACACATCTAGTATCATGCCTAAAAGAAAGTTTGTAAATCTGATAGCTTAAAATTAGTTAGTGAATACACTGACAGACAGACAGACCGACAGACCAGCTATTGGATACTGGTACCAATTCTTCTGTGATGATTTAAAGATGATGAGACAATCTGAAAACTTTTGGGGGCCAGACATTCGTTCTTTCTGTAACATTGCATAGGAAATTCTTCAATTTACACCAGATGGCCCATAATCTCAGCTGAGTCTCTCATGGGCAATTGCCATATTTAGAGATGGCGACCCACGCGGTGCACTTAACAGAATGCAGTCGTCTCTGAGACCTTCATCTGACGCTTGTGATATCCAAACCACAGAGTTCTTTCTGTTGATATGGAGAAGTCAGAGATGTGACTAGCTAATGGCAAAGAACTGTAATTGAGATGAATTTCCCGACAACGGAGGCCACGCAAAACCAACAACGTTTTTCCTTAACAACTCCAATCAGTTTCAACTAAGAAAGGCCAAATTCAGAGAAAGACACTAAGTAGCACATGTGGGAGGAAGGAAACAGGAAGTCATTCTTTGATGAAAAAAGTCATCTAACTCACCTACCATCTTCATGAATCATTTTAGCCAACACAACAAAATGAACATTTTCAGTTTGCAGATAGAACTGTCATTGGAGGGAAAAGGAAGGCAAGTCAAGACGGAGAGAGGAAGAGGAAGAGAGAAAAAGTAGGAAGAAAGAAAGATAACATGAGAGAAAGGAAGAAAGAGAACAGGAAGTAAAATCCAGCCAAATAGCGACAAAAAAAATAAGGAGGAAAGGCTCTAGCGATTTGGCAGAAATCAGCTTTTTCTTATTTAAAAAAAAAGCGGATTTTGACCAAAAAGCAGAGAACATAAATCCATGGGAGGCTCGAGCGATTTAGGTGGAAATCCGCTTTTTCTAGATTAAAAAAATGCAGAATTCAGCTAAAAAGTGTAGAACTTACAATTATGAGAATTGGATTTCATGACTGAACAACTCATTAAGAGGTTGATAACTCTACTAATATTAATGACTAGCTTGCACTCCAGCGTTATGTTACATTGCTGCTTACCTAGTGGTCTCAGTGCACCCGGGGTTCGCCTTGTTGGCTAGTATATCTTGTGTTTCGTCATTGTTGTTAATGCTCGCGCTGTTACACTCAACATCAATAAATGAAAGCATGCGGATTCTGTTGTTGTTTTTTTTCAACTGTTTTATTTTAACAGACAAGACAGAAAAACTGAACGCGTGTGTAGTCAGTAGTAGAGAATGTGAGAGAAGGACAGAACAAAAGGAATTACTGAGTCATTATGAGCCCGCTGACCCCCCCCCCCCCCCCCTCATAGCGACCTTTCCTCGCTGGCAGCAGCGGTCGTTTCTAAATCTGTGTCAACCGAGAGTCTGGAATGAAAGAGATCAAAGTCGGACCCGAACGGAAGTGACGTAACTTCTGACTTCCGTTTTCTCTCTTCCCCCCTCCCCCACCCATCCTTTTGGGCATCTCATCGATCTGGCACTTTTCAATATCCAACAGTTATCCAGGAAGTAATGAGAATCCTGTGTGCTTCTGTTCTGAACCCTGAACCTCATATCATTTTTATCTTAACTTTTGAATTTCTAAAATAAGAAAGACATGATTTTTACACTTTATAGATACTCAGCGTGAATGCTGACTCCACAATATTCTAAAAACCCTAATAAAATATTATTACTACCATTGTATTCTGGTTAATAATTAGTTTGAAGGTGTAAACATTTTCTTAAAAAATTCAAATAAAATTAGTGTATAGGCAATAATATATATATATATATATATATATATATATATATATATATATGGTACACATATTGTATTAGTTTCTGTAGATGTAAATCCGTTGAAACTCCAGTGTTTATAAAAAGTGCTCAATAACAAGTAGAGCTGTTCTTAAGTATAAAGTTTTATTTATACAAACATTATTGGTTACATATGTGCATACATGTTTCGGTTGTACTCTTCACACAGAGTCAACCTCTTCTTTGGTCTGAAGAGGTTGACTCTGTGTGAAGAGTACAACCGAAACATGTATGCACATATGTAACCAATAATGTTTGTATAAATAAAAATGTATACTATATATATATATCTATATATATATATATATATATATATATATATATATATATATATATATATATATATATATATATAAAGATTATGACATTAAGAACGTTTTGGAGTTAAAATCAATTTAATATTATATAGTAATAGGGAAAATAAGACGTTTTAATATTTTGTGGTCTTGAGCAATACCAAAAAACAACATGGCGCCATTAGGTAAATGCACTATTTCCGGTTCTTTTTTGCTAAGATGTCTATTATTCTAGCATATCGACACATTTCAAACATGATTTTCTTCCGATTACATGCGTAAAATAGATTTGAACTCGAAATGGTTCCTCATTTAATAATATTTAAAAAAACAAAAACATCATAGAACCATTTTTATCGCCTATATACAATTTCTTTCATCACATTCTGTTTACACCTTCGAACCCATCATTTGCCTGTATTCTTTATAAAATTTTACTCGAGAACAGGTGTGTTTGATCTTGGTGTAAGTCTTTGTTTTCAATTGCATCCCTTGTAATCGACAATTAAACATTGAGTAACTCCAAATGGAATTGAAGGGAAATTTGAATGGGGTCATGAGATTCCTAGAAACATTTAATCCCTATTAAAACCAATTTGAATTTCTAACCATTAAATTATTGATTTCTATAACAAACAAACTTAGAATGAAAGATGATTAATTCAAAGACAGGAGATGTCTATTTACCTTAGTCTTGAAAAGACAAATGCTATAGGTAGGAGGAAAACGGTCAGCAGGATGAGAGTTCCACAAGCCCTCAGTTCCCGGAAAGAAGCTATTTTATTGAGAAACCCTGTAATTACTATTAGAGGGAAGAATTTATTTGTATTTTATCATTTCATTTAAATAACAAGGAGCCTTGAAAAATAATCCATATTTTATCGGATTAAATCATTTCAAAAATGAATATTATTATTAGGTCCTTTCACCACCAACGCTCGGATCCCCACTTTTCCCCAATTTGAAATAAATGGCTCTCACTTTGGAGAAGTCCGCTGCTTTGATAAGCTCATAGAACTGAACTTCACTCGAGATCTGAAATGGAAGACTTACATCAAATCTGTTACCAAGGTCACTAGAAAAATGGTTGGATCATTCTACCGCTCCAGAAAGTGTTTCACCCCTGATGCAATCCTCTACCTTTATAAGCATCAAATACGTCCTAAGATAGAGTACTGTTGCCACATCTGGGTAGATGGTGCTCAGAGCACCCTTTCCTGCCGTGACAGAGTACAAAACCGACTTCGAAATCTAGTGGGGATGTTTTCTTCTCTTTCCTACAGCCTCATTCGCACAGAAGAGAGGTTACTAGTCTTTCTCTGCTCTATCGTTATTTTCATAGTAGATGCACGACTGAGCTCCAAATTCGTTTAGCTACAACCAAAACTAAACGGAACTTCCATGAGCAAAGATTCTTTTTAAAAACTACCTGTCTGTGGAACACAATACCACAACGCTGCTTCCCAGCTTAATACAATATATTCGTTTTCAAGTTCAATCTTAACAGATTCTTGTTGAGCCGTCTTCTTAAATAATCAAATTCAGGCCAGTTTAAACCATTGTTACTAATCCTTACGATGTTGTCTTACCGTCCACCCGACAAACCCATTAACCCTTATCCTTGAGTGGCCTTTGGGCCTTGATAAGCGATGACTCGTTAGTACATTAAAAAAAAAAGGTTCGGAAAATAATGATCATTCTAGAAGCTAACATTTATTTATTGAGTTCATGTGGAACTCATTCATCAAACATTTTCACCACTTTGTTCAGATGGTCAGACACCACTGAAACACTAACATCAAATACCTTAGACATTTCTTTGACACTTTGTAGTGTTGGAAAGCCCCCAGAAAAAAAAATATTTCCCTGCTCACTTTCTGAAAAGTGCAACTCAATTTTTTGTGGTACTTGAAAATATTGGGTACACAAGAATTGCAGGAGGAAGTTTCTAGGGAATATTAAATTCACAAGTGGTCTCCAGTCGCATGTATATCCTGGTCAAGAGAGATGACGATGTTAGGTTTTGCAGTTCTTGCATGGAGGTGTCGATGTCCTTCCATATACAACACCTGGTATTCCTAAATGGTCACCCATCTGATACTGACCAAGCTCAACGTTGCTTATCTTTAGGGGATTTAACGAGAACCAGTGTGTCAACGTTGTTATGCCGTATATTTCCTTTGTCTTACCCTGTGAACTGACCCTGCTACCGCAACTGTTCTACATCTACAAACCCATTCTTTCTGCAGATAGAATATGATGATAAGCAGTTTTTGTGCAAAAAGTGTACGACAATGGAGACGGATGAGAACTCAGATGTGGAGAAAGTATATTTGGATGGTGAAGCTATTCTGATTGTTCAGAAGTTTTGTTACCATGGTGATACAATTGGAACACAGAGGGAAGCAGATGCTAGTACGATTGCAAGAGTTAGGAGTGGATGGAGTAAATTCAGGGATTTTTTGCCATTACTAACCAGCAGAGAATTGTCTGTCTAATATTTTACTATATGGTCGGTTGAGAGATGATAATCAGTTTGTGTACAAGAAGTATAAGACAATGGAGATGGATGAGAATTCAGATGTGGAGAAAATATAGTTGGATGGTGAAGTTATTGAAGTTGTTCAGAAGTTTTTTTACCTGGATGATACCATTGGAGCACAGGGAAGAGCAGGTGCTAGTGCGGTTGCAAGAAGTAGGAGTTTATGGAGTAAATTCAGGAAACTGCCATTACTAACCAGCAGAGCGTTATCACTGTCGACTAAGGGAAGAGTATATCAAGCATGTGTACACAGTGTGATGATGTATGGAAGTGAAACCTGGCCAGTGAGGGTTGAGGACATGCGTTGCATGGCGAGAAATGATATGAGAATGATCCAATGGATGTATAATGTTTCATATTCAGCAATCGTATGGGCAGGACTAAGTTATTTTTAAACATAGTTTAGCTAAATATGTTATTTAATTGTGAATAACACAGTACAACAATAACAAATGAAAATTGGCTAGTCAAAAGCAAAGTTTTATTAGTCAGCTAAAATGCTATTTGGGTCTGACTTTGATAACTTTATATGTAAGATGTATTGTTGATTACACATCTGTTATTAAGCATGTGAAATATTGTATTGAATACTGCAAAAAATATCAACCTAAATTAACATTTAAAAAATAAGTCGAAAAAATCAGCCAATATTTTCTGAACGACCGAATATAATGAGAAATGTAAATCTAAGATCAATAAAAAAAAATCAATTTGTGATTATTTTATCTGTTTTATTTTATTATTAAACATCTTGAAAATTGTTAGAAACAAAATTAAAAGAAAACCAAATGAAAATTTAGCAAATAATAATTAGCATTAAAATAAAAGCAAAGTGGTTGACCATAGTCGAGGGCGACCCGAAAGTTTCCTTTTTTATTAGCCACTCCTTTCCCAGGATTACTCCACTTACCCTTGATCTTCACTTTATAATGCAGAGTGTAGGGGAGAGTGTCACTTCTTTCCCAGGATTACTCCACTTACCCTTGATCTTCACTTTATAATGCAGAGGAGAGTGCCACTCATTTCCCAGGATTACTCCACTTACCCTTGATCTTCACTTTATACTGCAGAGGAGAGTGCCACTCCTTTCCCAGGATTACTCCACTTACCCTTGATCTTCACTTTATAATGCAGAGGAGAGTGCCACTCCTTTCCCAGGATTACTCCACTTACCCTTGATCTTCACTTTATACTGCAGAGTGTAAGGGAGAGTGCCACTCCTTTCCCAGGATTACTCCACTTACCCTTGATCTTCACTTTATACTGCAGAGTGTAAGGGAGAGTGCCACTCCTTTCCCAGGATTACTCCACTTACCCTTGATCTTCACTTTATAATGCAGAGTGTAGGGGAGAGTGCCACTCCTTTCCCAGGATTACTCCACTTACCCTTGATCTTCACTTTATACTGCAGAGTGTAGGGGAGAGTGCCACTCCTTTCCCAGGATTACTCAACTTACCCTTGATCTTCACTTTATACTGCAGAGTGTAGGGGAGAGTGCCACTCCTTTCCCAGGATTACTCCACTTACCCTTGATCTTCACTTTATACTGCAGAGTGTAGGGGAGAGTGCCACTCCTTTCCCAGGATTACTCCACTTACCCTTGATCTTCACTTTATACTGCAGAGTGTAGGGGAGAGTGCCACTCCTTTCCCAGGATTACTCCACTTACCCTTGATCTTCACTTTATACTGCAGAGTGTAGGGGAGAGTGCCACTCCTTTCCCAGGATTACTCCACTTACCCTTGAACTTTATAATGCAGAGTGTTTAGCAAGGGGGCATCAAGTACCATTTTTTAAAGTCTTGGTACGACTTCACTAAGGATTGAACTTTGGTCTTTTTATCCATCAGCGAACAATCTTACCATTATGCCATATTAGATTACTAAGTAATAATTCAACTAAATTATTTGAAGACTTATCATTACAAAACAAATGGTAAATTAGTCGTTTCCTAGCCAAAATGGCAGACAATGAATCATCTGCTTTTTTTCTGACCTCACAAATGACTAAGTAAACCCAAATAAATTGTTTTGGACTAATTTCAAATTTACCTTAAATTTTTTTAAAAGAAAATAAAACAATTTATTTGAGTTTACTTACTCATTTGTGAGGTCAGAAAAAAAGCAAACCGATTCAGTGTCCACCATTTTGACTGGGAAACGACTAATTTACCAAAAACCTTTCATCAAACAAGAAGAGAAATGAAAGGGTCGCCATTTTGTTTTCTATTTGAATCATTTGAACTACTATTCTCACCTTGGATGTTATTTTCACAATGTTTCAGCTGATGTAACCTCCGACCTTCTTCTGGTTCATCTTATCAAACTCAAGAATCTTCATACGGAATCTTCACAACAGGCGATACTAACTTAGAGTAAAAAATTAAAATTACATAAGACTTCTACCCAGTCGTGGCTGACAGAATGAAAACAAATTACCCCCGTGGATTAAATTAACAGTTTACTTCAAAATAGATTCCCGAGTCCGACAAGATGCAATCCATAGGTTACATCGGCCGAAACGTTGTGAGAATAACATCCAAGATGAGAATAGTACTCCAAATAATCCAAATTATCAATCCTCATCTCAAAAATTCTGAAAAAATTTTGTTTCTATTAGTTTTTTACTTTAGGAATTTAAGTTTGCATTTTTAAAACAATTCATTAAAAAAAACGTAGTTATAATTTGATTAAAGTTTAATTAATTATCGGCTTGTACAGAAATACGTGTTTGCATAATGAAAACAGAAAATTAAAATAAATAAATTTCATTCAATATAAGGTTCATGCCTCACCAACAATGAGATATTCGCCCGCTTCCAACTAATAACTATGTTTCTCTACTTCGGCAATGTCAACTCTTCTGGTTGAGACATAGACACCAAATGCCTGATGGAAGAATGCTGAATATATGTATGGTAAGCAAGCAAATGTGATTATGAACGACCACGTCGTTGCTTCGAAAGCAGGATCAGTTGGCAGGGGAAGACCTAGGAAAACATGGGAGAAAGTGATAAGGATGGATTTTAGAGAAAGAGGGATGAATAAAAACCTGGTCAGAGATAGGTTAGTTTGGAAGTCAATTTATAAAAGCCATTCAACACATGTGTGTAAAACTTACATCAAACCAAATACAATCATCACAGTTAAATTTGGGAAAGGTATGAATCCTATGTTTTGCATAGTAAAGAAAACAAGACTCTCAAGCCTTGTTAGGGTAGCAACTTATCTTAACATTTTTTTCCATTTATTTTGACATTCTCCTTGCCATTGAGTGCAGATAGTGTCAGCTCAGGAGAAGTGTAAGTTTTGTATGTCTGAATGAAACTCAATAAAATAGCCAAATTAAAAAAAGATGATACAAAATATGACAAAATAAAAAAAACAGAATCAATATTTTAAAAACTGAATAAACATTAAAACATTTCTTAAAACCAAAGTAGAATTATATTTTGTCCAAAATTATCTGAAGAAATCTGGAAAATGATCAAGAAAATTTCAAAAGACAAAAATTAGTATTCCGAAAAGCTTATTCCAGATGACTAGTAAGATGAGCTTTGAAAATGAACTAAAATGTTAAGCCTGTGGTTGTGATTCTCGTATAGTTTGAATGTCTTCCAAGTAGCGCTTCTTAAGACTGGTTAAGTACAACTTGAGGCTGTCATTGTCCAAACGAGAGTTCCTTGCCGTCTGCACCAAGCGAGTGGCCAATTTGAAAATGGCTCTCTGTTCTTTTGATTCTTTCTGCAAATGTTGGTCCACCTGTGACGGAAGGAACAAAAGGTCAGCAAGTTAAAAATAAAAAAAAGAATAAAAAATGTTATCCTATTTTTCAGGTGACATGTGACATGTGACATGTGACATGTGACAAGCATTCTACACACCTTCTGGGATCGAAACGCCTATAATGTTTGGAATGCTTAATGCGTTATTTAGGAATTGGGAAAAGCACATGCATGGATGGGCACGCCTCGTAGTCGTATATGACGAAGGGCATGCAAATTCTAAGCAGATATAACGAAAAATCACGGTGGTTCATTGTAGTCGAGGAAAACCCAAAGATTCTCTTTTCGAGAGGTAGAAGGTATCAGTCATTTCTGATCTATGTTTATCTATCTGCCTCTCTGTCTGTCTGCCTGTCTGTCTGGATGTATTTGTTAAAAAAAATCTCAGTATGTTTTTCAGAAGACTCTTTCTCTCTCATCTATTCCGGCTCTCTCACTCTCTCTAAATAAATAATGGCATGCCCTTTCGAATGAAGAAAACAAAGATAAAGAAAACGAGAAAGAAGAAGAGGGAGGGGAAAGAGAATGAAGAAGAAGGAGAGTAGGAGGAAGAAATAGAAGAAAAAGAGGAGGAATCAAAAAAAAAAGAGTAGGAGGAGGAAGAATAAAAAGAAGAGAAAGAAGAAGAGGAGGGGAGGAGGATGAAGAACAAGAGGAGGATGAAGAAAAAGAAGAAGAAGAGAAAGAAAAGGAGGAGGAATAAAAGCAAAAAAAAGAAAGAGGAGGAGGAAGAATAAAAAGAAGAGAAAGAAGAAGAGGAGGGGAGGGGATGAAGGAGGGGATGGGAGGAGGGTGAAGAATAAAAAGAAGAGAAAGAAGAAGAGGAGGGGAGGGGATAAAGGAGGGGATGGGAGGAGGGTGAAGAATAAAAAGAAGAGAAAGAAAAAGAGGAGGGGAGGAGGATAAAGGAGGGGATGGGAGGAGGGTGAAGAATAAAAAGAAGAGAAAGAAGAAGAGGAGGGGAGGAGGATGAAGGAGGAGAGGGGAGGAGGGTGAAGAATAAAAAGAAAAGGAAGAGGAATAAAAGCAAGAAGAAGAAGAAGAAGAAGAAGAAAAAAACACCATATTTTCTCAAATATACTCTCAGAATAATATTCTTTTCTAAATGGAAAAGCTGACTAATTATTCTAAGACAAATTTCTCTTGTTTCATAATTTGGTGTAAAAATATTTATCCGTGTTTTAATAAAACTAGTTTTTTTTCAAACTGAAACTGTATATCTATTTTTTTGCAAGAAATAAATATTAATATATCTTTTTATGAGAATGTTCAGTTTATATTTGGAAAGGTGTTACATTTGAGTGATGTCAGATACAGTGTCATGCTAAACCCATTCCTTTCACCTGCCCAGATAATTGAAGATGCTGGATTATTAAGACCACAAATAAAACAACTCAAGTGAAATGATAACCCACCTTTTTCTTATCGATGATTATTGCTAACAGATTCCTGGCATCATGTATCACGCTCCTCGGCATGGTCGATACTTCGGCCAGTTGAATACCTTAAAGAAAGAAAATACCATTATCACAAGATTTGGATACATCTTATTGGTTTAAAAACATAAAGTGGCCCCAAAAAATTATTAGAGACGTGAACTTTTAAAGGGTTTCTAAAAGGAAATAATTTCTATTATGACTCTAAGAACTGAAATCGATTTGATTCTCTACTCGCACAAGTCAACTAAAAAAGCCTCACGGACATCATGCAGAAGAGCAGACTGCGTTGGTTGGGGCACGTTAAGCGCAGCAATGGCTGGATTGCTAAAGTCCGACAGTTGAATGTCCAAGCAGAGAAGACCACCACTGGCAGATCCAAGTTGTCTTCGTGGGCATGATCAAACGTGTAGGAAAGCCATGGGTATAGATTCAACAAATAAATCGGTTGATAATTATGATGATGATCGCCAGTCAGTGTCTGGTCAGAACAGATCATAAAAAATAACGCAAGATTTTCTGTTATGTTCATTATATTTGCAGATATATACAGGTTCTCAGTTTGCAAGGCAATTGGCACTTTTTTTAATATACAGCATCTTGTATTCCTGAATAATGACGACCATCATATTCGGTTTAACGTCTATTTGACATGTTGGCATGTGTTGGACGGTTTTTAGAAATTGACCTAAAAACTAACCTATCTCTGTCCAGGTCTTTATTGATCCCTCTTTCTCTCAAGTCTATCCTTATCACTTCCTCCCATGTTTTCCTTGGCCTTCTCCTGTTGAACTGCCCCTTCTACCTCAACTGTTCTACATCTACTAACCCAAGAACTCTATATTTATATCAATAAATAAGTAATAAAGAAATTATATTGCAAAACATTTATTCTGAATTAGCCGATTACTCAAAGAATTAAAGTTTCTATATTCATAAAATTCTTAACACTTTTAAAACTCTCATCATTTCTTTCGACGTAGCCATGACATCGAAGTCTATTATAACCCTGAAAACTGAAATTGATCTGTCATTGCCAGCGAATGTCGGGTCGACTCAGATCTCAATAAATAATGTTATATTTGAAGGTCTGCACCAGTCGTTGCCGTGCAAGGCAATTCGCACCGTGTTTTACATGCAGCACCCTGTATTGCCATCATCACCATCACCATAATCAACATCGGTTTAACGTCCGTTTTACATGTTGGCATGTGTTGGATGGCTTTTAAAAGTTGACTTCCAACCTAACCTATCTCTGACCAGGTCTTTAGTTATCCTTCTGCCTTTCAAGTCCATTCTTTTCACATGACCATATCATCAAAGTCTCCTGTTCTGCACACATCTCCCTATACTGTCCAGATTTAATCTTCCTCTGAGGTCATCAGATCTAAGCCTGTCTTTAAGACTCGCATTACACATCCATCATATCATTTCCTTTAATGCAACACATGTCTTTAACTGGCCAGGTTTCACTTCCATACATCATCACACTGCGTACACATGCTTGATAGCCTCTTCCCTTGATCGACATTGGTAATGCTCTGCTGGTTAGTAATGGCAGAAGTTCTCTGAACTTACTCCATACACTCTTACCTGTTGCAATCACACTAGCACCTGATCCTCTATGTGCTTCAATGATATCATCAAAATATCACCAAGATAACAAAACTTCTGAACAACCTCAATAACCTCACCATCCAACTATACTTTCTCCACATCTGAATTCTCATCCATCTCCATTGTCTTACACTTCTTGTACACAAATTGATTATCATCTTTCAATCGACCATATAGTAAAATATTAGACAGACAATTCTCTGCTGGTTAGTAATGGCAAAAAATCCCTGAATTTACTCCATCCACTCCTAACTCTTGCAATCGTACTAGCACCTGCTTCCCTCTATGTTCCAATTGCATCACCAAGGTAACAAAACTTCTGAACAATCAGAATAGCTTCACCATCCAAATATACTTTCTCCACATCTGAGTTCTCATCTATCTCCATTGTCGTACACATTTTGCACAAAAACTGCTTATCATCATATTCTATCTGCAGAAAGAATGGGTTTGTAGATGTAGAACAGTTGCGGTAGCAGGGTCAGTTCACAGGGTAAGACAAAGGAAATATACGGCATAACTACGTTGACACACTGGTTCCTGTTAAATCATCAAAGTTAAGCGACATTGAGCTTGGTCAGTATCAGATGGGTGACCATTTAGGAATACCAGGTGTTGTATGTGGAAGGACATCGACACCTCCATGCACGAACTGCAAAACCTAACATCGTCATCTCTCTTGACCAGGATATACATGCGACTGGGGACCACTTGTGAATTTAATATTCCTTAGAAACTTCCTCCTTCGGAGGGGACCGGCTCAACCTGCCTAGGGTGAATGCCGCTTCGTTTTGGTTTATTATTTTTCTACCTGCTCCAAATACAATGATAAAAAAAGTTACACTGTCACTATATTGAAAAAGAAATAACCAAATACAATGATAAAAAAAGTTACACTGTCACTATATTGAAAAAGAAATAACCAAATACAATGATAAAAAAAGTTACACTGTCACTATATTGAAAAAGAAATAACCAAATACAATGATAAAAAAAGTTACACTGTCACTATATTGAAAAAGAAATAACCAAATACAATGATAAAAAAAGTTACACTGTCACTATATTGAAAAAGAAATAACCAAATACAATGATAAAAAAAGTTACACTGTCACTATATTGAAAAAGAAATAACCAAATACAATGATAAAAAAAGTTACACTGTCACTATATTGAAAAAGAAATAACCAAATACAATGATAAAAAAAGTTACACTGTCACTATATTGAAAAAGAAATAACCAAATACAATGATAAAAAAAGTTACACTGTCACTATATTGAAAAAGAAATAACCAAATACAATGATAAAAAAAGTTACACTGTCACTATATTGAAAAAGAAATAACCAAATACAATGATAAAAAAAGTTACACTGTCACTATATTGAAAAAGAAATAACCAAATACAATGATAAAAAAAGTTACACTGTCACTATATTGAAAAAGAAATAACCAAATTGTTTTTAAAGAAGTCAAAAAACACAAATATAAGTAAAAGTATAAACATACGAGAGGCTCTATTGAAAAGCACGTACCGTAATGTTTTGCGTTTGTTTTGCCTTGCGACAGGACGTGAGTGTACGTGAATTTCTCACAGTTTCCCTCGTTACTGTACAACCGTTGCACCTCAAAATAGTAACTGAAAAAGAAAGACAACACGTAAGAATTCATTTCATATATAAAAGTGGAATATTTGATGCTTCTTTATTATTGGGGACAGATGACGTTTTCATTTTGATTTTAGAAGAGTCAGTTTAAAGGGGAGATAATTCAAATTGTTTTCTCAACGTATCCTCTGAAGTTTTATTTGATTTCGTATTAAAAAACCCCGTCCCTCACATCCACTGCCAGCCAAGCTTGGCTGTGACATATTTTGACCCAGACAAACTTCCGAGCTAAAATAGACATAAACTAATAAGTCAAAGCCATCAATCGCATTAATTTTGCGTCCTTTGAAGTAGACAGGCCACTGCTGATAACGCTATAGTCAAAATCATGTTTTTCATTTTCTGCTTGTTCACATCAACAACCATACCGAAGTTTGGACACTTTCTGACAAATCAAAATTAATATTCTGTATAATTAATTTCTACATTGTTTTCTTCATCCTGAGGAAGTCTTTCAATAAAGACGAAACCTTGATAAATACATAAATAACACAGTTTTTGGCTTTCCTTTTTTCATTTTACATTACGTCGGATAATTTTATCCCCACTTTGCTTCATTAAAAAGTCAGTGCCGAATAGCAACAAGCGTTATGATTGATTGATTGATAAATAATCTATTTTGGTGCTTATGCAGTTTACAGACCGGGCTATTTTTTTAGATAGGATTTTCAAGTTAAATTCAATTTTTACAATATCTTTTGTTTATTAAATTGTTAGGTGAAAGTACAGAATAGTTAATCAACCCCCACCTCCCCATGTTAAGAATGGCTTTTTAAATTACAATACTATTATTTCAACCCGGTCTGTAAACTGCATAAGTATGTTTTTTAAAATTTATTTTCTTACTAATTCTCTGGATTTTCCTTATGGGTTATGGTTACAACAATAGTTTGAATTATCTCCCCTTTCAACTAGCTCTTCTAAAATTAAAATAAAAATTTCATCTGTCCCCAATAATACAGAAGCATCGAATATTTAATATTCTATTTTATCAAAATGTGTGGGTCGGAAATTAAAATTAATTCTCTGAGCATGTGAGGTGTTGCTTTTATTCATCTCCCACGGCCGGAAGATGTGATACATGGTCGGGAAAGTAGGGATTTGAAACCAGCGCCCTACAGGAAGAGCATTCTGGCCGAACAAAAATTGCCTGGGCAGCCCCGCCGACATTCCCCGGTCGGGGCACTTCAGGCAATAAGCAATAAACTAACCCCTTCTCAAAGGGTGAGAAAGCAAAGCCTGGGAGGGTGGACCTCCTAGAACTGTACAGGACGATACTCAGACCGACAGTGAACAAGTCATCCTCAAAAATAACAGAGGCTCTACTGATCTGATTTTGGTATGAATTCGGGTTGCTAAAATTCACTGTATACAAAGATGCTGAGAGCTACGCATCCTTCATCAAATTATATAAATATGAACATTAATGCGAACACTGGCGAACCATAATTTTTTGTCTGTCATTTTTGATGGAGGGTGTAAACTCGTATATTTATAAAATTTAAATAGACTTTCATAATAAAAAAAGGTTTTTCATATATAATAACATGGAAATCAATAATATATATTAGTGTTGGGAAGATCAATCGGAACCGGGAATCAGAAAATTCGGAACTTTTTCGGATATCGGAATCTGTATCGGAATCGGAAAAATTTGAACCTAATTTCCGATTCTTTTCTTCTTTTTTTTTTGTTTAAAACTTAATTTTCTATTACTGGTACTAATGATAAATTGATGAATATTTAATGATTTTAAACGACCAGTAAAACTAAAATTTATATGTCGTAGTAACGAATTTAGGCAAAAGTGGCACGTGTGGATAAATAGGAAAACATGGCACACGTGAAAAATATAAACGTAAATCTCACACTGAGTTTATCAAAATCTTGAATGGGAGGAAGGGAGGGAGAGAGAGAGGGAGAGAGAGATAGAGAGAGAGGGAGGAAGGGGGGGGAGAGAGAGAGATATGTATATAATCAATATTTACTTACTTTTCAACATTCGGATAAAGTTCATTGAGATTAGTCAAATCCATAAAATGGGTGACAAAAAATGTTATTGCCTGCAAAAAATAAAATCTCATTATAAAAATAATATATATTGTGTGTATATATTGTGTGCATTCTTTAATTTAAATAAATATAAACATGTTAAAAATAAAAAAAATCATCTGCTTAATTATGCCTTTTTTTATTTTTTCAGTTTTTTTAATGATCTTTTTGTGTCAAAATCCAAAAAAAATTAATGTATGTCTCTATGTATCACAGACGGTTTCGATTCTTCGGCGAATCATCTTCAGATGACAAAAACAAATGAACAGGGAAAAGAAGAGAATTTTAAAAAGCAGCCAAGAACGTGCATGTGAAGTCAGTCGGACATGCAAAGAACGAATACGTGCAGTCCCAGGAAAGACGTTAACAATTTAAATTCTGGGACGCCAGACTTAATAGTTAATAACACGTAAATAATACATTCTGAAATCAATTTTTAAAAATTAAAATTACTTGAAGCTATCTTTATTAAAACACAGCAACTGACAATTAATAATGTACGTAACGTAATAACATATGAAACCAGTAACAACATTTGAAAATTTTTAACGTAAATGCGACCCATGCAAATGGAACATACATTAATTCTTTTGATTTTAACACAAAAACGATCATTAAAAATTTTTTTTTAATTTTTAAAAGTTTAATTAAGCAAAGGAATTTTGTTATGTTAATCAATGTTGGCTTAATATATATATATATATGTGTGTGTTGTGTGTGTATTTAGGCAGCATTCTTTTATTTAAGCAAACATTGTTAAACATTACAGAATTCTTCTGCTTAATGAATGTTCCATTTGAAAATGGTTCGACTCGTGATACTTATGGAACATTCACTAACTCTTTTGAATTTCACACAGAAAAGATTATGATTTAACTAATTTATAGTGTTATTTAAAATTAAAAAGATATATATATATATACATATATAGAACAGTTATTTATTATATTCCAATAACCATGGTTTGTTTTATTACTTTTATTTTTGTTTTTATTTTTTTCACATTTCCAAAAATTCCAAATTTCTGTGAGATATATTTAACGGTCCGTTTCATTTGTCTCGTGCCAAACAATATTTGTATGTCAATATCGTCTCTGCAACACTACAAAATCATCAGAAAAAGTTCACAAATAATAAGAGTTCTTAGATTAGAGTGTCTTGAAAAACACCCACATCATACATCAGTTTCATGTTAAGGTGAAAGTAAACAAAAGAACAAACAAAAATTTTAGAGCAGACACTCACATGTGTACGATCAAACTAATCAGCCATTTTGATTTTTAATTTTTTTAATTTTAAATATATATATATATATATATATAAATTAATTAAGTTCAAATATTAACAAAATGAACAAAACCAATACTTTTCAAAATTGATCAATATATATTAGAGCTTTTTATATTAAAATAAACATAGTTTGGGTATCTGACAATTGTTTCAGAGGTTCTGAAACATTTGTCGGATACGCAAACTATGTTTATTTTATTATATATATATATATATATATACATATATATATATATATATATATATATATATATATATAAGTATAAATGTTTATTTATACAAACATTATTGGTTACATATGTGCATACATGTTTCAGTTGTACTCTTCACAGAGAGTCAACGTCTTCAGACCAAAGAAGACAGAGAAGTCTGAAGAGGTTGACTCTCTGTGAAGAGTACAACCGAAACATGTATGCACATATGTAACCAATAATGTTTGTATAAATAAAAAATTATACTAAAGAACATTTCTACTTGTTATTGAGCACTTTTTATAAACACTTGAGTTTCAACGGATTTACATCTACAGAAACTAATACAATACATGTACTATATTTATTAAAAAAAAAAACACATAAAAACGTTCATCATTTTACAAGTGGGGCCAAAGCATTGATTGGGTGGTAAGGGGTAAAAGTAAAAAGTAAAGAAATATGAATTGAAATAAATTTTAGTAACTTTATAGTTTTTAACCCCGGTGACGAACACCCAACATCAACGGAGACTCGTGTGCACTCCTGCTCCAAGCCCTGAACCACTTATTTAAAATTCTATTCGTATTTTTTTAATTTCTATAATTTCCAAGTAATAAATCAAATCAAATAAACTAAAACATCATATTTCCTTTTTATGGATGTCAAGTGCTAATGAAGACCAAACAATATTATTGTATCCTTCTTTGGGGCACAGGGTAGAACGGGTGCTAGTATGATAGCAAGAATTAGGAGTGGATGGAGTGGGTTAAGGGAGCTTTTGCCATTACTAATCAGCAGAGTGTTACCACTGTCAGCCAGGGGAGGAGTCTGTCAGGCATGTGTATGCAGTGTGATGATGTATGCAAGTAGGGCCTGGCCAGTCGGGGTTGGGAACATGCGTTGCATGGAGAGAAATGATATGAGAATGATAGCATAGTAAAAAACGAAGATGGCCAAAATGTCAGAATCTGTGGGGAGATAGAATTTCCATCATGCGGTTTTCTCCGTTACACAGCGGCAGCTGCCGGTGCTCTGTTTCTGAATGCTCGCTGCCGCTGTGTAACGGAGAAAACCGCATGGTGGAAATTCTATCTCCCCACAGATTCTGACATTTTGGCCATCTTCGTTTTTTACTATGCTGCCTTAGGGCCGGCTTTAACCCTCAAGACAGCTAGCATAACTCTTTTTGATGGATAATAAAACCTGCAGTTAAAATATTCGACGACTCAGAGTCTTGTTTATCAAAAGGAGTTATGCTAGCTGTCTTGAGGGTTAAAGCCGGCCCTAAGGCAGCATAATTATTGTATCCTTCTTTGGGGCCAGGGTAGAACGGGTGCTAGTGTGATAGCAAGAATTAGGAGTGGATGGAGTGGGTTAAGGGAGTTTTTGCCATTACTAATCAGCAGAGTGTTACCACTGTCAGCCAGGGGAGGAGTCTGTCAGGCATGTGTATGCAGTGTGATGATGTATGCAAGTAGGGCCTGGCCAGTCGGGGTTGGGAACATGCGTTGCATGGAGAGAAATGATATGAGAATGATCCGATGGATATGTAATGCAACACTTACAGACAGGCTCAGATCTGATTGGCGCAGAGGAAGATTAAATCTGGACAGTATAGGGAGATGTGTGCAGAATAGGAGGCTTCAATAGTATGACCACGGATAAAAGTTCCTGGGTTAGTAGATGTAGAACAATTGAGGTAGCAGGGTTAGTTCACAAGGGAAGGCCAAGAAAAACATGGGAGGAAGTGATAAAGATGGACTTGATAGAAAGAGGGATAAATAAATACCTGGTCAGAGATAGGTTGGCTAAAAGCTGTCCAACACATGTCAGCATGTAAAACGGACGTTAAACTGATGATGACGTCGTCGTCGTCGTCGTCGTCGTCGTCGTCGTCGTCGTCCCCCCCCATCCTCCTCCTCCTCCTCCTCCAGTTTTTCTGGGTGATGCATCAAACTCGATAACACGCAAGGACACCCCAGCCATGAGGATGCGTGGAAGACCTGGCTTGACTGCTTGCAACATGACAGGTATCATATCATATGGAGAGCAGGCATAAGACATTGGCTGGTGTTGCCCACCCCGGAGTGTCCGGGACACTTAGAACCCCTTAAATACCAAAGCTGAATGATGATGATGATGATGATGATGATGATGCAGTTTCAGAATATATATTGTTATGGGGGTCTATCTCCAAAATCCTAGGAGGAATTTGTGAACAAACAAAGGCAGAAACTACAACAATGTTGGTGGGAGTGAGGCAAAAACCCTTTTTCGAAGTGCGTCCGAGACAGTTTAGTTGATTATAATGAAGGTCAACATAATTAGTGTTCATTCTCATAGAATACAATATTAATGTAGATAACTCAAAAATGTCATTACCTTCAGGTTTAATAGGTATTCACACACTGCATAACAAATACCTAAGCCTTCTTCTGCACTTGTGCCTGCAAATACAAAACGTTAAGTAGAGTTAAGTGGGCTAAGTATATATATTATATATATACTATATCTATCTATATATATATATAAGTCAGTTCATATTATATTCCAATAACCATGGTTTAATTTTTTTTATTTTTTCACATTTCCAAAAAATATAAAATTTCTGTGAGAACTGATGGTATATGCTAATACATATATTGTCATTAATATATATATATATATATATATATATATATATATATATATATATATATATATATATATAAATAAACAAATATTTGGAAGTACAACATTTATATATACTTTTGAAAATAATTTGCGGAAAACTCTCTAGAGCTCTTTCGACTATCATCTCGTCGGGAGAAACCGATAGCATAAATGAAACAATAATATTAACAAAAATAAAAAGCATAGGGGAAAATTGAAGTGCCAGGAAATATTGATAGGCGATTAAAATAAATAAATTTTAATTACATAGTCTGTTAAAATGATTAAAAACACACAGCATGGGATAAAAAAAAAGAAGAATGGGGGGGGGGGTCAAAGTTCCCCAAAGAGATTTAACGCTTTACAAACTCCTTCTGCTGGAAGATTTACATATAGAGACAAATTCTAAAATTTTCAAATGTTTCTTGGAATCTGCTCTATGCAGCACCTGAAAACACTCTATTTCATAGTTACTGGGGCAGCATTGATTTTCAACCAAATGTTGGCTAATAGCAGAGTTCAAAGTTGCAGAGGAAGGGTGAATAAGGGATCCTGCCCTTCCTTGTCTGATCTTAGATAAAACGTGCTGGTTTATGCGGGTCTGCAAATGCAAGAAAGTACGCCCAATATAACCAGCATCACACTAGCATTTAAACGGTAAACAACATTACTATGATGGATAAAAGACACACTATCCTTACGAAAAGAAGGAAAATCAGGTCTTCTAGCATACACCAAGTGCAGGGAAACAGAGTAAAAGCAATTGATAATGCTCCCAACAATCTGCTTACCCAGTATTGTATTATTCCCCCCTATCCAGGGTAATTTTAAATAAATAGAGCATTTCAAAGGACCACACATTTTAGGGGATTTGAATATTTATTAATAAGGTCTTCTGGGTAACCATTACAATGATTACCCAGAAGACCTTATTAGTAAATATTCCCCTTATGCTATTAAGTTCAGAATCCACTCTGTTGGGAGAACAGATCATAAGGGCTCTATGTACCAAAGTATAAATAAAACCAATCTTTCTAGATTTCCGTACAAAGGAAAACCAGTTCACATACAGGCCTTTAAAAGTAAGCTTCCTGCAAATGGAAGTGAGAAAACCACCTCTTGAACGTTTTATAAATGGCAAAGCATGTCGGTTACATGTGATCGACACGTATAAATGGTCTCGTTACATCATGTACCTGTTCTTTCTCACATCCTGGTTTTACACGGCAGGCAGATGGTGCCGATAAGGTAAGTCAAGACTATTTCCACGACTCCATCTAAATTCTGGCTCATCATGTGCACCACAATTTTTTAATTATTTACCTCGTCCAAGTTCATCGATAATAACCAGTGAGTTGTTTGAAGCATTTTGTATTGCGTAGTTGATCTCTCTCATCTGAAAAACAAAAAACAAGAAACATGTAGAAATATAAGCAATGTAATACTAGTTAGAAGCATCGAATATTTTGAAAATTTTAAAAACAGTTAGAAACCAAACACAATGCATATTTTTTTTTTTTAAACTTAGTTCACCAAAAACAAGGCAAGTTGCCACTGGAGCTACTGAGAATTAGGGTGAAGGTTTTTTGGGTCATCTCAAATTGGGAACTGTGAAGCAAGATGCTTATTCACATTAGTTTTGAATTTCTGCATGTCGATAGTCAAGGAAACAGGGAGTAGGAAGGGAGTTTCAAAGGCCGGCAGTTCGAAGAAAGAAGCTATTGGAGTAAAAGGCTCTCCAGAAACTGGGGACCTCCACAGTGAATAGATGGGATTTAGCTGATTGTCAGATTGGTCGAGTGTATTTACGTTGAAGGGGCACCAGAGCAGCAAGTTCATTGGAGCACATTCTATTGAAGTACTTGTAAAACAATCCCAAGGTACAACATTGTGGCGATGGGACAGGGGCTGGAGTTTGGTAGATAGTGAGGGACCTATTAGATTGTTTTTTTTTTAAATAAACGTATTATTTATTTAATCCAAATTTTCATCAGGGGGAAACACAGACATCTTCTTTTTTTTATCCTTTTACGTGACATGCTGTCACGAGGGCTCTTGATGTTGTCGAAGAAGCTGTTTTTTTTAATGTCCAAATAAAGAATTAAACATATAAGTACATAGACTTATGCATATGTGTAAAACTTATCGTAGAGTTATATTTTTAGATGCGCATGCACATCTCGATAGCTGGCCATTTCTGTTAATCTCTAATTCAGTCGGTCCAACTTAACGTTGCCCTTGACCTTTATATTGAATGACCTGTGACCTGTTGGATCAACATTAGTTCATAATACATTTTTCTTTTCTTCTTTTGACTCCTTATGTCTTCTTACTCCTCATCTTTGTTTACGTCATTTATTTATTTACGTCATCTAACTCAACACTTAATGGAAAATTCCACTCTGTATCTAATTTTAACCTTACATACAAATTTCGGATCCTAACCTTATTTTTACACATCTGCATTTAAATATTTATATCATTTATTTGTATCATCCTCTTACTCTCATTCTTTTACACTACTGCTGCTACTACTACTACTACTATTCTCTAACCACTTCTCATTTCATTCATCTTCATCCTGTAGCACTGCAAGGACTAATTCTTTGATTCCTTACAGATTATCTGGATGGCGGCTCATCACATAGATGACACACAGCAGTAATTAATTTCCTCTCCTCGTCTTTCTCGTTGTAGACGTTGTCTTCTTTTTGATAACAGTTCTCGTGAACGTTATTAACAGCACATATTCACTTGTGTTTTCATAATTTTTGGCTCATCTGCCACGTCACACTAGTGACTTCCTTTCTGTGAAGTAACTAACGGGACACGTAGCTTTTACTCTACTTCTAATGGAAAATTAATTTCCTATTCTAACTTGATTTTTACTAGTACTATTCCCCTTCTCAAACGTTCTCATTTCATTCATCTTCCTTCTGTAGCACTGCATGGACTAATTCTTCGATCCCTACAGATTTTCCGGATGACGGCTCATCACGTAGGGAGCTTGAGTCGTGTTGGTTTGATGACATGTTGCAGCAGTTCGTTTCCTCTCCTCTTCTCTTTCATCTTCTTCTTTTTAATAACAATAATGTGGTAAACGTCATTAATAAAGAAAAGCACAATATTATTTAGGGTTTAAAAACCTTTTTATTTAGTTTTTCTTTATTTCTTTACATATAAAAAATTTCTGCATCTAACACATGGTTTTTATGAAGGCATTTTGCCTCTATCTTTGTTTAAAATTCAAAAGATGCTTAAAAAAATGAGCTTTCCCAAATTTATACCTACCAACGACCATGCACGATTTAAGTTCAAATTAAAACAGACATTTGCACTGTTAGTCCACAAGATCGGACGTCACTTCTACAAGACCAGGAAGGATTATTACGAAAAAAAAAAAGGTTAATACCTTTTATTTGTCTAAAGCTCTGTCGAGGCTTGTTATATCAAGCAAAATATTAGATAAAAAAAGTCAAGATGAAGAAGAAAAAATAAAGTTTTTATATTTTATTTTGATTTTAATAAAAAATATCTGCATCTAACACATGGTTTTTATGAAGGCATTTTGCCTCTATCTTTATGTTTATATATATATATATATATATATATATATATATATATATATTATATTAAGTTTAAATAAATAATATTAAATTATTTTTTCCTACATATGCTAGCGTTTCGAGCTTTCGCTCTCATCAGTGCAGGGATGATAATTTCGAGTGATCGCACGGTTCGAACCGCTGCCACAGAGTCAACCTAGACTCCGTAAGCAAGCGCTGTAACCATTAGACCACGGGACATTACCACATTCAAGAAGGGAATTTAAGTTCTATTTATGCGAAGGGCGGTATATCAAGAAAGACTGACTAGAGTATTCAACGAACGTTGTCGGTATATATGCCTTATAGCTACGTGTCAGTCTATTTTTAACTTCCCCGAACAGGGCTTAACCTTAATCTTATTAAAGGGGCTTATAATATTAATTTTAAATAAACAATATTAAATTATTTTTACCTACATACGCTAGCGTTTCAAGCCTTCGCTCTCATATATATATATAGTCTTGGAAGTTTTTCAACCATTAAAACTATATTTAAAAAAAACAAAAAAAAAACAAAACTTAAGTATATAGAACTACCATCTCAATATTATTGAGGCGTTAGTTATTAACAATTCTCGACCTAGCCTGTGTAGACAAAAGATTTTGAAGCATCAGTTGGAGATCTTTAATGATTCAAAGCCACCATAACGTTGAGAGATTTACCTTCTTTTTTTTTTCCCCTCTCTCAATCGTTTTCTCCAACTGAAACAATTTTTTCCGCTCAAATCTCATTCGACTTTTAGTTTTTAATTTACCATTCTGACGTTTCCTCTTAGAGGGTCAGACGATAAGGCCTTAAGGTAATTTTAACAATTTTCCTTTTTTATTTCCACCCGCCTGTTTCATTGATTAAAATAATGCTTCCTCTAAGATTGATCCTACGATTCTGTTGTACACGAAATTTACTTATATATATATATATATATATATATATATATATATATAAATGTGATATTTAGAAGGCAATACAATGCAGAGGTGTGACGGATAGACACAAGTTGGAGCAAATATATATATATATATATATATATATATATATATATATATATATATATATATTAATGTTTACTTATGTATGTATCTGTATCTTTTGGCCGGTTACTACTTTCATACAATGACCTTGTAAATAATGTATAAGCAATTAAAAGCATTGAAACACATAATATATAATCAACAACAAAAACCGAATTGAGGTTGAGGTCATAAACATCAAAGGGACAATCAGCAAGTTTGAGAAAAGAAAACTGTCTTTTGTTGTGTCTGTTTCTCATGGGAATCTTTTAATGATTCCTGGGAAGAGAGAGAAAGAAGAAGAACAAAAAGAAAGAAAAGCTAATTCCACGTTGGCAGAGAGAAAAGAATAATTCAGTCCTTCTTCACAATTGTGCCTACACAAAGAGAAGCTTCTGCATAGTATTGAAATAGGACTTTAAGTTTTCAGGTGTCTACTCTAAAGATCAAAGTGTAGTATCTGTTCCGATGGATACTGCACCCCCATAGACTGATATTGTCTTGACCTTCGGGGCTTGATTTACGCCGGTCTATGGGTCTGTCCTGTGCAGTTCTAGGAGGTCCCCCCTCCCAGGCTTCGCCTCCCCTCTTTGGGGAGGAGTAAGTTTATTGCTTACTGTCTGAGGCGCCCCTACTGGGGAATGCCGACCGGGCTGCCCAGGCAATTTTTAAACCCCACTTTCCCGACCCGACCTTGGGTCACATCTTACTTGTGGGAGTAAGATAAAAACTGGCCTTGTGCCTAACTCCTGGAGAGGAGTAAATCAATACTCTAAAGATCAAAGTGTAGTATCTGTTCCGATGGATACTGCACCCCATAGACTGGTATTGTCTTGGCCTTCGGGGCTTGATTTACACCGGTCTATGGGTCTGTCCTGTGCAGTTCTAGGAGGTCCAGCCTCCCAGGCTTCGTCTCTCCTCTTTGGGGAGGAGTAAGTTTATTGCTTACTGCCTGTAGCGCCCCTACCGGGGAATGCCTACGGGGCTGCCCAGGCAAGTTTTAATGGTCAGAGTGCTCACCTCTCGGGCGCTGGCTTTTCAAACCCCACTTTCCCGACGCGACCTTGGGTCACATCTTACTTGTGGGAGTAAGATAAAAACTGACCTTGTGCCTAACCTCCTGGAGAGGAGTAAATAAATACTCTAGCAGTAACCTACTAGAAAAAATGAGATGTGCCGTTGGGTTAGCCATTGAGCTTAGGTTAAATTGTTTTAATCAGAAAAAAAAACGTGAGTTTGCAACATGTTTTTTTTTTCTCTCACAAAACATGGGCAATGTTTTTAGTGTGTGAACACATTGATTAAATGCAAGTCCTGACTCTGATTGGATAGGGTGCGCCCCCCCCCCCTCCCTAAAAAAAATTGAATCGTTAATAAAATTTGCAATCCTTTCTAAAATTAAACCATACTTGGTACAAATAAACTTCAGTCTATTCCTCATCATCATCATCATCATCATCATCATCATCATCATCATCATCATCATCATCATCATCGGTTTAACGTTTGTTTTACAAAATCTCCTGTTCTTTCACACATCTCCCTACACTGTCCAGATTTAACCTTCCTCTGCGGTCATCAGATCTAAGTCTGTCTATCATTCTCATATCATTTATCTCCATGCAACACATGTCCTCACCAGTTTTTACGTCCATACATCATCTCACTGCGTACACATGCATGGTAAACTCTTCTCTTGGTTGACAGTGGTAACGCTCTGCTGGTTAGTAATGGCAGAAGTTCCCTGAACTTATTCCATCCACTTCTACCTTGCAATCACATTAGCACTTGATCCAGATATACTTTGTCCACATCTGAGTTCTTATCTATTAGTACTTCCACTGCATTTCTTGTGTACCCAATGCTTACAAGTATTACAAAAGATTGAATTGCACCCAACTTTCATTCCTCAAACTGGACATGGGAATTTTCCTTTTGGGGAGAATTCCAACGCCACGACCAGTGATCATCACTTTGGTATTGGTAACATTCACTTTTAGACCTTTACTTTTCATAACGTCCATTAAGTCTTTAACTTAAGAAGTCGATAGACACTTCCTTCGGTCAATGGTGGTAAAATAGCCAGTTAAATATAAACAAGACAAAATTCAAAATTAGCCTCTTTCTGCTCGCTATATATCTTTCTCTTTCTCTCAACTATGGGTTAATTAGCATTACTGCCTGTGGTGATATACCCTTTGATTGTTAAGAAACAGAGAGGGAGAAAGAGAGAGATGACAGAAGTGAGAGAAATAAATAACATATAGATTAAGAGAAAGGGTCACACAACATACATTGAAAGGGGACGAAATCCTCTACATGTATAAAGGTTAAGATGGAGTACTGTTGCCACATCTGGGGAGGTGCCACTCAGAGCAGCCTTGATAGAGTACAAAATCGACTTTGAAATCTAATGGGGGATGCCCTCTTCTCTTCCCTACAGCCACTTTCTCACAGAAGAGATGTTGCTAGTCTTTCTCTGCTCTATCGTTATTTTCATGGTAGGTGCTTGACTGCCCTCCAATCTATGTTCCCCATCCTGTAAAATATTCACAACAAAAACACGTCTAGCTACAACCAAGCTAATTTAGAACAATTAAAATGGAAGCGTTTTTAAACATAACTCAATCCACAAAACTGACGAATATTTTAGCATGCAATTTGTGTGATTAAAATATATAGAAGAAAAAAGGCTCTAGAGCAACAAATGTTGATAAACTCAGCATTAGTATAATAATAGATATACAGAGTGAGTAATGTATTTGAGGACAGACTTATACATACACAAAAACAAATAATGATATGTGTATGTATATATAATATATATTATATTATTATATCTATATATAAAACTAAAAATAATACATTAATCACTTAAATAATAGTGTCATGGATTCGTCCAAACACTTTAAAATGCAGCAACATTTTTGTAAGTAACGGATAAATTTGATTAGACAGACGAACAGCATAGATTTAGTATAAGGAACGTTTATGTTTTGTCTTTTAAGGGAAGTGGGGTCTGATCAACTCTGCTGGGAAGCCATGAAATTAAATACTGTCTTGTTTTTAAATTCCCAAAACAGTTTTTCATGGTAAACAACTGATGATCCCTTAAAATAGTGTTAGAAATAAACTAATATAATAACTGTAAAAAATAAATTGATTTACATGAGTGATTTTCCACTGGAAGACTTGGGACTATAAGGTTTTTTTGGGGGTTTTTTTTTTTAATATAGTTTTAATGGTTGAGAAACTTCCGAGACTATATATATATATATATATATATATATATATATATATATATATATATATATATATGTTAGATTATAGGGGTCCTGCATTTCTAAAAAGAGTGTAGGTCAACTAGTATTAATTGTGACCGGGATGAATTTGTTGGATTCCGTGCAGGTTAAACTGACATCTATTTTGGATGATTAAGTCTGTTATCACGAATGATTCGTTTTGTAAATCATAATAGGTTTGACAGGGCCTTGCTGACTTCAAAAGATTTGGGGTCAATAAAGGTCAGACACAATGTAGGGATGTTCGCTCATGACAACACAAAGGGTTGAGGTCACTTGTTGTTGTTGGAAGCGACAATCAAAAACATTCCCGTCATGGAAGCGAAAGGGAACAGATATTCTTAGAGACAGTTCGCCATGGAGGCCGAAGCGAACGGATGTCGAGAACGATTTGTCATGGAAGAAAAGCGCATGGTTTGTCCAAAAAAATGATAATTGGAAAAGTTTAGGACTGGGTCTCTAAGATGAGACAAAAACCCACCTATCTCCCTTCCCTATCTAGTTAGCAGTTTAGTAAGGTAATAAAAACAGTAACAACAGTCGAAGACAGCGACTCTCTCCCAGGCGTTACTCAAGGTACATAAAACCTTCCTGAACCTCTCGAAATGTCTTCGAAGCCTTTTTTTTGTCGTACCCAAGAGTGTTCATTTTCAGAACATAAAAACCCACTCCAAAACGTTAAACCACTAGACGACCAAGAAAGAGATCACTTCCAGACGAAGAATCAAAGAAAAACCCACGGCACAACGTTCAACCAGTCGACCACTAGACGAAGAGTGAAATTACGGCCAGACGAAATTAGGTAAAATATAAAATGCATTAAGAGTTTGAGAAAATTGTTAAAAAAAGGAGTTAAGATGTTTGTAATAACTTTTGGTCATCGCATAAATGTACACCCACAAAAGTCCCCGTTAAAAGAAACCTCCCATCCCGATCACATCGGTCCACGCGGTAACGACAAGCAGGTAAAATTCTATATGAAAAAGAACTGACAGTTTAAAGACTTTTGATACTATAATTGTTAAAAGCCCTAAATTCTTTGTGGAACTTTTGACAACGTTTTAAAGTTTTCGTATTTCGAGAAACGTTTAAGAGACTTTCAATTTTATTCATAACGTAACATATATATAAAAAATATTATTTTGATTTTAATAAAAATATCTGCATCTAACACATGTTTTTTGAAGGCATTTTGCTTCTTTCTTTAAGTTTAAAATTTTAAAGATGCTTAAAAAAATGTACTTTTCCAAATTTATACCTACCAGCGACCATGTGCGATTTAAGTTCAAATTTAAAAGAGACGTTTACAAAACATTGGACGTCACTTCTAAATGACCAGGAAGGATTGTTACGGAAAAAAAAAGTTTAATAGCTTTTATTTGTTTAAATCTCTGATGAGGCTTGTTGTACCAAGCAGCATTATTAGAAAAAAGTCACGATAAAAAAAAAATATATTATTTTGATTTTAATAAAAATATCTGCATCTAACACATGTTTTTTTGAAGGCATTTTGCCTCTTTCTTTAAGTTTAATATATATATAAGTTTTGTAACATATTTCATTACTCTAACTGAAGATTTTTAAGAATTATAAAATTTTATAGGAATGCTAGTTGAAATTTTATTTTAACTATCATTCTTACCAATTAAGGAATCAATAATTATTAGAATTTAAAAAATACAAAAAAAAACAGTGTAATCTAAACATGTAAACTTAAAGAAATATACATATATATATATATATATATATATATATATATATATATATATATATATATATATATATATATATAAAATGTATATATAATATATATATAAATATATATTTATATATATATATATATAAGTATATATAAATATATATTTATATAATAATTGTATTAAGAAGGCTGAAGGCAATGCAGAGAGCCGGATTGATGAGAAGCTGGAAAGAACAAAAATAAGCAATTCAAGGAGATGTCTTACAACTATCTATTTATTTTTAATTTCAATCTTACATAAACAGCAAGTATGATGTTAGCTGTGTGTGATGTCCAGATGATGATTAGAAATCATTTGATATTTTGGGAAAATTTTCCCCTTGTAAAAAATGGACACAAAAGAAAAGTCCGACTGTGTAGAATGGATGCTGTTTATGTAAGATTGAAAATAAAAATAAATAGATAGTTGTAAATCCCTCTTTCGATTGTTGATTTTATTTTTGTTTTTTCCAGATTCTCATCAATCCATCTCTCTACATTGCCTTCAGCCTTCTTAATACAATCATTACGATTCCCAGCAATGCTTCAAGCAAATTAGCATTCTCTATCTATATATTTATACATAATTTATATATAATATATATATATTACAAATAAATACACATTGGTTTTTTATTATAGGAGAAGAGGGATTATTAAAGTCTTATATATTCAAACAATAAAATTTGCAGGGGAAAACCTTTTGTATTTTACCTCTAACATGAAAGTTGAAGCATTCGTCTCAAGGTCATCGTCACTGCCAATCCGAGAAAAAACCTGGTCACAAATACGGAATGAAGCGTAACCGGCGGGAATGTATGATCCAATTTGAGCCATAATCTGAAGTAGGGCAACTTGTCGAAGGTATGTTGATTTACCACTCTAAAAAAAGAGAAAGAAATATGTATAAAAATAGGTTTATTTGTCTGCAGGTCTGGAAAAAATTCTGAAAAACAAAGAGTATTTTATATGATATTGGTTGGGACTATGATTTTCATTATAATGTTTTTTTCATTTCTAATGATTAGTAACCACTTATCAAGGCGCAAATGCCACTCGAGGATAAGAGTTAATGAGTTTGTCAGGTGGATGGTGAGACAATACCATGATTATTGGTAACGATGGTTGAAACTGGGCAGAATTTGATTACTCAAATTTGATTACTAAAGAGAACGGCTCCACAACAATTCATTAACATTGAACTTGAAAACGACCATGTTGTAGTCTCAGCTTGGAAGCAACCCTACTGTATTATCTTCCACAGACGGGTAGTTCTTGGAAATAAACTTTTCTCATGGAAGTTCAATTTAGTTTTAGTTAAACAGAGAAAGTTGCTCAAAGAAGTTCCGTTTAGTTATAGTTACACAGAGGAAGGTGCTCAAAGAAGTTCCGTTTAGTTATAGTTACACAGAGGAAGTTGCTCAAAGAAGTTCCGTTTAGTTATAGTTACACAGAGGAAGTTGCTCAAAGAAGTTCCATTTAGTTTTAGTTACACAGAGGAAGTTGCTCAAAAAAGTTCCGTTTAGTTATAGTTACACAGAGGAAGTTGCTCAAAGAAGTTCTGTTTAGTTTTAGTTACACAAGGGAAGTTGCTCAAAGAAGTTCCATTTAGTTTTAGTTACACAGAGGAAGTTGCTCAAAGAAGTTCCGTTTAGTTATAGTTACACAGAAGAAGTTGCTCAAAGAAGTTCTGTTTAGTTTTAGTTACACAGAGGAAGTTGCTCAAAGAAGTTCCGTTTAGTTTTAGTTACACGGAGGAAGTTGCTCAAAGAAGTTCCGTTTAGTTATAGTTACACAGAGGAAGTTGCTCAAAGAAGTTCTGTTTAGTTTTAGTTACACAAGGGAAGTTGCTCAAAGAAGTTCCATTTAGTTTTAGTTACACAGAGGAAGTTGCTCAAAGAAGTTCCGTTCAGTTATAGTTACACAGAGGAAGTTGCTCAAAGAAGTTCTGTTTAGTTTTAGTTACACAGAGGAAGGAAGGAAAATTATTTACAGTGGTTGTAGCTAGACGAGTTCTTGTTGTGAATGTTTAACAGTAGAGACCATAGATTGGAGTTCAGTCAAGCACCTACCCATGAAATAATGATAGAGTAGAAATAAAGATATGTAAATATTGTTCAAGGACTCAAATAATATAAGAGATATAAGTCATATATTTTAAGTTACAATGATTTATCTCCCCAAATTGTTAGAGTCATTAAATAAAATAAGTTTTTCTTTTTTTAGACAAACTGAACCTAAAGACATTTTGAAAGGAAGAAAAAGAAACTGGGCAGAATTAGATAGATTAAGAGGATGGATCAACAAGAATTTGTTTACATTGACTTGAAAACGACTATGTTGTAGTCAGCTGGGAAGCAGCCCTGCAGTATTGTGTTCCACAGATGGGTAGTTCTAGGAAAGACACTTTGCTACTGGAAGCTCCATTTAGTTTTAGGTTCACAGAGGGAGAAAGGGAAATTAGTGATAGTGGTTGTAGATAGACGAGTTTTTGATGTAGACAAGATGTAATGTAGTTATGAAGGTGATATAAACATTTACTATAATGAAATGAATTCGATAAAAATATTTAATTCTCTTTATTGTAACTAGCATGGATACCCGGTTGGCATGGCCAACAAAATAGAAAGGTTAAAAACATGTGTGTAACATCTTTCTTTTAAAATCTCTCTCTCTCTCTCTCTCTCTCTCTCTCTCTCTTTCTCTCTCTCTCTCTCTCTCTTGTACTTTCTCTGGCAACTGGAAAAATTGTTGACGAATTACTAAATAATAACATTAAAAAATCGCTCTAAATGTTGCCCCCCCCACCACCACCAGTGACAAATTCAGTTTCTGTTAAATTTCAAAATATTTTAAAAAGTCTGAGACAATGGTGAAAAAGAATATATCAGGTTTGTGGGTGTGTCTTGTGTAGTTTGTTTACTTTTAGTTGGACACACAGACACACACATACATCAATACCTTCCATTCCAGAAAACTGGAAGACTGGGCCAACCAACAACGTGCTAAGTATTTTCTAGGTGAATTTTCCCAGGAATATATAGATAAGGATAGTTTTGTAGACTGGCTGAAAAGAGGATCGTTCAACTATCATCAGGAGAAGAATGATAATGGCTGCTCAAGATCAAGGCTTGATGACCAATGCCTTTAAAAAGATGAGTGGTCTCAGCAACAATAACAAGTACAGGTTCTGTCACACAGAAGTGGAGAGTGGTAGCCACCTGACATCCAGTTGTAAGGTTCTCCTGGAGGATGGCTATTATACAATGCGACACAACAGAGTGTGTAAGTACCTTCACTGGACTACATGTAGAAAGTTGAATATCCAGAGTAGCAGTAAGTCCTGGGAGCATATACCAGAAAGAACAGTTGGAAATAATTTATACACCATCTACTATGACTATGCAATCCCTACAGCTACATATCTAGAAAACGGAGCTGTTAAACCTGACATCGTAATATGGGACAAAAGAGAGAAAGTAGCAACCCTAGTTGAAGTCAGTGTCCCTAATGATGCAGGATTGAACAGAGCAGAAAGGGAAAAGATTACGAAATACCAAAGTCTTATGTACGACATGAAAAGAAACTGGAATCTTAGGAAGATCTCCATCATACCAGTAATTATAGGACCAACAGGACTAATGAAAAAGAATTTCAAAAGCTATCTGGCGAGTATACCCGGTGAACCGAGTGCAAGAGAAATACAAACAATTGCACTTACAGGGACGGTTAGAATCTTAAAAAGATCACTAGGCTGGAGTGTTTGAAATAGCCGGTGAATGTCTGGCATCCGGTAGGATGCCCCATCTCCAGCAAAAACAGAAAGATAAGAAAAATAAAAAAGGAGAGAAACATACACCGTCCTTTTTCTATAGATGTATCGTTTTTAAGTGTAAAGAAAAACATTTTGAATACAGAAAAACACATTGTTTTTCAGTAAACAACACATTAAAATTATAAAAACTACAATTTGTGCTGTTAAATGACTCAATTGTGTTATCTTTTACGCGGGCCGCATGTGTGCTTGCAAACATCCACATGTGCACATGGGACACATGTTTGACACGCCTTCCATAATCAACACCAGCAACCACCGAGTACCACTGCCATTTCAACAATATTTTACCAAGGCATGAGTATAGTCTAGCATTTAACGCATACCTAGAGACCATAATCAACACCGGTAACCACTGCCATTTCCATAATCTTTTACCAAGGCGTGAGTATAGTCTAGCATTTAACCTATACCTAGAGACCATAATCAACACCGGTAACCACTGCACTTTTGACAATCTTTTACCAAGGTGTGAGTATAGTCTAGCATTTAACCTATACCTAGAGACCATAATCAACACCGGTAACCACTGCCATTTCAACAATCTTTTACCAAGGTGTGAGTATAGTCTAACATTTAACCTATACCTAGAGACCATAATCAACACCGGTAACCACTGCCATTTTGACAATCTTTTACCAAGGTGTGAGTATAGTCTAGCATTTAACCTATACCTAGAGACCATAATCAACACCGGTAACCACTGCACTTTTGACAATCTTTTACCAAGGTGTGAGTATAGTCTAGCATTTAACCTATACCTAGAGACCATAATCAACACCGGTAACCACTGCCATTTTGACAATCTTTTACCAAGGTGTGAGTATAGTCTAGCATTTAACCTATACCTAGAGACCATAATCAACACCGGTAACCACTGCACTTTTGACAATCTTTTACCAAGGTGTGAGTATAGTCTAGCATTTAACCTATACCTAGAGACCATAATCAACACCGGTAACCACTGCCATTTCAACAATCTTTTACCAAGGTGTGAGTATAGTCTAACATTTAACCTATACCTAGAGACCATAATCAACACCGGTAACCACTGCACTTTTGACAATCTTTTACCAAGGTGTGAGTATAGTCTAACATTTAACCTATACCTAGAGACCATAATCAACACCGGTAACCACTGCACTTTTGACAATCTTTTACCAAGGTGTGAGTATAGTCTAGCATTTAACCTATACCTAGAGACCATAATCAACACCGGTAACCACTGCCATTTCAACAATCTTTTACCAAGGTGTGAGTATAGTCTAACATTTAACCTATACCTAGAGACCATAATCAACACCGGTAACCACTGCCATTTTGACAATCTTTTACCAAGGTGTGAGTATAGTCTAACATTTAACCTATACCTAGAGACCATAATCAACACCGGTAACCACTGCCATTTCCATAATCTTTTACCAAGATGTGAGTATAGTCTAGCATTTAACCTATACCTAGAGACCATAATCAACACCGGTAACCACTGCCATTTCCATAATCTTTTACCAAGATGTGAGTATAGTCTAGCATTTAACCTATACCTAGAGCCCATAATCAACACCGGTAACCACTGCACTTTTGACAATCTTTTAATGCTTAACGTTTTAAGCAATTCCAGTTATCTCCCTTACATTAAGAAGCCAATTTCAGTAACAAAAAATATGTAATCAATTTTTGACATTTTTTTTAAACAAGTCATTTGTTTTGTTTTTTCCACATTTTTTTTAGAATATGATTTAAGTCAAATTTAATTTAAGTATTGTTTAGTCATTAAATTATTAATAGAATAACCAAATTGCTATAAAACTATAACTAATTGTCGTTAAGGTAATATTGTTTTAATCTCTATTCATAAAATGAACTCCACCCTCTAGTGTTAGCTCATACCAAAATCAGACTGGCAGAGTCTAGGTCATCTTTGGGGGATGGCTTGTTCTCTATCGGTCTGCGGTATGGTCCTGTGCAGTTCTAGGAGATTCACCTTCCCAGGTTTTACATTCTCACCCTTTTGAGAAAGGGGTTATTGTATTGCTAATCGCCTCAGGCACCCCTACCAGGGAATGCTGATGGGGCTGCCAGGCAATTTTTGTTTGGTCAGAATGCTCTTCCTCTAGGGCGCAGGTTTCAAATCCCACTTTCCTAACCTTGTGTCACATCTTTCCGTCGTGGGAGGGAGATAAAGAAACTCTATTCATAAAATGTTTGGATTTCAAAATCTTTAATCTTTAAATTAAATACGGATTTGCTAAGAATTTTAAAGCCAGTTTAAATGAGTTTCTATTCGACAGTTTAAATGCTACAAAATTCCTTTAAAATTTTAAAGAATCACAAAGTAGTTCATTATTTCTGTTTTCAACTATTAACAAAGGATGGTTAACAATTAACTATTAAAAAAGGATGTTTAACAATTATCTAATTAACAAAAATGACTGGCTTGTTTACAAGGACACCGAAATGCATTGAGGTGGATTTGATTTTTTTAAAGTTCGTTTTACTACTTCAAGCTATTGCATTTTTTGATTTCAATAAATAATCAATCAATGGTAAATAATAAGCACCCAGTAGTGGCTACTACTTTTTCTTGTCAACCCATCAAGTCAACCCAATATTTTCACGTATATGCATGACATTTTTCTTAAAATTATCATGCTGAGGAAGTCTTACAAATAAAAGCGAAACGTTGATGAATATATAAAAAAAACATCCTTTTTGGTTTTTCCACGTAGATGCGAGACACACTAGAAGTGTTGACAATTTTATGAATATAGAAACTTTAATTCTTTGAATAATAGGCTAATTCAGAATAAATGTTTTGCGATACAATTTCTTTATTACTTATTTATTGATATAAATATAGAGTTCTTGGGTTAGTAGATGTAGAACAGTTACGGCAGCAGGGTCTGTTGGCAGGGGAAGGTGAAGGAAAACATGGGAGGAAGTGATAACGATGGACTTGAGAGAAATAGGGATGATTAAAGACCTGGGAAGAGATAGGTTAGTTTGGAAGTCAACTTCTAAAAACCGTCCAACACATGCCAGCATGTAAAATGGGCATTACATTGATGATGATGATGATGATGATGATGATGATGATGATGATGATTATTATTAGTAGTAGTAGTAGAAGTAGTAGTAGTAGTAGTAGTAGTATTAGTAGGTCTTTTCCATTGCCTCGGAGTCCATTCTGTCACTCTATATGTCCACCTGTTGTCTGTATATCTAGAAAGGTGACCTGCCCATCTATGTTTTGCCATTTGTAGTGATGATGTCATTTACTCCAGTTTGCTGTCTGATCCAGGTGTTTCTTTTTCTATCATGTAAACTGATGCCGAGCATAATACGTTCCATTTTGTATTGTGCCACTCTTAGCTTTTCTTTCGCTACATTATTATTATATATATACACAGATTACATCAGTGTTGAAGTCTTACCTAATCAAGTAAGATTTGCTATATATAAAAAAAAAATTATTAAAATTTTTTTTGATAAAATATATAATTAAAATCACTTGTTTTTATCTTACTTCTCAATGCCGACATATTTCCATTTCTTGCATTGTGATAGCTTTCTAATACTCCTCTATATACGTATTACACACAATGCTTCAAGCAAACTACCTCTCCTTATATATATATATATATATATATATATATATATATCATCATCATCAGGGTCTTTTGCTTTTTTTATTTAACTCCTGGTGGAGGAACCCCTCCCTCGTTTCTTTCCACCTGTTTTATCCCTGGCTAGGCGTGGCCAAGTAGGACCTAGTTGAATATCGAGGTTGTCCCTCCACCGGGTTTTTGGCCTTCCTCTGGGTCTTTCCCATTGCCTCGGGGTCCATTCTGTCACTCTATATGTCCACCTGTTGTCTGTACATCTCGAAAAGTGACCTGCCCATCTATGTTTTGCCATTCGTATGGTAGTGATGATGTCATTTACTCCAGTTTGCTGTCTGATCCAGGTGTTTCTTTTTCTATCACGTAAACTGATGCCGAGCATCAGTACCAAAGTAATACACAGCCATTCTTAGCAACATTACAAGCACATTATTGCCAAAAATCAGAGTTATTGTAAAGCAGAAGAAAAAGAAGATCGACAACAAAAACAGCAGCAGAAAGAAAATAATTTATAGAAAAATATTCCAAGCTCCTCAAAAAATATTTTAATAATGAAAAATGAATGACAAAATAAAATTACCATATTTGGTCCAGTGATTATAATAAAATTGCTGTCATTTGAGGCATACTGAAACGATAAAAGATGATTTATGTAATCTATTTTCTCTATATATAAAAGTCAATGTTTGTTTGTGTGTTATAGAAATGCTAACAATGGTAACAAAACATTCAAATAAGTTTTAATAAGGATTAAATTTTTCACAGAATATAAAGACACTATTTGAATTTTCCTTCGATTTCATCTGGGTTCATTAGGGGCAATTATCGGTTAGGTTCATAAAATAACTTAAATTCATTAAAACATAAAGAAGCAAAATTCATTTTTTTTAAATAGATTTTCTTCTTTTATAAAACGAAAACAAAAATAAATTTAATCAAAGAATATCTCAGTGAAAAATGTATTAAAAAAGGTTAAAAAAATTATTTTTATTGATATTTTTAAGATTTAAAATAATTATATTTGTTTCAATTTTTAAAAAAATCATTTGCTGTTTTACAGCTGTCCATAAGAAATGCAGCATCAACAAGTATTTTTTTAAGGTAACACCACTGCGCTAACAGTTTTTTTTTATTACATATTGCAAATGTTATTTTTAACTTTTCTTTCAAGGCAAAGTTGTAAACATGATGTCATTTGAAATTATTTTCGACCAGCAATATATTGCAACAAGGGCAACGAGGGGTGAATAATGATAGTGTTAATATAAAAAAATACGGTAAAAACTTTTTTATAATTTAATATTTTTGTCTCTGCAATGTTTTCTGCAATTTTTTATATATAATTTGCACATTCCCTTACACTTTTATTTATATATATATATATATATATATATATATATATATATATATATATATATATATATATATATTCCATGCTACTGACTTCACTAAGCCCGGACCTCGGGCCTGAGCACCCAGTAGTGGCTACTACTTTTTCTCGTCAACCCATCAAGTCAACCCAATATTTTCACGTACTTGCATGACATTTTTCTTAAAATTATCATCCTGAGGAAGTCTTACAAATTAAGACGAAACGTTGATGAATATATAAAAAAAAACATCCTTTTTGATTCTTCCTTTTCATTTCCCATATATATATATATATATATATATATATATATATATATATATATATAGTAAGCTATGAAAATATATATTTATATTATATTTATGGCAATTAAGCTACACAGAGGCTCCCGTGTTTCATCTCGGGGGGGGGGGGGGGATATTCAAGCTAAAATAATATATTTTCATAGCTTACTACCTAGCTCTACTTACATATCGAGCACTGTTGAAGTAAATATTGAAAATTGATACATAAAAAATTATATCTCCTTATAAAATTGTATGTGGATACATGAATGCCTCGACATCAAGCCGCTTTTATATGTGTTAAATTATCATTGTTTATCGGCTATTCAAATATTGGGCGCGCGGTTAACGACGTTGGATGTAAGTTGAAAAATACTTGTAATCCAGGGTTTCGAATCGTACGACCGGTAGTGAATAGTCATATCTCTATGCTGATGAGTCCTGATTGAAAAGGGACGAAACGTATACGTACATAGATAATAAACAACAACAAATATTTTATATTTGTCGCTCCTCGTAAAATAAGTAGAGCACTCTAAATGGTAGTACAAACACAGCATGACGTCACTTGCTTTATATGCATCATTCCTTCTTTAATAGAAGTAGAATGCCTCGACATCAAGCCGCTTTTATATGTGTTAAATTATCATTGTTTATCGGCTATTCAAATATTGGGCGCGCGGTTAACGACGTTGGATGTAAGTTGAAAAATACTTGTAATCCAGGGTTTCGAATCGTACGACCGGTAGTGAATAGTCATATCTCTATGCTGATGAGTCCTGATTGAAAAGGGACGAAACGTATATGTACATAGATAATAAACAACAACAAATATTTTATATATATATATATATATATATATATAAGGTTAGTTGGAGAGAACCCCAGCAGAGTGCTCGATTATTATGAAAATTAAAAAATAAGAGCGTAGTAATATTTATTTATATATGTATTAAAATCAGAATAACATCGGTAGTGTCGGCCTTCGAGGTACAAAATTTATAAATTGTTTTGAATCAAAGCGGAAATTTACTCTCGACCTACATCTAATCAGGAGAAATCGTTGATATACAAAATATATAATTAATGAGAAATATGAAGAATGGATGAATAAGCTTTTTAAAATAAATATTTTTAAAATAAATATTTTTAAAAATATTTTTTCCAATTGATTTTAAAATAAATATTTTTAAAATAAATATTTTTAAAATAAATATTTTTAAAATAAATATTTTTAAAATAAATATTTAAATAAATATTTTTTCCAATTGATTGGGTAAAGTACCAGTTTTTTATTAATTTATTTATTAGTTTATTTTTATTGTTTGCTCTTAGACTGGGTACAAAATGTTTTGTTTAGGTAATTTCTAGGCTATTTTTTAGTTTAGGTTTTAAGTGTAATTTTGGATCCTTAAATTATTTGAGTATAAATTTGCAAGGCTAGTCTCAAATATTAAACCGAGTTACATTAATATAATTAAAGACACATATACTTGCATATAAGTAAGACACATGTCTAGGTGTTCATACCGAGGTGTAGATAAAAAGAATACTTGCATATAAGTAAGACACATGTCTAGGTGTTCATACCGAGGTGTAGATAAAAAGATGAGTTATACATATATATGGACATGTATGTATGTATTTGTAGGTATATGTGTGAGTGCATATATATATATATATATATATATATATATATATATATATATATACGTATATGGTTTGTGCATGTGTGTGTGTTTATATATACATACATGTGTATAGTTGTGTGCTAGTATAAGTGTAATTGTGTATATGTGTTTATATAGATATGTTTGTATGTATGGATTTGTATATATAATATACTAAAGTGTGAAAATCGAGGGGTATAAAATTAAATGCTAATGACCGAATATTTTTATTTTATTTTATTAATTTTACTTTTATTCTTATTCTGAGTTGATGTTTATTTTTATCTTAAATTTTTAACTTCCTTTTATTTATTCATTTATTTTTATTTTATACTTTTAACTCCTTTTTATTTATTCATTTTTATATTTATTTTTATCTTACACTTTTAACTTCCTTTTATTTATTTATTCATTTTTATTTTATACTTTTAAATCACTTTTATTTATTTATTTTTTTATTTACTTTTATTTTACACTTTTAACTCCCTTTTATTTATTTATTTATTTTATTTCATATATATCTAAATATATATATATATATATATATATATATATATATATATATATATATATATATATATATATATATATATATATAAATTAAAATGTAGTAACACGAAACTACATAATCATCGATTCAATAATTTATTTCAACCTTATGGTATTGTCAAACATCCAATTCAGATGATTACATTTTTGAAACTGAAAAAAAAGGAAAATTCACACTCGACAATTCAAATATAATTAGAGAGAGAGAGAGTGACAACCTATTTAATACATATTTAGAGAGAGGGGGAAATTTGAAGCATATTAAATCTATAATTATGTAGGGAGGGGAGAATTACATAATTTATGGCAGAGAGGGAAGAGGAGGCTATATATATAAATAGAAATTGTAAATGTAGGCAGGGAGGGTATTCAGAAATCAGGTTGTGTCAAAAATCACCAGTATATATATATATATATATATATATATATATATATATATATATATATATATATGTGTATGTGTGTATGTATATATATATATATATACATATATACACTGAGAGAGAGAGAGAGAGAGAGAGAGAGAGAGAGAAAGAGTATGAGAGAGGGAAAGAGATGTACTCAGATGAACTAGTTTGCCTTCTACTCATAGGCAAGTAAATGTGGTTGGTCAACAGACTGACACATCAGAAGGAAACAAGTTACAATTAAAAAGGAATCATAAGAAATAAAACAGTTGATAGAAAATATAATTAAACAAGAAGGAAGGGGCAAGCTAAAGAATTGTATTAATGTATATATTTATATGTATGAACAGGTACACAGTGGAAACATATAAATCAAATGATAAGTGTTTTGCCCATCCAATAATTTTTTTTCCTTCCCATCCCCCCCTCCAAAAAACCCCAAAACAGTATATAAAGAATGTATGTCAGTCTTATTTTCAGTTTGAAAAAAGGCCCGAGGAAATAGAATTTCAAAAACGATTGCAGCTAAAACATGTATGCACATATGTAGCCAATAATTTTCATATGAATAAAGGAATTTATACTATGATACAGCTCTATTTGTTATTGAGCACTATTTTATAAGCACTGCAGTTTCATTGGATTAACATCTAGGAAACAACAACAATACAATCACTATATATCTATGATGTCAAGCCGCTGCATAAAGTGTTAAAATTATCACCGTTTATTCGCTGTTCAACATGGCCCACTGGTTCAGGCGTCGGAATTTGAGTTGTAAAATACTCGTAATCCGGGGTTTCGAATCGCATGATAGGTAGTGAATAGTCATATCTCTATGCTGATGAGTCCCGATTATTAAGGATGAAACGTATACATACATAGATAATAAACAATAACAAATATATATATATATATATATATATATATATATATATATATATATATATTAAAGAAGGAAAGATGAAGATAAGAAATTGCATAAAATTACATAAAATTGATACAAATTTTATTTAATCTGAAAGTTCAGATGCAAGGATTGAGATTTACTGTGTCACGATAGATCACTTTACAATACTTCACTTATCGTTAATTCTATTATTATATATATATATATATATATATATATATATATATATATATATATATAGTAATAATTTTTATTTATACTAAGATCTCTTCAGGCAAAAACTCTGTTCTTTCGCTTAGATGTTCATATTGAAAAAGAAAGAAAGAAGAAAAAAAAAGGAAAAACTTTAGATTCATAACTGAAATGTCACATAATCAAATTTAAAATAATTTTAAAAAAACCTTTGTATGTCTCCAGTTCAAGATTTAATGATCTATTTTTAGCATTGACTTCAAATTGACAGTTTTGGATTTTTTTCAGTTCGACAGACTGTAAGTTTAAGGGTGTGAATAATACGCCTTTAGCAGATTAAGAAGCTTGGGTGGAATTCCATCATGATTCATTATCTGCCAAAGACTTTTGCGATGAACAGAGTCGAATGCTGGATTGAATGAAACACACAACAGTAATCTGCTGATAGGATAAGAGCTGTTCTCGAACCGCCTAAGTGAAAAAATGGGATTGGTGCAGCTCCAACCTCGCTGGAAGCCGGATTGGTTTGGTTGGTTTCAAAGGTCTTTTTGTCTTTGGGAACACAGAACGATAATTTAGAAGATTGTTGATGCCACATCAATCAGACTTATTCCACAATAGATTCTGCATATACAATGGTCCCTCATGCAACAAGACAAAAAAAAAATTTACGGTCAAACAAAGTCCCAGGTAGCGAAAGACAAACTCCTACACAAAAGGTCATTTCTTTTATCACTAAATAAAAAGAAAATTTTAAAAGAAAACTGTTACTGTATTATTAGGAACAGGAGGATCCATTCTTATCTTCTCCAGGATCGGATGCCTTCCTTGTTTGATGGCTGTTGTATCCGTAAATTCTGGACAAACTAAAAATAAACAAAATTTACTTTCATGAAATATTTTCTTTTTTTTATATAAATGGTGACCCCTCAAAAATGCTACCCACCCATGGAATCGTAAATAAAATTCACAATCCCTTCTGCAATTCAACCATATTTAGTACAAATATATTTCAGTTTATGCTTGACTTGTCCACCAAGTTTCAGTCATGTGATAATAAATAGGAGATAATAAGGACAGTTTTTAATAATGGGGGTATTTATGTTATAGAAAAAGAGGAGGTAATTATGTCAGTTTTTGATAATGGGGGTATTTATGTTATAGAAAAAGGGGAGGTAATTATGTCAGTTTTTGAAAATGTAGGTATTTATGTTATAGAAAAAGGGGAGGTAATTATGTCAGTTTTTGATCGTGTAGGTATTTGTTATAGAAAAAGAGGAGGTAATTATGTTAGTTTTTGATAATGTAGGTATTTATGTTATAGAAAAAGGAGAGGTAATTATGTCAGTTTTTGATCGTGTAGGTATTTATGTTATAGAAAAAGGGGAGGTAATTATGGTAGTTTTTTATACAAGAGACAATAAGGAATTATAGCGAGGGGGGAGGGGGTGATGAGATTACACTGGCGTGATCTGAAAAAGCAGAATAGTGAATAGAAATTATAGATTGTTATGTGGTGTAGTTTGGAATGCGACTGTGATTGTTTTTATTATTGCGAGGTTGAGGCTAAAATTTTAATTGTAGACATTTGTTTTGCTTTCATTTCGAACTATGCTGATTGAGGAATGTATCAAAAACAATTGCAGACGTATGTAACAAATCGAGAGAAGATCGGGAAAAATATCAGAGAAGACTTGACGATCGAAGTGAGTGGACGTCTTGCCTTTTGCTTCCCTTGCAGAGGGATGTCAACATTCTACACGCAATAAATTGGGTACTGGTTCAGCTTTTGAACCAGAGAAAATTGACTTGATACAAAATTACATAAACAAGCGAAAAAAGACGAATGAAAACAAATCAGCATTAAAAATCAAAACGAGGCAGCGTTCCAAAAAAAAACAAATAATGAAACAACATTTAAAGCAAGAAAAACACTCACCGTATGTTTATTTTTATGAAAAAATATTAATTTTTTCGTCAAAAAATTAATTAAGCAACTTTTATAATTTGCTTTTTTTTTTTACAAAAAGTAAAATTTGAAAAAATGTTGTTTTTTGTCTGGTACGGGTCCAGCTTTTGAACCAGACAAAAACCGAACCGTTTGTTTTTACCCTAACCTATTTTTATTGCCTTTGGTAACAGTTATTAGTTAACCATTTGTTTTTTTGTTTGTTTTTTCACCCCTTTTTTTCTCTGTTCAAAATTCTTGACAATCGCCAATTTACGATTTAATCAATTTACAGTGTAACTGATCATCTGCTTGTCTCGCCTTCTGATTGGATAAGTTCTTCGGCATCTTCCGGCTGTTTACGAAAACATAAAAAAAAAATTTGGTTCAAAAACTGTACTTATAACATAAATTGTAAGCTATAAAAGACCTTTCTTGTTTTTGATTTCTTTAATTCTGCAGTGACATCTTTCTATTTGGGGATCAGTCAAAGAAGAGGACTATGTTATTTTTTTTTGGGGGGGGGGGCATTAGGTAATTAAAAAACAATCTTTAATACCAAAATACGAATAATTTAAATCACTTAAAACAAAGAACTCCTTCCCTGCTCTCTGTTTCTTCGACTGTACTGACATGCAAAACTTTAAAACTAATGTGAACTAGCACAGTTCCCAATTTAGGATGACCCCCTAAAACTTTCACTCTAATTCTCAGTAGCCCCTTACGTCTACAGTGGCAGCATGCCTTGTTTGGGGTGAACCATGTTAAAAAAAACAAAAAACCTTTTGATATTTGCTTCCCCATTTATAATTGGCTTTTCATTATAAGGTGAAGAAAATGCGTGAAAAACCTACCATATTCGGACAGTGTACACAGATGGGCAAACGAGAGCAACATGTCGAGGGTAGACACACTTTCCGACAACTTATAAAGACAGCTGATACAATCTCGTATATCATTCAACAGTTCAGTCACAACTCTATAAAAAAAAAAAAATACAAAATATCAAATACAATGAAAAAGATATCGTTGAACAATGATAGACATCAAGACCATCAAGATATCATGGTTAGGATATCAGAAGCAAAATTTTTCATACTGATAGTATTTGGGAGGTGGCAATAGTGATGTAGATACTGCCGAATTCTGACAACTCGGCTGCCATAGTCAAGTCATGCCGGATCCATCGTACTACAGGATTGACATCTTCTAATATTTTATCAACAAACGGTGTAAGCAGAACGACAGAAACAACTCCGAATTTTACTTCAACACAAAACTCAAAAAACTGGGGCCATAAAAACCGGCTCCCACGATCAGCTTCACAAAAAGGTGCAAAAAAGCCAAAAATAACTGTCACGTGACCTGCCGTCAACCCCACCACTGGTCAAACAATATAAAAGCAGACAGCGCGACAAAATTTGTTTCTTCCTCTCTCTTTCTCCTCATTTCCAGCAAACAGCCAACAGCGACGTTTCGTTCCAACTACTTACACCACCACCTTTGCAGCGGGGGAGGCCGCTTGACTCTTTAAACTCACACGCATGCACACACACATGCGTACAACCACTGTCACACACACATGTGCACACACCTTATCTATCGCACGCAACCACATACGCACGCATACATACACTGTTAACAAAGGCACATGCACAAATGCCTACACAAAATATCAAATCTCAACTCACGTGCACGCGCACACATAAATTACAGGCATAGACATTTTGTTATTTCCCCAACGAAACAATTAATTTAACGCTTTGTATTTTGTATATATATATATATATATATATATATATATATATATATATATATATATATATCAAATCTCAATTCATGTGCACGCAAACACATTCGTACAACTACGTACACACATACGCACTCATAAATTACAGGCATAGACATTTTGTTATTTCCCCAACGGAACAATTAATTTAACGCTTTGTATTTTGTATATATATATATATATATATATATATATATATATATATATATATATCAAATCTCAATTCATGTGCACGCAAACACATTCGTACAACTACGCACACACATATGCACTCATAAATTACAGGCATAGACATTTTGTTATTTCCCCAACGGAACAATTAATTTAACGCTTTGTATTTTGTATATATATATATATATATATATATATATCAAATCTCAATTCATGTGCACGCAAACACATTCGTACAACTACGCACACACATACGCACTCATAAATTACAGGCATAGACATTTTGTTATTTCCCCAACGGAACAATTTCAAATGAACAATCAAATTAATGCTTTGTATTTTGTATATATATATAAATATTGTGTTCTTGAAATAATGTTTCATTCTTTCTACTTTCATTCAACATTCATCCTTTACGCATGCATGTTTTTCCCTGTTTTTATCCGTTTTTTTACTGTTTTAATTATCTCTTTTACATGTTTTTCCGTGTTTTTATCTGTTTTTTTACTGTTTTAATTATCTCGTTTACAATTCAAATGTTAGTGTGGATCTTAGCATTTTCACTAAAACACAATATCTTATGAAGCTAAGTCCGTGCTGCTACATAAAGGGGACCACGTCCCTACGATACCACGTTCCCTGGAGATGTTGGAAACCTTCACGAAGTCCCTCCTGTGAGTACCTCATTCTAAAATGAATTGTAAGAAACCAATGCCAGCAAGAGAGAATCAAACAGGTCGAAGGTCGTGACATGCTGATTCAAATGAATTACATTATATTTGTTTCACTTATATTATTTGACATTTAATGTCATCTTTTTAATAACTGATATTATTTCATATCTAATAAGGATTGTATTGTCCTGATATTATTTGATATCCATAATAGTCTACTTCATACTGATATCATCTGATACCTCATAATATCTGACTAGTTTATACTTATTTCTCGAGCGGTGTTGGTACAGTACCTGGGTATGTCAATTTTCATCTTTACCTAGCTTATACCACCTTATAGCTAGTACGAAGAAAAATATTTGTGAAATTTCATGTAAAAAAAGTATGCTACTTAGCATGAGAGAGTAAGTAACTACGATGAATGTATTTAAGAATTGTTTTGATTGCCAAAAAAAACATTAGAAATTATGGTTATAAGCAAAAGTAATTCACTTTGAACTAATGCCGAATACCCTTTATATCTACTTTTTGTTGCGGATTATCAAAGAAAGATCACTTAGTTTTTAAAAAATATTTATATAATATAAATTGAAAATAGAAGCCATTATCAATGCAAGATTAATTTATTTATTTTTTTTACTTTAATCTTATTAATTTCGGAATAAAATTCCATCATCAGAGTTGACCAGTATTGTGTCATTTTTTTTTTTTTTTTTTCATCAAACAACAAAAATCACACCAAGGACATTTATCAAAGAAACTAAAGAAAAAGTTTGTTTATTTTTGTTTTTTGATGAAAAAAAAAAAAAAAATGACACAATACTGGTCAACTCTGACGATGGAATTTTATTCCGAAATTAATAAGATTAAAAAATAATTAATTAATCTTGCATTGATAATGGCTTCTATTTTCAATTTTATGATGAAAAAAAAAATGACAAAATACTGGTCAATTCTGATGATGGAATTTTATTCCGAAATTAATAAGATTAAAGTAAAAAAAAACTTAATTAATCTTGCATTGATAATGGCTTCTATTTTCAATTTATAATACATACCCAGCAATGCTTTAAAATGAACGACCCATTTTATTTTATTTATATAATACTTTTTATGGTATCATCTTATATTTATATACAGCATAATCATGTTGAGGCCGGTTCCCATTACATCACCAAAGTTAAGCAACGTTGAGCCTGGTCAGTACTAAAATGAGTGACCATTTAGAAATACCGGGTGCTGTATCTGAAAAAGCTCCCTGCTTATTAGACATTGTTTCCGGTCTTCCTGGACGTTTCCTTGCCACTGGAATCAAGCAGTACCGATTCAGAAAAGGTGTGGTTGAAGATTGCACAACCTTTGCTTCACAATAGACTCCCCACACATGCACCCTTACAGGGGGTATCCACTATCTCTCGGGATGTTATGTTAATTTCTTTAAATTTATAAAACATGTATCCAGTTTTAAAAAATACTCAAACTCGGTTATTGAGATCCTAAAAACTACTGCCTTACTAATGTGTACTCTGCCTATTCCTTTCTTGTCAGCTAATTATATGTTTCTATTTGTGTACGAACAGGCAAACTTAAAATTTTCATGTACAAAACCGACTTTGAAATCTAGTGAGCAATGTCCCTTTTCCCGTTCCTACTACCCCTTTCTCACAGAAGAGACGTTGCTAGTCTTTTTCTACTCTGTCGTTATTTTCATGGCAGGTGCTCGACCGAGCTCCAATCTATGGTCCCCCTCTCTCTGTAAAACATTCACAACAAAAACACGTCTAGCTACAACCACTGTCAATAATTTTCCTTTCTCTCTCTCTGTGCCAAACGAAACTTCTATGAGCAACGGTTTTTTCCTAGAACTACCCATCTGTGGAACACAATACCGTGGGACTGCTTCCCAGCTGACTACAACATGGTCGTTTTCAAGTCCAATATAAACAAATTCTTGTTGAGCCATCCTCTTAAATAATCAAATTCTGCCCAATTTTACATCATATTACCAATCACCAAGGTGTTGTCTCATTAATCCTTATCCTCGAGTGGCCTTTGGGCCTTGATGAGTAGTGACTCTTTAGTAAAAGAAACAAAAATGTAGATTTCTTAATTTTGTATAATTGAGAGCAAACTTCTGTTACAAAGTTTATAGACTTGCGAACACGCTCCACATTGCATTGTGGGATTGTATTGTATTGTATTGTATTGGCATCCTTCAGTCGCAACGACTATGGATCAGCGCCGTGTTGGGATGTTGTTTGTGTGCATCTTTTTGTGTGACTGTAGAGACCAATTCTTGATTTGCATGGTCTACTACAGCGTTGACATACGAAAGCTGTTGCGCAATGTGTCACCTCGGCCTGTTGGTCTGCCTGTAGGTTTGCTCTTCTCCTAGCTCTCTTCGCAGCATTTTCATCGTGGAGGGTCTTCTCACTGATGATAATTCCCTGGAGTTATTATAAAAGAGAATTCCATACATGAATAAAATTACTTTCTTTTATTTACTACCTATTGTAGTAAAACCACTCACTTGTTTGACATGCAGCCATATTGGACGTGGGTTTACATAAAAATAGTGTTAAAAACGGTATTTCCCACATAAGGTTAGATTGAGCAGAGAAAGTGGACAATTCCATTAGAACTTTTCTTTATGTATATAGATATCTAAAATAGGTACTTACATGTTTGTCATGAGATAAATTTCTTGAATAGACTCTTTGACTCGATCTGCAAGAAAAAAAAATGATAAGAAAGAAAAAACAGAATAAAGCTGTGCAAAAATAAGAGTGCACTTTTTAAAGTGCAGTAAATTGATAACAACTGCATGTGATTTACAACTGAATTATTTATAACGCAGGGGAGGTGGCGGTGATGAAGTGGATACTGGAGCGGATTGATGATTTGCATGCCATGTATGTTGGCAACCTGCACGTGGTCCCTACTGTGAGTACCTGATTCTAAAAATAAAAGAATCGGTGCAACCAATGTCAATAACAGAATAAAGTGGGTTAAAATAAAAAATAAAAACTTAACATGCTGATTCAGACGAAAGGAAGAAGAAGAATACAGCAAGAGCCGAGGTTACGATGTCCCTTATTTATGACAATTCGTATTTAACCCTTAAATGCTTTATTTTTTTTATATTGATTTAACATCGAAGATACTGATTCTTACCTATTTAGCGGATGTGCTGATGCAACATCATATTAATACCTACTCACACTTGCCAACGTTGCAGATGTGTAACAAGTTGAAGTTTGACACATTTTCGTTGAATATTACATTAAATAGGAAATTTGTTGGAATGTGTCATATTTGAAACAAAAAGCATTTAAGGATTAAGATATTCCTTGGTTTTGGGATTGAGTTATGTTTTGAAACCAAAAGCATTTAAGGGTTAAAGCACACTTGCAAAATCTGTGGAATTTTTTAAATCTGAGGAAGAGAAAAAGAGAAGAGAGGGGAAGAGAGAGCTTGAGGGAGAGAGAGACAGGGAAAGATAGAAAGAGAGAGTGAGAGAGAGAAGGAAAGAGAGAGTGAGAGAGACAAGGGGAGAGAGAAAAAGAGACAGGGGAGAGAGGCGGGGAGAGAAGGAAAGTGATAGGGAGAGAGAGACAGGGGAGAGAGAAAAATAAATATGGGGAGAGAGGAGGGGAGAGAGGGAAAGTGATAGGGAGAGAGAGACAGGGGAGAAAGAGAGAGAGAGAGAACTTACGAACACACTAAGTATTTAGTTTAATCTGATCTTTCGAGAAATACAATTCTCCTTGTCAAAGTAGTGTTTTTCTTTTTTTTCTTCTTTTTCTTCATCGTCCGATGGTAATGGACTATATATATATATATATATATATATTAATATATATATATATATATATATATATATATATATATATATATATATGAGTGACTTTAATAACAAGCAGTGCAAATAGCTACATGCACGATCCGAACGCCGTTCGTAGATCACTCTAAACTACTTGGGTAAATCTAGCCGCCGACTCGCTATTTACATTCAAATTCCTCTCTATTTACTAACTAATTGGCTATGGCCGATGGGATAAGACTCTCGACTACGAATCAGTGGCGATTTGTGATCGGGGTTCGCGCCCACCGACCATTGAGAATTAGTTCCTACACTGAAGATTGCGTTAGCATGAAACATCGATGTCTGTAGGTATTAAAATATTTAATAAATATTTATTTATAAATATTATTCTTTATATATATATATATATATATATATATATATATATATATATATATATATACTAGAGTAACTGTTAAAATAAAACCAAACACAAAGACACATGATTGTAATATCATTTAAAGTTAAAAAAACGACAAACATAGGTTACATTAATATTCAGTAATAATAACTGATTGTTAGTTTATTCTTGAATTTCATCTGATAGAAATTTTTTTTACATACATACCGTATAGATGGCAATGCTACTATGCTATGTATTTGACACAACAAACACAATAGTGCTCTCTTTTTTTAAAAAAAAAGAAAATTTATTTTTGTTGTTCAGCATATGTATTGTACAGTACATTACAACCTATTACTTATACAGTATGTTTCTAATAGCAATAAGCGAAATTCAATGGCTGATGGAACGAGAACAAACTACTCCTGTGAATTAAATGAAGGGTTCAGTTTGAAATTCCATAGAGGCTTCTGAGTTCGACATAAAGATCCCCAAGTTCGAAAAGAAGGTCGGAGGTTATATCGGATGAAATGTTATGAAAATAATAACCAAAATGAGAATAGTAGTCCGAATTCATCAGATGAATTATATTATTCGGACTACTATTCTCATTTTGGATTTTATTCTTACAACATTTCGGGAAATGTAACCTCTGACCTTCTTCAGGTGCATCTTGCCGAACTCGGGAATCTATACGGAATTTAGAACTGAACCCTTTATTTAATCCATGGTGGTAGATTGTTCTCGACCCATCAGCCATAATCGGGTAGAAGTCTGAAATAAGTAAAATTTTAATTTTATGTTATGCAGATTTGTTATTGTGTTAAAAAAGACTATTTTAAATTTTAGGGAAAACAGTTTTTATTTTCATTTAAGACTAGCTGCCTGGAGCAAAAGTGTAACATATTTCTATTAAAACTTCTATCTCTTTATCTCTATTCGTCCCGCTATCTTTATCTCTTTCCCCCTCCCCACATTTTCCACCTCCCTCTCTCCACCCCCTCTTTCTCCTCCGCTCAGCACATTCCTCTCTCTGGACACACACACACACACATACAACTCCTTTTTATAGATTTCTCAAGGAATGAGTCAGTATAAGGCAAGTAACTCCGTGATTAAAAAGTCAGAGTTACTTCCTTTTAGTTAGTACATAAAATAAATGAAAAACCGACACCCCCTGACGAAATCTGCGCCAGTTTAGGGTCCAAGAATGAATCATTTTTTCTAAATTTTAGATATTATTTATTCTGGGCAATGTCGATCAAGAATATACCAACTTTTTGGGTCTTTTTTTGTTTTCTAATTTCCTTACTCTTCCAAATTAACAATTAGAATTTTATTTTATGCAGATTTGTTATTGTGTTAAAAAGTGATGTTTCGGAAACACCTTTGTAAAAAAGTAAACATTTTCTTTTTTTTCAGACTTAAGGAGTAATCTTGAAACAAATATACAGGTCAAACTTAAAAAAAAGAAAATTTTCTTTGAAGTTTTAAGAAAAAATTTTTTTCACTTACTTTTTGGTACATTAATTAATTTTTTTAAAATAGAAAATGACAATATCAACGTATTATTTTTCAAAAATAACAGTAAAAATTTATTTACAAAGACATTGTTAAGGTCTATCTCATGAAATATTTAAGATAATTTGATCTGTATTTTCATATTATATATTTTGTAAGACTTAAAAATTATTTTTTCTTAAAAGTTGCAATGAGATTATTAATTAAAAAAAGAGATGCCCAAAGCGGCATAAATAAATAACTAAATAAATAACAAATAATTCAAACTTGGAAATAAATCACAAAATTCTGTAATCAAACCAAACAACGAAAACTGTAAAAACATCGTAAAATATTAGGCATGAAATTTCCATAGGTTCCACCGGGGTAGTAATTATTTCCCTTGTTCTTTAAATCACTTTGCAAATGAGTTCAGAAAATTTGCGGACTCACTGAATAAACATCGGAAAGTGGTGTGGTGGATTCCAGCGCTCAGACCTATGGCAAGGCATGCCATTGTTGGAACTAGGGTTACCTCCCTTGGAGAGAAACTGGTTCGAGAGTTATAGCCATTGATAAATAGGGTAAACCCCATATTTTATAAACAAAAGACTTTGTAGTAAATGTTGTACAACCATGTTGTCGAGAATTAAGACCAGATCTCATCCTCATTTTCTTGTCGGACGTGCTACAAACAGCACAGGCTTTGTGGCATGTCTCTTAACAGAAAAGAACCGAGAAGAAAATGTTGGGTTACCATTTTACATGCAATAATTCATACAGTTTTTGTGTATGGACACAATGTATTTTGTATGTAATCTTATGCTTTACTTGCCTCATTTAATGTCTTTAAACTTTGTTGTAGACAAACTATTAATAAATGAAATGTCTTTGTCCACTACAGCCTTTCAAAAATCTTTTAATTGTCTAACATAATTCACAGTGAATTTTAGAAACACTCTCACATGCGTCGAGAATTCATTAAAATTCTCTTCTCATGCGTTGCTAATCTTGATGAAACAGAATATCAAATATTCTCGTTCTTAACCGTGTTTGAGTCGTCGCCTTGGTTCCATCACACCATTTTCATCAGGTGTGTTGGCAACCTACATATGGTCCCTTCAGTGAGTACTTGATTATATCAGTGAACCAAATATCAGGAAAACAGAGATGTAAGAGTCAAAGTATCGAAACTTGCTGATGCATACACATCGCGTTTGAACACCAAAAATAAACCAAAACAAGGCTCTTACCATTAAGTTTTATCTGAAATGTAGAATAAATGATAATGTTATAGGTAGACACTTATAAAGGTAAAAATTCAGATTCGTGTCCGGGGCAAATTCTTCAAAAATTGTGTATAGGGGATAATAATTTTTTTTTTTTAAAGATTATTACATGATTGAAGTTTTGGAGTTAAAATCAATTTAGTATTACATAGTGACATGACATGCCCTCCGTTCAGTCTAGAGAGACTATGAACACCCCTGTAAGGGGCTGGCTGCGCGTGTAATTGTGAAGCAAGGGTTGCGCAATACTAACAAACTTCTCCTCAGTCGGCACTGCTTGATTCCAATGGCAAGCAATTCAAGACGACTGGAAACAATGTCGAGATAAGCAGAGAGCACATACAGCACCTGATATTCCCAAATGGTCACCCATTTAGTACTGGCCAGGTTCGACATCGCTTAACTTCGGTGATCTAACGGGAACCGGTGTGTCAACGTGATTATGCCATATATATATTACATAGTAATAGGGACATAAACACATTCTAACACTTTTTGCGTCATGAACGATACAAAAAAACGATCATGAAGCATGCCGTCATCATGGAAATCCGTCGATTATACCAGGATATTTACTCATTTAAAAAGTGTTTTTTCTTCAGATTTCATGTGTAATACTAAATAGATTTGAACTCCAAAAGGTTCATCATGTCATAACCTTAAAAAAACAAAAACATTTTTATCGCCTATACACAAGTTTTTATCGCAAGCTGTCCCCGACGCGAATCTGGACTTTTACCCTTTTTCAAATAACATGAAACAATATGGTTACATATTTATAAACTTCTGAGATATTCCTTTCTTGGGCCATCATAAGAGAAGAATAAATGTAATTTTACGACACTAACAAGCCAGTGCATAAAATAATAAACTATCAAGTGAGAGCATTGGAGACAAAAAGACAAACAGAAAATTAGGATCACTCTCTTTTCTCACTCTCTTGGTGTCTGCTGAGCGTAACTACAGATCAGCAAAGGTAGACTTTAAGGAATCAATACAAAAGAAGTCAGTTTATTTTTTTGTACTACTCGTCCTATATGGAGAATGGGTATTCAACACATCCAATGTCAGCCTTCTATATGTAAATCTCTATTCATACGAGGCCTGTCTAAAAAGTATCCGACCTTAGGACAGAAAAAATATTTCAAATACCTGACAGTTAGCCCACCGATCCATACACTGCCGGAAACACCTCTGGAAGTCTTCTTTTGGAATGGTGTTCATCTCTGCCGTCGCGTTCCGCATTATCTCTCTCTAATCTTAGAATGGGAACCTTTCAGTGACATCTTCACTTTTCAAAACAACCAGAAGTCGCTAGGAGCCATGTCTGGAGAGTAGAGAGGTTGGATCAATTGAGATGAAAGTGCGGGGACGTTGTTGGGATGCAGTTGCCAGTTTTTCGCCATCCACATGTCTGGTCTTTTGCGCTGAACTGCGTCATAGAGACGCCGGAGAACATCTTGATAGTACTCCTTTGTCACTGTTTATCCTTCCGGTGCGTATTCGTGATGCACAATTCCATGGATATCAAAGAAGACAGTCAGCATCACCTTGATTTTGCTTCGCACCTGTCGCTCTTTTTTGGCCTTGGACACTCGGGATGCTTTCATTGCGACGACTGTCTTTTTGTTTCTGGGTCGTACCCGTACACCTATGACTCATCTCCAATTATCACGGTGTTCAGAAACCCATGATCAGTGTTAACAGTTTCCAGAAGGTCCTGTTCAACTTGAAAACAGAGGTCCTTTTGTTCCTGCGACAACTTGGGCACAAATTTTGCAGTCACTCTGTGCATGTTCAAATCATCACGCAAAATTGTATGTGCAGAATCTTTACCTCCATCTGACCTCTTTGGTGATCTCCCACACGGTTGAACGACGATCTTCCATCACCAAATTTCGCACCCTCTCAACAGCAGCTGCACTCTGAGTAGTTTGGGGCCTGCCAGAACACTGGTCACTCTCTGCTGATATGCGCCCATTTTTGAATTGGCTGAACCACTCCTTAATTTGTGTTACACCCATTGCATCTTCTCCAAACACCTGCTGAATCTTACGAATTGTTTTGCTTTGAGAATCACCAAGCTTTTGACAAACTTTGATGCAGTACTTTTGTTCAACATGTTCAGTCATCTTGAGAGAATCGGTAATCTGACGAACACGTTGTGACTAACATGCAGGAAGGTTTTGATAAAATTTGCACATGCGCATACAGGTGTCTTCCTCCACTGTATAGAGTGGCGACAGCCTATCGTCTCTACTTCGCACGGAAAAAATAAAGGTTGGATACTTTTTAGACAGGCCTTGTATAAATTTAGGTATCTGTATATGTTTATATATTTGTATGTACAGGATTCACTCCTAAACTAATTAACCATCATTATGAATTTTAGAACACAGCTGCTAGGTGTAAGGGTGAGTAATGTCGGCTATATTCAGTTTCATGTAAAGGGGGCAAAGCTCTTTGTGGAAATTAATTTTTTTTTTAAATTTTGTGAAATTTTAACAATAGGTATTAGACATAAATTAATAAATATTTTCCAAATTTTACTTTCTTTGGAGTATGTAAAAGGGTTTTTAGGGGGCATAATATGGGTAACCGTTCTTTTGAAAATTCAAATGTTTCAGATTTCTTAAGACCCCTTAAGCTTAAGCCTGTTAGATATTTTTATAGAATTGAAATCATGTAGTGAATTTTAATCAAAATTGGAATAAGGATTCTAGACATAAGGTTTAGTAACATTATATATTGATTCTAATCTTCGTAAGGGGACATAAAAGTGGTGCAAAACTGTTCTGTTTAGGGAATTAATTTTACCTGTCTCAGGCGGGTATTCTTCTAGTTTTTGAAATTGCCAACTACCACTAGCGTATAACGCAATGTTCTTTGTAAAAACTAATGGAACTTTTGACATTTGACAATGTTTTTCATTGTGATTTCGCTTACTCTCCACAGTAGCCAAACGATGGCCAAGTGGTTAGAAGTGCCGCCAGTAGTCTAGATGGTCAGGTTTTGATCCCAGCTTGAGGCAGTTGTTTGTTTAACCACACTGAAGAGCTGTCATACAGTGAAACAGTCTGTCTGTGGATGAATATATATATATATATATATATATATATTAAATTATTAATACCTACAGACGCTAGCGTTTCAAGCTTATTGCTCTCATCAGTGCAGGAAAGTAATAATTTCAGATGGTCGGGAGGCGTGAACCTGGTTCACAGAGTAAGCCTAGAATCTGCAAGCAGTCACCATATCCACTCGGCCAATGGAAACTGTCACATAATTAAGGGAAATTAAGATCTATATGTACCTAGAAGCGAGCACAGATAGAAGACTAGTCGAAAGTGTTCGACGAACGTATATATAGATATATAGTAAGCTATGAAAATATATTTATGGCAATTAAGCTACACAGAGGCTCCCGCGTTTCATCCCCGGGGGAATCTTCATGCTAAAAAAATTTAAAAAATTGATACATAAAAAATTATATCTCCTTATAAAATTTTATGTGGATACATGAAATACTAATATATATATATATATATATATATATATATATATATATATATATAATAAGGGTATATTGACTTAACCTAGGCATTTTTTTTCAGCCACAGCAAGAAATGCCTAGGTCAAGTCAATGTGCCCCTTTGGGCATATGCATTACTGACAAGACTTTGTAAATGCTGAAACTAGCCAGTTGGATCTGCAAGTGTCATTCATGGTTGGACACGACCGATGAAGGCCTACTACCACTACTACTATATATATTATCACGTTCGCTTGTAACATCTCAATACTTTTTAAAGTTGTAAATTACTAACCGTTTAAAAAAACTGAACAGTAAAGAGATATTTATAAAGACGCCATGACTAACACGACCTTAAAAAGTATTTGACAAATCAAATCGGAAGTACTCGTGAAAAAGGACAGAAAAATGGAATCAGAAACCCACGGAAATTACATACACCAATTTGACTGAAATACTAAATGGACCATTCAGAAAATTGAAAAAAATCAAAAAAATCTTATCAAGCAAAAACACTCTGTGTTATTTAATAATGTTTGCCTAAATATATATATATTTATTTACTCCTTCGCTAGGAGTTAGGCACAAGGCCAGTTTTATCTTACTCCCACAAGTAAGATGTGACCACAGCTTGGGTCGAGTAAGTGGGGTTAAAAGCCAGCGCTCGAGAGGTGAGCACTCTGGCCATTTAAAAATTGCCTGGGCAGCCCCGTCGGCATTCCCCGGTAGGGGCGCCTCAGACAGTAAGCAATAAACTTACTCCTCCCCAAAGAGGGGAGGCGAAGCCTGGGAGGGTGGACCTCCTAGAACTGCACAGGACAGGCGTGCAGTATCCATCGGAACAGATACTACACTTTGATCTTGCCTAAATATATATATAGGGTATTTACTCCACCTCAGGAGTTAGGCACAAGGCCAGTTTTATCCTACTCCCACAAGTAGGATGTGACCACAGATTGGGTCGAGAAAGTGGGGTTAAAAGCCAGCGCTCGAGAGGTGAGCACTCTGGCCATTTAAAAATTGCCTGGGCAGCCCCGTCGGCATTCCCCGGTAGGGGCGCCTCAGACAGTAAGCAATAAACTTACTCCTCCCCAAAGAGGGGAGGCGAAGCCTGGGAGGGTGGACCTCCTAGAACTGCACAGGACAGGCGTGCAGTATCCATCGGAACAGATACTACACTTTGATCTTGCCTAAATATATATATATGTATATTTACAACTTGGCCTGGATAACGTACTATACCATCCGTGACTGTATACTAGTCTGTAGATGTTTATACTTCCAGCTGTTTATTTATTATCCTAAATAAAGTGTCTGCCTACAATACCTGGTCTTCCCAAATGGTTAACCATCTAAGTACTGACCAGGCCCAATGTCACTTAACCTAAAAATGTTACTTAACCGTAATATCCTTTGGACAAAAGAAATCTCCTCTTGTAAGGACGGACAATAAAAGTGAATAAAATTCGTTTTTAACCGACAAATAAATTGGAACCCTGATTGGAAAAAAATCCACCCAAAATCTAAGAATTGTCCGATCTTAATAAAATGTTCAATATTTATGAATTAATAATAGAATGTAAATATAAAGTATTCATTGCACTAAAAAAAGAAAAAGAAAAAACTTATAATTTATTCAGATCACTTAAATTACTTTACCCCCCCCCCCGCTTCCTTTCAAGGATGAAATACATCTTATTATACCCATAATCGAAGCTCAGTGACCACCTTTACAAAGTGATAACATCCTGAAAGTGCAAATAAAAATAAAATTTAAGGCAGCTTATATTTAAAGCTCGGGAGACATTTTTTTCCCGCACATTTAAATATTTTCGATTTTTTAATATCATTTTCGATCAAGAGCTGCCTTAATTTTATTTTATTTTTTTGTTTGCACCTTCAGTGTTTATCTCTTTGAGGAGAGTAGAACGTGGATCTTAGGTCGACTTTTGGCAGCCTCGTAACTCTCGCTTCCCTTATTTTATCCTTTAGTATTCACATTCCATAAGCTATGTTTCTGACAAAGGGGGAAGAATTACTGTTTTCTGGCTCAGAATCTATCCATCTAACACTTATCATTGCCTAGTTTGTTTTTTTTACCTTGAAGTAGGTTTTTTTTGCTCCTTACATCAAGCGGCTTCATGCCTTGCCCGGAGCGATTTCCATAAAAAAATTTTTAAAAAACGTGGTCATTGAGTTTCGACTATGGGTATAATAAGACGCATATAGATCTTGAAATTAAGCCGGTCGGGGGTAAAGTAATTTAAGTGATTTAAAAAAAAAAATTAATAAAATAAATACTTTATTTTAACTTTAAATTTACTTAATTCATTAATTAATAAATACTAAAGATTTCATTAACATCGGATAACGCTTTGATTTTTTGTGGATTTTTTTTTTTTTTTTTTCAATCAGAGTTATTCATTTGTTGGTTAAAAACGAATTACTTTATCTTCCATTGGCTGACTTTAACAACAAGAATTCAAAGAATGTTCATAGAGACTTTATTTTCAGAAGATTTAATTCCGGTTTACAATAAAGATTGTCTCCCTTTTATAGCATCGCAGGGTTCAGGGGAGCTAACTCGAGTTAATCTTCTCCTTTATTTATATAAAAAACTTAGGTTTATACATTTCTAAGTATAAGATTCACTCCTAAACTAATTACGTATGAATTTTTTAACACAGCTGCTAGGCGTAAAGGTAGGTAGTGTGAGCTCTATTTAGTTTGATTTAGTTTTATACAAACGAGGCAAAAAGAGGTTGGAAGCCATTCGTAAAAATTCTGAGTTTTATGAAATTTTAACAATAAATATTAGACATCAACTAATGGATATTTCCCAGTTTCTTTGGAATATTTTAAAGAGTTTTTAGGGAACATAATATGGGCACAATCTCCCATTTAAAAATTTAAATATTTTTGATTTGCATTAAATTTAATCCATAGCCATTAGACAATAATTAAGCAAGATTCCTTGAATTTCAATTTTTTCTTAAGACCCCTTAAGATTAAAAGCCTTAAATTTTAGACATTTTCTAAAATCAAAATCATGTAATGGATATTAATAAAATTTAAAATAAGGATTCTAGACATAAGGTTTAGTCGCATTCTATTTTGATTTTAATCTTTGCAAGGAGACATAAAAGTGGTGCAAGTTTGTTCATCTCAGGGAATTAATTTTACCCATCTTGGGACGGGTAATCTTCTAGTTTTATTTCTAAGGAAAACTATGTTGCTTGTATTGAAAAGTGTAATTTAATTGAGATATATTATATCTCAAGCCAATGATAATATATTTCTTATTATAATAAAAAGGTTTTGATTTTGTGGAAATTGGTATTATGATATTTCTGAAGCAGACGGAAACACAATTTGATAAATTCAATAATAGGATAAAAAATTCAATCACTAAAGTTTTCAAATTGGATTTTTTTTGTAAAAGACGACTTAAAACCGTTTATTACGTCCATCTTAATGACAAGTGGCTCTTTTTTTTTTCAGATGGGACTGTTTGATATACATAGAGATACAGAATATTTTGCACATTAATTAGAAAAAACACCAACATTAAAAACATTAATCGCCCGTCACTGATATATAGTAACCTAACTTGAAGTAACATGGAAAATAAACTATTAATGACACACTAGCGGAACCCGTGTAAATTACACGAAATGATGTTTTCAATACGGGTCCTAATGTAACAAAGCACCCTCTATTTGTTAGTAAGTTACGCTTGCTTAATTATGACCCCCCCCCCCCTTCTGGATAAGAGTGAAATAATTGTTTAAAATAGTAACTCGTGTACGATGGACACAGCGCATATCTACTAAAAAAGGTTGATATGCCATCCGTTCAAAAAAAAAAAAAAACAACAACAAAATAATACTGGCCGATACCCTACTTTTTAAGCAGTCAACGTAATTAAATAGACAATGCCATTAAAAACGCTAACATAAAAACAAAAAATAGTTTTAAGTTTTAAGCAACACAAAAAAGTAGTTTTTAACCAGGTAATAAAAAAATGTATTATTTCTTCCCCGTCCCCTCGAAATATAGAATAAAAATATTTGAGGTTGGTTGGGATCGAACTATAAACCAGTCTAGCCGAAGTAAAAAACAATACCTCGCTAACCATTGCGCCAGAGGGATACAAATGTAACTGTTCTTAAACGCAGGCTACTTGAATGTTTTTCAAAATTTAGGTGCGGCACGCATGCGCAGAGCTTTTGCCGGAAGCGGGACACACGAACACACACGCTATCGTATTAATATATAGATGAGAAAAGAATTGTACATTAATAAAGAGAAAGAATTAAATTTTGTTTACATCTAAAATTTATAAAAAAAAAAAATTAATAAATGAGTTGTCACGAGTTGAAATTGAAGGGAATTTCACTCTATTTACCCATTTTCACACACTAATGAATGTTGGTCTTTTGGCTAGGAACAAAGTGTAGTACATGTTCTGATGCTACACTTTGATGATTCTGTCCTTGATCAGTGAAGGACAAGTCCTTCTAGACTGAGATAATTTAAATTTTTGTTCCAATCTAGAGTGCCGTTTTTGGGGGAGCTGGATTCTTCCCACAGTAAAAACAGACCTTGTGTCTAACTTTCGCCTTGTAGGGAGACAATTAAATAGGAACTGATATTATTATTATAGTACCGTTCTGTCCGACTGTTAATTGCTATTGTAGCAATAGAAAAGAGTAGTAAGCGAACTTTAGGCAATCTCGTAATTCTCGGTTCCTTTATTTTGTCTTTTAGTCCTCACATTTCATGAGCGAAGTTTCTGACAAAGGGGGAAGAATTGCTGTTTTCTGTGTCGAAATCTACCAATCTAACACTTATTGTTAGCTAGCTTTTGACCTTGAAGTAGTATTTATTTTTCACCTCCTTACGTCAAGTGGCTTCATGTCTTCACTGGAGCAATTTCCATTAAAAAAAAATAGTAATAGTAGTATTAAAATGTTAAGGCACGAAGCATCTCAAGAATACATCATGCCAAATCTGATTAACTTCTGTCCAGTAGTTTTGGCGCCTATAAGTCATGTAGAATAAAAAGACAAAGTCTCATTCTAACATTTAAAACAACTTCATTGAGTTGTCTTCGTTTACATGTAAAGGGAGGGCCTGTGGACGAGTGGTTATAGCACTTGTCTTTGGGCTGGACGACCCGGGTTCGATCCCACTCACGGCATGCGAATTTTTGGGTCTGAAAACTCCCTCTGTCCACCCATCAGTAAATGGGTACCTGACTAAAACTCAGGGAAGGTTTAAGGCAGCGGAAGGAGAGGTATGGGCTCCGCCTTCCATATGCTGTGCCCTAGACACGGTGATTCTTAACAAATCACCGCTGCTACAGTCATGGGCAGTGTGCGATGTCGGCAACGACACTCGTGCGCGTCCAGGCTATGCGACCTTTACCTTTACCTTTTACATGTAAATAAAAGGGAATATGAAAGAGAAAGGTGTTAGGAAATGAATACGTCCATGAGTATGGACAAAGACAAGAGGTTAGAAGGTACACATGATTGTAACTAAATGTTTCCTTAGTAGAGAAGAGAGAAGAGTTCATATATGAGAATGTTGGTGTTGAAGTCAGGCCACGTCCATGTAGGTATGTGTGTGGGTGTGTTGCCTTAAGTCCACATGTGCAGTGGTAGCCATGTTGGATTCTTGGAGTTTCTTGTTGAACCCAAGGTAGGGGTGGAGGTTCTGTTGCATCCCAAGAGAGAAGTGTGAGGGTTGGGCTGAGCACCATGGAGTTGTTGACAGTACTGTGTCCTGGCCGAGAAAAGGGGAAGTAAACAGTGGGCTATCCTCTTTATAATCTCCCATCACATGATCAGCTCGCATGAGAGGTGGCCCCTGATTGGGCAAGCCAGAAAGAAGTTAAATGCTTGCACCAATCTGCGCCGGGTTTAGAAATTAAGCATATTCAAAATTGTAATGGCGGCTAGTTGTAGCCGTGTTGCTATTGTCGCATGCTGCTACTAGTTTTGGAGTCTATAAGTGACCGACTAATCATAAATATATGAAATGAATACGGTGTATTATAAAAAGGATTAAGATTCAACTTACCAAATCAGCGGTGGTGAAGTTCAACGTATTCTTGCATCTGTTGACTTTAATGAAAAATCCGGGCAACATTTCTGCCGTGTACTTTTGTTTGCCACCGCAGAAGAGTTGGATGAAGAATCCTCTCGTTGAGTTATAGCCGGTCTTCAATGGGAGCTGGCATTTGATCGACAGCTGCTTTATAAGTTCTGCAATTGAGTCAAAGAATTATGGATATATTACAAGCAAGAACGGGAATTTTTAAAATGCGTGCGTTCAATTTGTGCGTTTAATGATGAAAATGCATTTCAAACTGAAGTGCCATAGAACGACTTACAGACAAAGCTCCTTATAGAGATACATAGAAACATCTAAAAATCCTATTTCAACTTATTAGTACTATTGTCATACAGTAAAAATAAATATTAGCCCACATTTAAAAAAGCCAAAATATTAGTCAATCAAAACATGGGTCTAAATGATTGACAGTCAAATATTAGTCCAAATGACAGGCAATCAAAACATGGGTCCAAATGACAGGCAATCAAAATATGGGTCCAAATGATTGACAGTCAAATATTAGTCCAAATGACAGACAATCAAAACATGGGTCCAAATGATTGACAGTCAAATATTAATCCAAATGACAGGCAATCAAAACATGGGTCCAAATAGCAGACAATCAAAACATGAGTCTAAATGATTGACAGTCAAATATTAGTCCAAATGACAGGCAATCAAAACATGGGTCCAAATGACAGGCAATCAAAACATGGGTCCAAATGACAGGCAATCAAAACATGGGTCCAAATGACAGACAATAAAACTATGGGTCCAAATGACAGACAATCAAATTATGGGTCCAAATAATTGACAATCAAATTATAGGTCCAAATAATTGACAATCAAATTATGGGTCCAAATAATTGACAGTCAAATTATGGGTCCAAATGATTGACAGTCAAATATTAGTCAAAATGATACTCAACCAAAATGTTATTACAAATGACTGACATTCAAAATATTAGTCCAAATTACAGACAACAAAGTGTAGTATCTGTTCTGATACTATACTTCATCTTTTCTGCCTTTGATCAGTGAAAGAGAAGTCCTTCTAGACTGAGGTTATTTGTATTTTTGTCCCAATCCAGAGTACCCTTTTTGGGGGCACTAGATTTTCTTCACTTTAAAAACTTCTAACGGCACCACACTCTATTCTAGACGTACACATATCCAAGGCAATGGCTTGATCCTTAGAAAATGGCCTCCAGTCTGTAACATTCACTGGCAACATAAATTGGAATAAATACATAGAAGATACTGCAAAGCTTGCTGCAAAGAAGGTGAGCTCCTTTTACCGAACTAGTAAACTTGTCACACCTGCCAGTATCTTATATCTCTACAAAGCCACCATCCGTCCATGCATGGAGTATTGTTGCTACCAATCACTAGTCTCTCTTTATTGGATAGGGTACAAAATTAGTTTCTAACCTAATAGGTCCCACACTGTCTTTCAAGCTCCCACCAACTTACTACACTTGTACCCTCTCAATATAAATACATACTGAAAAACCCGACTGGTAGCAAAATTCCACCTTTTGACTGTAAAGGTTCCCAGATGCCGGAAAACTTTTTACTATAATAGTTTTTTTCCTCGGACCGCTTGCCTTTGGAATTCCCTCCCTACTCCCTGTTTCCCAAACTGTATCAATATGCAGAGATTTAAATGTAGTGTGAACAAACATCTTGCTACCAAACTCCCCACTTCGGATGTCTCCTATAGATCTGGTCCCTAAGTACAGACTTGGAGTGAATAAAAGTATAAAAAAAAACACCTTGTGTCTAACCGTGGCCACCGAGAGTTACTACAGGCCAAGCAACTAACTTCCTGCCCCCCTCTGACGTCACTGACTTCCGTGTCAAAACAAGGACCGTAGTAATAACAATAAGAAGGCATTTCGACTTCTCCATTCACTAAATAATCCATCAAAATTCAGGAAATCAACCAATTTTAATGAAATTTTCAGGATTTATTAATTAATGATCACGGAATATAATAAATCCATTACTTTATTATAAAGCTTGGTGCAAATGTATTATTTCTTGTAAACAAAAAACACCTTTACTAAAGTTATTCAAAATATCAAAACATGTTGACCATACGATATTGTAAATATTTAAAACAAAGCATTAGACAATATTAAAAATTGCATGTAAAAAAGAAAAGAAAAGAACACGATTCGATTCATCTTGAAACTGATCTTTATTCAATATAAATTTAAAGAAAATAATAATTCACGATCAAATACTGCAAAAAACTGAATTATGAATTACCATTATTTAAACTTCTAACCCAATCAACCGTAAGTAATTCAGACTTTGAAATTTGTTTAAAAATTATACAAAAAAAAATTTCAATGTTAACTGTTTGTTTAATAATGGAATCAAAATTCAGGAAATCAACCAATTTTAAAATAATTTCGCGCTTTTTAAAATTTCATAATTCACAAAGTTAAAATGCCTACTGCATATGTTTGGATTTCCAAAAGAGAAATAATTACTGCAAATATGGATACACGTAATAATGTTTACACCGACTAAATATAGTGTAGTAAGTTTGAATTTTGTTTTAATTATATAAAAAAATCAAGTCTGAATTACTTATTCATTATTTGATAAAAAAGTAGTGTTCCATTTTTTTTATTACTTTTTTTCGATGTCTTAAGTGTAGCATAGTTTATCTTTTCTCTACTTTTGTAGATTAAATAAATGAAATAATAACATCATATTTAATCAAAATTTTCACAAAAAATATTAATTAAACAATGCTTTATTCAATGATAATATCGTTAATTCTTCGAGTTATACTGATTTTATTAACAAGAGTGTAGGGGCATTTTCCGTAATATATACGAAATAGTTTTTAAAAAAAAATATTTTAAACATATACAGATCTTATTTTCATTTTTAAAAAATCATGGATTTTTTTTATATATATAAAAATATACGTTTAGTAAAGGTGTATTTTATTTTAAAAAAAATAATACATTTTCACTAAGATTTTAAAAAAATGTTTCACTATATCTCCTGTGCTTGTTTATTAATAAATATTGAAAATTTCATTAAAATTGGTTGATTTCCTGAATTTTGGTGAATTTTTAAGTGAAGGGAGGGTCAAAATGTTTTTACATTTTGGGGATCGGCCTTTGATTTTGCACGTACCTATCTCTTAATAGCAAGATAGGAGTTGGTGATTCCATTATTAAACAGACAGTTAACATTGAACTTTTTTTTGTATAATTTTTAAACAAATTTCAAAGTCTGAATTACTTACGGTTGATTGGGTTAGAAGTTTAAATAATGGTAATTCATAATTCAGTTTTTTGAAGTATTTGATCGTGAATTATTATTTTCTTTAAATTTATATTGGATAAAGATCAGTTTCAAGATGAATCGAATCGGGTTCTTTTCTTTTCTTTTTTTACATGCAATTTTTAAAGTTGTCTAATGCTTTGTTTTAAATATTTACAATATCGTATGGTCAACATGTTTTGATATTTTGAATAACTTTAGTAAAGGTGTTTTTTGTTTACAAGAAATAATACATTTGCACCAAGCTTTATAATAAAGTAATGGATTTATTATATTCCGTGATCATTAATTAATAAATCCTGAAAATTTCATTAAAATTGGTTGATTTCCTGAATTTTGATGGATTATTTAGTGAATGGAGAAGTCGAAATGCCTTCTTATTGTTATTACTACGGTCCTTGTTTTGACACGGAAGTCAGTGACGTCATTTTCTAGCCAACCGGCCTGTAGTAACTCTCGGTGGCCACGGTCTAACTCTGCCCTCGTGGGGAGGCAAGTAAAAAGGAATACACAGTCCAAATATTAGTCCAAATGATACCCAACTTAAATATTAGTCTCGACTGTTAACCGTACAAATCTTAGTCCAAATGATACCCAACCAAAATATTTATCGCGACTGCTAACAGTAAAAATATTAGTCTAAATGATACCTAACCTAAATATTAGTCCCGACTGCTAACAGTCAAAATATTAGTCCAAATTATATTAAACCAAAATATTAGTCTTGACTTCTAACAGTAAAAATATTAGTCCAAATGATACCCAACCAAAATATTAGTCCCGACTGTTAACAGGCAAAATATTAGTCTAAATGATACCTAACCTAAATATTAGTCCTGACTGCTAACAGTCAAAATATTAGTCCAAATATTATTAAACCAAATTATTAGTCCTGACTGCAAACAGTTTAAATATTAGTCCAAATGATACCCAACCAAAATATTAGTCCCGACTGCTAACAGTCAAAATATTAGTCCAAATTATATTAAACCAAAATATTAGTCCTGACTTCTAACACTATAAATATTAGTCCGAATGATACCCAACCTAAATATTAGTCCCGCCTGCTAACAGTCAAAATATTAGTCCAAATGATACCCAACCAAAATATTAGTACCGACCGCTAACAGTCCAAATGACACCCAACTAACATATTAGTCCAAATGATACACAAACCCAAAATATTATATCAAATTGTTTATTGCTAAAGTCATTTAAACTGGCTTCAAAATTCTTAGCAAATTTTCATGTATTAAAAGATTAAAAGTTTTGGAATGTGTTTACATCCAATATTTTTTTGAATAAAGATTAAAACAACATTAACTTAACAACATGAATTTTATAACAATTTGATTCAATTAATGATTCAATAATGAAATCATATTGTAATAATCAAATTTAACTTTCAAAATCAATTTTATAACAATTTGATTCAATTAATGATTCAATAATGAAATCATATTGTAATAATCAAATTTAACTTTCAAAATCCTGTTAAAAAAAATGATTACAAAAATGAGCATAGTTTAAAAAAAATCGAAACAAGAATAAAACTAAAAAGACTCCCGGGCAACTAGTTATAAATAAAACTAAATCATAAGAAAGAATGAAATTACCGCCAATATCGTCAATAATCTCTGTGTAAGTTCTGCGTGCTATGTCCAGTAATCCTGAAACAAAATCATATAGGTAAAAGTTAGTTACAAAAAACAGTTTAAGTTGAAATAATGTTATGTTAGTATAATTTATGATCCACATCATTGCTATAATAAAGATTTTGTGTCTGTATGTATTGATTTACTCCTCTCCAGGAGTTAGGCACAAGGCCAGTTTTTATTTTACTCCCACAAGTAAGATGTGACCCAAGGTCGGGTCAGGAAAGTGGGGTTTAAAAATTGCCTGGGCAGCCCCGTCGGCATTCCCCGGTAGGGGCGTCTCAGGCAGTAAGCAATAAACTTACTCCTCCCCAAAGAGAGGAGGCGAAGCCTGGGAGGGTAGACCTCCCACAACTGCACAGGACAGACCCATAGACCGGCGTAAATCAAGCCCCGAAGACCAAGACAATACCAGTCTATGGGGTGCAGTATCCATCGGAATAGATACTACACTTTGATCTTAGCCAAAAAGGCCAGACGAGTATTTAATCAAAACTCGGAATATTATTTTTAAAAAACAGCTAATTTTTTAAATTATATTATTATTCAATTCAATTCAATAAATTTGGCAAAAATGAAAACAAGCATGCTTCAGTAGCCATGTAGGAAAAGGGTGATAGAAATCTACACAGATGAGGATACAGTAGCCTAGCACTTGCCCAAATTCACCTTGAATTGTTGTGTCGTTGGCATATTAACTACATCTCCTGGAAGTCGATTCTAAGGTCAAAGAATCCTGATTGAGAACGCATCCCTACTCCGGTTCAATCGAAATCGGCAGTGAAACCGTTTCTGGTGATGCTTATGTAGACCCCTTTCCGATGTAGGAACGAATAGTAGGTTCTGAGAGATATCGTAATGACCATTGAAGAGATTGTAGGCCAAAATGAGATCACTGTGTAATCATTGGCATTCAAGGGAGAAAAAGTCAAGTTTCTTGAGTTGGCTTTCATAAGACAGATGCCCTGGACCCTGCATCATTCGAGTAGCCAGTCTTTGAACTCTATCCAGATGCTGGATATCACGTATTAGATATGGAGCAGTAACCTGAACACCATACTCTAACAGTGGTCTGACGAGGGCGACATAAAGTGGGAGAAATATTTCAGGAGTGAGTTTGTAGAAGGAGCGTCGAATGAGAAATAGGGAGCTCCTTGCCTTGTTTACAGCCTGAATGCAATATTTAGATGGCTTGAAGGACAAGTTGAGCAGAAGGCCAAGATTTTTTGTTTTGTTTGCCTCCTTGGGCAGAACCATGTCACTGTCGAAAGTAAGAGCTCAATCAGAAAGAGAACCCACTGTAATATGGCAGCATTTATTGGCATTGAAGTATAAGTCCCAATCAATTGACCATTTCCAGACAAATTGAAGACTAGACTTGAGATTGTGACCAGCCCCACGCACAAATCTAACGCAAACCGATCACCCACCTTATGACCTTTTGGCCAAGATCAAAGTGTAGTATCTGTTCCGATGGATACTGCACCCCATACTGGTGTTGTCTTGGCCTTCGGGTCTTGATTTACGCCGGTCAATGGGTCTGTCCTGTGCAGTTCTAGGAGGTCCACCTTCCCAGGCTTTGCCTCCCCTCTTTGGGGAGGAGTAAATTTATTGCTTACTGTCTACCAAGGAATGCCGACGGGGCTGCCCAGGCAATTTTTAATGGCCAGAGTGCTCACTTTCTCGGGCGCTGGCTTTTCAAACCCCACTTTCCCGACCCGATCTTGGGTCACATCTTACTTGTGGGAGTAAGATAAAACTGGCCTTGTGCCTAACTCCTGGAGAGGAGTAAATAAAATCCACCTTATGACCATCACCAATTTGACAAATGTTTCTTTCCCATACACACCCATCAAGCATGTCGCTAGAGATCTCTTTTTTTTTTTAGCCTATATTTTAGATTTTAGAATGAGGGACCACCCTCCCATACAAGCCCAATTATACTATCAGGAAGACCCGACATTGCTCAGGATTGAATTAGGAACACTGTCTTTTTTCACTATGCTCAAAGCACAATATTACTTTCCATTTTTTTTTACTGCTTCATCTTTTAATACCCACGCCCCCCCCACATATAGTTGGAAGAAAATGAAATGTTTGAAAACTCTCTGAATTAGTGTCTTACGACCGAGTTCCTTGATTTCATCTCCTTGTTTGGTTAAACTAATTTTAAATAGTTACAACGTCCCGTTGACATGAGAATGTGAAAACGTGAGAAAAAAGAAAACGTAAGCTATTTCGGGTCCTTTTAAAATTTCTTTCAAAACAAGTTTTTAACTTATTTATAAATAGTTTCGTACGACTCATGAATATGCCTTGCGGAAGGTCGCACTGACCGAAACATTGGTTATCAAGTCAATGTAGTATTCTTAACCAATTTGCTTTTTAATTTAATAATTTATATATATATATATATATATATATATATATATATATATATATATATATATATATATATATGGTACTGATGTTATACTGATTTTCTGTACCGAATAATAAATAAATATTATGCTCTTAATTTTGATTTTCTCAATTAATCGAGCACTCTGCAGGGATTTTTCCTACCATCTTACAAATTTTTATTTATTTTATACGTACATAAAAGTAATCCATGGACACGTGTTTCTGGCTCACAGTCGTCATCAGCATGGCTAACTTACACAGAGATCGAACCTTCGATATTGATGTCTATAGTCCAGCGTTTTACCATCGGACCAAGACGCCCTATCTAGAAATATGTACGATTTTTATCACCTAAATATTTCATGTATTTTTATGTAATTATTTTTATTGGTGATTGCAACGTTCGTTGTTTCTTTGCTTACTATTATTTCGATTGTCTCACTTCCTAAGTGATTAAGATGCAGAAAATTGTATTATTAGTCGCCCTTCACTTTATAGGACGTATTTTTCGTTAATATATATATTTTTATTTATTTTATACGTACATAAAAGTAATCCACGGACACGTGTTTCTGGCTTACAGCCGTCATCAGCATGGCTAACTTATATATATTTCATGATTTTTTGGAGAGTACAAAATGTTATTATCGCAAGCATTGAAGGGAAGACGAATTTTATCATTCATGATTAAAAGTTTAAAAATAAAAATAAAAAATATGCCAGCCGACCAGTTTCGCCCTCTCTTAACAAAGGTTGCATCGATGGATTTAAATAAAAAACGAGGGATTTAAAAAATGGTGGGTGAAAAGAGAGAGTACAGAATATAAAATAGCGTTATGTCATATGTACAATGGAGGATGAATCTTAGACTGATCACATCTAGTCCCAATAGACATTCCCTATGTTTACAAAGGGAGGGACGTTTAAGACGAACGTGGATCGTCTCCAAGATTTTTAGATGGTATAACGAGTGAGCATGACTGAGAATGATGAAGGAGTCCATGCTAAAATTCCTAGCGCACGGCGGGTTTTTAAGTAAATGGTCTGCAATGGAAGACCCGTATGTGTTATTTTGGACTCCTTCACCATTCTTATTCATGCTCACTCATTATACCATTTAAAAATCTTGGAGACGATCCACGTTCTTCTCAAACGTCCCTCCCTTTGTAAACAAAGAGAGTGTCTATTAGCACAAGATGTGATCAGTCTCTACGATTCATCCTCCATTGTAGATATACCATAACGCTATTTTATATTCTGTACTCTCTCTTTTCACCCCACCTTTTTTTAAATCACTCGATACAGCCTTTGTTAAGAGAGGGCGAAACCGGTCGGCTGGCGTTTTTTTTTTTTTTTCTTGATTAACTTTTAATCATGAACGATAAAATTTGTCTTCCGTTCATGCTTGCGATAATATATATGTATATATTCCTATATTTTGTTTTTCCTTTTGTTTTGTTTTTTGAGAGAGAAAGAGAAAGAGAGAGAGAGAGAGAGAGAGAGAGAGGGAGAGAGAGAGAGAGAGATACAGTATGTTATGTATTAAGCTTCTTTTTTGTTGATGCTAGTGTTTGTGTGGTAAATATTATTAAGCAAGCAATTATTTAGTATGTGGGGCTGAGAAATAACCAAAGAATACCACAAAGTGAAAAATGAGAATTGTGCAGGATACAAACCTGTGCCTCAGAAGAGGGATCGCCTAACATGGGCGGCGTCTCGAATTACTTTACTAACAAGCCATACGTCCAGATAAATGTAAAATTGTACAAACAATTCATCTCTTACGCTTTGCAGTAAATCTTTGTTTACGTTTTTACTAGCAATGTAACCATATCTCCTTCATGCATTCGGCAGCGAAATACGATGAACGTTTTGATGTATTTTCAATATTGGAAATATTTCTTTCCAACAGTATACAGTAGGTTTTGCATTCGGCTGACTTTACTTTATATATTAGTTTCTTCTTCTTCTGTGTACCTAAAACTAAACGGAACTTCCATGAACAAAGTTTCTTTCCAAGAACTTTTCATCTGTGGAACACAATACAACGGGGCTGCTTCCAAGCTGACTACAACATGGTCGTTTTCAAGTCCAATGTTAACAAATTTCTCACCTATCGCTTCCAATCCTCTCATAGTGTTGTTCATTGCTAACCTTTATCCTTGAGTTATAGAAAATGAAACGTAGTTCATTTCTATTATTTATAACAAGGTTATTGGTCTTCGTTCACGGAGAATAAAAGTCCCGTTAGCAGGGAAGAGAAAAGAGTTCATATATGATGGAGGAATGTGTTGCATGAAAAAGTCCATACACAGGTGTGGAAGTTCGGCCATGTGTAATTATGTAGTTATGTGTATGTTACGTTAAGTCCACGTGCGTGGCGGTAGCCATTCCTTGGGTCTTCTTGTCGAAGCAGAACCCAGAGAAGTTTCTGCTACGTCCTAAGAGAAGAGTTTGGGGGCTGGTCAGAGCAACGTGAATGTTGTTGTCAGTCCCTGCACGTGGAAAGAAAAAAAGGGAGTTCTTTCTTTGTTAACCCTTTTTATAATCTCTCATCAAGTAGTCAGCTCGTATTAGAGATGGCCCCTGATTGGGCAAGCCGGAAAGGAGTTAAATGCTTGCACCAATCAGAAACAAGCTTATAAATTAAGCAGAAAAGCAAGCTGTTGTTGCTGTTGCTGCTTGTAAGCACTGCTGCTATAGAGTGACCTTTGGACCTTCATAAGCGAAGAAAAATTGGTGTTTAATCAATACTATTAACATTTTCTTTTTCAATTTCTTCTTTTTTTATTTGAAGAATTGGTGTTTAATCAATACTATTAACATTTTTTTTTCAATTTCTTCTTTTATTATCTGAAAAATTGGTGCTTAATCAATACTATTAACAATTTTTTTTAATTTCTTCTTTTTTTATCTGAAGAATTGGCGTTTAATCAATACTATTAACATTTTTCTTAATTTCTTCTTTTTTTATCTGAAGAATTGGTGTTTAATCAATACTATTAACTTTTTTTGTAAATTCTTTTTTTATCTGAAGAATTGGTGTTTAATCAATACTATTAACATTTTTCTTAATTTCTTCTTTTTTTATCTGAAGAATTGGTGTTTAATCAATACTATTAACATTTTTTGTAAATTCTTTTTTTATCTGAAGAATTGGTGTTTAATCAATACTATTAACATTTTTCTTAATTTCTTCTTTTTTTATCTGAAGAATTGGTGTTTAATCTATACTATTAACAATTTTTTTTTTAAATCCGTATTAAAAATGTTAGAAGGCAGTCTCATATAAGTCCGATGGATAACATTTTCAGATCATAAAAAAATAATTTATTATTTTTTCAATTCAGTTTGCAACGTGCACAAATGCTATTTCAGAATTTCAATCAGGAGAGATGTTATTTGAAAAAAAAATACACAGCAAAGTGAAACCTATCTAAAATTTGAACATTAAGTTTTAAAATATATTTAAAAAATTACATTTTATTGAAAATTGTGTTTACTTACCATTAATGTTAGGCTATAAAAGAAAACAGAATAATATATTTAATTAAATTATAATTAAACAACTTTAAAACAGAACATCATATGTAATTTTATATCATAATTAAACAACTTTAAAACAGAACGTGTAATATAATGCACTATATTAGGAGAGTAGAAAATGAACCATGGGTTTACTTTCGGCAGCCTCATAAATCTTGCTTCCCTTATTTTGTCCTTTAGTCCTCACATTCCATGAGCGATGTTTCTGACAAAGGGAGAATAATTGCTGTTTTCTGGGTTTGCGGGGTAAGACAGTGGGACGAGAGAGAGGGGGTGTCGACTGGAGTGAGGGGGGGGAATGAGTGGGCTTGAAAATGGCGAACTAAAATTAATATTTTCTAATCAAGCTAATAGGGGCCACTTATCGCGGTCATATGTGTGGGCGTTTGTTGTTCATTTCATTACTGGTACAAATGTAACAGGAACGAAAAGAAATAAGAAAATATGTATATATATATATTTTTTTTTTATTTTATTTAAATATATATATTTTTTTTTATTTCAATATATATTTTTTTTTATTTAAATATATATATTTATTTTAATTTTAATATATATGTTGTTTTGTTTTTTTATTTAAATATATATAGATATTTTTTATTTAAATATATATTTTTTGTTTAATAAACATATTATTTATTTAAAATTCAAATTTTCAATTCACACAGGAATCTTCATCAGGATAATAGACAATATTTTTTTTTTCTTCTTTTTTTTTAAACGACATGGTGTCACTTGATCTTGTGTTTCAGTTGTTAACGAAGCTTGTTGTGTAGTGGTTTCTAAAACTGTTTCAAATTACAAATTTAAATGCATTCTATACACTGGAAATATTTTACTAATATTAAATATATATATAATTATAAATATTTGTTTATCTCCACACGTATATGTTTCTGTCCCATCGCACAAAAAATTAGTAAGTACCAAACTGAATAAGGGAAGAGAAGTCAGACTACCCCCCCCCCCTCGCCATCACTTTATTTCTATGAAACATTTTTCTTTTTAATTTCTACTCTCTATACTGATTTACAAGGGTTTTTTTCTTTCCATTTTCTTCTTTTTTTATATAACTTCTTTATGATCTTTGGCAAATGTCTTTGATGTTTTTAACATCCGGTGTCATTTTTTTTAATGTCTCTAATTTCTCTACTAAGCTCTACTCACATATTGAGCACTGTTGAAGTAAATACTGAAAAAATATATAGGTAACATATCACAAAAGTGTACAACCCTCCATCAGAAATTCTTGAAAAAAAATTATGCTTCGCCAGTGTTAGAACTAGCATTCGTATAAAATTTTTGTTTTCTATTTTTAAACTTTCCAGTTTGAGATATTTTCTTTCTTTCTTTCTTATTTTTTCTTTGAACTTAACAAATTGAGACGTTATTTTATAAGTACAATTTTTTTTCTGTCGTTTTTAAACGGGGGGGGGGGGGGTTGCACACTATTATAGTTATAAAGCTCTGAGGGGGTCTTGCTTTTTATCTTTCTTCCTTCCGTGTTTGCATCTGTGCACAGAAGACAACAAAACAGAGAGGGTGGAAGAGATTCTTTACGACATCGCATTACAACAGAGAGAGGCGGAAAAGAGAGATCCAAGACGTCATGATAGAATTAAGAGAGAGGGTGAGGAGGAGGAGGAGGAGGAGGAGGAGGAGGAGGAGGAGGAGGAAAGACAGAGTAGGGGAAAGACAGACAGAGAGAAGAGGAAGAGAGAGATAAGGTGAAGAGAGAGAAGAGGGTGGAAAACAAAGAGGGGGAAGAGCGCATAAAAACAGATGATTATTATCAAGAACGAAATCTATATAATAATACGCAAAGGCATTTCCTGTTCCTAAGTACGGTGTATCACTTTCCACACCCATTTATTTTAATGCGATCGTCCGACTGGCAAAGATGAAATGCAATTCAAAAAAGTAATTGAAAATGTACCGGTGTTGTTCTCGTAAAAGTTCTGACTTTACCTATTTTAAAATACGCGTACGCATTTCCTGTTCCTAAGTACGGTGTATCACTTTCCACACCCATTTATTTTAATGCGATCGTCCGACTGGCAAAGATGAAATGCAATTCAAAAAAGTAATTGAAAATGTACCGGTGTTGTTCTCGTAAAAGTTCTGACTTTACCTATTTTAAAATGAATTGTTCCAAAATCGAGTCGATTACATTGCATTAGTTTCACTTATGGATGTTGGCAACCTTCATCAGGTCGCTCCTGTAAGTAACCCATTCTAAAAAAAAAAAGAAAATCGAGAAACCATGCCAACAACAAAATCAAAACGGCCCCAAAAAGTTGTACCATGCTGATCCATGCAAATTTATTTTTGTACAGGTAGATGAAGAAAGCAACCATGGAATTTCCACTATTTTCCCGCTATTATATATAATTGCTTGAAAATGGATGACGTCATAAAGTAGGAATTGGCAACTTTATAGATACCCAAGATGGCCTAACAGGAGAGTGGGGAAGAGAGAGAAAGAGGAGGCAGAGGGAGAAAGATGGAGGAAGAGAGACTAGACTAAATGACCTGTCATTTAATATATAATAGAATTACTCTTAAATCATGTTTCAGAATCTTTGAGACGAGGATTGATAACTTGTACTTCTTGGATTATTAGGCTGACGAAATGAGAACAAACTACCCCCATGGATTAAATAAAGGGTTCCGTTCAAAATTCTTTACAGATCCCTGAGCTCGACATGAAGATTTCCGAGTTCGACATGAAGATTTCCGAGTTCGACATGAAGATTTCCGAGTTCGACATACAGATTCCGGAGTTCGACATGAAGATTTCCGAGTTCGACATGAAGATTTCCGAGTTCGACATGAAGATTTCCGAGTTCGACATACAGATTCCGGAGTTCGACATGAAGATTTCCGAGTTCGACATGAAGATTTCCGAGTTCGACATGAAGATTTCCGAGTTCGACATACAGATTCCGGAGTTCGACATGAAGATTTCCGAGTTCGACATGAAGATTTCCGAGTTTGACAAGATGCACCTGAAGAAGATCAGAGGTTACAATGGCCAAAGCGTTGTGACGATAATATCCAAGATAAGAACAGTAGTCCGAAGAATCCAAATATTACATCATTATCATCAGGCGTTTTATTAAATATCGCCATCCACACTCTTCTGGTGGGAAAGCAATAAAATAATAATTTAAAAAACACAATACCGCAAAAACATTCTGATGCACACACACATATAACCAAACACATCCACATATTTACATACATGTGATGCACATACATCTCCACACATGCATATAGCTATACAAACACACACACATTTTAGTATATGATCACGAACAACCCTCTGAGCTTTTATATTCACACACACGCACACACACACATACATACACACACACACACATACAAATACAGGGTGGGCAAATATAAGGGTCCTATTTTTAAAAATTCATAACTTTTTTATTTATTGATTTTTTTTTTTTTTTTAGAATAAGTAAAGGACCCCTTCCGAAGCAAGCATGAGCCGTATTAGCCCTAAGGAACGTACCCTCATTTAGAAAACATTATTTTTGCTTAAAAAACTCAAAACAGTGTAAAAAACAATACTTTAGTTTTTGTAAGTTTTAAGAAGTGTTTTTCGGCTAAAATTTGTTTTGTTTATTTCAAAAAATCTTGGAAGGGTCAGTCTACACACACATAAAGTTTGGTGAGTTTAACTTTTATTTTGTGGAAGTTATTCAAATTCAAGTTATTCAAATTTAAAGATAGGACCCTTATTTTGGCCCACCCTGTATATTTATCAAGAGAGAACTTGAATGCCTACTGGACACTGTCCTCAAGTGTCTAAGGCCTCTCTGTACAAGCGGTTGTCAGGACAACCTGGCATGAGGATACAAGTAAACCCTGACCAAATATTCAAAATAACATAGTATTCGAAGCCCAAATAATATCCCCTCGGTATAGCTATCCCACACTTACTTATACAAGGAATGATGCACCTTCTCCAAGTGATGTTGTCAATAGTAACAGCACTAAGCTGGATACTACACCAGACCAGATGAATTCTTGTCCTGGAATCCGGTAAGACCAAGAAACCACATGAAAGATATACTATAACATAGTTAACTGGTCAATTAGTGAGAGGAAAATTTATGTTTTTAACTTATTTACTAACTCAACGTTTGACAGGTAAAGGAGAACTTTAATGGAATATTCAAATATGTATCTCATATAGTGATCAAGTGTTAGCCCCAACTAGGGGCCCCTTGATTTCTGAGAACTTTGACTGAATTAAATGAAACAAAAAAAAATATATTCATACATATATATTTATTTAGTATATATCTTTATTTATACAAACATTTTTTGCTACATATGTGCATACATGTTTCAGCTACAGCCTTTTTTTTAGGCTAAGTTTATTCAGATTAAGTTATCAAGATGAAAATAAAAAAGAGAATGCTTTTAAAATTCAGGGATTGCCCGACAGCAGTGATGTCATCTAAGTACACAGCTGCACTTTCTACGCTGGTAAGCACTGCGTCCATGATCTGCTGAAATATTGCAGCGGCCGTTTTTTCCCCCAAAAGGTAAACCGAGTGAATTGGAATAATCTATGATATGTATTGATGATCAGTAGTTTCTTTGAGGTTACTGCGACTTCGACTTGCAGATAGGACTCTATGAGGTCTAATTTTGCAAAGAAGGTGCTATGGCGAAGAGATCATCTGGGATTGGCAATGGGTATTGGGGTATTGGTGATCCTCTAGTGCTGCGTTGAAACCAATTAAAAAATCAGTACACGACCGAATTGAATATTGGCTTTCTTTATAAACTACAATGGGTGTTGCCGACCGTGAATATGTTACTGGTATGATCACCTTCATTTCCTCAAGTTATTTTAGTTCCGTGTCCACCAGTGGCAATGCAGCATACGGCACCGGTGGTTTGGGTCGGAAAACAGGCTTAGTAAATGGTATGAAGGACAGTGTGAACTGGAGAAAATTGTTTGATAATGTCTTTGGTTGGTCGATAATGTTACTTTGATGTGACAGTCATGATACAACATCATATAGCCGATTGAGCGGAATGTCGAAATGACCCAGTCACTCGATAAAATCAAGTCTCCAGTAAGTTATGGCTCGAATTTGCTATTCATATGGTAACCGATACCGTTTTTTCCTTCCATCTTGATGGTAGCCTGTAATTCGCCTGTTATATAGACACAATCCCTGGAAGCAAATTTACAATTTGGGATCATGATTTAAAAGCTGCTGGATCCAAGCACTTTTGTTTACATTTGACTGTCATGATCGATCTCCAGTTTCCAAGGGCAGATAACTCCCTTTCATATGAGTGCAAGGTAGATAACTCTATCATGCATATTATTTTTAGGCTGATGACCTAACAGCTAAAAATAAAATAATCATTTAACATTAAATCTTAATTCCACCAAAAACACTCTGATATCCATACACAGACAAACACACGCATACATATATACATGAATGTCCAAATGGTGAGTTCACTGTAGAATTGGGGAGACTTGTTGTCACGCACGTTTTAGGAAACACCACAAATCTGCTGTCTGATGGTATGATAGCAATAAAATGATAATTATAAAAAATTCAAAGCAAAAAAAAGAGAAAATTAAACTGTGATGCAATAGGAGAATGATACGATGGATGTGTAATGTGAGTCTTAAAGACAGGCTCAGATCTGATGACTTCAGAGGAAGATGAAATCTGGACTATAGGCAGATATGCGCAGAACAGGAGACTTTTATGGTATGGCCATTGGATAAAAGTTCTTGGGTTAGTAGATGTAGAACAGTTGAGGTAGAGAGTTCAGTTGGTAGAGAAAAGCTAAGAAAAACATAGGAGGATGTGATAAGAATGGGCTTCAGAGAAAGAGGGATAAATAAAGACCTGGACTAGAGACAGGTTAGTTTGGAAGTCAATTTCTAAAAGCCGTTCAACACATGCCAGCATATAAAATGGACGTTAAACTGATGATAATGATAATGTTGCACATATATAGTAGACGACTAGAATTTTAAAAATGGGGAATAATGCAAATAAAAAAAAAACAACAATAAATTAAATTTATTTATTCTTATTATTTTGTGAGCTTACTTATTCAGTAAACAGATCTCTGCCGTCAGCGTGGCTGACATTTCTGCCAATCCAATGTTTGGCAGCCTTACAAGCATAAGAGAGGAGGTCACAAATGTATAAAACCCCTAAACATGTGCTGTACTCGGCAACATTCCAAGTTGTCAGTAACTTTTTTTTGGCCCCGTAACTATCATATAATATATCCGATGTCAAGATTATAACACTTGACGTGGAACTCACAATTTACCAGATATTTAAACTTGCATATAAGTTCAAAGGAGAGAGGGCAGAGGGGGGGGGGGGCGGGCGGCGATAGGACAGTATCCAAATGGGGGGGGGGGGATTAAATCATATTCAAACTATGTTCCTTTCTTATAGTATCTTTCAGTACTAGGACTTATACTTGAGTCTTTGGGGCATACAATCAAGGAGTTGGCTCCTGGCATCACCAGACTTGCCACTGGTCCAAGGAAAAATTAATAAATATTAGAAATAGAGATAACAGAATATACGTAACATATAAATAACAAGAAATCTATTATATAAAAGTAAGTAAAATGGTTGACCATAGTCGAAGGCAACTCAAAGGCTCCCTTTTCATTAGCTACCACACCGAGATGTAAGGGAGAGTGCCACTCCTTGATTCTCACCTTATAATGCAGAGTGCTTATGTAAGGGGACATCAAGTACTACTTTTTCTGTCTTTGGTAGGATTCAACCGACCCATTAGAGTGTATTATATAAAGGAAAGGTGTCATTCTATGTGTGCGTGTGTCTGGCAAAAAGTCAGGAACTACACAAGCTACACTTACAAAATTTACATCATCTGATTAAGTATGACCTCAATCTGATTACGGTAAAAAAAAATACTGTAATGTGTGTTCCCTTGGCGTCACCAGGGACCAAATTAGTGTATGAGAGCTAAGCAAATTACTTTTTTATTTTATTTATTCTTACTCGTAGTTTGTTCAAAACCAACACTGAAACTAGGTCAAACAGTCAATCAGTTAACTTTCTTTTATATTTTGCTTTCTTTCTTTTTATTATATTGAACCAGTTGTCAGAAATAGATAGATAGATAGATAGAGAAAGAGAGAAAGAGAGAGGAGAGAGAGAGAGAGAGAGAGAGAGAGAGAGAGAGAGAGAGAGAGAGAAGGATGCTCAGAGGAAAAGGTAGAGAAAAGGGCAATTGGAGATAGAGGTAGAAGGAGAGACGCAGTTGGATAGAGAGATAGGGGTGCAGTCTGGGTGAGGTCGAAGGCAAGTTCAATATTACTAATGGTAAAGTAGGGGCTGAGGGGCAAATTTATGAAAATTATTAAAAGTTGAGGAAAATATTTTTCACGAAAATGGTTTCCAGTGGGTCACAGAAAGATGGCCACGGTCCATTTGTGTGAAATCCTCGGTTTAAAGTAATTTATAAACTTTTCAAGTCCCTATTTACTTGTCTCCCCCCCCTCCCCGCAAGGGCAAAGTTAGACCCAATGTCAGTTATCAATATGACTATTTTGCCCCAAAACAAATTTTCCTCAGTCTCGAATGATTTCTCGTTCTCTGACAGAGGACAGAACAGATACCACATTCTGATCCGATATTTGGAAGTCAGAGGTAAAAAAACTGACATTATTGTCTTGCCAACGTAAACGGGTTGTTTTCAAAGTTACTTCTTGTTGTGATGGGATACCGGACTTCCCTCAGTCAATAAATAAATGAACTAGTCTGGACAATAAATACGACTATGAACAGTAGTATGGGAGGATTCGATTGTATTCTGTTAAATCTATTGAATTACCTGTAGTTACTATTGTGTGTACAAGATATGTACGCTGGAATAAACCGTACTATTTTAAGACCTTTAAACTCTGGGTTATTTTGTTATTCATAACTACTTACCAAGTTAAAGCACTTTTTTTTAGACTTTTTCCATTAATTGTGATTAATCATTTTCATAAAAGTTACCTTGACGGCAAAACATTTCTGAGTGCGCATATTCAATAAACCTCTGAGATATCTAGTGTCCTGATGAATAATGCTGTCGATTTTAGCTTTCATGATGCCAATTCTGGGATCTTCAAGAGCCTGAAAATATAAAGAATATATATATATATAAAGAATATATATATATCGAGAGAGAGAGATATATATATATATAGAATATATATATATATATATGTATATAGAATATATATATATCAAGAATATATATATATAGAATATATATATATATATATATATAATAAATATATATATATAAAATATATATATATATATATATATATATAAAGAATATATATATATATATATAAAGAATATATATATATATATATAAAGAATATATATATATATATTTTAGATATTGTTCGTTCTTTTTTTTTTTTTTAAGCATTGAATGAAATGTAATAAAATGACGTAAGAAGCCCTTTTAACAATGCGTGAAAGATTTATTTCTTTTTTTTCTTTTTCCAATTAATTTCGAAGTTTACAAACTTCATCCTCAGAGATGTATTTTTTTTTTTTTTATAAAATAAACAAACTTTACTTTTGTTTATAAGTATAGCGTCGAGATGGTGTGACGCTCTCCACCAAGATGGAATGGGCGGAAGTGAAAAATAATAAGAACGATTAGGTCAGGTGCAAGCCGGGAGGTAAATTTTAGATATTGTTCGTTCTTTTTTTTTTTTTTTTTTTTTTTTCCATCTTGGTGGAGAGCGTCACACCATCTCGACGCTATACTTATAAACAAAAGTAAAGTTTGTTTATTTTATAAAAAAAAAAAAATACATCTCTGAGGATGAAGTTTGTAAACTTCGAAATTAATTGGAAAAAGAAAAAAAAGAAATAAATCTTTCACGCATTGTTAAAAGGGCTTCTTACGTCATTTTATTACATTTCATTCAATGCTTAAAAAAAAAAAAAAAAGAACGAACAATATCTAAAATTTTAACTCCCGGCTTGCACCTGGCCTAATCGTTCTTATTATTTTTCACTTCCGCCCATTCCATCTTGGTGGAGAGCGTCACACCATCTCGACGCTATACTTATAAACAAAAGTAAAGTTTGTTTATTTTATAAAAAAAAAAAATACATCTCTGAGGATGAAGTTTGTAAACTTCGAAATTAATTGGAAAAAGAAAAAAAAGAAATAAATCTTTCACGCATTGTTAAAAGGGCTTCTTACGTCATTTTATTACATTTCATTCAATGCTTAAAAAAAAAAAAAGAACGAACAATATCTAAAATTTTAACTCCCGGCTTGCACCTGGCCTAATCGTTCTTATTATTTTTCACTTCCGCCCATTCCATCTTGGTGGAGAGCGTCACACCATCTCGACGCTATACTTATAAACAAAAGTAAAGTTTGTTTATTTTATAAAAAAAAAAAATACATCTCTGAGGATGAAGTTTGTAAACTTCGAAATTAATTGGAAAAAGAAAAAAAAGAAATAAATCTTTCACGCATTGTTAAAAGGGCTTCTTACGTCATTTTATTACATTTCATTCAATGCTTAAAAAAAAAAAAAGAACGAACAATATCTAAAATTTTAACTCCCGGCTTGCACCTGGCCTAATCGTTCTTATTATTTTTCACTTCCGCCCATTCCATCTTGGTGGAGAGCGTCACACCATCTCGACGCTATACTTATAAACAAAAGTAAAGTTTGTTTATTTTATAAAAAAAAAAAAATACATCTCTGAGGATGAAGTTTGTAAACTTCGAAATTAATTGGAAAAAGAAAAAAAAAAAAAAAAAAAAAGAAATAAATCTTTCACGCATTGTTAAAAGGGCTTCTTACGTCATTTTATTATATATATATATATATATAAAGAATATATATATATATAAAGAATATATATATATATAGAATATATATATATATAGAATATATATATATAATATATATATTTATAAATAGAATATATATATAAATAATATATATATATTTATATATATAAATAATATATATATATATAAAGAATATATATATATAAAGAATATATATATATAAAGAATATATATATATAAAGAATATATATATATAAAGAATATATATATATATAAAGAATATATATATATATATATAAAGAATATATATATATATATATAAAGAATATATATATATATAAAGAATATATATATATATAAAGAATATATATATAAAGAATATATATATATATAAAGAATATATATATATATATATATATATAAAATATATAAAAAGAATATATATATATATATATATATATATATATATATATATATATATATATATACCTACCTGCTGAAGTACCCATCAACACTGGGTTTCTGAAACCTTTGCTTTCTGCACGTCAGTTCAAATGAAAAAAAGTTGTTTGTTTCACTTCAAATTGCAATAAAATACTTTTTAAAAAAACAAAACTTTTTAATTATTAGAGTAAAAACAATAATAATAAACAAGTGCATAAGCAAAAAAAAAATACAAACAAAAAAACAATTGTCTAGTATGAGATTCGAACCCTGATAGATAGCATAAGAATACAAAGTAAAAAACCTGTTCTACCTCTCCGCATAGATCTAAAATAGTGTGACTGTCTAAAATAATTAAAGAAACAAAGGAGAGTTTCCATTTTTAATTTTAAAAAAAGATACATTTATTTGACTAAAAAAATCTTGATTTATTTTTATTTTTTATTTACTTATATTTCATACTTGTGTGGTACAATGATGAGCACCCAGTTTGTTAGAGGTAGAATTATCCACAGTGAAAGCCGTGTATTAAGAGTTAGTAAACTTGGCGTACGATTTTTTTGGGATGGTCTTGCATCAGAGTGGATCAGGGAATATCTCGACAATCATCTAAATGTTGCCAGTAAAGAACTGCTCAATCAATTATTGGCACAGTACGGCGAGTCCACAAATTTCGTTGATAAGTGGATTATTTGAGGGACAGTTTTATAGTTTGATGGACCAAAACTGGTGGTCCTGGGTATGACCTTAAAAGAAATCCAGTGGTGAGGTCTCCATTTGAGAGTTGTGGGGAATGTGGAGTTGCCCCTTGGTTGCCATTGATCCCAGGTCCACTCTGGCCCAGAGTGGTAGTACCTGTAAGGGCCCCATCTATGGGTCAAATAGAACCTACTGGCGCTACCAAATCAGGCTGTCTTAAGTTATTGACTTCCTGAGTCAAAATACACCAAACATTGATGTTTTATTGTTTTTTTTTCTTTGCAAAACTCAATCATGTTCTGCAAAATCCAAAACAAAAAACAACAATTTCCCTCCCTCTCCTCTTTTTCGCTCTCCCCTCTTTCTCCCCCTCCCCTTTCACTCAACCAAACACCATGAATAAATACTTAAACATATAAAGAACTTGAAGCATAAAACCTTCACCAAAATGACCAGATTCGGCATTAAATAACACGAAAAGGGTTGATATGCCGTAAAACAAAACTACCTACCAAAACTGGATAGTTTAATAGAAGAAAAAAGATAGTTTACAATACTATCATATTTTTGGTAATTTGCTCGTATACAAAATTGGATAGTTTTACTAGCATAATAAAATAAAGGAAAAAATATCACTCTAACCTTGGAATAAGCTTTCAAAAGCGTATTCTCTGAATGTTTCAGCGCCTGTTGCAAAGGGTCGACCATTTCCAAGACATGTTTTAAATGTATCATGTTGGTGATTTTGTTTTCAGCAGTTTTTATCGTCTCTTGTTTCGGAAGCTGGACACAGAGGGAGAGAAGGTGGTCAATGTCCAGAAACCTTTTCAGGACGGACTGTAGACTGTAAAACAGTTCCTCATTTTCAGTAAATTCACAAACTACCGACTGCCGCAATGTTATTGTCTCTACATCTGAGAATAAAAATAAATGAATTAAAAAAGACATACATAAATATGAGAATTATAAAAATACACACAAATAAAATAATAAAATAACTATAAAGATTTTTTAATCTTTCTTTGATCTGCCATCGCTGGCCAGTGTCTGATTGGCACAGATCATAATGAACGACTCAGGACTGACTGTCCTGAATGAAATATATCTAATTCTGTCCCAGATCTTTTCACAGTCAATCGGACCATCTAGCTGCCGACCGGGCACTTACTGTCAATCAGCAAATACTGTTGGACAATTATGACTGAAACTTGGTGGATAAGTCAGGCACAGACTAAAGTCTATTTTTATCAAATATTGTTGGATTACAGAATAGATTATGAATATTATTAACGATTCCATGGGAGGTATTTTTGGGAGTTTGGGGGGCTCACTCTGTATATCGTCGTGAAGTTGGACTCTGAAGAGATGATGATGATGATGATGATGATGATGATGATGATGATGAGGAGGAGGAGGAGGATGATGATGATGATGATGATGATGATGAGGAGGAGGAGGAGGAGGAGGAGGAGGAGGAGGAGGATGATGATGATGATGATGATGATGATGATGATGATGATGATGATGATGATGATGATGATGAGGAGGATGATGATGATGATGATGATGATGATGATGATGATGATGATGATGATGATGATGATGATGAGGAGGAGGAGGAGGAGGAGGAGGAGGAGGAGGAGGAGGAGGAGGAGGAGGAGGACTACCAGATATGGAACTTGATGCTAAAATGAAAACTTCTTCAGTTGCTGTTAATTTTAATAAATCAACGGCAACAAATAATTACGCCACCTTATTCTTTTATTTCATCTTAGTCATTGTTGTAGCATGGTGGGAAAGAGAGAGAGAGACAACCTCAGTTCATATTAATTACTCATTTTAAGATAGCATTTCATATGTCCTGTTCGACCCTGCTCTCAGTTGATTTCTCACTTACAAAAATCTTGCCATATTGAACATTCAAGAAAATGTCACTAGTCATAGATACTCAATATAAATATGATGTTCCCAACATATGTATTAGTACTGCCACCCCATCTAGGGAGGTGCCGCTCAGAGCACTCTTTCTTGCTTCAACAGAATACAAATTCAACTTTGCAATCTAGTGGGTGAAGATCTCTACAGTCCCTTTCTCACAGAAAAGACGTTGCTAGTCTTTCTCTACTCTATAGTTATTTCCATAGAATGTGCTTGACTGGGCTCCAATCTCTGCCCCCCCCCCCCATGTGAGATATTCACAAAAATGCGTCTCCCTACCACAACTGAAATGATATTTCCCTGCTTCTTTCGTGTGCCTAGCGTCAGGCAGAATTTCCATGAACAGAGTTTATTTCCAAGAATGTCCAATCTGTGGAACACATAACCGCGGGACTGCTTCCCTACAGACTAAATCGAATGTCAACAAATAATTGTGATAACCGTCCCCATCAGTAATCAAACTTTCTTTGTTCATTTCATTCATCGTTTTCAATCCTCTTATAATATTCTTCATCATTCAACTGACAATCCATCCATTTCATTAACCTTTATCCTCGGGTGGCTTTTGGCCTTGATAAGTGGTGACTCATTATAAAAATATAAAATTTTATTATGTTTCCAAACACAACTTACATCCAAAATCGCACTTCTCTTCCTCATGCTAAGCTTGATATTAATATTGACTTGCAGGAAATTCCATCTTTTGTTAAGAAAGCTATTTCGGTAAATGAAATAGGGAAAAATCTCTTTACTTTGTATATAATATATGGTAAGTAGCAGTAGTAGTAGTAGTAGTAGTAGTAATAATAATAGTAGTAGTATTAATATAATTGTTATTCCTCATGGCATACTCAATATCCCAAGGATCCTTCATGCTCAATATTTTGCAATTCTGACCAATAGTTTCAAGTCGATAAATGTGTATTCTTTTAGTAATAGAATTAACAATAGAAGTAGTGGTGGTAGAAGGAGTAGTATTAACATTTTTAACCTCCTATGATATACCTGCTAAATTTCATGCAATTCTGTCGAGTATTTTTGGAGCCTGTAAGTGACCAACATACATAGTGTAACAGCAAGCAAACTGGAGCAAAAATTTCGGATACGAATTATACTGATGAATATGTATTTATTTGCGCGCACATGGCTAACACTAAACTATAATATCTTTTCACCATAAAACTGGAAATACATGAAAATAAACAAGTCTTACAAACATGTTCTAAGACAAAACAAAGCAAATTATAAAAGAGTAAAAATTCAAATAGGTTTAGAGAACTATTTTTGCCAAGCTACTTGCCCCAGAGCCAACATCCATCACAAGCGGAACAAATGTCCGACTCCCATGTTGACTGATTCAAAAAGACTGCCTCTGGGCAAGCAGGCGGTGTAGAGGCACGACAGTTACCCCGTGCGCATGTCTTCCGGAAGAGGATGGTGCTGAATATAAAATGTCCCCTTCTTGAATTATGACCGGCCAACATGTGAAACTCCTACGTTTACATAGAGACACAAACACTCCATTATAATAATAAATGAGTTTAAAACAAGGATGCTAATGACTTTACCACTGAATTAGCTTGCATAAAGACAGTTTATGACTGGTTGTGACAGATTTTGATGGGTGTGAATTAGAATATTTCAACATCTATAAAAATATTAGCTTCTTGTTCCCCAAACAGCACACAGAATCTAAAGGCTTCTTTTTTTCGAGGTAAGAAAATTGAAAGGATAAAAGTGTAATATGAACCTGAGGGAGGTTGTAAAATATTGGCCCTCATCATGCGTCCGCCCCCAGAAGTTTTGCAGTAATTCATTATTCCGAAAAGCGTATGTTCACTTTTGGCATCCCGAAGATTCTGGACCAATTCCAAGTTCTTTGCCGTTGTCACATCTGAGAAGAAAAGAAAGATGTTAATTTCAGAGGTTTTTCTTTTTTCCTTTTATTTTTATCTGAAATGAAAAGGGAAGAATAGACCAAATGTATAAGATTTAAATTTGTTTTTGCAATTAGAATTTTTGCTTAGAATATTTAGATGTATAAAATACTCATGGAGTGAGTTGCCAATGGCAAAAAAAGCCGAAATTGAGATTAATTTCCCAACCTGGGGGCTACAGCCCCGTGTGTGTGTGTATGTGTGGAAAAAGGGCAACACAAAAAATAAAAATAAAAACAACTCAAGAGGAAAAGTCATCTAACTCCTCTACCCCTATCATGATTTATTTTAAGTCTTAGCCTTCACAGCAAAATTAATATTTTCAATTTTCAGAGAGAACTGACATAAGAGGGAAAAGGTAGGCAAGGCAAGACAAAACGGAGAGAGGAAAAGGAAGAGAAGAAAAAAAGAGGAAGAAAGAAAGAAAACTAAAATACAGCCAAATAGCAATGAAAAAGATAAGGATGTTAGGCTCTTGCAATTTGGAAGAAATCAGCTAAAAAAGCACTGCACGTTTTCTATCACTTGTCTTCTTTCTCCTTTCTTTGACTTGTAACTTACTTCCTTTCCACCGCACGAAGATGTGACACAAGGCCGCAAGGTGGAGAGAATAAGTCAATGCCCTTAAACTGTGGCACTGTGGCCTCTAAAAATTGCCTGGTCAGCCCCCTTGGCATTCCCTAGTGGAGGCACCTCAGGCAGTAAGCGATAAACTAACTCCTCAAAAAGGGAAGGTAACGCCTGGGAGGGTGGACTTCCTCATATTACCCAGGCCTTATACTACAGCCAAACAGATAAAAGGCCATTGAGTTGACCTAGTCTCTGTCGGACTAATTGTTGATAACGGATCCTCGACTGGTATATATCGGTCTGAAGTCTTTGTTGGACTTCCTAAGTCAGCAGATGTCAGACATTAAATAATCTCAGTTAATTCTTTTTAACCAATGAAAATACAGATAATTCTTTTTAACCAATGAAAATACAGATAATTATTTTTAACCAATGAAAATACAGATAATTCTTTTTAACCAATGAAAATACAGATAATCCGCTGACTCACTGTTTTCTTATTAAGGTGAATTTGCGTATTGCAGTGCAATAACCAGTCGTTCTGTTTCTTATAGTTCGTGAGCTTGATCCTCACTAGAAACCTATGATTTCGACATTTCCTTAATTTTCAAACTACATCCCAGGCAAAAACAGACCCTTTATGTCGGGAATGAGGCAGCTTCCACTGCTTGATCTGGGTTCAAGATTATCACATCTGCCACAACAAAATACAAAGTATTACCAATAATTTTTTTTTTTTAATGGAAATCGCACCAGACAAAGCATGAAGCCACTTGATGTAAGGAGCTAAAGAAATACTACTTCAAGGTCAAAAACTAGCCAACGATAAGTGTTAGATGAATAGATTACGATCTAGAAAACAGCAATTATTCCCCCTTTGTCAGAAACATCGCTCATGGAATGTGAGGACTAAACGACAAAATAAGGAAAGCGAGAGTTACAAGGCTACCGAAAGTAAACCTAAGGTCCACTTTCTACTCTTCTTAATTATAAATCTCTAGCCGGAATACATGTGGCTTCATTGACTTCCGCTGAGGCCACCTGTGACCTTTAAGATGTCACTCAAACCGTTCCATTCAAACAAGTAGTAATGATTCTAAGTAAGTAGTTCCCTGTGAATTTCAGCAAGTAGTAATGAGTCCAAGTAAGTAGTTCCCTGTGAATTTCAGCAAGTAGTAATGAGTCCAAGTAAGTAGTTCCCTGTGAATTTCAGCAAGTAGTAATGAGTCCAAGTAAGTAGTTCCCTGTGAATTTCAGCAAGTAGTAATGAGTCCAAGTAAGTAGTTCCCTGTGAATTTCAGCAAGTAGTAATGAGTCCAAGTAAGTAGTTCCCTGTGAATTTCAGCAAGTAGTAATGAGTCCAAGTAAGTAGTTCCCTGTGAATTTCAGCAAGTAGTAATGAGTCCAAGTAAGTAGTTCCCTGTGAATTTCAGCAAGTAGTAATGAGTCCAAGTAAGTAGTTCCCTGTGAATTTCAGCAAGTAGTAATGAGTCCAAGTAAGTAGTTCCCTGTGAATTTCAGCAAGTAGTAATGAGTCCAAGTAAGTAGTTCCCTGTGAATTTCAGCAAGTAGTAATGAGTCCAAGTAAGTAGTTCCCTGTGAATTTCAGCAAGTAGTAATGAGTCCAAGTAAGTAGTTCCCTGTGAATTTCAGCAAGTAGTAATGAGTCCAAGTAAGTAGTTCCCTGTGAATTTCAGCAAGTAGTAATGAGTCCAAGTAAGTAGTTCCCTGTGAATTTCAGCAAGTAGTAATGAGTCCAAGTAAGTAGTTCCCTGTGAATTTCAGCAAGTAGTAATGAGTCCAAGTAAGTAGTTCCCTGTGAATTTCAGCAAGTAGTAATGAGTCCAAGTAAGTAGTTCCCTGTGAATTTCAGCAAGTAGTAATGAGTCCAAGTAAGTAGTTCCCTGTGAATTTCAGCAAGTAGTAATGAGTCCAAGTAAGTAGTTCCCTGTGAATTTCAGCAAGTAGTAATGAGTCCAAGTAAGTAGTTCCCTGTGAATTTCAGCAAGTAGTAATGAGTCCAAGTAAGTAGTTCCCTGTGAATTTCAGCAAGTAGTAATGAGTCCAAGTAAGTAGTTCCCTGTGAATTTCAGCAAGTAGTAATGAGTCCAAGTAAGTAGTTCCCTGTGAATTTCAGCAAGTAGTAATGAGTCCAAGTAAGTAGTTCCCTGTGAATTTCAGCAAGTAGTAATGAGTCCAAGTAAGTAGTTCCCTGTGAATTTCAGCAAGTAGTAATGAGTCCAAGTAAGTAGTTCCCTGTGAATTTCAGCAAGTAGTAATGAGTCCAAGTAAGTAGTTCCCTGTGAATTTCAGCAAGTAGTAATGAGTCCAAGTAAGTAGTTCCCTGTGAATTTCAGCAAGTAGTAATGAGTCCAAGTAAGTAGTTCCCTGTGAATTTCAGCAAGTATATATCCAAACAAGTGCCGCGCCTTATTACAAAAATAAAAGTAATTTTAACAATGTTAGGAATTCTCTTTTTACGAAAACAAACAAAAAAATCTCACAATGAAAATTGGCAAGTGTCTATAAACTTCTAACTGGAAGTTTGCATTTACTTATACAAAATTATAAAACTTTCAACCTTCCCCTCCGCCCACATACTTCAAAGTTGGTAGACAAAGATATAAGTAAAAGAAATGGAGTAAAATAAAATAGAATAGTTGAGATACTAACCAATCATTGTTCTGTTTTCACTTTCTTTAAAAATAGAATGGAGTAAAATAAAATAGAATAGTTGAGATACTAACCAATCATGGTTGTGTTTTCACTTCCTTTAAAAACCACTTTTAAAGAGGAAGGGGCATATATTATGTTTTGGATAAATTCAACGTATTTCAGTAGAGCAGATGCAGTGGCTAGGCAGTAATACCTGAAATATATAGCAGAAATTAAAATTAGCAAAACAATTGATAACATAAATTATAATCAGCAAACAAATTGATATAACAAAGTTAAATCAGCAAAATTGATAATAATTTAAAATCAGGAGAAAAATTAATAACGGAAAATGGAATCAGCAAAAAAATGATGACAGAAAGTAAAATCAGCAAAACAATTGCTAACAGAAAATGAAATCAGCAAAATAATTGAAACCGAAAGTAAAATCAACAAAACAATTGATAAGCGGAAGTAAAATACGAAAAACCATTGATAACCAAATGTAAAATCAGCAAAACAATTGATAATGGAAAATAAAATCAGCAAAGTAATTGATAACTGAAAGTAAAATTAACAAAACAATTGATAACTGTAAGTAAAAGCAGCAAAATAATTGATAACCGAAAATAAAATCAGCAAAATAATTGATAACCGAAAGTAACATTAGCAAAATAATTGATAATCGAAAGTAAAATTAGCAAAATAATTGATAATCGAAAGTAAAATTAGCAAAATAATTGATAAACGAAAATAAAATTAGCAAAATAATTGATAATCGAAAGTAACATCAGCAAAATAATTGATAACCGAAAATAAAATCAGCCAAATAATTGATAATTGAAAGTAAAATTAGCAAAATAATTGATAATCGAAAGTAAAATCAGCAAAATAATTGATAATCGAAAGTAAAATCAGCAAAATAATTGATAATCGAAAATAAAATTAGCAAAATAATTGATAATTGAAAGTAACATCAGCAAAATAATTGATAACCGAAAATAAAATCAGCCAAATAATTGATAATTGAAAGTAAAATTAGCAAAATAATTGATAATCGAAAGTAAAATCAGCAAAATAATTGATAATCGAAAGTAAAATCAGCAAAATAATTGATAATCAAAAGTAAAATCAGCAAAATAATTGATAATCGAAAGTAAAATTAGCAAATGTAAACAACAAAGAACGTTCTATAGAGAAGCTACCAAAGTTTGACGGCAGAAACACATGTGAAAGTTCTCAACTTTTCCTGCCAAAGAGGGGTTAGAGAAAGGGTTAGGGTTAGGGTTTGGGTTTGGGTTAGGGTTTGGGTTTGGGTTAGGGTTTGGGTTTGGGTTAGGGTTTGGGTTAGCGTTAGGGTTAGGGTTAGGGTTAGGGTTTGGGTTAGTGTTAGTGTTAGTGTTAGTGTTAGGGTTAGGGTTAGGGTTAGGGTTTGGGTTTTGGTTAGGGTTTGGCTTAGGGTTTGGGTTTAGGTTTGGGTTTGGGTTTGGTTTGGGTTAGGGTTTGGGTTTGGGTTTGAGTTAGGGTTAGGATTTGGGTTAGGGTTAGGGTTAGGGTTAGGGTTTGGGTTTTGGTTAGGGTTTGGGTTTGGGTTTGGGTTAGCGTTAGGGTTAGGGTTAGGGTTAGGGTTGATCTATTTAGCAACTTTATTTTGTAACGTCACTGCTTTCCAACTAGATGTTACGGTTTCAATTCCTAGTCTCTCCGTCCAATTTATTTGTTGTTTATTTATTGGATTTCTTTAGGAGCGTGACACACGTACGTACACCTTAGCGTATTAATATATAGATATGGCAGTTTCAAGGGAGGGGGAATCCTATTTTGATTTACCATTCCTAAAGGGCGCCACATAGAACAGTTTTATACAGGTATTTATTTACCTCCTCTCCAGGAGGTTAGGCACAAGGCCAGTTTTATCTTACTCCCACAAGTAAGATGTGACCCAAGGTCGGGTCGGGAAAGTGGGGTTTGAAAAGCCAGCGCCCGAGAAGGTGAGCACTCTGGCCATTAAAAATTATCAACTTCTTGTCAATTTCTCTTTTTTTGTTTCTTGCTCAGAAAAGTACTGATTTTACAAGAATAAACCATAATTCTAAACTACAACTAACATTTTTTTTAAACATAACTCAATCCCATAACTAATTTACATTTTAGCATAGGAATAAGAAAGCCTTAGAGAAAACAACGTTGATTAACTCACAGTTAATATAAGTATATATATTAACTGTGAAAAAATTTGTTCTAGTTTGAAATATACACTCATCATAATTTTAAAAAAATATTTACCTGTGAATATTGGAAGAAACATTGATTAGTCAAACTACCAACTATATCAGTAATTAGAAGGCATTGTATTGAGGCATAGCCTTTACAAAAGTAGTGACATTCCGTGAAAAATGCCAGTATACTGAAATCATATGCCCTTAATAGGGTTAAGATGAAAATTCATATACACTAAACACTAAATGTACAAAAGCAAAAAATTCCCAAATTTTTACACTTTTATTGTCATTAAGGGTATGCGAGCATATGATTTCAGTATACTGGCATTTCTCATGGAATTTTAATTACTATTTGATTCTATGAAATTTACACCCAGTCGATGTTAGGTAGTTCCACTAGTGTTAGATAAAAGAAAGTAGAAATATGCATCTTACTTGGTGGCGATTTCCATCTCGACAGTGCTGTAATCAGGTAGACAGAGATGTTTAATCATTTGTAATCCTAGAAAAGAAGAATGCGGAAGAAATTCATTCAAAAAGAAATATAAAACAAAGGAAAATTGGTATTATCTGTATTTTTACAACTACTGTTCTCATCTTGGATGTTATTCTCACAACGTTTCGGCCGATGCAACCTCTCATCTTCTTTAGGTACATCCTGTTTAACTCAGAAATCTTTATGTCGAACTTCGGGATCTGTACGGAATTTTCAACGGAACCCTTTATTTAATCCACAATCTTGTTCTCATTTGATCAAAGATGACTAGGGAGAAGTCTTAAGTAATTCGTAAGGACCCAATGCGCAATGGATAAAAGTGCTAAGTTATAATCATTTCTAAATGATGGTCTTCTGAAGATTGAAGGTTCAATCCTCACTACAGGCAATTGGTAGTTTGGTAGTTTTGTTTTACGGCATATCAACCCTTTTTGGGTTATTTAATGCCGAATCTGGTCATTATAGTGAAAGTTTTTATGCTTCAAGTTCTTTATATCTTCAAATGTTTAATCAGGGTTTTTGGTTTGGTAGTTTTGTTTTACGGCATATCAACCCTTTTTGGGTTATTTAATGCCGAATCTGGTCATTATAGTGAAAGTTTTTATGCTTCAAGTTCTTTATATCTTCAAATGTTTAATCAGGGTTTTTGGTTTGGTAGTTTTGTTTACGGCATATCAACCCTTTTTGGGTTATTTAATGCCGAATCTGGTCTTGTTTTCTTCTCTTTTTTGTTTCTTTCCCCTTTTAATATCTGTTTCTATTTAACCCATAGTTGGGACCCTAACAGGTACTACCACTCCGGGTCAGGGTGGACCTGGGAGCAATGGTAATTAAGAGGAGGCTCCACATTCCCCAAAGTCCGTAAGCCGAATCTCACCATCGGATGTAGTTTAAGGTCATATCCAGGACCGGGAGTAGGGTAGGAAAAATAAAAATAAAAAAGGGGAGGGAGAAAGGGAGAGGGGCTGTTGTTTTTGTTTTTGGTTTTGTAGAACATAATTAAGTTTTACAAACAAAAAAAAAAAAAAAAACGTCAATGTAGGTGAATTTCGTCTCAGGGAGCCACAGGGCAGCCTGATCTGGTATCACCAGTCACTACAGGCAATATTACGGATACAATTAGAAATTACTTAAGACTTCTACCCGGTCATGGCTGATGGTATGGGAGCAAGCTACCCCTGTGGATTAAATTAATAATTCCATTCGAAATTCCGTACAGATTCCTAAGTTCGACAAGATGTCCCTGAAGAAGGTCGGAGGTTACATTGGCCGAAAGATGAGAATAGTAGTCCGAATAATCCAAATGATACAAAAATTCGCAAACAAAAGAAAATTATTCTGACAATGATACATAAAAAACAAAGTTTATTCAACAAATTACATATATTTTATAAGATCTTTTTAAAAATGTTTGTTGACTGATTAAACGATTTGTAAAGAGTAAAAAAAAGAATTCATAATTCATTCCTAACCCTAACACGAAGCCTCTGATATTTTGAAACGCAAACTGTACAAAAGAACAAATAAATGTTTTGTTTTTTGTTTTGTTTTTTCTTCATTAAGACTTAAACGTTGCAGGACAATGTTATAATGGACATGGCGATCCTCGGATGATAGCTATGGAGATGTGCTGGAACAGACAACTATAGCATGGAGCAGATAAATAAAATAAAAAATTAATGAATAATAAAAACAGCACTTTTACATAATGAACTAGCAGGGTTATCCAGCGTCGCCCGGGGTCTTAATTTCCGTAAATTATGTAGATTAAAGAAAAACAATAAAAGTAAAACTACACAATCCACTTAATATTATAATCTGAAATGCCTAAGTTCATGTTGAGACAAAACCAGAGTAAAAAACTTATGCCCCAGGTTACGTTTGAACTCACAACCTCTGTCTCCAAGTATGGTATGCTAACTGATTGAATCACAGGGGCAAGTATGAAATTGTGACGTCATTAAATACATAAATCTGGCTTTTTTCTCCCCCTCCCGCGCTCTCTCTCTCTCTCTCTCTCTTGTAGGTCAGCTGCTTATCAAAAAGGGAAGAGAAGCAGAGAAATAGCAAGCAAAATGGTGAATAGCAAAATAATTGTCAATGTTTGTTGTAACAGTATTAAGACTTCTGACTTTGAGAGAAAAATCTCCTCTACCTTCCTTTATTTATAAGTAATCAAAAATAAAATATTGATCAGGATTAAATATTAAAATCAATGAAATCGATTGAAAATTTTGTTTGTTTTTAACAACAAAGACCAATATTTGGCATAAATGAATAACAAAACATGTAGCTTTTAGTAAAAAAGGTACTAATCACAAAATTATAGCGGAAAAATCGTTTTTACTTTATTTATAAGATTAATATATTTCAATGAAACTTCATATATAGTTAGACATATATACAAGTTACGAAAGTCACTTTCTCCAGGTAGGACCAGAAGCTGTAGCTGGCCTTTGTCCCTATCTATGTTTGGCATGACTGCCTTGATAACCTACTTGGTATTGTAGAGCCTACTGTTCACCTGACTCCAAGATACCCACACAAAATAGTCAAAAGGATTATAGGCTGACTATGCACCATATGCCATGCAATCAATGGTACAACACTTTGGTGATGAGCCAGACCCTAGTCATCCTGGTCTTGTAGGCAAGAGAAGAGTTCTGCTGAAAGACATAACACATTATCTTAGACTTGTGAAGTCGTGAAAGTTTTCAGACGGCCATTGGTTAGTTTTCCCGGACGCATTACACAGGGCCGAGTCCTGCAGCGACACATATGGTTTTCTCTATAATTTGAGTGGTAATCAGCCTGCCAAAGGTACCAGTACTCTCTGCAACCTTCAGTACCCTCTGCACTCTTCCAGTGCATATATGGAGGTACGCTCTCCCTCGGTCTTTCCATCATCACTTCACAACCATTTTCTGTGGTGCCAATCTGAACTAGTACTAGTACCACCACTAGTACCACCATTCTTTTAGTAGGGGTGTAAGATTATATTGACATGCTAACCCAAAAGCCTCACTTATTCATTGTCACTGAGATGGCAGCTGTCAGAAATGAATATAGACATCACCCTCATTGCTAATAACGTGTTCTAGCTAAAATTGTCCTCATAGTCTGAGGCTCGAGTAAAATAGAAAGTATCTACTTCATCGTGGTTGCCGTATCTGAAATCGGAAATGCGAACCGGTGTTAATCCCCCAAAAATCCCCAATTATTTTAGGCCACAAAGCTTTTGGAGGAATTTTTATTTTCATCATCGAAAAAAAAATCTATTATTTGTTAATAATTATTTGTTACTTTGTAATATAATTATATTTGGTTAATAATTAATAATTAAACTATTTAAAAAATATTTTTAAAACAAAAAACATTTTAATTGTAGCAGCCATCATGCGGATCCACAAGATAAAAGAGTGAAGGTCGCACCATGTGGCGTTCATCGGGGATTGAACACAGAGCAGTCTGATTACAAGATAGAGTCCTGTTATTTCTGTGCGAGGACAAGAGTCCACTTATGCAAATGACCATTGTTTTGCATGGGTGAATTCTCGTTGAAATAAAAAGAGTAGAAACTTAATTCCCTGTGTGTGACGATAATATTACAATAAAAGGAGAAAGAAATTGAATTGTTTTTTGTGTTGGGTCACTCATTTGACGAGAGTCAGAATTATTTTTGAGAGTTGGCGTCATCATGTTTTTGGAGAATTGTTAATACAATTCAAGAGTCAGACTTTTTATTGTTTTGTGTATACGCGTTTTTTTCAACTTTCACTTCTACAAGCTATTTTCGGCGTTTTCCCGTGCTGTTTTGTGACATAATTGCGAATGCAAAGTTCGACTTGAAACTCATTTCTGAGTTTGATGGTTCAACGTCTGTGGTGGACTGGATTGGGAGAGTGGAGAAAACCTGTTGCTTGTGTGGAGCCAAGCAGATCAAGTTGATCATTCCCCTGCGACTAACAAGAGATATTTACCAGCAGCCAAGCAAAAATGATAAGGGAAATGTTGAGTTGACGATGGCTGCGCTGTACAGAGCTTTTGCGATGGATTTGCACAGCATACAAATAGTTTACCACCCAGAAACTATTGGCAGGCGAGACAGTGGATGTCTTCTTTGCAGCATTGAAAAAGCTGGGCGTTCTGTTTTGAGGGTTGTCTGAAAAGACTTCCGTATACACATTTGTGGCGAGGCTCCCAGTTCGAGTGAAGAAACTCCTCAGGGCATCCATAAGCATAGAGTGGACGCCGATTGAACAGTTGGTTGACCGTGCCCGAGCCATCACCAGGGATTAAGTAAAACTTGGGTAGGACGTTGTAATGGACATGCAGTCAGCCGAGAGTGGCCTTAGAAATCCGCAGAGGCCGGACCTACATGTCAAAGTGAATTGCTTCTGAATGGTCACATTGCAAAGGATTGCATGGACAGAAGACGTGCTTCCAGTGTGGCGGGATCGGACACATGGCTTCAAGCTGTCCGGGAAACGACTCAGGGGACAAGCTGTCAGCGCTGCTCTGCTCTCCGGCCAAAATTTAAACCAAATGCCTTGCTCAGCATTTCTGGATTCCGGTTGCTCCCGCAAGCTTATGCCGTATCTGAAGTAAGAGGAGCATCAAAATAACGACAATAAATGGTGAGACACAGGCGTGTTGTGGGTAGCATTAGTAAGGATTTGCATGAACTCTGGTGTATCTGCTAAGGTCAATGTCCTGACGACGCAGAAAAACATAATGAACTTTGATCTACTGCTCAGATATGATGCTATTAAGACACTGGATGGTGTTCTAATTACATCAGCTGGGACTGTGAAAGTGGGTGTAATAAAATGCAGAGCGAATGCTGTAGCTAAAGGATAGGACGATCAAACAAGTGGTACCATTCTTGCCCGAATAATTGCAGAAAGTGTTGAGGGAGAGCAACACACGAGGATCTGGTCCGAGGAGAGTGGTGTGTCAATAGAGAATAAATGAACGTATGGGTCGACGCCAGTTCACTAGCATTGGAAGTCCTGTTGGAGGACGATGGAGCCGTGTTGGAAGACGCCTGTTGGTAGCGGCCTGCGAACAAGACCCAGCACATCAACCTGGCTGAGTTATATGCTGTGATGAAAAGCATTAACCTAGCACTACAGTGGCAAGCAAAGAGATTGCACCTACATATTGACTCCCTTTGTGTCTATCACTGAGTGTCCAGCATGCTGACCGGGAAAGCAAGAATACGCTCCAAGGCAGCAAGTGAGATGCTGATAAGACGAAGGTTAGACACCTTAAAGCATCTAGTCTCCGAGTATGACCTGGTAGTCAGTGTAAAATTGGTCCCGTCATACTGTAACCTTCCTGACGAGCTGACATGACTGCCTCATAAATGGTACAATGCCATAAAGGTGGGTGCCGAGCCTGTTGGTACAAACATGCGCTGCTACAGTAAGCAGGATGAGCCAGCGGCAGATAGAAGACATCTACATGCAGAGCGGCCATCCAGGCGTCAAGAGGACTCTGATGTGTAGACCCAGCAGTGGCCAAATCAGTGGTCAAACAAGTCATCAAGCACTGTGAGATGTGTCAGTCAATTGACCCAGCACCAGCACGGTGACGAAAAGGACGACTGGAAGCAAGTGACACATGGCAAAGGGTTGGAATTGATATCACTCATTATAATGGAAACCAATTTCTTACTGTAATCTCCTTGGCCTAACATTCACAGAAAACATGAATCGGAATAAATAGATAGAAGACTTTGTTAAAGCTGCTGTAAAGAAGATGGGCTCCCTATACCGTGCTAGAAAACTTCTCACACCTGACAGTATCCTATATATCTAAAAGCTACCATCCGCTCATGCATGGAGTATTGTTGCCACATCTTGGCTGCTGCACCATCCACTAGTCTCTCCTTCTTAGACAAGGTCCAAAAAAGAGTATCTAATCTAATAGGGCCTTCACTATCCACCAAGCTCCAGCCTGTCCCATCGCCGCAATGTTGCATCCTTGTGCTTGTTTTACAAGTTCTTCAATGGAATGTGCTCCAATGAACTTGCTGCTTTGGTGCCCCCTCGACCTAAATTTACTCGACTAACCCAACAATCAGCTAAATCCCATCCATTCACTGTTGAGGTTCCCAGATGCTGGGGAGCCTTTTACTCCAATAGCTTCTTTCCTCGTGCTTTGGAACTCCCTCTCTACTCCCTGTTTTCTGAACTGTACCGACATGCAGAAATTTAAAACTAATGTGAAGAAGCATCACACTGCACAGCTCCCAATTTAGGATGAGCCCCAAAAATTATCACGCTAATTCTCAGTAGCCCCTTCGTCTACAGTGGCAGCATGACTTGTTTGGGAGAACTATGTATAAAAGAAAAAAAATTGTCTGTGGACCCATCCGTTTTGCGGTTTGGCAACCAATTGCATGACACAACTCGGCAAGCATTATTCGACAACTATTGTCCGTCTTTTACGAAACGGGAGCACTGCATGAGATTTTGGCCGATAACAATTCAGCCTTTTGCAGCCAAAGTCCACTTTCTACTCTCCTTTTTTTGCCGTTCAATGACATGCGAGGGTAGATAGTGAACCTTGGGTTTACTTTCGGAAACCTTGTAACTCTCGCTTCCCTTATTTTGTCCTGTAGTTCTCACATTCCCTGGGTGATGTTTCTGCTGTTTTCTTGGTCGGAATCTATCCATATAACACTTATCGTTGGCTAGTTTTCGACCTTGAAGTAGTATCTTTTTTTTTTAGTTGCTTACATCAAGTTTGTAGTTTGTTTTTTTTGATATAGAATCTCTTTGAGATAATGCAACAGAAAAAAAATCTGGGGTGCTATATTCTGGTGCGTGTTAACAATTCAGGATCCTACCTTCTACTGATGAGATGATAACCAAAGTGTCCCCAGATATTATTGAACGGCTATAAAACAAAGACTGTTGAAAATTCATGACTGAAACTTGGTAGACAAGTCAGCCATAGACCGAAGTTTATTTGTACCAAATATGATTGAATTGCAGAAAGAACTGTGAATTTTATTAACGATTTAATGGGTGACATTTTAGGGGGGGGGGGAAGCGTTTACTCTATACGCATACAATCTTGCCATGTTTTTTTGAGAGGTAGACGTACATGAGCAAGTCAAACGTTTTTCTAATATTTCCATATGTTCTAGATTACAGTGTCTATATCACGTGACTGAAGCAATTCCAATTCAAGCTCATACTGAGAGAGGAAGAGGAAGAGAGAGAAAAAATAGGAAAAGAGAAAGAAAGATAAAGTGAGAGAGAAGAAGAAAGAGAAAGAGAGAAAGGGAAATAAAATCCAACCAAATAGCTATGAAAAATTAAGGAGGCAGAAATCAGCTTTTTCTTATTTCAAAAAACCAATGAAAATATTATTTCAAAGTTACATGGGTCAGACCAATGAAGATATTATTTCAAACTTACGTGTGACAGACCAATGAAAATACTATTTAAAACTTAAGCATGACAGACCAAAGAAAATACTATTTAACACTTAAAAATGACAGACCAAAGAAAATACTATTTCAAACTTAAGCATGAAAGACCAATGAAAATACTATTTAAAACTTAAAAATGACAGACCAAAGAATATACTATTTAAAACTTAAGCATGAAAGACCAAAGAAAATACTATTTAACACTTAAAAATGACAGACCAAAGAAAATACTATTTAAAACTTAAGCATGACAGACCAAAGAAAATACTATTTAAAACTTAAAAATGACAGACCAAAGAAAATACTATTTAAAACTTAAGCATGAAAGACCAAAGAAAATACTATTTAACACTTAAAAATGACAGACCAAAGAAAATACTATTTAAAACTTAAGCATGACAGACCAAAGACAATACTATTTAAAACTTTAAAATGACAGACCAAAGAAAATACTATTTCAAACTTAAGCATGAAAGACCAATGAATATACTATTTAAAACTTAAGCAAGACAGACTAATGAAAATTATATTTACTATTTAAGAATGACAGACCAAAGAAAATACTATTTCAAACTTAAACATGACAGACCAATGAAAATGATATTTCAAACTTTAAAATGACAGACCAAAGAAAATACTATTTCAAACTTAAGCATAATAGAGCAATGAAAATGATATTTCCAGCATAAGTGTGACTGATTGACCAACAGACAGAGCCTCATGTATTGACGCTAAGATGCCTCTAAATAAGATGTGCCTATTCAATTCACATGTTCAGCGATGAAAAGTCTATTTCAACTTAAACGAGAGAGGAAGAGGAAGAGAGAGAAAATAGGAAAAGAGAAAGAAAGATAAAGTGAGAGAGAGAGAGAAGAAAGAGAAAGAGAGAAAGGGAAATAAAATCCAACCAAATAGCTATGAAAAATTAAGGAGGCAGAAATCAGCTTTTTCTTATTTAAAAAAAACAATGAAAATATTAAACGTCAGAAACCGTCAGACAGTGATATAAAGGATGAGAGGACACATATATATAAAAAAAAGCTGACGTTAATAATAATTAACAAGATATGCATCATACCCAAACCACCAGTAACCCAGACATGCTTCGAAAAAAAAAAACAAGTCTGCAACTGGTGTTGGTGTGATTGCAAGACTGAAGAGTGAATGGAGTAAATTCAGGAGACTTCTGCGTCCGACAGTCAGACGAAGCATCTATTAGGGATGAGAAGACATATACAATAAAAAAAAAAGCTGCCGTGAATAATAATTAGTTAGACATGCGTTGCAGTGTGTATTTACTTTTTCTCTTTCATCATTCTTTTCAGACTGATTAGATCCGAGCAATTACGGATAATGAAATGGGAAACCATTTAAAAGATATAAATCAAGAAAACAAAGCATCCGTTGCCTATGCAAAACTAAAATGGCAGACATTATGGTTAATAAAAGGAGTATAAAGCACCATCTTCTATTGTATAAAGGACATTTGTCTGTTTGTGTGTGTGTCAACCTAAAAGACAGTAACTAATTAACATGCAGAAGTTTAAATGTAATGTGAACAAACATTTTTGCCGCTCAACTCCCCACTAAGGTTGCCCTCTATAAATCTGGCCCCTACCTTTAAGCTAAGAAAAAGTAAAAAAAGGACACACCTACAAAGTTGATACATTCTTTTTCAGCATTGCCTCGGATAGAATATGGACACATTGTTTATATGATATTCGTTCTTTTGGAGGTCACCAAGAACAAAATTAGTCACCGGGGGGGGGGGGGGAGGAAGGGGGGGCGGAGACAATATTTAGAGCGATTTTTTTTTTACTTTGTCAAAGAAGGAGAAATCCTTTTTGACTGGGACAATTTTAATTTTTGTGCCACCAGAGTGCACCTTCTTGGGGAGCTGGATTTCCCCCACATAAAAAACAACCATGTGTCTTATTTTGCCCTCATCAGGAGGAAAATAAATAGGGACCTTTTGTTAAGAATTAGAAGTGGATGGAGTATATTATGGGAACTTTTGCCATCACTAATCAGCAGAGCGTTACCAATGTCGACCAAAGAAAGAGTCTATCAGGCATGTGTACGCAGCGTGATGATGTATGGAAGTGAAATCTGACCAGTGAGGGTTGAGGACATGTGTTGCATGGATAGAAATGATATGAGAATGATATGTAATGTGAGTTTTAAAGACAGGCTTAGGCCTGATGACCAGAGAAGAAGGTTAAATCTGGACCATATAGGTAGATGTGTACAGAACAAGAGACTTCAGTGGTATGGCCATGTCGAAAGAATGGACGAGAGTTCTTGGGTTAGTAGATGTAAAACAATTGAGGTAGCAATGTCAGTTCACAGGGGAAGGACAAAGAAAAAGAAAGTGATAAGGATGGACTTGAGAGAAAGAGGGATAAATAAAGACCTGGTCAGAGATAGGTTAGTTTGGAAGTTAATTTCTTAAAGTCGTCCAACATATATCCTCCGCATGTAAAACAGACATTAAACCGATGATTATTATGATGATGATCTTTATTAATAAAGTAGTTAATCCTAATCTTTTACTCTTTATAAGTTTTGTCACTCTTCTTTGTATGCCTTCCAATCTCAATATTAAATTCCAATTTACATGCAGGATTTCCATCTGTTGTATTTTCACTTACTGATACGTGTATAAACCATTATACACGTATCGAGAACACAGGTTTTATTCGTCTGCTGATAAACCCACTCAGACGCCAATGTTTATTACAAAGAGAAAAACAGTCACAAAAACATCAAAAAGACAGGTTACTTTTGTGCACATGAATGAGAGAGAGAGAGAGAGAGAGAGAGAGAAAGAGAGAGAGAGAGAGAGAGAGACAGACAGACAGACAGACAGACAGATAGTTTGTCTCGCTATGCCTAGTTACATTGTACGCCTCCACCCGCAACTCCATAGGGGATGACACCCAGGACATGTCTGTTTTGCTTGAAGTCTCGCCACCTAAGAGACAGAAATTCTTGTTCCGGAAGAAAGGAAAGATATCTGCAGTGGTGATAATAAGACGAGTTCTTGGTGTGAATGTCTGACAAGGACGAACCAGCGTGTGCAGCTCAGTCACGACCTTTGATGGAAATAACAATAGAATAGAGAAAGACTAGCAACGTCTCTACTCTGAGAAAAGGTTAGGGTTAGGGTAGAGAATAGAAGAGATCATTTCTCACTAGATTGTGAAGTCAATTTTGTAGTCTGTCAGGCAAAAGAGAGTGCTCTGAGCAGCACCTCTCCAGATGAACAGTAGTACTACATCTTATAACATGACTCTTATGTAGAAGATTGCATCAGGAGTCTAGAGTGGTAGAATAAGTGCTCGACTGAGCTCTAATCTCTGGTACCCCTCTGTAATACATTCACAGCAAGAACTTGTCCAGCAAAGAACTTTCCCTTCTCTCTCTCTCTCTCTTTACCAAAAACCAAACAGAACTTTCGTGAACAACATTTCTTTCCTAAAACATCCCATCTGTGGAACAAGATACTCTCTCTCTCTTCCTTTCCCTCTCCCCCTATCTCTCTCTCTCCCTCTCTCTTTCTCTCTCTCTCTCTACCAAAAACCAAACTTCCATGAACAAAGTTTCTTTCCTAAAACATCCCATCTGTGGAACAAGATACCACGAGTCTGCTTCCCAACCGACTACAGCATGGTTGTCGTCAAGTCTAATGTAAACAAATACTTGTTTAGCCATTCTCTTGGATAATCAAGTCCCCTTAAGTAATCTTCTGCCCATTACACTCATTGTTTCCGATCCTCTCGTGATGGCGATCATCGTCCAAACTGACGATCTCTTTGACCCTTATCCTTGAGTGGCTCCTGGGCCTTGATAAGCAGTGACCCATCAATAAAAAAAAAACGTCTCCCATTTTAGATCTGGAGTGAAAGTCAGTCCTAGCAGCTTATCAAAAGAAGAGTGCCATTCATTTCAACTGAAGCAAAACACAGATCTGAGTGTTGGTGGTGAAAGGAGAGGAGCTTTGCTTTAGAGATGTTAAAAGCAATAAACCACTTTTTCCCCTTAATTTTGAACAAGTCTTTTTGTGTTCGGGTCAAGTAGACACATATTTACCCTATATTAATCTTCTTAATAGTTGCTTTGTCCTGTGTTGTTGCTCGTTTTATAATTGCGGTTTAGATGGGGTTTTCTTTTAATGCATTTATTGAGGCGTGAGTAGTTTATTGTGTGCGTGGTAGGGATTAATTGTTAAATATTCTTGAATACCAGAAGGAAATGTTATTTTATTAATAGCCTATTTATGGTTGATCTTTATTGCTTCTAATATTTCTAAGCGTTTTCCTTTTTGCAATTATTTTTGCACTATTAATTAATGTTTTGCAGATGGCGACAAGGATTAGTTGTCTTTTTTTAGTTTTCTTTTCATTTTCTTTTATTTGCTGGTGACGGGGCATTCTTCCAAATGCCATACGATCACCCGCTATTCACAGACTCCAACCGAGAGCTCTTTTCAGGATTCTGACTGTTCCCTTGAATGCAGTTGTTTGGATTTCTCTTGCACTTGGTTCACCAGGTATACTTGCTAAATACTTTTTCAAGTTCTTCTTCATGAATCCAGTGGCTTCTATGATAACTGGAATGATGGAGATCTCTTTGAGGTTCCAGTTTCTTTTCATATCATACATTAGACCTTGATATTTTGTTATTTTCTCACTTTCAGCTCTGTTTAGGCCCCCATCATTAGGGACACTGACCTCAACCAAAGTTGCCACTCTCTCTTTTGTTCCATATGACAATGTCATGGCACTCTTTTTCGAGAGACTCTAGGTACTTTGATGTAAAATAAGGTTTTGGTGGTAGTTTTGTTTTACGGCATATCAACCCTTTAAAATAAGGTTTAGGTTGTGTATCCAATACACACATATATATAACTAGAAGAATACTTAAAATTAATTCCCCGAACAGAAACATTTTGCACCAATTTTATGTCCTCTTACTTAGATTAAAATCAAGGTATAATGATACTAAACCTTATGTCTAGAATCCTTATTCAAATTCGGATCAAAATGCATTACATAATTTTGATTCTAGATAATGTCTAAAATTTAAGGCTAAAGGGGTCTTAAGAAAAAACTGAAATTTATCGAATATTGCTTAATTAGTGACTAATGATTATGGATCAAATTCAATGTAAATCTGAAATATTTGAAAGTTCAAATAGGACATTATGCTCATATTATGCCCCCTAAATATCCTTTAAAATACTCCAAAGAAATTGAAATTTGGGGATATTTATTAAAAACTATTGTTAAAATTTCACAGCAATCGGAGGTATCTAAATTTTCATAAACGGCTTCCCCCCCCTTCCCCCCCCCCTTTGCACAAAACTAAATATAGTCCACATTCTGACCCCTTACTACTCGCAACTGTGTTCCCAAATTCATAATGATCAGTTTATTAGTTTAGCAGTGAATCCTGTACATAGAAATATATAAACATACCTAACTTAATAAAGATATATATATATATATATATATATATATATATATATAGTAGTAAGTTATGAAAATATATTTATGGCAATTAAGCTACACAGTAGCTCCCGCGTTTCATCCCCTGAAACTTGTTGAAGTAAATACTGAAAATTGATACATAAAAAATTATATCTCCTTATAACATTTTATGTGGATACATGAAATAGTAATTATATATATATATATATAACGACTTGGGACTAAATTTTTTTTTTTTTTTTTTCGTACATAGTTTTAATGGTTGAGAAACTTCCGCGATTATATACATATATAATAAGGAGAATATTTTTTTAGAATATTTTGAAAACCTAGACAACGCAAATTATTTGTTTTTGTAAATTAATTATTTATTTACTTTAAAAACTTCTTTTTTTTAAACTTGAGTACTTTCGATGATAAACATCTTTGTCAGAAGTATAAACATATTTTTTTTCTTCTCTTCCTCTTTCGTACAATGCTACTCGACTGAGACATATTTATCGCAGTCAAGGTGAAATTCGTCTTGATGTTATAGACGACAAATGTTGATATGCCGTTGTGTGTAGCACGCGGTTACGTGAATAAGGTAGTTTGAAAAGTCACACATTGAAAACGTTATAGCGAATAGCAATAATAAGGAGAATATTTTTTTAGAATATTTTGAAAACCTGGACAACGCAAGTTATTTGTTTTTTAAAATAAATTATTTACTTTAAAAACTTTTTTTTTATAAACTTGAGTACTTTCGATGATAAACATCTTTGTCAAAAGTATAAGCATATTTTTTTCTTCTCATCCTCTTCCGTACAAACCTACTTTTCAAACTACCTTATTCACGTAACCGTGTGCTACACACAACGGCATATCAGCACTTATCGTTTATAACATCAAGACGAATTTCAACTTGAATGTCTCAGTAGAGTAGGATTGTACCAAGGACGGTGTATAGGAGGCAGGGAAAGTAGTCAAGGTATCTCAAAAAAGAGGTCAACCTGTCTAGGTACACCACCCAACCAACTGCCCAATATATATATATATATATATATATATATATATATATATATATATATATATATATTTATTCTTTATGTTATTCTATATTTCATATTTTGATTTTGATTCTGATTTAAACATTTTGATTCTCAACGATCCCAACCATGTGACTTCCCAAATTTTGAAATTAAAAATTTTTTTTCTTCTTTTTCTACCCATTTCATTCTTTCCAAATATGATCTAATGTTAAGATCGAATTCTAACTCTGCCTGATGAGATCTCAGTTTATAATAACTGTTGATCGATAACATCGACATGCCAGTGTCACAGATTTTGTACATGTCATTAAGAGATGATCAGTAGATGTTGCTTCTATTGTTGTTTAGTTCTTAAACTTAGAAAACCTTATTTTCGTAGCAATATTTAAAGAAATTTGAAAATCAAGTAATGTGTCATTTTTTTAAATGAATAAAATCATTTATTTTAAAAGCTGAGACTTTCGACAAGTAAATGTTATTTTCAAAGCAAGACTTCCCTTTTCTTTCTTCTTCATTCTACTGCTATTAAACCCAGGAGGGGTGGCCCTCTTGTAGGGGCAGCAAAATATACGTCCGATCTTGCTGGCGAAAGTTTTTTTGCTTTTTTTTCTCTATAAGATATGACCAACTCTTTTAATTAAAAAAAAGCGCCAACCCCGCTAAATATACATCGACCCCGGACTTTACTTTTAAAAATTTCGTCAGCAAGATCAGACATATATTTTGCTGTCTCTGCAAGAGGGCCACCGTTCCTGAAGTTAATACCAGTCGAATGAAGAAGAAAAAAAAGGGAAGTCTTGCGTTGAAAATTACATTTTACTTGTCAGCTTTTAAAATAAATGATTTATATTCATTTTAAAAAAAAACACATTATTTGGTTTTCAAATTTCTTTAAATATTATATATATATAGTCATCCACAGACAGACTGTTTCACTGTATCTCAGCTCTTCGCTATGGCTAGACAAGCAAATACTTCAAGCTGAGATTGAAAACCAACCATTTTGACAACAGCTATACTTCTTACTCATTATATCCTATCAGTTCAAGATACAAAATAAGTGAAATCTAAATGACTATATTAACCATTTTCAGCAGCAGAGAGAGCTCTATTTATTTATGAAAAGTTATGCATTATCGCTACTGGCAACCAACTATTTCAATTACTAATACTATAACCATGGAAAATCAACTTCTCAAAATCAAAACCAAGCCAAATCAAGACAGCAGACCTTGCATGCACAAAGGGTGCAGTATCCTTTCAGATATGTGTGTCTGAGCAAACCCTTAGTAAAAAGCACATTGCTAAACTTGATAAAATAGAATATTAAATATTCCTATTTTTCAGTGGTGACCCCGATGTGATTTAGGAATTCGCTTTATTACCAAGAGGTTCTAAACCTTTTTTACTAAGGGGAATAACTCTAGACTATAATAATTTGTATTGTATACTGTTGTATACAAGAGCCGAATTTAGGTTTGAAATCTACACTCTAAGTAAGGGCGCGTTTTACAATGAATTAACGTTCAAAACAAGACTAAAATGTAATAAACTTTTTTGTCGATTAGAGTGAACTTTAAGCCAAATCGATAATAAATAGAAAAAATATTTTGAAAATTTCATGAACAAAAAATTTAAGGAGGGAGGGAGTGTGATTGGTCCAAAGTCTGACCAAAATAAATAAGTAGATGGCTCAAACCTGGGCAATTAATGCAGACTTTAATAAAAAGACAAATGACTTTTATCGGTCATATATATAGACACAAAGGACTCGAACATTTAGTTCTTACTGGTAGAGTGCCTGGCTGTAAGCAAGTGGGCAGACCAACATATAAGTTTATGGATAATATGCGATGGGACTATTTCGTTCAATGGATAATAGGACAATGTGGAGGACCATAGTCTCCGATGCTTTACGAAAGCAGGGCCATCCATGATGACGATAACAATTTCTCCCAAAGGGAGATAACTCGGGACATCCCTACACAGATTACAAAGTTTTATTTTCATTTGTTTGTTTTTTGTTTTTGTTTTTTTATTGTAGACTTGATTCTCTCAATAAAGAGTGTTTTTTTATTTTAGATTCTTAAACAGTTAAAATACAATAAAATAAGTGAAAAAAACTCACCTTTGGATTCATTAAAATATTTTCTCTGAACAGTTGAAATGTTGATCTTTTGGTAATGGTCACTGATAACTTTAAACAATTTGGAAATATTACCATTTTCACAGGAAGTATTTGGCACCACGATCTGTTAATAAACGGAAAGGTTTACACATTTCATAAATGTATGATCTAATCTATCAATTAAAAATTATAGGACAAATCAATAAAATCAGAAATTTACAGAAAGAAGTGCGTTCTTCCAAGGAGCGGAGTGCTCATTTTTTATTCAGCAGTGGGAAGATGGGTGAAGCTCAAGTAAATAGGTATTTATTTGAAAATAATTTTTTCAACAGATTATTTTAAGGTGCAAATGGAGCTGAGAAAGGAGCAAATTTTTTTTTAGGAGCGGGAGTCACTCCCAAAATAGTTGAGGGTAAAACCTGAATATAATCAAACTTATTATTATTTTTATTTATTTTTTTTTTTTTGTATATATATTTATTCTCAGGGATGATATCTCAAGGACAAACGTAAGAAGGATATATGAGCATCGATACACTTCTCCCCAGTCGAAATGAATGGTGCTCCTCTCGAGGAAGCCCTTTCCTTTGATAGGCTTCTAGGACTAACTTTCACCCCAGACCTGAAATGGAAGACTTAAGACTGTTGCTAAGGTTGCTGGTAGCATGGTTGGATTATTCTACCACTCTAGAAAGTACCTGACTCCTAATGCAATCCACTACCTAACCCTAACCCTGACTCCAAATACAATCCTTTACCTAACCCTAACTCCTAATGCAATACTCTACCTAACCCTAACTCCTAATGCAATCCTCTACCTAACCCTAACCCTGACTCCTGATGCAATCCTCTACCTAACCCTAACCCTGACTCCTAATGCAATACTCTACCTAACCCTAACTCCTAATGCAATACTCTACCTAACCCTAACTCAGACTCCTAATGCAATCCTCTACCTAACCCTGACCCTGACTCCTCATGCAATCCTCTACCTAACCCTGACCCTGACTCCTAATGCAATACTCTACCTAACCCTGACCCTGACTCTTAATACAATCCTCTACCTAACCCTTACCCTGACTCCTAATGAAATCCTCTGCCTAACCCTAACCCTGACTCCTAATGCAATCCTCTACCTAACCCTGACCCTGACTTCTAATGCAATCCTCTACCTAACCCTGACCCTGACTCCTAATGCAATTCTCTACCTAACCCTAATGCTGACTCCTAATGCAATCCTCTACCTAACCCTAACCCTGACCCTGACTCCTAATGCAATCCTCTACCTAACCCTGACCCTGACTCCTAATGCAATTCTCTACCTAACCCTAACCCTGACCCTGACTTCTAATGCAATCCTCTACCTAACCCTAACGCTGACTCCTAATGCAATCCTCTACCTAACCCTAACCCTGACCCTGACTTCTAATGCAATTCTCTACCTAACCCTAACCCTGACTCCTAATGCAATCCTCTACCTAACCCTAACCCTGATTCATAATGCAATACTCTTCCTATATAAGAGTCTGATTCATCCTAAAATGAAGTGCTGGTATCATATCTGGGAGGTGCTTCTCGGAACACTTTTTCTTATCTTGACAGAGTACAGAATCGACTTTGCAATCTGGTGGGGGATGATCTCTTCTCGGCCCTGCAGCCTCTTTCACACAGATGTTGTTAGCCTCTATCTACTGTATTGTTATGTTCATGGTAGGTGCTCGACTCAGCTCCAATCCCTGAACCCCCCTGTAAAACATTCACAGCAAGAACTCGCCTAGCTAAAACCACAGCAATAAACTTTCCTTTCTTTCTCTCTATACCAAAAACCAAACGGAACTTCCACAACAAGTTTTTTTTCCCCGTGGAACATCCCATCTGTAGAACATGATACCATGAGACTGCTTCCTAACCAACTACAGCATGGACGTCTACAAGTCTAATGTAAACAAATACTTATTAAGTTGTCTTCTTGGAAAATCCAAACCTTTTACGCAATCCTCTGCCCATTCTACCCACTGTTTCAAATCCTTTCATGATAGTGACCAACGTCCAGCCAGAAATCTTTTCAACCCTTATCTTTGAGTGTCCATCAGGTCTTGATAAGCGGTGATCGATCGATCGATCGATAAAAAAAATAATTAAAAAACGCTGTCCTGTGAACCCAAATCATCAGATGAATACCAACAAATGTACCCTTTACTATTTAACACTCAAAGTATGCTGTGGCGTGATTGACCATGGATTTATGTGCGCTAAATTCAAATTACGATCGTCAGAATGAGAGGTGTGCATGTTGTTGCAATTCTGCAACAGGTGCGCTTAAACGATTAATATTGCATACCTCTGAAAATGGACACATACTCAGAAAATAATATCAAACAACTGTATTTTTTTTTTCTCAATTAGAATGCAGGCATGTCAAACAAACTACATGCGGATTTTCGCAACCACATTTGTGGATCACAAGAAACTATTAAAATTGCAGTTTTTATCATTTTAGCTAGATAACTGCGTTTTGTGTACTGAAAAACGACGTTATTTTCTTTATTCAGAAATTGTTTTAAAAAAAACGATATATCATATTTTATTGCAACATTTAGTCTATCATTGCTTTTGTTTCATTTTTTAGATGTTACTAGGGGTGGGACGTAATGGGTGAAAATTTCAGATTCATGCGAGTAGTATTTTTTTGTGTTCATTTATACATAAATAACACTAAACAATCAAACATTTTTAAAATTTGCAAAATTCAGAAGGTGCAGGCCAAAAATAGCCATTAGGGCTCCACAGGACTCAAAATCCATCATTTATCGGTGAAAAAGTGGTTTCATGCGATATTGCAGGTCCTAAAACATCCTCAAAAGCTATGAATGGATATAGATGGTTAAATCTGACATAGTACTTTAATTTAGGACCATTTTCAGGCTGTGAAAGGGTTTTCATGAATGTAAAATAGCCAAAAACTATTGGCCTGCACCTTCGGAATTTTGCAAAATGTTCAAAATGTTTGATTGTTTAGTGTTATTTATGTATAAATGAACACAAAAAAATACTACTCGCATGAATCTGAAATTTTCACCCATTAGGTCCCTACCCCTAATTTTATCGATTGTAAAATTTATTTGTTGAACTTGCATACAAAAGTGGAAAACTTACATCAGATCTGTTGCTAAAGTCACCGGAAAAATTGTTGGATCATTTTACCGCTCCAGAAAGTATCTCACTTCTGACGCAATCCTGTACCTGTATAAAAGCCAGATACATCCGAACATGGAGTACTGTCACCACATCTGAGTAAGCGTTGCTTAGAGCACTCTCTCCTGCTTTGGCAGAGTACAAACTCGACTTCGGAATCTAGTGGGGGGGGGGGGAGGTCCTCTTCTCTTCTCTACAACTTTATTCTTACAGAAGAGATGTTGCTAGTCTTTCTCTACTCTATCGTTATTTTCATGGTAGGTGCTCGACTGAGCTCCAATCTCTGGTACCCCCTGTAAAACATTCACAGCAAAATCTCGTCTAACTAAACCACTGTGAAAAGTTTTCCTTTCTTCCCATGTGTGCCTGGAGCTAAATGGAACTTCCATGAGCAGCGTTTCTTTCCAAAAACTGCTTGTTTGTGGAACACAATACCACGGAACTGCTTCCCAGTTAACTACAGCAGGGTCGTTTTCAATTCCAATGTTTACAAATTCTTGTTGAGCTGTCCATCATCTGCAATCCTCAAAGTGTTTATCTCACCATTCACCTGACACAAACCATTAACCCTTGTCCTCGAGTGGCCTTTGGGCCTTGATAAACGGTGACCCGTTAGTAAAAAAAAAAATTTCCTTAGTTTTTACTTTGTTAAACTATTTCATTATTTTGCATTTGTGAATGCAGCTAAATCTGTTGCATACCCCTACTTAGGGCAGCGGCTTTTCTCGTTTCATATACTCGTCCCCGAACGGGCCGTGGCAGTTCCCGTTTAAACACTTGTCATTTTTTTAACACCAAAAATCATATAGTTTGCATACCATTAAATTTCTCCCTCGCCACGTAGAGGGTGCGTCGTCTCGATGTCGTCTAGTGATTGAATTCTTTCTTTCTTTCTTTCCTGCCGTGAACTACGCTGCTGCAATACAAAGCTCCATGATCGGGTCAGAAGACAAACAATCTTTTTAAATTTAATTTCAGTTTTATTTCAAGCGTTAGCTATCCGTCAGCTGGGAGATATTCACTAACGTCGAGAGAGAGAGAGAGAGAAAATTACTGCTTTCGGAATTACTTATCAATTATTTCCTTAAACATTCATGGAGGGGGGGAAAGAGATCCTTCGCCTGTATTTTCTTAGGGAATTAATTCCCCTATGTAGTTGTAGATTACATGGCACAAAATCACGTCTGATAGGTTCGCCTCCAAAACCCAGACTGTTAAAACTCGCTTCTCACGAAGAACGCGTGACATCACGGATCCCTGTTTCCCACGCAAAGGCCCGTGACGTCACAGAGCCTCTCACAGGTGCACATTGACCCTCGATCTGAGGTCTCGTCACGCGGTGACCCTGTCACATCTGTTATTTCTGACTGTGAGAACAGGCCCTATTTTGCACTCGACTGCACGGGTCCCCCCCCCCCCCCCGCGCTAATTCGTGCAAGTCAAACCACCGATTTCCAACAGATACGTCCATTCCCATAGGGCCATTATCCAACAAATCGTTTGTGTACATATTGTTTTTTTTGACATACATATGGTTTTTTATTTTGTTTTTCTACTTTTGTTCACCTCAAACAACGCATATTGCCACTGAAGCATAAGTGGCTACTGTGGTAAGGGGCCAGATTTATAGGGGGGTAACCTGGGTGGGGAGTTGGGTAGCAAGATGTTTCTAACTTTAAGTAACAAAAATATTCTGCATTAATTTTTATTAAACAACTTCAATTAGTCGTGTGTCACCCTTATAATAACATAAATGGACCCGAATGGCTCTCGTGAAACCCTGAATTTTATATGCCCGGAATACAGTACACACCTTAAGGGGTTGTTGCAAGTTTGGTCTAAAAGAAGTATAATTACAATAGGGGTGGGACGTAATAGGTGAAAATTTCAGATTCATGCGAGTAGTATTTTCTTGTGTTCATTTATACATAAATAACACTAAACAATCAAACATTTTGAAAATTTTGCAAAATTCAGAAGGTGCAGGCCAAAAATAGCCGTTAGGGCTCCACGGGACTCAAAATCCATCATTTTTCTGTGAAAAAGTGGTTTCATGCGACATTACAGGTCCTAAAACATTCTCAAAAGCTATGAATGGATATAGATGGTTAAATCTGATATAGTACTTTAATTTAGGACCATTTTCAGGCTGTGAAAGGGTTTTCATGAATGTAAAATAGCCAAAAACTAGTGGCCTGCACCTTCTGAATTTTGCAAAATTTTCAAAATGTTTGATTGTTTAGTGTTATTTATGTATAAATGAACACAAAAAAATACTACTCGCATGAATCTAAAATTTTCACCCATTACGTCCCACCCCTAATTAACAACACTAACTTGAAGTCTTCCTACCAAACAGCACCTCCCCATAGCACACGAAAAGAAAGGTCCGAAAACACTACTAAAGTGAAGTGGAAGTTTAGGTTATTTGTTTCAGCATTTAACAACATGTGGTAACTCTTAGCTTTTTGCCTAGGAGCAGAGTGTAGTTTTTGTTCAGATACTGCATTTCATCTTTTCTGTCCTCAGACAGTATAGGAGAACTCCTTCTAGACTGAGGCAATTTTTATTTTGTCCAAATCCAGGGAGCTGGATTTTCCCCTACATTAAAAACCAATCTTGTGTCTAACTATGCCCTCATGGGGAGGCAAGTAAATGGGTTTGATGCCACATGTGGGAAATGTCTCAATACTATGTCCTTTCCAAAAGTTTATCTGTGAAACTAAACTATGAATTTTCTTTAAATACTGTCGGTATATTCAGAGTTACTTCGTATTCAAGTTATCTCCTCTGAATTATACTGGCAACAGAAGAGAATGATCTCTTAAATTTTGCAGTAAAAAAAAAAAACTTGCCCCACGCATGTGTGAGATTCAAAATTGAGACTTACCCACTTTCTGCTTTTGGCTCGATCAAAGTGGATGTGTTTTTACATGGTTTCTACACAACTGACGCTCTATCTTCAGATCTTGTTTCCGGTCAGTTTAGAGAGGACTCTCGGACAGCTAGCCATTTTAGCATAACCCTTTCTATTTATCACAGATTTCTCTATCAGAATAGTTCCAAGATACTGACAAAGTAAGTCGTATTTACTTTACATAATCCATGCATTCTCTATAATATGTTGACACTAGCAATCAATGTTATTTCAATTGTGTTTAGGGTTTTTTAATGTGGACTCTTTCTTTAGTAATCACATCTGAAATATTTTATGTACCATGTTGTAATTCTCAGTTACTTTTATGTACCATGTTTTAATTTTTACCCTCTTTTATGCACCATGTTTTAATTTTCAGCCCCTTTTATGTACCATGTTTTAATTTTCAGCCCCTTTCATGTACCATGTTGTAATCTTCACCCACTTCTAGGTACCATGTTGTAATTTTCACCTTTTTATGTACCATGTTGTAATTTCCACCCCCTTCTATGTACCATGTTTTGATTTTTATCCCCTTTCATGTACCATGTTTTAATTTTTATCCCCTTTCATGTACCATGTTTTAATTTAAAACCTCTTTCATGTACCATGTTTTAATTTTCACCCTCTTTTATGTAACATGTTTTAATTTTTACTCTCTTTTATGTACCATGTTTTAATTTTTATCCCCTTTCATGTACCATGTTTTAATTTTTATCCCCTTTCATGTACCATGTTTTAATTTTAAACCTCTTTCATGTACCATGTTTTAATTTTTATCCCCTTTCATGTACCATGTTTTAATTTTTATCCCCTTTCATGTACCATGTTTTAATTTTTATCCCCTTTCATGTACCATGTTTCAATTTTCACCCTCTTTTATGTATCATGTTTTAATTTTTACTCTCTTTTATGTACCATGTTTTAATTTTCACGCCCTTCTATGTACCATGTTTTAATTTTCACGCCCTTCTATGTACCATGTTGTAATTTTCACCTTTTATGTACCATGTTTTAATTTTCAGCCCCTTTTATGTACCATGTTTTAATTTTCAGCCCCTTTCATGTACCATGTTTTGATTTTCACCCTCTTTTATGTACCATGTTTTGATTTTCACCCCCTTCTATGTACCATGTTGTAATTTTCAACCCCTTTCATGTACCATGTTGTAATCTTCACCCACTTCTAGGTACCATGTTGTAATTTTCACCTTTTTATGTACCATGTTGTAATTTCCACCCCCTTCTATGTACCATGTTTTAATTTTTATCCCCTTTCATGTACCATGTTTTAATTTTTTTCCCGTTTCATGTACCATGTTTTAATTTTAAACCTCTTTCATATACCATGTTTTAATTTTCACCCTCTTTTATGTATCATGTTTTAATTTTTACTCTCTTTTATGTACCATGTTGTAATTTTCACGCCCTTCTATGTACCATGTTTTAATTTTTAGGCCCTTCTATGTACCATGTTTTAATTTTCACCTTTTCATGTACCATGTTTTAATTTTTACCTTTTCTAGTACCATGTTGTAATTTTCACCTTTTTATGTACCATGTTGTAATTTTCACGTCCTTATATGTACCATGTTTTAATTGTCACCTTTTCATGTACTATGTTGTAATTTTCACCTTTTTATGTACCATGTTGTAATTTTCACATCCTTATATGTACCATGTTTTAATTTTCACCTTTTTATGTACCATATTGTAATTTTCACCTTTTCATGTACCATGTTTTTATTTTCACACCCTTATATGTACCATGTTGTAATTTACACCTTTTCAGGTACCATGTTGTAATTTTCACCTTTTCATGCACCATGTTGTAATTTTCACGTTTTTATGTACCATGTTTTAATTTACACCTTTTCATGCACCATGTTGTAATTTTCACGTTTTTATGTACCATGTTTTAATTTTCAGATCCTTATATGTACCATGTTTTAATATATCCATTTTACATTTATCTTCGACAAACCGTTTTAGTTTGAAATGAATGTCTCTATATATTTATATGAATGCAACCGTTCTTTTGTTATTACTGTTTCTTTATCATTGCTTTTTTCCCCCTTTTTATTCCAACTTTGTGCTATTTGTGAAAACATAACATGTTCAATATGGCGGCCACGTCTTGTAAATAGGACCTCAACAAGTGCATTGCTATAGAAACACATTAAATAGAATATCATATATTTGAATTTTATAACCCTTTTTACTTATAAACAATAGTTTTAATTGAAATTTAGAAAAAGAAAACAATAAGAAAAAGAAGTGTCCTACCTCAATTGGTTGCAAAATTTGTAGTTTTGTCATGACCTTCACATAGGTTTGACTATCTGAAAACTGGGAGAGTACTAATACTGGACACTTGAGGTCAATGCTACACATTCCGATTTCACCCTTAGCGAGGCCACGACCTTCTACAATAGCTGAAAAACAATAAATAGATGGCAAATTAGGATATTATCATGTAAACTGTATGTTCTGGCAACATATTTAATACAAGCCGAGGATCCGTCCTCGGAAATCCCCCAACTAAGCTGGAACATCAGGTGTTTGTCTTTTTTTTAGATAAAATATGGTCTGGCTTGGTCTTATGAGGTAAACCCTCCCAGGCATTATATCCTCTTTTTGAGGGAGAAGTATTACTGATCAAGGAATGTGGATGGGTCCTTCATGGCTATTTTTGTGCACAACCAGAGTGCCTCCTTGGGGGAGCTGGTTTTCCCAACTTCCACCCTTATGCCACACTTTGTTGCAGCTGAAAGCAAGTATATTTAGGAGAGTAGAAAGTGGACTTTTAGTTTACTTTCGGCAGCCTTGTAACTCTCGCTTCCCTTATTTTGTCCTTTAGTCCTCACATTCCATGAGCAATGTTTCTGACAAAGGGGGAAGAATTGCTGTTTTCTGGGTCGGAATCTATCCATTTAACACTTATCGTTGGGTAGTTTTTAACCTTGAAGTAGTATTTTTTTTTTAGCTCCTTACATCAAGTGGCTTTGTGCCTTGTCTGGAGCGATTTCCATAAAAAAAAAAATATATCCAAAAAATGTATGCTTAGCCGGTCTCTCATTCATTTCTTCCATTAAAATCAGCAATGGCAAGTTTCTGGGGTGTCCTTGATGCACCATTCGAAATACTCCCTTTCTGACAATTTTAAGAAGAAACTTTTTAGGGCCACAGTGGAATCTGTCTTTCTCTACAGTTCGACACCTTGTTGTACACTGGTGAAACAGCAATTAGGGTTAGGGTTAGGGTTAGGGTTGATGAAACATACACACAGAGGTCACATTGGGCATCAGCTGGAGGAAACACCTAAGCAAAACCCACCTATAGACATTTTCCTCATATCTTAATCTTTACTAAGAAAGAGAAGGGTTCAGTTTGCTGGTCACTCCTTGAGAAGTAAATCAGAACTTGTCAATGACAGCCTTCTATGTGATCCATTACACGGTAAAAGATCGGGTGTCAAACCTCATCACACTTATATCGACCGACATCTAGACAATCTGTCAACAACAATTGGAACGAATGAGTCAGAAGAATCCGAAGAATTCTGGACCTGATTAAGTGACTAAAAGTTTAATCTATATAATACCAAAACTCTGATAATCTTGCTTGGTTGTTTTCATATTGAATATTTTTTTGTTTTACCAATGGGTACTTTACTCTTTTCGTTTTCTTCTTTATTTACGTCATTTATTTATGTGATCGTTTTATTTCTATTCTCTTACACTGCTACTACTCTACCCTCTATCCTACCACTTACCCTCTCCTTATTTTCTTCCTGCCATCACTGCTGGTAGAATGATCCAACCATTTTTTCCAGAGACCTCAGCAACATATCTGATGTTTTAGATGGGTTTTTTTTTTACTAATCATCAAGGGCCAGGACCACTCGAGGGTAGGGGTTAAAGAGATTGTCAGTTGGACGATGATCACCATCACGGGAGGGCCGGAAACAATGGATGGGATGGGAAGAAGATTACTTAACAGGAATTGAATATCCAAGAGGACGGCTCAACAAGTATTTGTTTACATTGACTTGAAGACAACCATGCTGTAGTCGGTTGGGAAGCAGACTCGTGGTATCTTGTCCCACAGATGGGATGATTTAGAAAAGAAACATTGTTCACGAAAGTTCTGTTTGGTTTTTCGTAGCATTTTGAAGGCAAAAAAGGATTTATACATGTAGATAAGTACAGAAAGTTTACTTGGGAGCTACAGCTTTTGAAGAAAAGGAACAACAACCGTGTATATTAATTAACAAAAAATTACTTCTACTTTATTTTCCGTTCAAGCATCTCTATAAGAGGTTCTGTTTGTTGGTTGGTGTTTCATGCTTAATTTTGATATATTAATCTTGTTGGTCTTTTGTTTTACTGATCAGTCACTGCTTATCAAGGCCGGGAGGCCACTCGAGGATAAGGGTTAAAGAGATCGTCAGTTCGACGATGAATGAAATCATGACAGCATTGGAAACAATGGGTGGAATTACTTAAGAGGAATTGATTATCCAAGAGAACGGCTCAACAAGTATTTGTTTACATTAGACTTGAAGACGACTATGCTGTAGTATATTGGAAGCAGACTCGTGGTATCTTGTTTCACAGATGGAATGTTCTAGGGAATAAACTTTGTTCATGGAAGTTCCATTTGGGTTTTGGTACAGAGAGAGAAAAAAAGAGAGAGAGAGAAAGAAAGAGAGAGAGATAGAGAGAGAGATAGAGAGAGAGAGAGAGAGAGAGAGAGAGGAAAGTTCTTTGCTGTGGTTGATGAGTTCTTGCTATGGAGGGGAGGGAGGTACAAGGGATTTGAGGTCAGTCGGGCACCTACCATGAGGTTAGCAACATCTCTTGTGTGAAAGAGGCTGCAGGGACGAGAAAAGATCATTCCCCATCAGACCGCGAAGTTGATACTGTACTTTGTCGAGACAAGAAAGAGTGCTTCGAACAGCATCTACCCAGATATTACAGTACGTATTTGGCTCTTATAAAGATACTCTCTGGAGCGATAGAATGATCCAACCATTTTTCAATTAACCTTAGCAAAAGATTTGATGTAAGTCTTTTATTTCAGGTCTGGGATAAAAGTCAGTCCTAGAAGTTTATCCAAGTGGGGGGATGGGGGGACTTCCTCGAGGAGAGAACCATTCATTTATGGTGGGAGGAAGGGGGAATGAGATTAGAAGTAGTGGGAGGAGTGTAATAGCGAGAGGGGAAGTAGTGAGAGGATGGGAGTAGAGGGAGTTGTAGGTAGTAGCAGCAGTTTAAGATTAAGAGAATAAGATCATCATCATTATCATCATCATCATCATCATCATCATCATCATATTGATTTAATGTCCATTTTATATACTGACATGTGTTTTGATGTCTTTTAAATATTGACTTACAAACTAACCTCTCTTTGGCCAGGTCTTCATTTATCCCTCTTTCTTTCAAGTCCATCCTCATGTGTTTTCCTTAGCCTTCCCCTGTGAACTGACCCTGTTACCTCAATTGGTCTACATCTAGTATTATTAGTAAGGGGCTTACTTTAATGTCTTCATTAAATGAGGTTTTTCATTCGACAGAAAATCTAGCAAAGGTTTAGGATCAGAACAAAAACGAGTGATAACACGGAAAGACTGCAGATATCGCAGACACACACAAGAAAAAAAAAGTACTAATCCAAGAACTTTTATCTATTCTTTCAAAAATGAAAAAAGTAAAAAAAACCAAAAAAACTCAAGTTTACTTTTAAGAAATACCTGGGTAAAAAAAAAGTATTACCTGTAATGACAGCAGTGTTATCATTTGGTGTAACACTTGACGTTGTATAGGGTGTCTTTTTCGATCCCGGAGTCTGCACTCGCGATGGTGTTGTATGTGAAATGGTGCTCGATGTCAAAGAGGAAGAGTCTCTAGGGGAAGAAAAACACAAATACAAATATTTGTTACAGATAATCACTGATGTTTTAAACGTTTAGAAAAAACTACAAGTCGAGGAAATAATACAAAGATTCACTCCCCTCCCCCCCCCTCCCCGCAAAAAAAATTTCTAATTACCTGCAGGGTTACCTCCCCCACCCACCCCAAAAATGTGACTCCCCCCTAAAAAAATGTGACTCATGGAATCATTGGTACTTCTGCAGTTACAGACTGTGCTGATATAATAACGTTATTATTTAGAAACCCATGCTTAACATGGAGAGGGGGGTGCTTTGTTAACTATTCTGTACTTTCACATAATGATTTAATAAACAAAAGATACTGTAAAAATTGAATTTAACTTAAAAATCCTATCTAAAAAATAGCACGGTCCATAAACTACAGAAGTACAGAATCATTAATAAAATTCATAATATTTTCTGCAATCCAACCATATTTGGTACAAATAAACATCAGTCTATGCCTGACTTGTCCACCAAGTTTCAGTCATGAATGTCCAACAGTCTTCGTGTTACCAGTATTCAATGATATGCTCCAAGTGCGCACATCTGTGTTGGTCAACACTGAGCACTGCCTAGTGGTCGTCACACAAGATTTGGGCAGAGTAGATGAAAAGATGCTGCGAGGGATGAACAGTGGTTTCAACAGGATGGGGAAATTCTCCACACTTCAAATGACTATTCTGAATAGATACATGGGACACTTTGGTGATTGTCTCATCAGTAAGAGGTGTGATCCTGAATGGGCTTCATCGAACCTTAACCCACCCAGATTTTTATCTTTGGGCTTATCTCAAAGATAATGCCTATCAAAACAATCCACAGACTATTCCTGGAAAGAACCATCACAGCTGAAATCAGCATGGTGTCAAGAGAGGAGTGTGTCAGAGATATTAACAATTTTGAAGTGTACATTTGGAGCATATCATTAGACCAGAGGTGGTCAACCTTTTCAGAGTGAGGGCCAGATGAGACTTTTGGAAGGAAATCGCGGGCTGGAGTGAAAAACGAAATCTTAGAATTACTATATTTTGTTTATATGAATAAATTGTACAAAAATTGCATTGAACACTCTACAAATCTGATATTTTTTCTCAAGAGACTCCTTAATGTGATGTTATAAAAGGCGCCGATGAAGGATCATTTTGGAATCATAAAAAAAGGGACGGGGGAAGTAGCAAGTTGATCCAGCATTCGTTTTGACACACCTCACATAAGTTCTATGTGTCATGCACTTTCCTCGTCTCTCGTTTCCTTTTTGCCTCTCTCTTTCTCTTTTTCTATTTTTATCTCAGGCCAAGGATTGGAAATTAATAGTTAACGAAAAATGAAATATACATGCATCATCGCTCGCTGATATTCATACATTTTTATCCCACTATAAATCTTAATTGAAACCTACTTTTACGTCTATGTCACAAAATGATATGAGTTTTACTGGGAGGTCCGCGGGCCGGATCGCAATAATAAAGCATAGCAGGGTGGCGGGCCGGACGCTAAGCCTTTGCGGGCCAGAAAGACCAACCAACAAACAGAACCTCTTATAGAGATGCTTGAACGGAAAATAAAGTAGAAATAATTTTTTGCCCGCCCCTGCATTAGACGGAGATAAAACCAAGACTGTTGGAGATTCATGACTGAAACTTGGTGGACAAATCAGGAATAGACTGAAGTTTATTCGTACCAAATTTTGGAATGGCAGAAACGATATTGAATTTTATTAACGATTCCATGCGTGACATTTTTTTAAGAGTCACCCTATACTTTATTTTTCATCTTAGAAATATCATGTTAAATAGTATGGGGTACGTTTGCTAGTATATATCTGATGATTTGGATTTGCAGGGCAGCGTTCGCATGTACACAAGAAATCAGGATCATGGAGTCAGCGTGTGCACTCAGATGTCACTGCAACCTGCTGTAGTTAGAAACGGACATGACATCACATGGCTCAGAGAGAAAGAGAGAGAGAGAGAGAGAGTGAGAGAGAGAGAGAGAGAGAGAAAGAAAGACAGACAAGTAGAGAGTTAGTTGGGAAGCATTGAACGGATAGCACATGTAAAAAAATGACTTAAGAATCGATGATAAATTAAGTTGCTAAGGCGTTAGATGTTCGTAGCTGCGGAATGTCCCTCCCGCTCCGCTGCTAGCAGAAGAGAAGGCAACGTTAACAGCTATATAAATGGTCCTTCTCCAAAATTCAGAATATTCTCTTTTCTTCTTTTGTTGGGAGCCTTTAATTCCAGGCGAGAATGCACCCTACCCCAATGGAGACGATCGTGGATGAAATGCCTCAGTCGCAGGAGGAGCGGCAATACGAGGTATGATTTAATTGTGCAGATTTGATTTGTGACATGCATTCGACAACAAACGTGTATTTTGTTTGATTGTGACTTACGAGACATTAGGCCTCCCTTTTGAGGGAAGGTATATGCAACAATCGCTCCCGTTTTTTCATACACTTTTTTTCATTATCTCATCGCTTATAAATAAAAGAATGTACATTCTCCGTCAAAAATGAGGGAAGAAAAATTATCTTTCGCAAATGTTCGCACTGATATTCATATTCATATAAAATGATGTCTCAATCTGGAAAGTTAAAAAAACAAATACCAAAGAAAGAAAACGTCTCAAACTGAAAAGTTGAAAAAAGAGGAAAGAAAAACAAATGTATAAATCAGTAAAGAATACAGAAAGAAAAAGAAAAAAAAAAGTCTCATTATGGAAATAGATTGAAGACGTCATGGGGGGTTCTCACTTGCTATTTGCTTTCTAAATTTCCCTGAATGGTTGAAATGGATTCGTCTATCAGTTTTTATACTTGCTAACCTTTCTGTTACGAGACAGATATGTCTTCTTTGGTCTGAGGAGGTTCACTCTCTGCGAAGAGTACAACCGAAACATGTATGCACATATGTAACCAATAAGTTTGTATAAATAAAAATTTATACTTAAAAACAGCTCTACTTGTTATTGAACACTTATTATAAACACTGGAGTTTTAACAGATTTACATCTACAGAAACTAATAAAATATGTGTACTATATATATATATATATATATATATATATATATATAGAGAGAGAGAGAGAGAGAGAGAGAGAGATAGATATATAGATAGATAAAATAGTTATTCGTTGACACGTGTTTCGTCATACCACAACTCTTTATCTATAAAAAATAAATAAATAAATATATATATATATATATATATATATATATATATATATAGTCATCCACATACAGCCTGTTTCGCTGTTTCACAGCTCATCAGTGATGTATATATATATATATATATATATATATATATATATACGTCCCTAATGATCAGGCAAAATTATGTAAACAAACAGAGAATAAACTCTACACAGCTTAGGAAAGCCAAATGTACCAGTAGCTGCCACACAGCTAGTTATCGTCAAAACAACAACAACAACACATATTAAATCACATATATATATATATATATATATATATATATATATATATATATATATACACCCACAAATAAATACACATTGCTCCTTATTATGGAGTTTAGGATGAGCATATTTTGATCATTAAATGGAAGACTACGTTAAATTAAAAAAAAAAAAAATTTAAGTCCATAACTTAAGTTATGTCATCTCTACTTCCACGCATGTTATCATATCAATATAAGGTTTGACCAAAGTAGACCTGCAATGATTGCAAGGCAACAACAGGGCAATGATTAGACAGGTTTGCAATATGAAGCCAGATGTGGCAACAGTGGTGGTGGTGGTGATGATGATGATGATGATGATGATGATGATGATGATGATGATGATGATGATGATGATGATGATGATGATGATGATGATGATGATGATGATGCCACCCAAATCCCAGTGAAGACCAATGGTCATTGCCAGTAAGAAATCAATGTTAAGCGGCTGTTGCGACAATGCAAAGTCATTTGCAAAGGCTATCGAAAGAGGTGGAGAGTACTGGAAATCTAGGGAGACTTGTAGTCATCCAGACTCCAGGGAACACCACCGGTTATTATCAGTGAGTAATCTCTGATGATGACCTGTGTGAGAACTCCTAGTGAGTAAAGAAGAAGACGTCTGATCTTTTGATGTTTACATATATCCATAACCGAAAATACCTCACAGTCTTCAACGATATTACTTTTCTACACGATAACAAGTTTGCATAATATAAAATTAGAATCATACTATAGTTTTTTTTTATACTAATGAGCCACCACTTACCTAGGCCAAAAGTCACTTGAGGATAAGAGTTAATGCAATTATCAGGTGGATGATGAACAATACCATGAGAGGCTGGAAAAGGGTGAATGGAATTAACAAAATTTGACTATTTAAGAGGACGGCTTAATAAGAATTTGTTAACATTGGACTTGAAGACGACCATGTTGTAGTCTGCAAGAAAGCAGTCCCGTAGAAATGTGTTCCAAAGATAGAATGTCCTTGGAAAGAAACTCTGTTCATGGAAATTGTTCGATTTTCGATACATGAGAAAGAAATGAAAATTCTTTGCAGTGGTGGTAGGAAGGTGAGTTCTTGCTGTGAATGTTTTACAGGGAGGAACCAGAGATTGGAGCTCAGTCGAGCACCTTCCTTGGAAATAATGATAAAGTAGAGAAACTTATAAGGATTATCATCTTAAGAAGTACCCAGCCCTCCTTTTTCTATTATTATATTATAATTTTTTGCCGTCTTGTCTGTTGCCATTTCGCTTGTGCCGCCAGCCAGGGTCAGGTTGTCATCAACTGATCCCCTTCATGTCTTAAGCGCCCTACAATGTGGCTTTGGGCCATTGATATCAATGCGGGACACACTTTGGAGCGCTTCGGATGACTGACGGCGGGTGACGTAGCCATACAAGTTAAGACGTTGTTGCGCGACACTTTCTTGTGGACGTCTGTAGGGTGAGACTAGCAATTTTTTCCATCCGATGTGCTGCAACCAGGATCGTATAGTTTTGATGCTTTACAGCCATAGAAGAGTACAGGTCGGACATGTGCCTTTTGGCTAAGATCAAAGTGTAGTATCTGTTCCGATGGATACTGCACCCCATAGATTGGTATTGTCTTGGCCTTCGGGGCTTGATTTACGCCGGTCTATGGGTCTGTCCTGTGCAGTTCTAGGAGGTCCACCCTCCCAGGCTTCGCCTCCCCTCTTTGGGGAGGAGTAAGTTTATTGCTTACTGCCTGAGGCGTCCCTATCGGAGAATGCCGACGGGGCTGCCCAGGCAATTTTTAAACCCCACTTTCCCGACCTTGGGTCACATCTTACTTGTGGGAGTAAGATAAAAACTGGCCTTGTGCCTAACTCCTGGAGAGGAGTAAATCAATACAATGGGATCTCTGCAGTTTGTAAAATGTTTGACAGCTGTCTGAAGACTCTCCATGTGGCAAGTATACGTCATCTTGTAGTTGTGTCAGTCCGCCAACTGGAATCAATTGTCAATTTATTGACTCTTTCGACACCTGCAACAATTTCTCTTTCTATCAGAGTCACATTTTGACAAGTGCTGCAAATTAAATTAGCTGCATCTGCTACACGCAGCACCAGCAGGTTGGTGCACCTTTTGTGACAATACTTATTGCATGTTCTGCATTTTTTCTGCAAAGTTCTGAACAAGTTCCAAGCTTACAGAAGTAGTTGTCTTGTGGAACAGATATCATCTCGTTAGCATCAGATATCATATGTTTTGTCTTTGTCATATTAACTCTGAAGCCGCCCCTTTCAAGCAGTATCTAGCACAAAGTCTTTAAGTTTTTTGACATTGATGTATTTAACAGAGAGAACAAAATATATATTCCTATCCGTGCACATGTGCGTAGAGGTCTAAAACAGACACTTAGCACTCCTTCCTCTCTTATCATATTCAATATTACGGCTGACATTGGTTAATGGTTGACTGCATTATGACACAAACCCTAGAAGGTTGTTGTAGGCAATGCCTTTTTCTTACACCCGAAAGAGACTGTAACTGTTCGAGGCCGAAGTATGCGTACTTGTTACCAGAACACTGCTTCACATAAGATAAATTCCACGGACGCACATATTCTGTATATCTACCTTTTACTGTTTCTAAATCATTCTTTATTACTTGCCTAAGTAAAACTGTTCAATTTATACAACAGGGTTGTTGTTCCTTTTCTTCAAAAGCTGTCACTCCGATTCAACATTCTGCATTTATCTTTGAGTACAATTTTTATTTTCTTTCGGGCGAGAATTCAACTTTCTTTCGACAATATTTACCTGGTGATATTCGTACTGCTCCTTTGATTTTTTGGCTTTTTTGCTGAGGGGCCAGCGATGGTTTTCCCCTGAAATGAAATTTCTGATGATAAATCTGACTCCACGGAAAAGTCACTACCTGGAGTTTCCAACAAACCAAAATCTGTTCAGAAAAGATTAAAGAAAAAAAAAACATGTATAAGAATTTTTTTAAATATAAGATAATTATTTTGGCTTTTGTTTTCATCCATATTTCTTTGTTAATCTGCTCACTGTTATTTGAATTAATAATACGGGTCTTTTGAAATATTGTATATATAGTAGAGAGCAAAGACCAAAACACTGTTATTAGAATGCCTAATTTGCATAACTATTTTTTAAACAGTTTATAATAAATTAATATTTGGTGTTATTCATTTGTAACTTTATTGTCCTATTTGCCTATGTATATGCAATAGTTTTGTCAATATTAACAGTAATTAATTAAAGTGATTTAATAAAAAAAAGATTAAATTACCAAAACTTTTCTTAAAATATTATGTTCATTGATTTTCAAGGGAGGTAATTTAAATGAAAACTATTAGTTTTTAAAGTTACAATAGATTTATATTAAAGATATGTAATGTAAGTTATACATTTAAAATTAATACTTAGAGCTGAATTAATAGCCGCCAGATGACGGATAGTTTTTTTGCTTGTATAAATATAAAAATAAGCTTGGACTTGAATAGTTCCTGGCGAATCTTCACCAATGCAATGGCTGCCAACAACATCTAATTTACATACAGTCAAGAGGCGGGGGGGGGGGGGCACTGAGATATAAAAACAGAGGAGATTTGTATATTGAAGCGTGGTTCCTGGTTTGAATGAGGTTTCTGAAGATGATTGTTATACTATGGACTGTCCTCCCCCCCACACACACACTTCCTTATCATCAGTCCAATGATAAGGAAGTGAGATAAGTAAACAACGATAGAGAGGCCAGTGAATCCATTGAACTCCACAGGCAGGATGGCGTCCTGACAGTTAGTTGTTAGTTTCTGGGTGGCCAGATAGTGATAAGCTGAAAATAAAAACAGATGTAACCAGTTCCAGTGGTTTACTGAGAGTCACTGAGAGGAAGACTGGACTTTAGGAAGGCCGAACTTTAAGAAGACCGGACTTTAGGATTTCCAGTCAAGAGTAAATATATTTGGGGGACTGGCTTTCGAGAGGAGTTCGGTTTGGGAAGATCGCCGAGAGAGTCAGAGAGTCAACGAATAAGCATCAGACAAAAAAGATTGCCACTGGGGTCGACACAACTAGACAATGATCAACAGACAGCTTTGGGGTCATTAACCACGGTGGTATCACACACACATCCCGAGCACAACTGTGTTATATCTACAACTTGTTTTTTGTTGTTTTATCATAGTGTGACCACTGAGACGGTCATGTCTTTGTGTACCAAGAACCACACTGACAATTAATATAAATTGTTAAAAATCATTAAGGAAGAAAATGGATAAAAATGCATGCATATTAAAACGTATATTGAATGATTGAGAATAAAAGGGGTCACCAATTAGCAAGTGCTAACTAAATATATCAACAGAGTGTTGAGAATAAAAAGGGTCACCAATTTTTTTTAATGGAAATTGCTCCAGATAAGGCATGAAGTCACTTGTTGTAAAGAGCTAACAAGAACGAAAGATGATTATCGCAAAAACAGGAGATGCGTATTGACCTTAGTCTTGAAAAAAACAAGGCTATAGATAGGAGGAAAACAGTCAGCAGGAAAAGAGTTCCACAAGCCTGCAGTTCTTGGAAAGAAGCTATTGGAATAGGAAACCGTATTATAATAAGGTATCAAAACAGTGAATTGATGAAGACCACTAGACCAACGAGTCAAACGAGCTGGAACAAAGGAAGCAGGGAATAAATCAGACAATTCTGAAGAACACATGCCATAATAGTATTTATAGAAAAGGCTGACACTAGCAACATCACGTCTGTGAAAGAGGGGGTGCAGAAAAGAAGAAAGGGTGGTTACAATCAAATTACATACGTTTCTGCATCTTATCAAGAACCCTCAAATGGGAGAGATTCACCAGCCCTCTCGAAAATGTAGAGCACTGTAATGGTAGTATTAACACAGCATGACGTCACTTGCTTTATAATGCATCGTTCCTTCCCTTAAAAAGAAGTTAGAATGCCTTGACGTTAAGCCGCCGATAAAATTGTGTTAAAATTATCATTGCTTATCAGCTATTTAAAATTGGCCGAGCGGTTAAAGACGTTGGATTTGAGTTGAAAAATACTTGTAGTCCAGGGTTTAGAATCGCATGACCAGTAGTGAATAGTCATATCTCTATGCTGAAGAGTCCAGATTAAAAAGGACGAAACGTATACGTACATAGATAATAAACAATAACAAATATTTATATATATATATATATATATATATATATATATATATATATATATATATATATATATATTATTATCCCTGCTTCCTTTGTTCCTACGAATACCAGTGTTTCTTGCTTATGCTGTCATCAGTGTAGGAGATGCCAATCACTGCCGATCGAAGGATTCGAACCCAGTTACAAAGTCACCTTTGACAGAAAGGAAGAGAATTTAAACTTTATATAATGTCAAATCAAGAGAACATATACAGCAAGCTGAGTCAGAAAGTGTTCAATTGTCGAAGTAGGAACATCGCTTTATGCCTAGTGTGATTGCTTGTTTATAAATTCTCTTAACAGTCGATCCTTGTTCTGAAAAGGGCGATAATATTTTTAAAATATTTATTATTACCTACAGATACCAGTGTTTCATGCTTATGCAATCATCAGTGTAGGATATATATATATATATATATATATATATATATATATATATATGTATATATGAAGGAGAATGGAAAGGAATTAGAGAAGCAAAAGCCAAATCAAATTTCAATTCAATTGCTTAGAGCAAGGTATATTCCGCAAAAAGGCAATTTATTCAAGTTAAATTTTCCTTAAGCCAGGCTTTTCAAAGATCAAAATCTTATCATCAGAGGAAGTCGCTGGGATAGATAAGTTGGCAAAGGCCAAGATTTAAAATTTGAAAAAGTAAAATAAAAGTTGTAGGGAAAGAAACACTGGGCAAAACTCTGCCCGAATGCAAGCAAATGTCCGATTGCTAAAAAGTCCGGTGTCGAAAAGTTCAGCGGAGAAAATGAAATGTAGATAGGTAGGTCGTTAAAAGGCACGAGAGGTGGTGAGAGAGGATTCAAGGTTAAATTCCAAAAACCACAACTTCAGGTGCGGCGAAGATAGAATGAATCCAAAGGATAAAAAGTCCAATAAGTGGATGCAGGCAAGGCTCAGTAAAACGTATATATATATATATATATATATATATATATATATATATATATATATATATATATATATATATATATATATATATTTAAGTGAAATATTTTGAAAATCAACAATCGCGCAATTTAAATGAAAAATTCATTTATTTAATTTTTTTTTTTTTGCAAGCTTTCGTTGTAGAACAACTTTGTCAGGCGAGACTGTCTTATAGTTTTTTTCTTCTTTTCTTCCTCCTCATTTTGATGGTATTAACCCCGAGGGGTCGAATCACGATATGAGCAGAAAGAGACGTCAAGTCTTAAAAAAAAAAAAACTATAAGACAGTCTCACCTGACAAAGTTGTTCTCAAAAAAAAAATTAAATAAATTAACTTTTCATTTTAATTTCACGATTGTTGATTTTCAAAATATTTCACTTAAATACATTCTCGTGCGTGCCTCAAAGATGTTGTCAATTTCTTTATATATATATATATATATATATATATATATATATAAATAAATATTAAATTATATTTACCTATAGACGACGTCGTTTCAAGCTTATGTTCTCATCAGTGCAGGAAATGATAATTTCAGATAGTCGCAAGGCACAAACCAGGTTAACAGAGTCACCTTTGACTCCAAACGATTTTGCTCTATCCACTCGACCATAGGAAATTGTCACGTGATACAGGGTAATTAAGTTATATTCATGCCAATTCCGGTGGGCTATAAACATCAAGACAATCTATATAGGACTCAACGAATCTAATCAGAGCCTTGTCTATTTTTTAATATCCCCCAAAAGTGCTCAACTTTAATTTTCTTAAAGGAGCTTTTTATAATAATATTTATAAATAAATATTAAATTATATTTACCTACAGACAACGTTGCTTTGAACTTATGCTCTTATCAGTGCAAATATAAGATATTTGTATTCCATAGACCATGGGGAATTAATCCAAAACCATATATATCATTGGTTTTAACAACTTCTTTATTTCTGTACTCCGATGAGTTTTTTTTTTTTTCACATCTCTCATTTTACACACAAAAGTAATTCATTCAAATTTAATATTCATTTTTATCCCTTCATATCCTATGACTTCAACCAACGATTATTTTATTTTGGACAATCAATCATGGTATGTCGTTTTTTTTTTGGGGGGGGGGGGGGGCAGGTGTGTGTACGTGTCAAGTGCGGCTACTCCTGTTAAATGACCTTTTCAGTACAACGGCCGGGATATTTAACAACAACTAGTAGCATCCTTGAACTTGAAAAGTGCTTTTCATTTTGGGTTTGAATTTAGTTGGTTTTGAATTTTAAGTTTCTTCATGTCATGATATATATTTTTAAAAATCCTTTTTTTGTTTTCTGTAATGTAATATTGTCATTACTTGCCTCCCTTTGTATATCAGAAGTTGAGAGACTACCGGAAATGCGCATTGAGAGACACTGAAAACTAATAAAAATGCCCGGCGTAAACTAAGAAGTCTAACTTCGACGCTGATCGAAACGACGTGCATATCTCTTTGTTTTTGTTCTTTCTTTCTAGTTGTCTTTTGTTTCAGCCTCGCAAGCCGAGCCAACGACATTACATGTAACAAACTATTTGAAATGCAAGAGTAGAAGTTTTCGAAAACAGGCGTCAAATATCAAATACTTTAGAAGAGAGATAATCCTGTGTTAAATGTTAACACACAACAAAATATCAAAGATGGCCATGAAAAAGGGTAAATTCTTCTAAGATCAGAACATCGGAACCTTTATCCTAATCATATGGTCGGATATACTTTCGAATATTTCATGAAACAAGTTGTTAATTTATGGCGCTGTTATTATAATATGAAGTCTACTGACATTTATCTCTTACAGGGTGACCTCCCTCCAAAAAATGGCGCCCATGGAATCGATAATAAAATTCATAATCCTTTCTGCAATCCAACCATATTTGATACAAATAAAGTTCAATCTAATCCCTGACTTGTCCACCAAGTTTCAGTCATGAGTGTCCAACAGTCTTTGTTTTAGCGCCTTTTAATATGCTATACGGCATAATCACGTTGACACACCGGTTCCCGTTAGATCACCGAAGTTAAGCAACGTTTAGCCTGGTCAGTACTAAAATAGGTGACCATTTGGGAATACTATGTGCTTCATGTGGCCTAGAGAGAACATAGACTCCACCAGGTTCTATCATGCCCACTGAAAAGTATTTGCATGACTCCATAACGACATCGAATGATGTTATGGGATATGGATGGATAGAACTGAATAAAAATAAGATAAACAAGGTAGTTACGGTAATTTTTAGAAATATTGAAAACGGTAGTGGAAGAGTGTATGTTTTAATACTTATTTTTTTTTTTATAATCCATGTTATTGTGTTTGTTCGAAATTTCGTCTTTGAAGAAATCATTTTGGACTGAGGCAATTTGTTTGGGGGGGGGGGGGGTTCTATCATGCCCACTGAAAAGTTATGACAGATAAAAATATCTGCATGACTCCCCGACGACGTCTCTTGATGGATTGAATATGCTCCAAACTCTGAAAACAATCCTCTCTTGTTACGGCCCTGATGTTTGCTGCGATGGCCCTTTTCAGTTCAGAAATAGTTTGGGGATTGTTTTGATAGGCATTACCTTTGAGATAATCCCACAGATAAAAATCTGGTGGGAAAGGGTTTAAGGTCCAGTGAGTTTGAATCACCAAAGTGTTCCCGCAGTCATTTCAACATGTCCTTTAAAGTATAAGGGAGTTGCCTCATCCTGTTTAAACCACTGTTCATCCGTCACAAAACCTCTTCGTCTGCCAAAACTTCTTAACGACCACTAGGTAGTGCTCAGTATTGATCAATGCAGAGCTAGACGTTCGGAGCACATCACTGGACGGCGATTAAACAAAAACTGTTGAGACTGGGCAGACAAGTCAAGCATAGACTGAAGTTTATTTGGCACTTGTGCATTTTAACATTTTTTGTTTTCATTTTAGGAGAGTTCTGTTCTTGACAAAAAAAAAGGAAGAGTTAGCAAGTGCCGGGTTCTGTTTTGTAAAAGTAACGAGAATTGTTTATAATAAAAAAAAACAATTTATCTTCTTTTTTTTTTTAAAAAAGGTAAAGTTTTATTCTTAACTTTAAAAATAAATAAATAAAAATAAATTGAATAAGGGAGAAGGATTTCATGTTTATTTTAACATCCCCGTGCAAATTTTGAAAATAAAGAATGTTAAAATGCACAAGTGCCATTTATTTGTACCAAATGTGGTACACATGAGAAAGGACTATAAATTTTATTACCAATTTCATGGGTTGCATTTGAGGGATGGGGGGGGGGATCACCCTAAACTAACCGAATCCACGAAAATCACAAAGTATTATTACATAACTGAATTTGGGGGCTTGAGAATAATGTTAATTTTGTTGCGTTCATCATCATATTCGTCCATTTTACATGTTGGCATGTGTTGGACAGTTTTAGGAAATCGACTTCAAAACTAACTAATCTCTGACTAATTATTTATTTATCCATCTTTTTTTCATGTCAATTTTTTTTGTGTGTTCTCCCCATTTATTTGTTAAAATTTTCAGAACACTCCTTGGCCTTTCGGTACAAACTATGCATTTATAAATGTTACTAGACATATATGTGACCCGTTGAGTCACAACAACAACCACTATCTTAGTTAAATATCATTTGATAATAAAATGAAAAGTAAGAGCAGGTAAGCATATTCAGATAGATATACCCTGCCTAAAGGTAAAGAGCCGCTACTATCAGCGACTAGAAACTATGCATTTATAAATGTTACTAGACATATATGTGACCCGTTGGGTCACAACAACAACCACTATCTTAGTTTGATTTCATTCGAAAATTCATAAACTGTGAAATTCTTCTTGCATAACTAAACATAATAAGTTTATTTAATTCTATATTATCCTCATGGAAATACAGAAGTCAAGAGACTTATTGTTTTGTCATCTAATTTACATATGTGTGTGTGGTGTGTATGAACACTATGTAAATTAGATGGCAATGCTGAAAAAAAAGAGTCATCCTTGACTTTTTGACTAGGAGGAAAGTGTAGTATCTGTTTTGATATTACACTTCATCTTTTCTGTTCTCGGTCAGTGAAGAAGAAAAACTTCTCGACTGAGACAATTTTTTATTTTTTTGTTCCAAACCAGTGTGGCTCTTTTGTCTAACTCTGCTCTCGTGGGGAGGCAAGTAAATAGGAACATAATCTTGTTAAATTTAACTATGGTTAGGGTTAGGGTTAAATCTAATCAAGCCCCCCCGCCCAAAAAAAAAAAGAAATGCTACCCATGGAATCGTTAATAAAATTCACAATCCTTTCTTCAAGTCTTCATTTTATCGCCATTCAATGATATGTGGGGGGCACGTTAGAGATCGTCTCTTCAGTAGTAGGTGTGATCCTGAATGGACTTCACATTCACTGGACTATAACACCCCCCCCCCCCCCGCAGATTTTATCTTTAAGGTTATCTAAAAGATAATGTCTATCAAAACAATTCCCAGATTATTCTTTGTTAGTATATATTTTCATTACCTACACCACTCTGTTATGGGGCACACAGAATAAGGGGAAAATACAACCAAATACAATATACTTTTTATTTAAATATTGAAAAAAAAAATAATAATGGTGGTGGTGGTGGTGGTGGTGGTGGCGGCGGTGGCGGTGGTGGTGGTGGTGGTGGTGGTGGTCGTCGTCGTCATTATTATTATTATTATTATTATTATTATTATTATTATTATTTCAAACATAAAGAGGACTTACAACACAGCATAAAAGAACATACAATAAAAGGGCTTGTTACTCATCACTTGTAGTGGTCTCTACCAGACATGGTAAGTTACGAATCTAAGACAGTTCCTTTATATTCAACCACGTGGAATCTTGTCCAACATGGTGAACACCCTTCTCTCTCATCCAGTAGTCTGAGTCTCTCTGTTCAAAGGGGGAAAACCCACCGGTGTCCTAAGCAACCGGTGTCATTCACCCTTGTTCCCCAACATCCTGAACTGAAGAAGCCAATCACAGCCCAAATCAGGGCAGTTGTGTTTGAAAAATTTATATTTTAATTATTCTAATTAGTCAGAATTTGCAATTAACTCATCAACTGACCCATACCTTACTAAGTTCCTATCTATCACTCTCTCCTCTCTCTCTCTCTTATGCTCTTATTTTTATACAGTATCTATCACTCTCACTTGTGTCACTCTCTCTATATGTACATTAACAGTGGAAGATAATGAATATGTAAATGTATATATATTTTTATGCATAGGATTCACTCCTAAACTAATTACCTGATCATTATGAATTTTGGAACACAGCTACAAGGTGTAAAGGTAAATAATATGGGCTATATTTAGTTTAACTGAGTTTTATACAAAGAGGGTAATAAGTGAATGGAAGCCCTTCGTGAATTTTCAGATACCTCTGATTTTTGTGAAATTTTAACAATAAATATTCAATAATTATATATAAATATTTTAACAATAAATTTTCAATAAATATTCCCCAAATTTCAGTTTCTTTGGAGTATTTTAAAAGAATTTTTAAGGAGCATAATATGAACACAACTTCCCATCTGAAAATTAAAATATTTCAGAATTAAATTGAATTCAGAGTTATTAGACACTAATTAACCAAGTTTCCTTGAATTTCAATTTCTTCTTAAGACCCCTTAAACTTAAGCCTTAAATTTTAGATATTTTCTAGAATCAAACTCATGTAATGGATTTTGATCAAAATTAGAATGAGGATTCTAGGAATCAAGTTTAGTAGCATTATATCGTTGAATTTGAATAAGTGACGGTTACAGAAAGAAAGAAAGAAAAGAATAATCGTCACTTATTCAAATTCGACAATGCTTTAAAAAAGACACATTTCTAATTTCATATACCACGCACAGCCACGCGTTTTCTCCTGACCATACTTTCTATCAGGTCTCCATACAGAGAGAGAGAGAGAGAGAGAGAGTGAGAAACTTCCCCACCTAATAAACTGGTATTGTCGGGGCCTTTGGGTCTGGATTTACGCCCGTCTATTGGGGGTTGTCTGGTCCTGTGCAGTTCTAGGAGATGCACCCTCCCAGGCTTTGCCTCCCCTCTTTGGGAAGGAGTATGTTTATTGCTTACTGTCTGAGGCGCCCCTACCGGGGAATGCCGACGGGGCTGCCCAGGCAATTTTTAAATGGCCAGAGTGCTCACCTCTCGAGCGCTGGCTTATCTAATCCCACTTTCCCGACCTTGTGTCACATCTTACCTTGTGGGAGGTAGATAAATAACTACAACACAAAATCCTCCGTGGCCTTTTGGCTAAGATCAGAGTGTAGTATCTGTTCCGATGAATGCTCACTCTGTAGACCGGTACCGTCTTGGCCATCGGGTCGTGATTCCGCCGGTCTGAGGTACTGTCCTGTGCAGTTTTAGGAGGTCTACCCTCCCAGGCTTTGCCTGCTTACCCTTCGAGAAGGGGTTAGTTTATTGCTAATCGCCTGAGGCGCCCCTACCGGGGAATTCCGACGGGGCTGCCCAGGCATTTTTTGTAGACCAGAGTGCTCAAATTCTCGGGCGCTGGCTTTTCAAATCCCACTTTCCGACCTTGCGTCACATCTTACCGCTGTGGGAGGTAAATAGATAATGAGAGAGAGAGAGTTGTCCATATGGACCCATGGCACAGCGGATAAGGGTGTTGATTAACAATCAGTTCTATGTGACAGCCTTCTATCCTTACTACAGGCGTAATAACTAAGAATAAGATAATACTTAATTAGCACCTCTCCTCGGTCATGGCTGACAGAATGAAAACAATCTGCCCATGGACTAAATGAGGAGTTTGATTCGAAGTTCCCTGCGTGCTCCGAGTTCGATTGAAAGATTCTTAAGTTAAATAAAAATGAACCTTAAGAAGGTCGGAAGTTACATCGTTGTTAAAAAAAATAACAATAAATATGACAAATATCTAAATAACATAAATTATCAATCCTCATCTAAAAAAATTCCGAAACATTTCCTTTTTTCAGAACTTGCAACATAAACACTTTTACTAAATGACTGAATTCAGCATTGAATAATCTGAAACGGTGTTATGCTGATCTACCCTATTATGTCACTATATGGACTCTTCCTGACACTATGAATAATGATAATGGTTTGGTTTGGTTGTTCTATTTTACGGCATATCAACACTTTTCGGGTTATTTAATGCCGAATCAGGTCATTTTGGTAAAAAGTTTTTATGCTTCAAGTTCTTAAATATTTGTTCATGGTATTATAAATTGAAAATAGAAGCCATTATCAATGCAAGATTAATTTATTTTTTTATTTTTTTACTTTAATCTTATTAATTTCGGAATAAAATTCCATCATCAGAGTTGACCAGTATTGTGTCATTTTTTTTTTTTCTTTTTCATCAAAACCACAAAAACAAAAATAAACATACTTTTTTTCTTTTGGCGTGCTCGTAGTTTAATAAAATTGGTCGTTCAGTTTTAAAGAATTGCTGGGGCAGTATTATAAATTGAAAAAAGAAAAATGACACAATACTGGTCAACTCTGATGATGGAATTTTATTCCAAAATTAATAAGATTAAAGTAAAAAAAAAATAATAAATTAATCTTGCATTGATAAAGGCTTCTATTTTCAATTTATAATACTGACCCAGCAATGCTTTAAAACTGAATGACCCATTTTATTAATTTATTCATGGTTTGGCTGTTTTGTATAAGAAAAATATTTTTTTTGGCTTTGCCAAACATGATTGAGTTTTGCAAAGGCAAAGGAAAAAAACAATAACATCAATGTTTGGTGCATTTTAAGTCAGGAAGCCAGTATCTTCAAACAGCCTGATCCGCTAGCACCATAGTGATAATGGTAGTAACAGAGAGAGTCGCTATGAACAATCTTGAAGCAGTCTCTGGCAACGCATTACTTCTGTATTTTCTGTAAATACATTATTTTTGTTAACTACTTCCTTGTTGTCTTATTTATTTTCGGCCTTTCATGGTCACAACAAAAAGGTTTATATGCCATAAAACTAAATTATGAAACAAAAAAATGAAACAAGTTTACTTACTGTACTTGGGCTGTTTAATGTGGGTCGCCATATTTTTTTTAAATATTTTATTTGGAAGTTCTTGACAATTGGATTGTTCTCAAACAAAAATGAAAGTCAGTCGTTTTCAGATTTTTATCTCTTTACCAAAGTTGGTTTAGTATGGCACAAGGTCACTAGTTTACAGTTCATGGGGAGAATTAAATTCTGTTCAGTTATAAATGTACAATGCAATTTGGTCAGCCAATACTCCACAGTTATTTTTGTGTTTTCTTATGAAAATGGATCCAAACCTGATAAAAAGAGACAAATTAGACATGTTTAAAAATATTTTGAAATAATCAAAAACATTCTGATATGGTGAAAACTGTGATAATAAAACTTACACCTCTGAAGTTATGGGTTTATAATTTTTTCATTACTTTTATAAGTGCAATAAAAGCACAAGAATTAAGTTTTATTCAACTCATAATATGTTTTGCTCTATCTATGGTATTGAGCACTTTTGCACCCATAATATAACACCAAATTTAATACTCTATTATTACACACATCTGCTCTGCTCTGTGGTATTGAGTACTTTTGGATTCAGCATACACCACTTACCAAATGTAATACTGTATTATTACACACACCTGCTCTATCTATGGTATTAAGCACTTTTGCTCTAGAAACAAAGCCCGTCAAGAGATTCAGTGATTCTATGTGATATTACAGTTAGTACATAAGCGGTTGACCCTGCAGGACAAAATCCATATTGCTTGTCATTAAATAGATTGTTTTTGCCGAGATGGATAAGAATTTCATGATTTATCACAGATTCAAACAACTTACTCGTGATGCACAGGGCTTAACTGTAATAAGGTAACAAAAGAAAGATGTCTTCCTTGCCAGAAACATTCTGAGCATGAATAATTGTCTTTGCAAAGAAATAAAAATGGATTACAATTTTTCTTGTTAACAACATGGACCAACACTAAAGAAAAGGAAATGGCTCTATAGAATGGAATATTGATATTTTAAGTCTTAAGTTGAAAATGTGACAAGAAAATGCGACAAGATAACTTTAGATGTTATATAGAAGAAGAAGAATTAGAAGAAGAAGAAGAAGAAGAAGAAGAAGAAGAAGAAGAAGAAGAAGAAGAAGAAGAAGAATTATTATCTGCATTGATAGGAGAGCATTAATGTGAAGGGGGGAGGAGTACAAAACTCTCACTTCTTCTGTGGCATTTCCTTCACTGCTTTCCACTTATTGAAGTTGCAACGAATTGCCTTCGTTGCTTGCAAGCAACGTTTTTCGTCCTTGTAATGGTAACAGTATCTGCGACCTTCCGTACTCATCCGTGTCTATCTTTGTAGAAAGACAAGAACTCTCCACCCTCCGTCACCCGTGGTTCGGTGGGCTTTATCTTAAAAATAGCTTCATCTATGTAAATTAGTGAGCTCTTTTGGGGCAACATTTGCATAAACTCAGCCGGCAAATGAGTTACAGATTTCCTATCTGTTGCCTTGACCGACTGTCACATAGAATTCCATCCTCCCCCTCCTCCTCCACATAGAGTTCTGGGAATAAAATTACTACACTATTTGATGTACGTACCTGTCACGGAATGAATATATCGTATACCAAAAATCACATAAATTAATCAAGTACTTTTTATTTTATAAAAGAAAATCAAATTTTATCGATAAACGGGTAATGTGGATATCTCGGCACCATTATTGGTCATATTTAAGGGAGCTAAGGGAGATAACCCCCCAAATTCCAGACTTTATTTCTTTAGTTCGCAAAAGTTTGTATTATCTCCCTTGAATATGACGCCGATATTTCACCCTTATTCGTTTATTGATAAAATTTGATTTTCTTTTATAAAATAAAAACTACTCCATTAATTCACGTGATTTTTGGTATACGATATATTCATTCCGTGACAGGTACGTACATGAAACAGTTATTTCGCAGTTTGTTTTTGTTTGTTTGTTTTTTTCGAATGTCTCCGTAATTCTAGATAAGCACCAAAAAACGTGCAAAAATGGCGCCTTCTTGTACGGACTATGCTTATTAAAAAGCGCTTATCATTAATTATTTAATTAGTTTCCGTGTAAACTTTGATTGTGTTTGAAAGATAAAAGCCTAAACTTATTTTCATTAAAAAAATTGTGGCAGAAGGGAATTTTAGGGGGGACTTCTGGCTTCCGGTGAAAAAAAATCATGTATGGATGCCTGAAATATTTAGTGAAAATAATGTTTTTTGAGAAATAGGGTTAGGGTTAAATTACAGAAATCATTTTGCTTTATTATTGTTCGCTTTATTGAGTTTTTGGATAAAAAAACTTCTATTTCTATATTACTTCCGGTGGCACTGAAAACAAATACGTTGTGATTCAAACCTAAACTGAAGAAGTGCCAAATTAATAATAATAAAAAATTATTATGAGGTGCAAAAACAATGCATTTTAGACGTTAAATCAAATACGGATGAAAAAAAATCAATGTAAATTTTAAAATTTTAAAAATGTTTTGAAAACAATCAAATAAAAAACAAATAAATTATTTTTCAAATAGTCTGTATTATGTTAATTATTTGAATATGACGAAAGTAAAGTTTCAAATTAATATGAATAAAAAAAAATTGTTGTATCACTTTCAGGCATCCATACACGATTTTTTCGCCGGAAGCCAGCAGTCCTCCCCAAAATTCCCTTGTTTTTTTTAATTTATGCGTTTTTTTATTATTAGTACTTAAAAATGTAACTTTAGTAAAGGTGTATTGATTTACTATTTTGTTTTCACAAAATAATACATTTTCACTAATATTTACAAAAAAATTAATGGGTTCATTATATTCCGTGATCGTTGATTAATAAATACTGAAATTTTCATTAAAATTAGTTTATTTCCTGAATTTTGGTGAATTTTTAAGTGAAGGGAGGAGTCAAATTGTTTTTACATTTTGGGGATCGCCCATTCATTTTGCACTAAATTAATAAATAATAATAACAACAATAATATATAAAGATGATAATAATAAATATTAATAAATAATAATAACAACAATAATAATGAATAAATAAATAAATAATAAAAATATATTATGAAATGCAGATATAATTACTAAATTAAGTTTTAAATATATAATTTAACAATTAAAACAATATTTATTTTTTATTTTCGTAGAATAAAAATTGAAATAAAATTTTTATTCTATAAAAATTGAAAGAAAAACATCTGAAAAGGAGTAAACTTAATCGACACGAAGTTTGAGCCGTTCTCTAATAATTATTTCATATAGAAATTTAATTAAATTACACCAAAACTTTCTCAATATTTATTGTAAAAATATATCTTACCATTTCAGAGTAAAACTGGAAAAAATATGTCATTTACGTTTATTCGAGTTAGTGATAAAGTATGGTGTCACACATCTGCAATAATTTCACAATGTATGAAATATCATAATAGCAATAATAAACTTGTTTAATTAATGAAACGTTTCATATGAATTCGGTTTTCGTCGGTTTAAAAAGAATTCGATTTCACTGAAGTTTTACATTTAACTAACTATGTCTACCCGGCGTTGCCCGGGTGTTTTTTTACTTTCATTTTTGTTTAGCTCATTGTCCCTACCCTTTTTGTTTTGCCCCTTAATTTTGCTGTCCCTTAATTAGGGGGGGGGGGCGATTGGAAAATAAGTCGGTGCAGTTGTACATTACGTAAATCGGGGGAAAGGTAACTCCATTTTATTTTTCTCACAAAACCTTACCATAAAAGGCAATTTCAGTTTTGAAAAACAACTTTTTTTAAATTAAATTAGGAAAAAAACTTCTTTATAAAAAAAAACTGTTTAATTCTTTGGTAATTTAAATTTATAAACAACTTTTTCATTGGCTATTGAAATTTAATATTTTGACAAATTCATTAATCATTTTTGGGAATTCTTTATTGAATTTCCAAAAAGAAAAAAGTGGTGGAAAAAACCAAAACCAAATAGACAACAAATAATGGTGCTTATATAGATGAGGGCACCTATGAAAAACGCAGTTACACAGGTGAAAATCACACTTCCAAATAAATTAATCGGAGAAACTCTTTGATATACTTATGTATCAGGCAAAAAAAAAAAGTTAGCAAAAATTGTCGTGTAGAATTTTAATTAAATATAAAAACTAGTTATATTGTTTTTTATGGTTCCGTCATTGATACGAACGAAAAACACGAAATTCAGGTGTAGATTACTAAGTCTGTCATATTAACAAGTAATAAATCAATGGAAATCGGCGAAATACGATGAAACTGATGTTTATTTTTAATTAAAATTCTACTCGATTCTTGGCCTTTTGGCTAAGATCAAAGTGTAGTATCTGTTCCGATGGATACTGCACCCTATAGACCGGTATTGTCTTGGCCTTCGGGGCTTGATTTACACCGGTCTATGGGATTGTCCTGTGCAGTTCTAGGAGGTCTACCCTCCCAGGCTTTGCCTCCCCTCTTTGGGGAGGAGTAAGTTAATTGCTTACTGCTTGAGGCGCCCCTACCGGGGAATGCCGACGGGGCTGCCCAGGCAATTTTTGATGGTCAGAGTGCTCACCTCTCGAGCGCTGGCTTTTCAACCCCCACTTTCCGACCCGACCTTGGGTCACATCTTACTTGTGGGAGTAGGATAAAACTGGCCTTGTGCCTAACTCCTGGAGAGGAGTAAATAATACTTCTGCAAATTAGGGGCGGGCCGAAATTTATTTGTTTTTATTTTAGAAGAGCTCCAATAGTACAGCTTTTGAAACAGACAAAACCGCATTTTTGTTCGCCATCTTCCGGCACACGCTTAGCCAATCTTTAGACTCAAGACTTAAGAAGCAGACGACAATGTTACCTGTACTAAAAAAAATTTTACAACTTTTGAACCAGACAAATACCGAACTGTTTTTTTGTGTTTTTTTTTTAACCCTAACTCTAATCTAACTCAAAGCTAATTCTAACCTAACCTTAAATTAGTTGGGGTTTGTTCGGTTCAAAAGCTATATCAGTACAAAAAAAAAAGAAACCTGTAAAAATCGTTTTTTCATTGATTATGTTCTTTACAATCTTTAGTTTATTCATAAAAAAACTTTTAACTGGGCATCTTTTACGAGACTCAGCAGAGTAAAAACGCTAAAAAAACAAATTACAACAAATAAAAGTAACTGTAAGCTGTAAAAGTTAGTTTCAAACTTGCATGTGCTATTTGTTTGTATTTTAAACCCGTTTGAAGTGCTATTTATTAGAAATTTAAGTTCGACAGACGTCAGCGAAGAAAACAAAATGGCCGCTCTACGTAATAATATAGAGCGACTCGCCGCCATTTATATTTGAGAAAGTAGATGTTTTAAAAAACAAGAAATTTTTTTTTAACATCTAATAAAAAGCCATTTATACTACGTAAAAATACAAACAAATTACATAGGTAAGTAGAAAAATGTCTATTCTAGACATAAGTCAACTTTACTTGTTGCAAATTTATGTTTTTAAACTCTTTCTCCTTCTTTTTTTGGACCCCGTTCGCGCCTCTGCTGAGCGTCGTAACATATACCCCTTTTAACTTTTCCGTTAAAAAAAAATATGTCATTGAATTTTTTCGTCAAAAAATAAATAAATTGTCATGAAAATAAACGTATGATAAGTATTTTTCTTTCATTATTTTTTCCTATTGAATGAAAACGAGGCGTTTTCATTCTGACGCCGATTCGTTTTGATTCAGCTTTTTCCGGCTGTTTACGTATTTCTTCATCGGCAAAAGTCGGGTTTGTCTGGTTCAAAAGCTGTACCAATGCCGACATTTTTAATACTAGATTACTCGTTCTGTGAAAATATACGGGGAAGAAATGTTACATTTTTCGAACAAAAAAAAATGGCTAACATTCTATCGAAATTAACGCACTAAGAATAGAGTCTAAACGCCCTATTTTAAATCGATTCAACTTTACACAATAGACGCACCATCTATTTATATACTGCTTACATATACGCGATTCCAGTCGTAAGCTTAATTAATTTGCATATTGGTTTTGAAAAAGAACATTTTATTAATTAACTACTATTGGTTATTGTTTTTAACTCAATGAATGCTTTGATTTTAATATAGTGAATAGTTCTGTTTCGCAATATTTTTTTTTATCCTGGACAAATATTTAGCATTTGTGTTCAAATATTCTTTTTTTAGGCGGAGTGCCTTGCTTTTCAACAAGCTGTGATCTATTTCTAAATTGCAAGTGAAAAGGCAAATTGATTTCTTCTTTCTTTTCCTTTATTTACGGTAACATTTAAAAGGATAAATAAATCTGTATTGAAATTAACAAAATGTTAATGTCTATCTATCAATATGAATAAATGAGGAAGATTTTGTTTCGTGTTTACAACAAAGTTATGAATGAAATGTTTATTATTTTGAAATAATGTTTCAAGTATTTCAGGTAACGAAGCAATAGCGAACCGGCAAATCCAGCTAGTATCACAATGAAATGTATTTTTTTTATGTTAAATTTAGTATTGAGACTGCCAGATGCATATGAGTCATTGGATAGATGATAGCCACTTGCAGGAATGAGCCCTGGAGATTGTTTGGATGTTCCAATGCATCTCCCTATTATCTGAGGCAATGCCATGTCCATTATGGCATCGTCCAGCAATGTTTAATCCTAAATGAAGAAAATAAATAAATAAATAAGCATTTACTTGTTCTTTTGTACATTGTGCTTCAAAATAAAGGGTCATTTTTCTGTTTCAGAATTTTTTAGATAAGGATTAATAATTTGTATCATTTGTATTATTCGGACTACTGTTTTCATCTTGGATGTTATTCTCACAACGTTTCGGCTGATTTAACCTCCGACCTTCTTGTCGAACTCGGAAAATTTCATATCAAACTCGGGAATCTCTACGGAATTTCGAACAGAACTCTTTATTTAATCCACAGAGGTAGGTTGCTCTCGTTCCGTCAGCCATGACCAGGTAGAAGCTTAAGTAATTTGTAATTGTATTGTTTGTATCGCCCGTACTGAGAATTGAGCCTTCAACTACCAGAAAAGTGTCACTTAGAAATGATTACAACTGAGCACTTATATCCGTTGCGCCATTGGTTGTTTAATATAACGATGTTTACATTGAATGACCGTGTGAGAGACAAAGCAGGAGCTACAATGTTCCCGCAAGAAATTAGTATTTTTTTACAATACTCAGAATTATGTTTATTTATTTGTATTATTCGGACCACTGTTCTCATCTTGAATGTTATTCTCACAACGTTTCGGCCGATGTAACCTCCAACCTTCTTCAGGTGTATTTTGTCCAACTCGGGAATCTTTATGTTGAACTCGGGAATCTGTACGGAATTTCAGACGAACATTTTATTTAATCTATGGGGGGTAGCTTGCTCTCATTCTGTCAGCCATGAGTGAGTCTTCTAGAGGTTGAAGGTTCAATCCTCAGTTCGGACAATACTACAAATACAGTTACAAATTACTTAAGACTTCTACCTGGTCATAGCTGACGGAACGAGAGAAATCTATCCCGGTGGATTCTGTTCGAAATTCCGTACAGATTCCTTAGTTCGACAAGATACATCTGAAGAAAATCGGAGGTTATATCAGCCGAAACGTTGTGAGAATAACATCCAAGATGATAACAGTAGTCCAATTAATACAAATAATATAAACGTTTTATTTTGTCCTGTTGTATTTGTAAATCTGTACAGAATTACGACCGGAACCCTTTATTTAAGCCACAGAGGTTGCTTGCTCTCGTTCCATCATCCATGACCGGATAGAAATTCTAAGAAATTCATAATTGTATACTTGATAGTGCCCACACTGAGGATTGAACCTTCAACCTCCAGAAGACTGTCGCTTAAAACCGATTATTACTTAGTACTTATATCCGTTACGCAACAGGAACTGTTGACCTCCAGGCAGACAGAAGAAGAGCGAGCTACCCCTGTTGATTAAATAAAGGGTTTTGTTCGAAATTCCATACATACAGATTCTCAAGTTCAACAAGATGCACCTGAAGAAGGTCAGAGGTTACATCAGCCGAAACGTTGTGAGAATAACATTCCAGATAAGAACAGTAGTCCAAATAATCCACATAATACAAAAAGGTCATTTTTCTAAATTTAAAATAAATTAAAAATACGAAATTGAAGCTAGTTTTTTTTTCTTTTTTATTAATGGAAATCGCTCCAGACAAGGCGGAAGCCACTTGATGTAAGAAGCTAACAAGAACGAAAGATGATTATCTCAAAGACAGGAGATGCCTATTGGCCTTAGTCTTAAAAAGACCAAAGTAATAGGTAGGAGGAAAACAGTCAGCAGGAAGAGAGTTCCACAAGCCGGAAGTTCTTGGAAAGAAGCTACTGGAATAGGAAGCTGTATTACAATAAGGTATCAACACAGCAAATTGGTGGAGACCACTAGATTAACAAGTCAAACGAGCTGGAACAAAAGTAGCGAGGAATAGATGACATAATTCTAAAGAACACATGTCATAATCGTATGTATAGAAAAGACTGAGACTAGCAACATCACATCTGTGAGAGAGAGGGTGCAGAGATGAAGAAAGGGTAAGGTCAATCAAATTACAGACACGTTTCTGCATCTTATCAAGAACCTTCAAGTGTGATAGAGATTCTCTAGCCCAAATATGACAACAGTACTCTATAAATTGTCTGATTTGTCGAGATAGAGAATAGCCTCAGGTGTGAGAAAGTGTTTGGGGCGATAGAGAGAACCGACTTTATTAGAAGCAAAGAGAGGAATGGCTCTAATGTATGCACTCCAAGAAAAATTTGATGATAAAGAAAGACCAAGAAGTCTCAGAGTCGATTTTTTTGTCAAGAGCAGAGCCACCCATGAGAATCTCAGGAAGAAAAGGGATACGCCTACGATTGAAAGACACAAGCTGAGTCTTAACAGGATTAAACGAAACGAGCCATTTCTATACCTCAATCCACAACCGAACTCAGGTCAACTTCTAGATCAACTGAATATTTCAACTAATCCCTGTTAATAATAAAAAAGCAGCATTACTCATTAAACTATGAAATTTACAGCTAAAAAATTTGTATATTTTGATTCAGTATGACCTCGAAATAGTTATGGTAAATTTTTCTAATCAAAATTAGCTAGAACATCCGTAAGATAGTGTCTGAATTCTGTGAGGATTCAATGTGAAGACTTAATTGAGATGGTCTTAAGAGATGAAGGATGAAGAGATGACAACTTCTTTGCTGATTGTTGGTTCTGCTTGGCAGGAATCTGATGGGGGATTCTTCATAAGGTCATCTGTGGCCTGGATTGTGTTAATTTAATGGTGTTAAGCTCCAATGAAAAAGTCTCAAAAGGATCGAAATTTGCTACAATTCTAAGAATCAGTACAAATTGGTATAATGTAACTCTACTTTAAATCCCATTAAAATTAGCGTTAAATAAATTTCATTGGATGGGAGGTTCATGCTGACGAAGACCTCTAGGTTGAACTCTAAAATTCTTTAAATAATTCAACATCATAAAATGATGTGAGAATGAGACGATGGATGTTTAATGGTGAGTCTTAAAGAAAGGCTTAGTTCTGACGCCATCAGAGGAAGATTTAATCTGGACAGTAGAGAGAGATGTGTGCATAAGAGTAGACTTCGATGGTATGACCACGTTGAAAGAATGGTTGAGAGTTCTTGGGTTAGTAGATGTAGAACAGTTAAGTTAGCAAGTTCAGTTCACAGGGGAAGGCCAAGGAAAACATGGGAGGCAGTGATAAAATGGACCTAGGAGAAAAAGGGATAAATAAAGATAGGTTAGTTTGGAAGTCAATTTCTTAAAGCCGTTCAACGCATGCCAGCATGTAAAACACACGTTAAACCGATGATGATGATGATGATGATGATGATGATGATGATGATGATGACAGCGACTTCAACGACGTCGTCGTCATCATCATCATCATCATCATCACCATCATCATCATCATCATCATCATCATCACCATCATCATCATCATCATCATCATCATCCTACTCTGTTGAAAAATTATTTAAATTAAAATGGTGTTAGTTTAATGGGTTTAAGTACCAATTAAAAAGTCTTAAAAGGTTAGTTTGGAAGTCAATTTCTTAAAGCCGTTCAACGCATGCCAGCATGTAAAACACACGTTAAACCTATGATGATGATGATGATGATGATTATGATGATGACAGCGACTTCAACGAAGTCATCATCATCATCATCATCATTCTCATCCTCATCCTCATCCTGCTCGGTTGAAAAATTATTTAAATTAAAATGACGTTAGTTTAATGGGTTTAAGTACCAATTAAAAAGTCTTAAAAGGTTAGTTTGGAAGTCAATTTCTTAAAGCCGTTCAACGCATGTCAGCATGTAAAACACACGTTAAACCTATGATGATGATGATGATGATGATGATGATGACAGCGACTTCAACGAAGTCGTCATCATCATCATCATCATCATTCTCATCCTCATCCTGCTCGGTTGAAAAATTATTTAAATTAAAATGGCATTAATTTAATGGGCTTAAGTACCAATTAAAAAGTCTTAAAAAGATCGAAAATTGCTACATTTTTGAACACTTTTATACTTAACTATGGTTTAAATCCCATTAAAATCAAAGATGAAGACATTTCATTGAAAATGGGTTCATGCTTCTTGAAGATCCCTTTTATAAGAAAAACATAAATATGACCTATTATGGCAGTCGGTATCTTTGCATACCATCTCGCCTTTTCGAAGTTTCGGTGTGACGCATGACGTTCTATATTACAGGTCTCTTCATGACACAGCTGACAGCCACTACTGGAGGCTGCTATGGTGTGAAGACTTACTTGAAACGGTTTGAATAGATGAAAGAATGAAGGCAAGGCACTGGTGGTGATTATTCTGTGTCATTCATAAAAGCCTCGAACGGCAAGAGTAGTAATGTACTGTTGTTTGAAATATTAAAAAGTGAGATGTAGTGAATCTCATTCGAACTGTCGACCTCCAGGTTGTAAATCAGTTCAATTTAATTCAATTCATTTGGCAAAAAATAAAACAAGAATGTTTCAGTTGCCATGTAGGGAAATAGTGGTAGAAATTTACACAGAAGAGGATACAGTAGCCTAGCACCTGTCCAAATTCACCTTGAATTGTTGCGTTGTTGGTGGATTTATTACCTCTCTTGGGGGACTATTCCAGGGTCCAGGGATCCTGAATGAGAAGGCGGTAATCCTCGAGTTCAATCGAAATCGGCCGTGAAATAGTTTCTTGTGGTGTCTGCATAGACCTCTTTCTGGTGCAGGAGTGAATATGTGCTGAGGTATATCGTAATGACCATTGAGGAGATTGTAGACAAAAATGAGATCACCGCATAATCGTCGAAAAGGAGAAAAGGTTAAGCTTCTTGAGTCGGGTTTCAGAAGGCAGATCCGATACACCATATCATTCGTCACTTCAAGCTTTAGATAAGGTGGTTGAGTAGCCTGTTCGTCAATTAACTCGGAATGTCTTTAGCATTCATGTCCTTTGTTGCTAGAGAGTTAGTTGCGATAAAAGATGTTTCTTCAAGGTGGTATCGTTTAGACGCATGCATCTCTTTGTCTGTTTGGCCATTATTTTTCAGGTAACGCGCTCTTTATGTTTGGTAGGCAATCACCTAGAAATTGTGTCTTAGTAAAAGCACTGGTCCCCATTACCTCACTGGGTTAGCGTCAGGGAGGGCATATGCCCTTTAAAAATCTTGCCTCAACTAAAGAAATGACTTTCAAAGAAAATCTATCACATTTCAGGTTATGTAGTTTAAATAATGACCTGGACAGAGATAGGTTAGTTTGGAAGTCGATTTCTAAAAGCTGTCCAACACATGCCATCATGTAAAATAGACGTTACACCGATGATGATGATGATGATGATGATGATGATGATGATGATGATGATGATGATGATGGATTACTGTGGAAATCAGAATACGAGCAGTATCCTGTTCAAACTTTCACACCACATCATCTTCCGCCTATGTTTCTCATGCATGTCACTTTTATAAATTTTGATCTCACTTTTTATATAATATTTCGAATCAGCAGCTCCTGATGTTGTATATTGAATTACCTCCCTTAATGTTACGCACTATTCATACTTACTGAAACCCGAACACAACGCATACTATTATAGTTTATTCTGAAAACAAAAAAAAACAGCAACAAAATTTTATTGTATAAGCGGACACACGATGAGTGTTATAATAGTAGATTATTACGCAACTAGTTTTGACCTATGCTGGCCTCCCGCTAATATTTCAAGACATCCGCAGGCAAACGAGACGCCATTTTTAGACGTTATCTTATGTCACAGAAGCTAATATAACCTACAGAAATCTCATTTAATGATCCACATATATATGTGTGTGTCGACTTAGTTATGCATCGTGACCTCTAGGTCAGTTCCTTAGTATCAGCAAACTCAATAGTTGCTTTGTCTAAAGGGGTTATCAGTCGAAAATATTTCTTGCGTATCCGATTTATGCCAGTGAAATGAATCCGCTCTTACTTTGGTGCACAAGGACAAATGTAAGTGAGAACATGGGCGTGTGTGTGTGTGGTAAGGACATTCGGTCAGCCATGGCGGCTCAGATGCAGGTGCTGTTCAACGGCAGCCCCACCTCCGCCCCCGCTCCCGCTATATCTTTTCATCGATTTATACTTCCCTGCAGACTTCAACATGGTCGTCTTCAAGTCCAATGTCAACAAATACTTGTCGAGCCATCTTCTTAACTAATAAAAACTTTGTTCATTAAATTTAATGTTTTCAATCCTAGAGATGGTGTCTCGATAAAAGAACTCGTCCCCATCATCTCACTGGGTTGGCGTCAGGAAGGGCATCCGGACTATAAAAATCTTGCTTGAACTAACGAAATGACTTCCAAAGAAAATCTGTCGTATTTCAGGTTATGTAGTTTAAATAAAGACCTGGCCAGAGATAGGTTAGTTTATAAGTCCATTTCTAAAAGCCGTCCAACACATGCCAGCATGTAAAGCGTATGTTAAACCGATGCTGATGATGCTGATGCTGATGCTGCTGCTGCTGCTGCTGATGATGATGATGATGATGATGATGATGATGATGATGATGATGATGATGATGATGATGATGATGATGACGATCCATAATAGTGTTCATCATCCAACTGACAGTCTCATTAACCCTTATCCTCGAATGGCTTTTGGACTTAGTAAGTGGTGACACATTAGTATTAAAAATATATATATATATTTTAGGTTGTTTAGTTTTATGGCATATCAACAGTTTTTAGGTTGTTTAAAACGGAGTTCAGATATTTTCATGAAAACCTTTAGGCTTCTCGTTCTTAATATTTTCAAATCTATATTAATAAACTTACGAGACAACTTCAACTGGAAACGTGGTGCAACAGATAAAGGTGTTGAATAACAATCAGTTTTGAGTGACAGTCTACTGGAGGTTGAAGGTTCAATCCTCACTACAGGCGATTCTAGCTGAGAATAAAATAAAAAGTACATACTTAAGATTTCTACCCGGCCATGGATGACGGAACTAGGAAAATATACCCCCGTGGATTAAATAAAGGGTTTAGTTCAAAATTCTGTATAGATTCTTGAGTTCAACATAAAGATTCCTCAGTTCAACAACACGCACCTGAAGAAGGTCAGCGATTACGTCGGCTGAACCGTTGTGCGAATAACATTCAAGATGATAATAAAAATTCAAATATTTCTGTGTGTATATATTATTTCTTGTAACGACGACAATCAAATTTCCTTCATCAACAATGGCAGCATCGAAGAGGATGATAGCAGTTTCTCGTCTGCCTGCCCATTCATCATCATCCATTGCACCATAGTAGCGACAAAGACAACATAAAAAATCAACAAAAGCCTAGAGAGAATTTTGGCCAGGATAATCATCATCATTATCATCATCATCATCATCATCCTAAATAACGACCCATTCTTTCCTGTCCATTCACTGAATTATGAAGTCTTTTCTAACAGATGTATATTTATCTCTTTGAAATAAATACCACCTCTAACTTTTGTGAATCACTTGTGTAGATGTCTTGATCAACCTGAAAATGTTTCATTTATTGTTAATTTTATGCTTTCAGGCTTCCATTAAGTATTTCTTCAAATTAATTTTAAAGTTAAGCTATTCTCTGTAACCAACATGTTCAATTGATCTTTTTCCATAGGACTTAGTTCATTTCTCCCAGCTTACGGGGATCATCAAGAGGACCCATTTTAAAGGCCCGATGGGCCTCATTTCGAAATGGAAACTATGTCGTTAGTACTGGAACAACCACCACATTCATCTTATCTTGTTTTGCATGACTATTCTTTTCTTTTTTTCACATGCTTTTGTTTAAAGCTCTCCTTCACCACGGCAATACACCTGCTAACATCACCCTGAACATCTGGCAATTCTCAACTGAAACAACCGCCATATTCACTTCATCTTGCTTCATGTGACTTTTCTTTCTTTCAGATGCTTTTGTTTACACCTCCTCTTCTCTATCACACAAGATAAATTGTATTTGTGTTAAACATTTTAAAATATTGTTTCATACGTAATGTTATTTATTGTAGGTTGCTGGGTTTTAATAAATAACATTATGTATAAAACCAGTAACAATATTATTCCAGATTTTGTTCATTTGTTTTTTGTTACCTGAAGATGATTCAACAAAGAATCGAAAGTGCTCGTGATACTTATGGAACATTCATGAATTTTTTTTGATTTTGACACAAAAGGAAAATATAAATATAAAAACGGTATAACCAAGCAGAAAAATTCTGTCATGTTTAATAATGTTTGCTTAATGCTTAATAATGAATGCTGCCTATGTATATATAAAGATGTACATAATTTACTATTTCATATAATATTATAAAGTAATATAATATATTGCATATATATATATATTGTTACAGTATTTACTTCAACAGTGTTCAATACATGAATAGAGCGTGGAGGTATGATTTGTGATTAGACAATGGAAATAATAGCCCGAGAGGGGTTAATAAAACTAACGAATCCTATTGGTTCGTTAGCTAGAGTAAACACTTCTTATATATGAAAGCAATCGCAAACTATACATCGATGCATTTAGCCTGATGATTTCCTTCGGGAATGAAACATAAACGTTTCTGTGTAGCTTACTTGCCATAAATATATTTTCATACTACTATATATATATATATATATATATATATATTTATTTATTTATTTTATACGTACATAAAAGTAATCCATGGACACGTGTTTCTGGCTCACAGCCGTCATCAGCATGGCTAACTTAGACAGAGATCAAACCTTCGATATTGATGTCTATAGTCCAGCGTTCTACCACTGCACCAAGACGCTCTGTCTAGAAATATGTACGATTTTTATCACCTAAATATTTTAATGTATTTTTATGTAATTGTTTTTATTGGTAATTGCAGCGTTTGTTGATTTTTTGCTTACTATTATTTCGATTGTCTCACTTCCTAAGTGATTAAGATGCAGAAAATTTCATTATTAGTCGCCCTTAACTTAATAAGACGTATTTTTCGTTAATATATATTTTTATATATTAACTATATATTTATTTAGTATAACTTGGGAAGAGGCTACACATTTGCAAACATGTTTCAGCTACAGCTGGAAATCAGGTGAGCTTCTTTAGGCCGAGTTCTTAGAAGTATGAAGAATGAGTGAGATGATATATATATATATATATATATATATATATATATATATATATATATATATATATATATATATTTGAAAATTTCTTTGAGAAACCAGTAAACAGACGCGTGAATTCATATCAATAAATGAAAATTTATTTAATCATTTTTTTTTCCTTTCTTATAATCCCAAATTTTCGGTTTTATCAAACCATAATCATGGTAAACAGACATTGTATTTCTTCTTTTTTTTCTCCTGGTAAAAATCTGACGGCGTGGCCGAAGATTTACGATCTCCTCCGATGTTTTGGGAGGTTTTTTTTTTTTTTTATATGTCCGATATTGTAGTGAAGGCCCTGGTTGGCCGAGGTGAATAATATAAGTGTTACTACAGTTTTAGAAGCGTCGTTAGTAGATATATTTGAAAATTTCTTTGAGAAACCAGTAAACAGACGCGTGAATTCATATCAATAAATGAAAATTTATTTAATCATTTTTATATATATATATATATATATATATATATATATATATATATATATATATATATATATATATATATATATATATATATAGTAAGTTATGAAAACATATTTATTACAATTAAGTTATGAAAATATATTTATGGCAATTAATATCCTAGTAATAAGTGAGAAAATATATTTATGGCAATTAAGCTACACAGAGGCGTAGCTTAATTGCCACAAATATATTTTCTCACTTATTTTTATAATTTACTACCTAGCTCTACTCACATATTGAGCACTGTTGAAGTAAATACTGAAAATCGATACATAATATATTATATCTCCTTATAACATTTAGCATTAATGCAAAAGTTCCTTCTCTTGGTTGAACAGAATAGTACTGATAAATGCAGTATTTACACTTCTCATTCATGCAGCTGATCGGTTGGGTGCATGGATGTAGATGTTGGACTATCAGTCCCAAGGTCTAAGGTTTGATTCATCCAGTTGGTAGATCACTTGTATAGCCACACTGATGCGTCTTTAAAATGACGAAACAAGCGCTTGTCTGTAGATATAATATATGTGTATATATATAAAGAAGCTTTGAGTCATTTTAAACAAAAGAAGAAAATAAAGAGAAGGAAAATGCAGTTTAAATTTCCAGAGAAACTAACTAAATCCAAGATTGGAAAATTCATAAAAACAAAACAAAAAATTTTTTTTTTTTTTAAAGTATCTAACAGTGAAACAAAAACAGGGGACCTTAACTTAAGCGTGAAATATTAAAACGGGGATCAGCAGCTGTTTATCATGTAACTGTTTCGGAGATTTAAAAACAGGACAGTTATAATATTCATGGCTCTACAATGGTACTGATCAAACTACTATTTCCCCAATAATCAAGTGTAGAAATAATTTAGATTAATAAATAATAATAATAATAATAATAATAATAATAATAATATGATAATAATAATATATTACCCTTATGACTACCCTGTGATATGGTAATTTGCATATCAAATAACATTAATAATAATAATAATAATAATAATAATAATAATAATAAAAAGAGGGGACCAATGGCCCTTATCAGCGGGAAATCGTTGGTAGGTGGCTGTTGCGATTACCGCAAGGTCATCAGCGGTGATGAACGAAAAGAGGTGGAGCATACTGGAGGCCTGAGGAGACTTGTTGTCACTCAGACTCCAGGGAATACCACAGGTTGTCGGCAGTGGGTGACCACTGACGATGACCAGTGTGATAACTCCTAGTGAGTAAATAATAATATAAAAATATAATAGTAAGTAAATAAAATAAAAACAGGGGATTAAGTATCTAACAGTGGATCAAAAACAGGAGACCTTAATGTAAGTGTCTAATATTAACACGGGGATCATCAGCTGTTTACCATGTAACTGTTTCGGAAATTTAAAAACAGGACAGTTATAATATTCATGGCTCTACAATGGTACTGATCAAACTACTATTTCCCCAATAATCAAGTGTAGAAATAATTCTATATATAAAAAACCTTTCCATAACTGACTACATATTTTCCACGCATGTGACAATTTTAAATCTGAAAGGGTTCCATCTTTCCAACGGACAATATTTCGAAATTCCTGGCAGTTGTTCTCACTCATTAAGCTATACGACTCCGCTGATGAAGGTCCGATTTTCTCGGATCTGAAACCTTGGTCCGGATATTGTTGTAACTTTTTATTTAATATTAATAAATATCATGCTCTTATTAATTATCTAGTTAATTTTACTTTTGCATTAATAATTGAGCACTCTGCTGGGAAACTCTCCCAATTAAGAAATACGGTATATATATATATATATATATATATATAGATAGATAGATTAATAGATAGAAATGGTTTCCACTTTTGGCCTCGTTTTCAATTATTACGGAGATTCTCATGATTTTTAATGTATTTGTTCTTTGACGTGTTCGGAATAATTGTAAAACAGACCAATTAGTAATATAACAGGCATGTGTGTCTGACATATGTATCATGGTAAGTGGTTATTAGATTCCGACAAATTGGGTTAATTATTTGAATCACTTTTGTAGTGTATACTACTTCACATTGGACACGATTGCATTTAAATGGACCAGTTTTGTTGTCTACAAATATTTATATGATATCTATTGCATACAAACCAACCCAACAGTGGCTGTGTTGCTTTTGGGCTGAGGTATGGTGCTGTTCAGTCCTAGAAGGTCATATTTATTTACCTCCCACAGCGGTAAGATGTGACACAAGGTCGGAAAGTGGGAATTGATAAGTCAGCACTCTAGAGAAGAGCACTTATGACCGTCAAAAAATGCCTGGGCAGCTCCGCGTGCATTCCCCGGTAGGGGCGCCTCAGGCGATTAGCAATAAACTAACCTCTTCTCAAAGGGTGAGAAGGCAAAGCCTGGGGGGGGGGGGGACCTCCTAGAACTGCTCAGGATAGACCTATAGACCGGCGTGAATCAGGCCAAGACAATACCGGTTTATGGGGTGTAGTATCCATCGGAACAGATACTACACTTTGATCTTGGTCAAAAGGTCCTAGAAGGTCAACCCTCCCAGGCTTTACCTTCTCTTTTATAGGGGATTAGGTTATTGTTAATGGCCTGGGGAACTCTTACCAGAGAATGTCGATGGGGCTGCTCAGGTATTTTTGTAGGCAAGAGTGCATTAATCCTAGTTCGCTGGTTTCTCAAAACCACACCTGATCTTGTGTCTAACCTTCTGGCAAAGAGGTAAATAATATAATATCTATTGGCTTGGCAAATCGAAAGTCTCTACCAATTTTGAAATAAAAAATAGATGTCAGGATCAAAAGAATCCCGGATTACACCAGTCACATGATACGGGCGAGTTATGGCCCTTGGATGATCCCAAAAAGGTCAGCGAGAATTGGTAGGTGAATAGAGTCGAAAAGTTCAGCTAAGATGAAGAATATCTGTAACATCCTCGAGAACCATTCCAACAGTGGCTTTGTTGCAGTCAGTCTGAGGTATGGTTTTGTTCAGTCCTAGGAGTTCTACTCTCCCAGGCTTTACCTTCTTTCTAAGAAGGAGTTAGTTTATTAATAATTGCCTGTCAACGGGGTTGCTAAGGCATTTATTTGTAGGCGAGAGTGCTCTTATCCTAATGTGCTTATCGTAGTTCGCTGGCTTTCAAAACCACACCTGACCTTGTGTCTAACCTAGATTTATTTATATTAAAATTTTACAAGCAGATTTTGGCATAAAAAATGAAGATGTGGCACAAGGCTATAAAAGTGAGTATTGATGAGGGTGGGGGCGGATATCGTACGCCTGGTTTAGTCTTTAAGCTAGTTTCACTCACCAAAATACCACATTCACTCTATGGGTTAACCTACTTAACATTATCCCCAGTGTTTTGACGTTTTTTACTTACAATGAATCGATTTGGGTGAATTGATGAAAAAAAACATTTTATAAGTTATATAAAAATGATGATGTGTAACCAAATAAAATGAAAAGTAAGAGCAGGTAAGCATATTCAGATAGATATACCCTGCCTAAAGGTAAAGAGCCGCTACTATCAGCGACTAGAAACTATGCATTTATAAATGTTAGTAGACATATATGTGACCCGTTGGGTCACAACAACAACCACTATCTTAGTTTGATTTCATTCGAAAATTCATAAACTGTGAAATTCTTCTTGCATAACTAAACATAATAAGTTTATTTAATTGTATATTATCCTCATGCAACTACAGAAGTCAAGAGACTTATTGTTTTGTCATCTAATTTACATATGTGTGTGTGGTGTGTATGGACACTATGTAAATTAGATGACAATGCTGAAAAAAAAGAGAGTCACTCTTGACCTTTTGGCTAAGAGGAAAGTGTAGTATCTGTTTCGATATTACACTTCATCTTTTCTGTCCTCAGTCGGTGAAGGAGAAATCCTTCTAGACTGAGGCAATTTAAATTTTTACCCCAATCCAGAGTGCTCCCTTTTGAGGAACTGGAGATTTTCCCAACATTAAAAACCGACCTTGTGTCTAACTCTGCCCTCGTGGGGAGGCAAGTAAATAGGCACTTTGTTTTTAAATGGTCACAGAGAAATATCATTAAAGAAATATCATAAGAGAAATATCATAAAAGAAATATCATGAGAGAAATATCATAAGAGAAATATCATAAAAGAAATATCATAAAAGAAATATCATAAGAGAAATATCATAAAAGAAATATCATAAAAGAAATATCATAAAAGAAATATCATAAGAGAAATATCATAAAAGAAATATCATAAAAGAAATATCATAAAAGAAATATCATTAAAAAAATATCATAAAAGAAATATCATAAAAGAAATACCATAAGAGAAATATCATAAAAGAAATATCATAAAAGAAATATCATAAAATTGTGCTTGAATCAACATAAAGTGGAAGTTGGCAAGAGAAATACATAGATAGCTGTGGTGTGTATAGACACTATATAAATTAGATGGCAACACTGAAAAAAAGGTGGGTGACTCTTTCTTTAAATACTTACATAGACATTAAAAATATTAGCAAGTGGTTGAATCAGTATAAAGTGAGAGGTGTCGAGAGAAATACATAGATAACTAAGTGAGAGATGGGTGACTTGTGCAGTTGATTACAAATTACGACTAATTAGAGTGTAGAACCATGTTGCTCTACTCTACAGCTGCCAACCCATACGTTGTGTGTCCGTGGCCTTCTTCTTGTCTTCATCATCCAGCCGAGTCGTCTATCCACTGACGAATCGTCGAGGGCACATGGACTTTTTTTCTTTATTTTTTTTAAAACTTAGTTCACCCAAAACAAGGCAGGTTGCCACTGTAGACGTAAGGGGTTTCTGAGAATTAGAGTGAAAGATTAAGGGGTCATTCTAAATTTGAAGCCGTGCAGCGAGATGCTTATTCACATTAGTTTTAAATTTCTGCATGTTGGTACAGTCGGGGAAACAGGAAGCAGAGAGGGAGTTCCAAAGGCCGGCAGCTCAAGAAAAGAAGCCATTGGAGTAGAAGGCTCTCCAGCATCTGGGGACCTCCACAGTGAATGGATGGGATCTAGCTGATTGTCGAGTTGGTCGAGTGTATTTACGTCGAGGGGGTACCAGAGCCGCAGGTTCATCGGAGCACATTCCATTGAAGTACTTGTAAAATAAGCACAGTGATG